>CAJQUN010000332.1:0-615000 GCA_907163345.1 Haberlea rhodopensis
CTTCACATACATCAACATCAATTACATAAGTTAAGTGTAAAACCATGAATTCCTTACCAAGATATTACAATTTCACTTCACACAAACTTCCTAGCTCAATTCACAAGTGAATCCCAAGCTCAAACCAACAAGAACTTGAAAGAGATGGAGAGGAGCTTGTGTAGGATTTTTAGGTGAAAGATGAGAAACTATGTGATTCTCCTCCCTAAATCACTTGATAAAAATCATTAGTTCCCTAAATCAATTGTGTGGGTCCTCGTTACTTAATCCATTATGTATTTCATTAAGCATACATATGTGAGGTTGAATTAAGTACTAACATACACTGATTAAGAGTATCTTACTAGTTAAGTTGTTACAGATGTACCAAACCACTAGTACAAAAACCAACTAACTTTTTTTTACATTCACATTACATATAAAATTAACACCTAAGCCAGTACAACTCCTATGCAGTGGTTCACCTCGCAGCGGAATAAGACTAACGATTCCCACGTCTATGCAATCCTACAGAAATATTCACAAAACGTGAGTATAGATAAAATATTATCTCAGTGCGATATCAAAACACAATATCAATAACAATGATAAAGCACAATAAATCATCTAATGTGAATGTTCTGTATCATGCATCCACAAATGCACCATGTCATGACATGTCTCAACAAGTACCCTATTATCACGAGACTAAAATGATATGCCTATTCAGCTCAATATGTCAGTGGAACCACCTCACTTCTTCATATTAGCAGCACATATCATAGTACCGTCCTCAAATGATAATAACCAGAGCATATACCCAAAAACCGGCGTATATCTCTATATAGCATAACCGAGCATATACCCAAACCAGGCGTATATCTCTCTGTCACATAACCGAGCATATACCCAAACCAGGCGTATATCTCTATGTAACATAACCAAGCATATACCCAATACCAGGCGTATATCTCAAATGCATAACCGAGCATATACCCCAAACCAGGCGTATATCTCACATACATATGATATCCATGAATGTACAGGCATATGATACGACCAATCACATGATACTAACATAACACAATTCATATGATTTCAATCTTATAACATCATCACACAATATCTATACTCCGTACGTCAACACGTACCTGTACTGCGACACAAACGAGTTAAATTAGGCGTCACTGGTTACGTGCCTCGTTGTCCCGTCCCCTGAGATGATGCTACAACAATTCCAACAATATATCATGTTATCATAGGCATTAAAATCAAATTCTACAAAAATATAACATTTTTCAACTTTCCTAAAGCACCGATCGATCGCTACCAGCACCGATCGATCGCCAAAACATTCTGTCTCCTCGCGATCGATCGTAACAACTTGGCGATCGATCGCCAAAGTGTTCTGTTGCTCGCGATCGATCGCCACATTTTCAAAGATCGATCGCTATATGTATAAACCGCCTTATATTTTGCCCTGTCTCGGCGATCGATCGCCTTAAAGCTCGCGATCGATCGCCGATGTCCAGAAAGTTCAGAACATGGCGATTTTGAGCTTATCTTCATAGCTCTTCTCCTACAACTCGAAATTTAACATGGAAATGAGTTTCATGTACTCCCCAAGACCATAACAACATGTTTCCCCCATCTTACAATCCAATTACTAGCATATAAACATGTTATGATTCTTCACATGAACCTTTTATATTTCACTTCACATACATCAATATCAATGACATAATTCAAGTGTAAAACCATGAATTTCTTACCAAGATGGTACAATTTCACTTCACACACCTTCCTAGCTCAATTTACAAGTGAAGCCCAAGCTCAAACCAACAAGAACTTGAAAGAGATGGAGAGGAGCTTGTGTAGTGTTTTAGTAGGTGTAAAATGAGAACTATGTGATTCTCCTCCCTAAATCACCTTGATATAAGGTCATTAGTTTCCCTAACCACTTGTTCTCATATCATTTGGAGTTAATGACATGTTATGTAACATGTACATGAAATGAAATTCAAATTCAAATACAACTCCAATTCACATGAAAGTCACATGCATAATAAAATGCCTCCTAGTTCATGACTTGATATGTTAATAAATCATTGTACACCATGTTTCATTCCTTTGCCCTTGCCATATATCATTTCATACATGTATTAATTCATTCTTGGTTCCACCCGAACCCCAATATCATACCGCCAATTGATATAATTACACCATAATCATATCACACACGTGTCTACAAAAATCGAGGCATTACAATTCTCCCCCACTCATTGAATTTCGTCCTCGAAATTGCCTATACAAACATCATAATACATGCGTCATATAAGAACATATATGATATATGGAACATAAGAAACATGTATAAATCACATATCAACATACCAGAAAACAAATTCGGATATCGTTGCATCATATTCTGCTCCGTCTCCCACGTTGCCTCTTCGACACCCCGTCTGTCCCACTGTACTTTAACCATAGGAATCACTTTATTACGCAACCTGCGTTCAGCTCGATCCAAGATCATAACCGGTAGTTCCTCATACGACAAATCTGTATCCAACTGTACATCAGGTATCTGTAATACATGACTCGGATCTGGTTCATACTTCCTCAACAGTGAAACATGAAAGACATCATGAATACTACTCAAGGCCGGTGGTAGTGCCAATCGATATGCCACGTACCAATACGTTGCAACACCTAATATGGACCAACATACCGTGGAGACAATTTTCCACGCTTACCAAACCGTACTACACCCTTTAAAAGGTGAGATTTTTTAAGAACACCCGGTCACCAACTTGAAATTCAAAGTGGTCTACGTCGCTTATTGGCAAAAGCAGCCTGTCTGCCTGAGCAGGCTTGTAAGTTCAATCGAATTACCTTACTTTCTCTTCCATTTCATGAATCATATCCGGTCCATGTAAAGTAGACTGATCCACATCATCCCAATACAATGGCGATCTACATCGTCGCCCAATACAAAGCCTCAAATGGTGCCATCTATATACTAGACTGATAACTGTTGTTATATGAAAATTCCACTAATGGCAACGACTCTTGCCAAGAGGTATCAAACTCTAATACACAGGCACGCAACATATCCTCAAGCGTCTGTATCGTACGCTCTGTTTGTCCATCTGTCTGAGGATGATATGCTGTACTCAACCGCACTTCAGTTCCCAACGCTGTCTGTAACCCTTCCCAAAAATGAGAAGTACATCTTGGATCCCTATCCGATACAATGGAAACTGGAATACCGTTGTAGTCTCAATACATGTTGAATGTACAAACTGTGGCCATTCTCAGATATGTAAATGTCATACAATATGGCACGAAATGAGATACTTTGGTGAGTCGATCAACGATCACCCAAATAGCATCGCAACTAGAAGACGTCCATGGCAAATGAGTCCAAAATCCATCGTGATATGTTCCCATTTCCACTGAGGGAATTTCCAAACAATATAATTCACCTCCTGGTCTTTGTTCTTTCCGCTTCACTTGTTGACAGATCAAACATCGTTTCACACAAACTCAATATATCCTGTTTCATTCGTTTCCACCAAAATTGGGTACGTAAATCATGATACATTTTCTTTCCTCCAGGATGTATACTGTATCTACTACAATGAGCACGTTGTAGTAGTTCTTGACGTAGTCCTAATGAAGCATGTACTACCCAACAGTTTCTGTACTTCAAAGTTCCATCACTTGTAAGTACAAATTGTGATGTTTGTTCCTGACTTATCCTTTCCTTCCACTGTTGTACTTCATCATCAGTCAGTTGTGCCGTTCTGATTTTCTCAAAAATGTTGGGTTCAACCAACAATGTTGATACCCGTACTGGCACTATTTTCCACATCAAACTTATAACCCAAAGTACAACAAGAAGTCATCAATGCGGATAAATGAATCATCTCATCAGCCGTATGATGTACCTTTCGACTCAAGGCATCTGCTGTAGATTAGCTTTTCTGGATGCTATTCAATCTCACAATCATAATCTTTCAACAGATCCATCCATGTCCTTTGTCTCATATTCAACTCCGCTTGAGTGAATAGAAATTTTAGACTCTTATGATCTGTGTATATGGTAAACGACGTACCATATAAATAATGTCGCCATATCTTCAATGCAAAGACAATGGCAGCCAATTCCAGATCATGCACTGGATATCTCATTTCATGTGGCTTCAACTGTCGTGATGCATAAGCCACTACATGTTTGTCCTGTATCAATACACAACCCAAACCAAGTAAAGACGCATCAGTATATAATGCAAACCTGTCATGCTCCGATGGAATGATCAAGATTGGAGCTGTAGTCAATCGATGTTTCAATTCCTGAAAACTACGCTCACAAGCCTCTGGCCATTGAAAGGATACTCCCTTCTGTGTCAATGTGTCAATGGTTTGGCGATCGCTGAAAATCCTTCAACAAACCGTCTATAATATCCGGCCAAACCCAAGAAACTACGAATCTCTGGCACAGAAGTAGGTGCTGACCAATTCAACATTGCTTCGATTTTCTTTTGATCAACTGATATACCTTCTTCTGAAATTACATGCCCCAAAAAGCCGACACTAGTCAACCAAAACTCACACTTACTGAGTTTGGCATACAACTGATGTGTCCTCAGCAATTGCAATACCATATGCAAATGTTGAACATGTTCCGCATCATTCTGTGAATAAATCAGTATATCATCGATAAAGAGAATAACAAAACGATCAAGGTATTCCTGGAAAAACCCGATTCATTAAACTCATAAAGACAGCTGGAGCATTTGTCACTCCAAATGGCATCACTAAAACTCATAATGTCCATAACGAGTTCTGAATGCTGTCTTCTGCACATCACCCTCTCTCAAACGTATTTGATGATATCCTGATCTCAAATCAATTTTAGAATAAATCCTTGATCCCTGCAACTGATCAAACAAATCATCAATACGAGGAAGAGGATATTTATTCTTTATTGTTACATTGTTCAATTGTCGATAGTCCATACACAATCGCATTGTCCCATCCTTCTTCTTAACAAATAAAACCGGAGCACCCCAAGGCGATACACTAGGACGTATGTACCCCTTGTCCAATAAGTCTTGTAATTGAGTTTTCAATTCTTTCAATTCAGTTGGTGCCATCCGATAAGGAGCTCGTGAAATTGCAGAAGTACCAGGTATCAAATCAATACCAAATTCCACTTCTCGACTCGGTGGGAATCCAGGTATCTCATCTGGAAACACATCCGCATATTCTGCAACTACTAGTATCTCCTCCACTTTCCTTTCTCTTTTCTGTTCAGTTATATCCAGGGCATAAATCAAATAACCCGCATGTCCACGTTCTAACAAACGCGACATTCGGATTGCTGATATTAAAGGAATCCTTGCCCTCGATCCTTGGCCATAGAAGAACCATTGATTTCCAGTATCAGACTGAAATCTCACAATCTTCTGACAACAATCCACAACAGATTGATATTTACTCAACACATCAATTCCGAGGATGCAATCAAAATCTGACATATCTAATACAATCAAATCAGCTTGTAGCCCATACTCAGTCTCAAACTGAATAGCACAATCAGACACACTCTGACAAGTCATCACAGTAGTTCCCATGGGTGTCGAAACAAAAAGAGGCATCAACAGTGGAGACGAGCATATATGATACTGATCAATAAAGGCTTGTGCAATAAAAGAATGTGATGCAACCAGTATCAATCAAAAGTAAAGCTGGATAAGTTAATAAAGTACACTTACCCGCTATCACAGCATCAGGAGCTGCCTCTGCTTCCTCCCTATTCAGTGCATACACCTGAGCCTGAGGTGGTCCTGTCCTCTGTCCTCCACCAGACTGTGGTACACCCTGTGGTCTCTGTTGTACTATAGTCTCTGAAATGGGTCCTCTCCTCTGTTGTCCACCCACTTGAGGACAATCACGGATCACATGTCCTGGCCTCCCACAACGGAAACAAATTACTGGATTAATTGAGGACAATCTCGTTTCAGATGTGGTCCACCACATTTAAAGCATTGCACACCACTGCCACTACTACTACTTTGGAACTGTCCCTTTGCTCTTCGGTCATCCCCTTTCCGTGGTCCAAAACGTTTCCCACTAAACCCAGATGAAGATGCACCACCTCGTGGTGATTTAAATGGTTCTCCTCTAGGTCTCATACTATCAGATGTAGGTGGTTGAGTTTGTCCAACATCTTTATATACTCCTACAGCAATCTCAGCTATCTCGGCTCTAGTCAACGCTTCTTCATATGATGTAGGGTTATTGGACATTACCCTATCAAATAATTCAGGCCTCAAACCTTTCACAAACTGTCTGATCTTTGCTTTTGTGTTTACACCGATATGTGGCACATACAGGAGCAAAGAAGAATAATGCACAACATAGTCAGATACTGTCATTGATCCCTGTCTCAAATTTGTAAATTCATCCTCTTTCCTCTGCCTTGCAGCAACAGAGAAATAATGCTCCAAGAACTTCGTTCTAAACACATCCCAGTTAACTGTCTGTCCTTGAGCCCTCAACTCAAGCACTGTGGATTTCCACCACATCATAGCTTTCTTCGCTAATTGAAATTCAGCTAAACGTAACCAAGCAGTCTTGGCACACGGTGCTGACACAAATATCTGTTCCACATGTTTTAGCCATTCCTCTGCTAGTTCCCCTGATTCAGTCCCCTCAAATCTGGGTGGCTGATAACTCAGAAATTGCGTCAAAGTCAATTCTCCAGGCAATAGTACATGTTCCACTGGCCCTTGCTCAATCGGTGGTGGTGGCACACGCGCCATCCTCACACTCGCATTGCCACTCATGGCATCCCCAACATCCTCATGATACCCTCTGTCTGTCATAGCTGTAGATCAAGGGTTAACAATAACATTCACAAGTATATAACATGTTAGAATAACATCATATTCCAAATACTAACATGCTAGTACCATTCTCAAAGTGTTTAGGTAACTCCCTAATACACTTCCTCTACCCATGTTCACCCAGTTCTCGAACCACTGCTCTGATACCACTAATGTGGGTCCTCGTTACTTAATCCATTATGTATTTCATTAAGCATACATATGTGAGGCTGAATTAAGTACTAACATACACTGATTAAGAGTATCTTACTAGTTAAGTTGTTACAGATGTACCAAACCACTAGTACAAAAACCAACTAACTTTTTTTTTACATATAAAATTAACAACCTAAGCCAGTACAACTCCTATGCAGTGGTTCACCTCGCAGCGGAATAAGACTCACGATTCCCACGTCTATGCAATCCTACAGAAACATTCACAAAACGTGAGTATAGATAAACAATTATCTCAGTGCGATATCAAAACACAATATCAATAACAATGATAAAGCACAATAAATCATCTAATGTGAATGTTCTGTATCATGCATCCACAAATGCACCATGTCATGACATGTCTCAACAAGTACCCTATTATCACGAGACTAAAATGATATGCCTATTCAGCTCAATATGTCAGTGGAACCACCTCACTTCTTCATATTAGCAGCACATATCATAGTACCGTCCTCAAATGATAATAACCAGAGCATATACCCAAATTACGGCGTATATCTCTATATAGCATAACCGAGCATATACCCAAACCAGGCGTATATCTCTCTGTCACATAACCGAGCATATACCCAAACCAGGCGTATATCTCTATGTAACATGTAATACCCCTGAATTGTTATATGATTATGTGCTATGATGATGATTTATGTTATGTTTAAGGTTTGTGGTGTAATTAATTTAAGGGAATATAATTATGATATGATGATATGATTAGGGGGAATGTTGGGTGTTTTAAAGGATGTTTAATTTAAATGAAGTTATAAAATATCGAGTGAGGATATTTTAATACATCGTACTAAATACCGGGACACAAATAAACACCACATGACCACCCTACCAACACCACCCCCCTCAACCCCATACCCATTCCAGCAAGTTGCTGCTGCCCATACCTTCACTTGCCCTCCCAATCATTCAACCCACCACTCCTTCTCCCCAGCCTTTCTTCCCAAAATTTCGTCCATCATTCTGTAGCCAAGAAGGAGGAGGAGATCAGCCATTTCAAGGCTTGGAACCTTGCCAAATATTGGAGCAAAAGAGGGTGAGGAACCATATCTTGCTTGGGTAAATTTTTGGGTTAAGTTTGGTTTTGCTGTGATGATTTTATGCATGCTAAGTATGGGTTTGGGTGAAACCTTGGTATGGGTGCTTGTATGTTAATGTTATGTAACTACTAGCATGTTAGATCGAACACTTTATACGTTTTATGTGTTAGATTGCTGGCCTTGAAACTAGGTGTTCGAAAATCTGGGTAATGTCATGATGCCCTGTTTTCTGTAAGTTTGGTTGAGCTCTCAGTGTATGAGGATGTTATGATGCATGCTAGCTTAGGTTTTATGAAACCTTGAAATTACGTGCTTACATAGAAGTTTTATGAAGCCCCTATCATATATGTTGGAACATTTGCATGGTTTATATGTGAGAATCATTGCTATGAAATGTAGTGCTCGAAAATCTGGGTAAAAGTTGTGATGTCCTGTTTTTCCGAAAATGTGGATGAGCACTGATAAAGATGAGTTATTTTAATGCATGTCGGTTTAAGTTATGTTTGAACCTTTAATTTTAATACATGCATGGAAGTATGATGAAGCTATTTATATGCTTGTTTAGGCATTATATGTATGTTATGAAGTAGTTTGAAGAGTATGATTTGAGGTGTTCAAGATTTCTGGAAAATCTCGCATGAATGGGAACGACCGATCGATCGGTGATGAACACCGATCGATCGGCAAATGCCGTAGCTAAAAGGAGAAAATGATGAACAGTTAGCGATCGATCGGTAAGAGAGACCGATCGATCGGTAGTTACTGTTCATATGTTATAAAATTTTATGTTCCTTTTCTTTGAAATTTGATTTCGATTCTCGTATCGGTGCCTAATATTATATTATGTGGTTGTGTAGAGCCATCCCAGGTACCAGCACAATCAAGGAGATAAGTCTGTTGACTCCTCCTCCTTTTGAAAAGGTACGTAAGAGACGTAGGGGCATCGGACGGTAAAACACATCTTTACACTACGACTATGCTTTTATTACATGAGTATACATGATGAAACGATGATGTTTATAAGATGTTTATGATGTTTATAAGATGTTTACGTGTTTATAAGATGTCTATGATGTTATACGTGGTAAGATGCCACGGGGTAAGATGCCCCACATGGTAAGAAGCCATGCGATACTATTTGTGGTAAGATGCCACGGGGTAAGATGCCCCACATGGTAAGAGGCCATACGACACTATTTGTGGTAAGATGCCACGGGGTAAGATGCCCCACATGGTAAGAGGCCATGCGATGTTTATAATGTGGTAAGATGCCACGGGGTAAGATGCCCATATGCATGATTATGAATCAGGGACAACGATAAGAAGTTAATGAATAACCAGCATATTTACTTAAGAAATGTTTCATGCATTTACTATGATGTTTTATGATGTTAAATGAGATTGTATATGCTTATGATGTGTTGTCCCTGTAGGTACGCTTTTGGACTAAAGGACTAAGGGGTCGGGTTGAGGCAGTGAGCTACGAGGAACACAGGAATGTATAGGAATCAAGTCTCGATTAGTATCTACTCTAGGAGTAGTATAAATCTAAATATGAACATTCTTTTGGGAGTGTAATGAATTTATTTTTGAAGTCTTTTATTTTGGCCTGTAATCCTGATAGCTCATGTAACAACCAGAACCTTAGGATGTTATTAATGCATGATTAGTCCTTCTTATGTCTATTAATCACTGTTAAGGTGGGAAGACCCCACATTAGTGGTATCAGAGCAGTGGTTAGATAACTCGGGAATGAGTGAAGGGTAGCCTTAGCAATAAGTTGGCTAGGTGCTTACTTTTGAACATGTTTTATATGTATGTTGCATATGAAGTTTCTATGTCATGCTAACATGTTTAATTATCTAACGATGTACTTTATGAACTGCTTTTGGTGTTGTTATTAACCCTTGTGTTGCAGCATGGCAGCAAATATAGAAGTGGGTGACACCGTTAGTGTAAATGCAAGTGCTGGGCGTACGAATCCATTGCCACCACCAGCCTTGGGCGAAGAACCTTCTGAACAACAGTTGCTACCTGGGGAGTTGAGCTTGGCTCAATTTATGATGTACCGACCCCCGATGTTCGAAGGAACTGAATCAGGGGAAAAAGCTGAGGAATGGTTGGAGAGGATTGAACAGATATTTGTGGCAGCGCCTTGTGCAAAGACGCCTGGATCAGATTAGCAGAATTTCATCTAGCCAAGAAGGCACTGATGTGGTGGAAGACCACCGTGATTGAGCAAGAGCTCTGGGGCACGAAATAAATTGGAAGATGTTCCGAACGCGGTTTCTGACCCGCTACTTCTCAGCCGCTGCAAGACAAGCCAAGGAGGATGACTTTACCAGGTTAAGGCAAGGTACCATGCCTGTATCTGATTATGCTCTACATTACTGTTCCTTACTGCGATATGTGCCCCATATTGCTGCAAACCCTCAAGCGAAGATGAGGAATTTCATGAAGGGCTTGAGGCCGGAACTATATGACAGGGTAATTACCTATGGCCCTGTCTGTTTTGACGATGCGCTTTCACGAGCTGAACTAGCCGAATTGGGAGTTGGCGCATATCCTGATGCAGTGCCACCTCCAGCACCCCCTCAGAAATCCACTTCTGACAATTTGAAGCCCAGGGGTGATCAGTTTAAGCCTAGGGGAAACACTTCAGCGTCGAGATTCAGTGGCAAGAGGCCCGAGAATCGATGGAAAGGGAACCGTAGGAATGATGCTCCATCAGGGAGAGGACAGCCTCAGGGAGACAGATCTGGAAGAGTTCAGTGCACTCTTTGTGGACAACCACATTTGGCAAAGGATTGCGTAGGATGCTATGTCTGTGGCGATAGAGGCCACTTTGCTCGACAGTGTCCCAACAGGGGAAGACAACAGAACTCTACGGGGAGGCCTGCGGACAGAGCGGCACAGCACCGACCCCCTTTTGCACCGAGGCAGTATGGAGGTCAGCCCACGGGGCCACCTCAGGGACAGGTGTATGCTTTGACGAGGGAGCAGGCTACAGCGGCTCCGGAGGAGGTTATAGCGGGTAGTGTCTTTTATTTACGCACCCTGCTCTTATATTGATAGACACAGGTGCGTCACACTCTTTTGTGTCGACGAATTTTGTTGAAAGGCACCACATATGCACTTCTCCGTCGCCCATGCCTCTTATGGTCTCGACCCCCGCTGGAAGAAGTTTGACTACGGATCAGATTGTATATGATGGCCTCATTTATTTTGAGGATAATGAGTTAAGATCAGATTTGATTGTGCTGGGAATGACAGACTTCGATTGCATTGTGGGCATCGATGTTCTGAACAAGTATCAGGCAGTGGTAGACTGCAGGCAGAGGACTGTCCGATTCAGGTCTGATATGGGAGTCCAGTGGACATTCTTTGGGGAAGGTTCTCGTCCAAAGATTCCGTTGATATCTGCTGTCAAGATGGCACAGTTATTGGAACGAGGTCATACAGGCTATCTTATCTATGTTGTTGATATGACGGAAGAGAGGAAGGAGTTAAAGGTTGAGGATGTGCCCGTAGTGGCAGAGTTTGCGGATGTCTTTCCGGAGGAAATTCCCGGATTCCCACCGACGAGAGAGGTCGAGTTTGGGATTGAGTTACTACCAGGGACGTCTGCAATTTCTCGTGCCCCATATAGGATGGCACCAGCAGAGTTAAGGGAGTTAAAGATTCAGTTGCAAGAACTCCTTGACAAGGGCTACATACGCCCTAGCGTATCGCCCTGGGGTGCGCCTGTCTTATTTGTTAAGAAGAAAGATGGATCGATGCGTCTCTGCATTGACTACAGACAACTGAATAAAGCTACAATAAAGAACAAGTATCCACTTCCGAGGATCGATGACTTGTTCGATCAGTTGCAGGGTACGAGGCTTTATAGTAAGATCGATCTGAGGTCGGGGTACCATCAGATTCGAGTAAGAGAAGACGATGTCCAGAAGACGGCATTCAGGACTAGATATGGGCACTATGAATTCCTGGTCATGCCTTTTGGGGTGACGAATGCCCCAGCTGTTTTCATGAGTTTGATGAACATAGTGTTCCAGCCATATTTGGACCAGTTCGTCATAGTCTTCATTGACGACATACTTATTTACTCTCGGACTGAAGAAGAGCATGTAAGGCACTTGAGGATAGTACTTCAGATCCTTAGGGATCATCAGCTATATGCAAAGCTTAGTAAGTGCGAGTTCTGGTTGGACAGCGTGGTATTCTTGGGCCATGTCATATCTAGCCATGGGATATCTGTAGATCCCAGGAAGATTGAAGTTGTGTTAGAGTGGGCTGCACCCACTTCTGTACCGGAGATACGGAGTTTCCTTGGTTTGCAGGTTATTACCGACGTTTCGTCGAAGGTTTCTCGAAGATTGCCAAACCCCTGACACAGCTGACTCAGAAAGGAGTCCCCTTGTGAGGAAAGTTTTCAAGAACTGAAGCGTCGCTTGACTACAACGCCTGTATTGGTAATTCCGTCTGAGAATAAGAGGTTTGCCTTGTATACGGATGCGTCACTGCAGGGTTTGGGCTGTGTGTTGATGCAAGATAAGCACGTGGTGGCTTATGCATCGAGGCAACTGAAGCCACACGAAGCTAGGTACCCAGTGCATGATTTGGAACTGGCGGCCATCATATTTGCCTTGAAGATCTGGAGGCATTACTTGTATGGCACGTCTTTCACTATATATACGGACCATAAGAGCCTGAAGTTCTTATTCACTCAGGCAGAGTTGAATATGAGGCAAAGAAGGTGGATGGATTTGCTCAAAGACTATGATTGTGAAATTGAGTACCATCCAGGTAAAGCAAACTTGATAGCAGACGCCTTAATTCGGAAGGTGAAGAGTACTGCGGAGGATGTTATGTGTTTGTCGACCTTGATGACTTCTTATTGCCATCTGGGCTATGATTTCGATGTAGACACGTCGCCTGTGCGAGTGTCGACCTTATTGGCGGAGCCAGATATATTTGAGGCGATCAGGAAGGCCCAGAAGTCGGATAGTGAGGTTCAGAGATGGGCATCATTGGTACTTCAGGGTCAGCCATCCAAGTTCAGAGTGGCTGAGGATGATTCTTTGAGACTGGGCAACCAATGGGTAGTCCCAGATACACCAGGACTGCGTAGAGGAATATTGGAACTTGCTCACAGTAGTCGTTTCAGTATCCACCCAGGGGGAAAGAAGATGTACAAAGATCTATGCGATCAATTCTGGTGGAGACGCATGAAGCGTGAGGTGATCACGTTTGTGAAAAGATGTTTGATCTGCCAACAAGTAAAGGCAGAGAGGCAGAGGCCTGGTGGTGAGCTGAACAGCTTAGAGGTGCCTGAATGGAAGTGGGAGCATATATCTATGGACTTCGTGACCCACTTGCCAAGGACGGCCTCAGGATTCGATGCGATCTGGGTGATCGTAGATAGGCTGACGAAGATGGCTCATTTCATCCCTTACAGTATGTCATATACATACTTGAAGATGGCCCAGATGTATATACGGGATGTGGTGAGATTGCATGGTATTCCTGTCTCGATAGTGTCTGACAGGGACCCGAGGTTCACTTCGCATTTCTGGGAGGGTCTCCAGACAGCTTTGGGCACAGAGGTGAGACTGAGTACGGCCTATCACCCTCAGATAGATGGCCAAACAGAGCGTACCATTCAGACTCTCGAGGACATGTTGAGGGCATGTATTTTGGAGTTTGATACTCCGTGGCAGGATTCAGTGCCGCTGGTGGAGTTCTCCTATAACAACAGTTATCAGGCGAGCATTCAAATGGCTCCTTTTGAAGCTCTGTATGGACGACGATGTAGATCACCGCTGTATTGGGAGGACTTGACTAGCAAAGCGGTCGGAGGACCGGATATGATCAAGGATATGGAAGGTAAGATAAAGTTGATACGCCAGAAGATGAAAGTGGCCCAGGATAGGCAAGCGGCCTATGCCAATAAGCGGCGACGACCGCTGGAATTCCAGTTAGGAGACAGGGTCTTCTTAAAGATCTCGCCCTTCAGGGGTGTGGTTCGTTTTGGGATGCGGGGAAAGTTATCTCCGAGGTATGTTGGGCCATATGAAGTTTTACAGCGTATCGGTACTTTGGCATATCGTTTGGCTCTACCGCCATCCTTGTCTGGCATACATGATGTTTTCCATGTCTCTATGTTACGGAAGTATGAGCCAGACCCGTCTCATGTCTTACAGCCTACAGAAGTTCAGTTGGACTCAGATGTGTCCTACGTAGAACGACCAATCAGAATTCTGGATCGAGAGGATCGTAGACTACGAAGTAAAGTTATACCGATGGTCAAAGTTCAGTGGGATCGTCGGGGTGTCTAGGAGGCTACATGGGAGACGGAACGACATATGGTGCAGCACTATCCGGAACTATTCTCTGGTATGTTTTTAATGTTTAGTTCCATTATGATGATGCATGTGGATTTCGAGGACGAAATCTTATAAGTAGATTGTTGGCCTTGAAACTAGGTGTTCGAAAATCTGGGTAAAGTCATGATGCCCTGTTTTCTGTAAGTTTGGTTGAGCTCTAAGTTTATGAGGATGTTATGATGCATGCTAGTTTAGGTTTTATGAAACCTTGAAATTACGTGCTTACATAGAAGTTTTATGAAGCCCCTAGCATATATGTTGGAACATGTTGCATGGTTTATATGTGAGAATCATTGCTATGAAATGTAGTGCTCGAAAATCTGGGTAGAAGTTGTGATGCCCTGTTTTTCCGAAAATGTGGATGAGCACTGATAAAGATGAGTTATTTTAATGCATGTCGGTTTAAGTTATGTGTGAACCTTTAATTTTAATACATGCATGGAAGTATGATGAAGCTATTTATATGCTTGTTTAGGCATTATATGTATGTTATGAAGTAGTTTGAAGAGTATGATTTGAGGTGTTCGAGATTTCTGGAAAATCTCGCATGAATGGGAACGACCGATCGATCGGTGATGAACACCGATCGATCGGCAAAATGCCGTAGCTAAAAGGAGAAAATTATGAACAGTTAGCGATCGATCGGTAAGAGAGACCGATCGATCGGTAGTTACTGTTCATATGTTATAAAATTTTATGTTCCTTTTCTTTGAAATTTGATTTCGATTCTCGTATCGGTGCATAATATTATATTATGTGGTTGTGTAGAGCCATCCCAGGTACCAGCACAATCAAGGAGATAAGTCTGTTGACTCCTCCTCCTTTTGAAAAGGTACGTAAGAGACGTACGGGCATCAGACGGTAAAACACATCTTTACACTACGACTATGCTTTTATTACATGAGTATACATGATGAAACAATGATGTTTATAAGATGTTTATGATGTTTATAAGATGTTTACGTGTTTATAAGATGTCTATGATGTTATACGTGGTAAGATGCCACGGGGTAAGATGCCCCACATGGTAAGAAGCCATGCGATACTATTTGTGGTAAGATGCCACGGGGTAAGATGCCCCACATGGTAAGAGGCCATGCGACACTATTTGTGGTAAGATGCCACGGGGTAAGATGCCCCACATGGTAAGAGGCCATGCGATGTTTATAATGTGGTAAGATGCCACGGGGTAAGATTCCCATATGCATGATTATGAATCAGGGACAACGATAAGAAGTTAATGAATAACCAACATATTTACTTAACAAATGTTTCATGCATTTACTATGATGTTTTATGATGTTAAATGAGATTGTATATGCTTATGATGTGTTGTCCCTGTAGGTACGCTTTTGGACTAAAGGACTAAGGGGTCGGGTTGAGGCAGTGAGCTACGAGGAACACATGAATGTATAGGAATCAAGTCTCGATTAGTATCTACTCTAGGAGTAGTATAAATCTAAACATGAACATTCTTTTGGGAGTGTAATGAATTTATTTTTGAAGTCTTTTATTTTGGCCTGTAATCCTGATAGCTCATGTAACAACCAGAACCTTAGGATGTTATTAATGCATGATTAGTCCTTCTTATGTCTATTAATCACTGTTAAGGTGGGAAGACCCCACATAACATAACCAAGCATATACCCAATACCAGGCGTATATCTCAAATGCATAACCGAGCATATACCCAAACCAGGCGTATATCTCACATACATATGATTTCCATGAATGTACAGGCATATGATACGACCAATCATATGATACTAACATAACACAATTCATATGATATCAATCTTATAACATCATCACACAATATCTATACTCCGTATGTCAACACCTACCTGTACTACGACACAAACGAGTTAAACTAGGTGTCACTGGTTACGTGCCTCGTTGTCCCGTCCCCTGAGATGATGCTACAACAATGCCAACAATATATCATGTTATCATAGGCATTAAAATCAAATTCTACAAAAATATAACAATTTTCAACTTTCCTAAAGCACCGATCTATCGCTACCAGCACCGATCGATCGCCAAAACATTCTGTCTCCTCGCGATCGATCGCAACAACTTGGCGATCGATCGCCAAAGTGTTCTGTTGCTCGCGATCGATCGCCACATTTTTTCACCGATCGATCGCTACATGTATAAACCGCCTTATATTTTGCCCTGTCTCGGCGATCGATCGCCACAAAGCTCGCGATCGATCGCCGATGTCCAGAAAGTTCAGAACATGGCGATTTTGAGCTTATCTTCCTAGCTCTTCTCCTACAACTCGAAATTTAACATGGAAGTAAGTTTCATGTACTCCCCAAGACCATAACAACATGTTTCCCCCATCTTACAATCCAATTACTGGCATATAAACATGTTATGATTCTTCACATGAACCTTTTATATTTCACTTCACATACATCAATATCAATGACATAATTCAAGTGTAAAACCATGAATTTCTTACCAAGATGGTACAATTTCACTTCACACACCTTCCTAGCTCAATTTACAAGTGAAGCCCAAGCTCAAACCAACAAGAACTTGAAAGAGATGGAGAGGAGCTTGTGTAGTGTTTTAGTAGGTGTAAAATGAGAACTATGTGATTCTCCTCCCTAAATCACCTTGATATAAGGTCATTAGTTTCCCTAAACCACTTGTTCTCATATCATTTGGAGTTAATGACATGTTATGTAACATGTACATGAAATGAAATTCAAATTCAAATACAACTCCAATTCACATGAAAGTCACATGCATAATCAAATGCTTCCTAGTTCATGACTTGATATGTTATTAAATCATTGTACACCATGTTTCATTCCTTGCCCTTTCCATATATCATTTCATACATGTATTAATTCATTCTTGGTTCCACCCGAACCCCCAATATCATACCGCCAATTGATATAATTACACCATAATCATATCACACGTGTCTACAACAAATCGAGGCATTACAAATTGCTATCATGTTATTTGGAGTTAATGACATGTTAAGTAACATGTGCATGAAGATGAAATCCAAATTCAAATGCAACTCCAATTCAAATTAAATTCACATGCATATTCAAATCATTTTGCACCATGTTTCATTCCTTGCCATAAATCATTTCATACATATATTAATTCATTCTTGGTTCCACCCGAACCCCCATTATCATACCGCCAATTGATATAATTACACCATAATCATATCATATGTGTATAAAACAAATCGAGGCATTACAATTCTCCCCCACTTATTGAATTTCGTCCTCGAAATTGCATATACAAACATAATACCTGCATATGAGATATACAACATAAGGCACATGTATAAATAACATATCAACATACCGAAAAACAAATCTGGATATCGTTGCATCATATGCTGCTCCGTCTCCCACGTTGCCTCTTCGACACCCCGTCTGTCCCACTGTACTTTAACCATAGGAATCACTTTATTACGCAACCTACGTTCAGCTCGATACAAGATCATAACCGGTCGTTCCTCATACGATACATCTGTATCCAACTGTACATCAGGTAACTGTAATACATGACTCGGATCTGGTTCATACTTCCTTAACAATGAAACATGAAAGACATCATGAATACCACTCAAGGCTGGTGGTAGTGCCAAACGATATGCCAACGTACCAATACGTTGCAACATCTCATACGGACCAACATACCGTGGAGACAATTTTCCACGCATACCAAATCGTACTACACCTTTAAAAGGTGATATTTTCAAGAACACACGGTCACCAACTTGAAATTCAAGTGGTCTACGTTGCTTATTGGCATAAGCAGTCTGTCTGTCCTGAGCAGCTTTAAGTTTCAATCGAATTAACTTTACTTTTTCTTTCATTTCATGAATCATATCCGGTCCATGTAAGAAAGACTGATCCACATCATCCCAATACAATGGCGATCTACATCGTCGCCCATACAAAGCCTCAAATGGTGCCATCTGTATACTAGACTGATAACTGTTGTTATATGAAAATTCCACTAATGGCAATGACTCTTGCCACGAGTTATCAAACTCTAATTCACTGGCACGCAACATATCCTCAAGTGTCTGTATCGTACGCTCTGTTTGTCCATCTGTCTGAGGATCATATGCTGTATTCAACCGTACTTCAGTTCCCAACGCTGTCTGTAACCCTTCCCAAAAATGAGAAGTAAATCTCCGATCCCTATCCGATACAATGGAAACTGGTATACCATGTAGTCTCACTACATGTTGAATGTACAACTATGCCATTCTTAGATTTGTAAATGTCATACAATATGGCACGAAATGAGATACTTTGGTGAGTCGGTCAACGATCACCCAAATAGCATCGCAACCAGAAGACGTTTGTGGCAAATGAGTCACAAAATCCATCGTGATATGTTCCCATTTCCACTGAGAAATTTCCAAACTGTGTAATTCACCTCCTTGTTTCTGTCTTTCCGCTTTCACTTGTTGACAGATCAAACACCGTTTCACAAAGCTCAACACATCCTGTTTCATACGTTTCCACCAAAATTGGGTACGTAAATCATGATACATTTTCCTTCCTCCAGGATGTATACTGTATCTACTACAATGAGCACGTTGTAGTAGTTCTTGGCGTAGTCCCAATGAAGCAGGTACTACCCAACAGTTTCTGTACTTCAAAGTTCCATCACTTGCAAGTACAAATTGAGATGTTTGTCCTTTACTTATCATTTCTTTCCAATGTTGTACCTCATCATCAGTCATTTGTGCCTTTCTGATTTTATCAAAAATGTCAGGTTCAACCAACAATGTTGATACCCGTACTGGCACTGTTTCCACATCAAAATCATAACCCAAAGTACAACAAGAAGTCATCAACGCTGCTAAATGAATCATCTCATCCGCTGTATGATGTACTTTTCGACTCAAGGCATCTGCTGTAAGATTAGCCTTTCCTGGATGATATTCAATCTCACAATCATAATCTTTCAACAGATCCATTCATCTTCTTTGTCTCATATTCAACTCTGCTTGAGTGAATAAAAACTTTAAACTCTTATGATCTTTGTATATGGTAAACGACGTACCATATAAATAATGTCGCCATATCTTCAAGGCAAAGACAATGGCAGCCAATTCCAAATCATGCACTGGGTATCGCATTTCATGTGGCTTCAACTGTCGTGATGCATAAGCCACAACATGTTTATCCTGCATCAATACACAACCCAAACCTAGTAATGATGCATCAGTATATAAGGCAAACCTGTCATGCTCCGATGGAATAATCAAAACTGGAGCTGTAGTTAATCGATGTTTCAATTCCTGAAAACTACGCTCACATGCCTCCGACCATCGAAACGGTACTCCTTTCTGTGTCAATTGTGTCCATGGTTTGGAAATTGATGAAAATCCTTCAACAAATCGTCTATAATAGCCAGCCAAACCCAAGAAACTACGAATCTCTGGTACAGAAATAGGTGCTGACCAATTCAACACTGCTTCGACTTTCTTCGGATCAACTGATATACCTTCTTCTGAAATTACATGCCCCAAAAAGCCGACACTAGTCAACCAAAACTCACACTTACTGAGTTTAGCATATAACTGATGTGTCCTCAACAATTGCAATACCATATGAAAATGTTGAACATGTTCTGCATCACTCTGCGAATAGATCAGTATATCATCGATAAAGACAATGACAAATCGATCAAGGTATTCCTGGAACACATGATTCATTAAACTCATAAAGACAGCGGGAGCATTTGTCACTCCAAATGGCATCACCAGAAACTCATAATGTCCATAACGAGTTCTGAATGCTGTCTTCTGTATATCTCATTCCCTCACACGTATTTGATGATATCCTGACCTCAAATCAATCTTAGAATAAATCCTTGATCCCTGCAACTGATCAAACAAATCATCAATACGAGGAAGAGGATATTTATTCTTTATTGTTACCTTGTTCAATTGCCGATAGTCAATACACAGTCGCATTGTCCCATTCTTCTTCTTAACAAATAAAACCGGAGCACCCCAAGGCGATACACTAGGACGTATGTACCCCTTGTCCAATAAGTCTTGTAATTGAGTTTTCAATTCTTTCAATTCAGTTGGTGCCATCCGATAAGGAGCTCGTGAAATTGCAAAAGTACGAGGTATCAAATCAATACCAAATTCCACTTCTCGACTCGGTGGGAATCCAGGTATCTCATCTGGAAACACATCCGCATATTCTGCAACCACTGGTATCTCCTCCACTTTCCTTTCTCTTTTCTGTTCAGTTACATCCAAGGCATAAATCAAATAACCCGCATGTCCACGTTCTAACAAACGCGACATTCGAATTGCTGATATCAAAGGAATCCTTGCCCTCGATCCCTGACCATAGAAATACCATTGATTTCCAGTATCAGACTGAAATCTTACAATCTTCTAACAACAATCCACAATAGACTGATATTTACTAAACACATCGATTCCAAGGATGCAATCAAAATCTGTCATATCTAACACAATCAAATCAGCTTGTAGTCCATACTCAGTCTCAAACTGAATATCACAATCAGACACACTCTGACAAGTCATCACAGTAGTTCCCATGGGTGTCAAAACATAAAGAGGCATCAACAGTGGAGACGAGCATATATGATACCGGTCAATAAAATTTTGTGTAACAAAAGAATGTGATGCACCAGTATCAATCAAAAGTAAAGCTGGATAAGTAAACAAAGTACACTTACCCGCTATCACATCATCAGGAACTGCCTCTGCTTCCTCTCTGTTCAGTGCATAAACCTGAGCCTGAGCTGGTCCTGTCCTTTGCCCTCCACCAGACTGTGGTACACCCTGTGGTCTCTGTTGCACTGTATTTTCTGACATTGGTCCTCTCCTCTGTTGTCCACCCACTTGAGGACAATCACGAATCACATGTCCTGGTCTCCCACAACGGAAACAAACTATTGGAGTCAATTGAGGACAATCTCGTTTCAAATGTGGTCCGCCACATTTAAAGCATTGTACACCATTACCACTACTACTACCTTGGAACTGTCCCTTTGAACCTCGTTCACTACCCTTCCACATTGTAAACCGCTTCCCACTAAATCTAGAGGAAGATGCACCACCTCGTGGTGATTTAAATGGTTCTCCTCTAGGTCTCATACTTTCAGATGTAGGTGGTTGGGCTTGTCCAACATCTTTGTATACCCCTACAGCAATCTCAGCCATCTCAGCCCTAGTCAATGCTTCTTCATATGATGTAGGGTTATTGGACATGACCCTATCAAACAATTCAGGCCTGAAACCTTTCACAAATTGTCTGATCTTTGCCTTTGTGTTAACAGCAATATGTGGTACATACCGGAGTAAGGAAGAATATTGTACCGCATAGTCCGATACTGTCATTGATCCCTGTCTCAAGTTTGTAAATTCATCCTCTTTCCTCTGCCTTGCAGCAACAGAAAAATAATGCTCAAGGAACTTCGTTCTAAACACATCCCAGTTAACTGTCTGTCCTTGAGCCCTCAGCTCAAGCACTGTGGATTTCCACCACATCATAGCTTTTTTAGCCAACTGGAATTCAGCTAAGCGTAACCAAGCAGTCTTGGCACACGGTGCTGATACAAATATCTGTTCCACACGTTCCAGCCATTCCTCCGCCAGTTCCCCTGATTCCGTCCCCTCAAACCTGGGTGGCTGATAACTCAGAAATTGTGTCAACGTCAATTCCCCAGGCAACAATACCTGTTTCACTGGCCCTTGCTCAATTGGTGGTGGTGGCACAGGCACCATCCTCACACTAGCATTGCCACTCATGGCATCCCCAACATCCTCATGATACCCTCTGTCTGTCATAACTGTATATCAAGGGTTAACAATAACATTCAAAAGATAAAACATGTTAGAAGAACATTACATGACAAATCCTAACATGATAGTATCATTCCCAACATGTTTTCAAGTGTTTAGGTAACTCCCTAATACACTTCCTTTACTCATGTTCATCCCGTTCTCGAACCACTGCTCTGATACCACTAATGTGGGGTCCTCGTTACTTAATCCATTATGTATCATATTAACATACATATGTGAGTCTGAATTAAGTAATAATATGCACTGATTAAGAGTATCTTACTAGTTAAGTTGTTACAAGGTTTATAAAAACCAATCAACTACACATTATATGTACAAACAACAACCTACTACAAGATAACTCCTAGGCAGTGGTTCAGCTCGCAGCGGAAAATGACTCACATCCCGTCCTCCCACGTCTATGAGTTCCTACAGAAACATTCACACAACGTGAGTATAGATAATAAATATTTCAGTGTGATATCAAAACACAATATCAATATCAATGATAAAGCACAATAAATCATCTAATGTGAATGTTCTGCAAATGCACCATGTCATGACATGTCTCAACAATTACCCTATTATCACGAGACCAATACGATATGCCTATTCAGCTCAATATGTCAGTGGAACCACCTCACATCTTCATATTAGCAGCACATATCATAGTACCATCCTCAAATGATAATAGCCCGAGCATATACCCAAAAACTGGCGTATATCTCTATATAGCATAACCGAGCATATACCCAAACCAGGCGTATATCTCTATGTAACATAACCGAGCATATACCCAAACCAGACGTATATCTCTATGTAACATAACCGAGCATATACCCAAACTAGGCGTATATCTCAAACACATGATATCCATGAATGTACATGCATATGATAATACAAATCATATGATACTAACATAACACAATTCATATGATATCAATCTCATAACATCATCACACAATATCTATACTCCGTACGTCAACACGTACCTGGTATACGACAACAAAAGCGATAAATCAGGCGTTGATGGCTAATTGCCTCTTTGCCCCGTCCCCTGTGATGATGCTACAAACACATGAACGATATACCATGTTATAAGAGGCTTCAAAAATAAATTCTACAAAAATTTAACATTTTTCAACAATCTGCCATCACCGATCGATCGCCCCAGATTCTCGATCGATCGCCGAACTGTTCACTCTTCACCGATCGATCGAACAAAAAGCACCGATCGATCGCCACATGTACCGATCGATCGCCTCAAAATCACCGATCGATCGCCTCATGCTCAAACCGCCTTAAATTGTACTGTTCGCGGCGATCGATCGAGACCATTTTTCGATCGATCGAGACCATTTTTCGATCGATCGGCCCGATCAGAAAATGCGAGACAATGGCGATTTTGAGCTTATCTTCATGGTACTTCTTCTCCTACCCACAATTTCACATGCAACCATGATTCATGCAAATCCCTAAGTTCATATAAACATGTTTCTATCATCCTAGAATCCAATTCTTGGCATATAAAACTGTTATGATTCTTCACATGAACATTTGATATTCCACTTCACATACATCAACATCAATTACATAAGTTAAGTGTAAAACCATGAATTCCTTACCAAGATATTACAATTTCACTTCACACAACTTCCTAGCTCAATTCACAAGTGAATCCCAAGCTCAAACCAACAAGAACTTGAAAGAGATGGAGGGAGCTTGTGTAGGATTTTAGTAGGTGAAAGATGAGAAACTATGTGATTCTCCTCCCTAAATCACTTGATATAAAATCATTAGTTCCCTAAATCAATTGCTATCATGTTATTTGGAGTTAATGACATGTTAAGTAACATGTACATGAAGATGAAATCCAAATTCAAATGCAACTCCAATTCAAATTAAATTCAATGCATATTCAAATCATTTTGCACCATGTTTCATTCCTTGCCATAAATCATTTCATACATATATTAATTCATTCTTGGTTCCACCTGAACCCCCATTATCATACCGTCAATTGATATAATTACACCATAATCATATCATATGTGTATAAAAAAAATCGAGGCATTACATGTAGTATTTTGTCTTAGCTTTAATTGGCCACCAAAATAAGTTAATTTGGAGTTAAGATGAAAAAGTTATGATCATGTTACCAAAATGTGTAAAATCTGGAAATTCAGTGCATTCAAGTTTCATGTAGTGTGTTCTTCGAATTTCTGGGAATATATGGCTACGAATTTGAAATTTTAGCTTCTAATCAGAGTTGTAGTATTCGAAGTTAGCTTGCATTTGGAATTAGCCTCACTCAATTTGGAGTTCATATGCAGAAGTTATGCTAATTTGACCACATAGTGCTCATTCTGGAAAAGGATTTCATACGAGTTTTTAGGCTTGTATGTTTTTCAAATATTGTACATCTAGATGAAGTAATTAGCTTAAAGCTCATAATACATGTATTATAGAATTTTTAGTTCTTTCATTACAAACTGGCCTCACATGTTTTGGATGCCGTATGAATTAGTTATAAAGTTTGTACAAAACGTTGTCAATCTGGAATTTAGAATTTCCCCTGTTTTGCATAAATAATGTTTAGACCCAATTTGCCCTAGGTAAATGAACGAATTTGGGGAAGTGTGAAACATATGAAATATCATATTTTGAGTTAGTTATCAAGCTAAATTAGACCCATATAATTTGGTTTAGTACTGGAAAATTTATGAGCCAATTACTATGAGCATGTAAGCTGAAATTTTAAGAAATTCTCAAAGGGTCAATATTTAGATTATAAACTTGATGTTTGTGAGGGCCCGATCCTAATATGATGTTTAATTAACACATAATGATTAATTTGCGTAAACAGGGGAAGATTTATTTAAAATGTCTTGTCAAATGGCCCTAAAAAAATTTCGCTTTTAGGTGATACATATATAGTGATACTGAAAATACGTAATTCCAGTTTCTAATTCAACACGTTGAGCATAACATAAATATCAAGTATAGATCAACCAGTAGTGGAATACTTAATATACAGATACTCGGGGCATACCCCGGTAATTTAAAATGTAGTTAAAAAGTACTCTAGCAATTACTGGTACTCAAAACATAAAACATATACCTGAGCACGCTCTCAAGGAGCTCTGGTATTCATCGATGCTTCATCTCGAGCATCCACATTATGTCCACCTGTACCACCTGTCATGCCCATACAACAAAGATACGACAGCCCCCCGCGAAGGGGGTCAGAACCCAGTACGAGAAACAGGTAAAATCACAATGTATGATAAAGTAACATGTGATGCATGCCGTGCATGAATGCAAATGCGTATGAAGGGTATCAAGTCTCCAATATCAAGATCTCCGGAGTCCAAAGGAAAGATCATCAATCAATCATCATGCTCGAGCAGGGCGTCGACACGCTCATCGCTACGACATCTCTCTTAGTCGAGCCATCGGTGGTCATCATCCCTCGTGTCTGGGCGACGTCGGCACACTCGTCGCTACGGCATCACTCGGCTCACTCTCTCCGCCGATCCATCGGCGTGCCCATCATCCCCAGACACGCATCACAGATACCAACGCAAAGGTATGGGTATCAACAAAAGAATCGTTAGGATCAACATGACATGCTCAATGTCCATGCGTGTCAATGCATCATGCAATATCATAATCTCATGTGATGCATCTCAATGTGCCATGTCATCATATATCATGCAGTCAATGTATCATGTACTTCACATACTGCAGTTCAACATGTCATATAATCACATAACTAGCAAGTACATATTTATGCCAGACATCGTGATATAACCGATTTTCTACGTACCTCGGACCAGCACTAACTTTACCGAGTGCTCCTCAACAGCCACGGATTTATTAAACCTAGTCATATATACTACAAAATTTTCACTAAGTGCTTAAGTAGGCACAATAGCTAAAACAAGATTTAAGGATGGTTCCTACTGATTTTCCTTCAAAATTCAGACTGACCAAATTTTGTACAAAATTCATAATAAATTCATATAATGTCCAAATGACCCGATTCCAGTTCTCAAAGTTCATAAACTCAAAGGACTTCATTTTCTTATCTAATAATGTCGAGCTAATTCCTCCATTTAAAAGTAGTTTAAACACTAAAAACGTAGCTTTTGAAATTCTATTTTCCGGTCGGGCAGTTTTAGTAAAATCGCCATAACTCTTTCATTTTAAATACAAGTGAGAGATTCCAGTGGCATAAGATAGCCAACACAAAGTACTAAAATACTTATTTCTGGACAGTTTCCGAAATTCCTAGCCAAAAATGCTCAGGAACTCTATGAACACACTGCATGGGATTTTCGCCCACATGCAGGATATAGATTGAACACTTAAAGTATAAAATTCATAACTACTCGAAAATAAGTCCGAATTGATTCCCATGTTTTTTTTATACTCAAGAGAATAAAAGATCTACAAGTTTTATTTGAAGACCGACAAAAATTCTAACATACAATTTATCAAAAGTTCAGAATTCTACACTGCATGTGCATTCTTTGCACATGTAGAGTCAAAAATGGCACTCCTTGATAAAATGAGCATATCTCACTCATTTTAAGTCCAAATTGCCTCATATTTTAAAAACAGAAAGCCGACGCAATTATCTATAACTTTTATTTGGGGTTCAAAGTCAGATTCCGAGTATAAGTGAATCGAAATTTCGAAATCATCTACTGCATGCAACACCAAATTTTTACATATTCTGATTTAACAAAATGACACCAACATTTTCATGACTCTTCCTAGATTTTCGACCCATATTCCACAAAATCAAACTAAATAAAGATAAGAATAGGTTCATTCCCTTGTAGACCCAAAATTTCCACCATGGCTCCTTCCTAGCTTGAACTCCTTCAAACTTGCTTCAAATTTGAAAATTCTTGCACCTAACTATCACTCTTGCCTTGGGGTTTCTAAATCATCAATTGCATGTAACATGCATTCAAATTTGCAAGAGAATTTGGTGCTAAATGTGGCTGGGATTTTCGAAATTTATGATGAGGAGAGAAGGAGGAGAGAAGATGGAGTGTTTGGGAATGAAGAGAGAGAAGATGGTGGCTGAAATGAAGACCAAAATCTGAAATGGCAAGGTTTTTAAACAAAATCAAATCTGAATTGCACAAGGGGCGTGAGTTTCAATGCTCCAATATATGATTTTTAATGTATTTGATGTATTGTGGAATCCATGTGTCAATACATCACTATCTTGCAAGATTAATGGTCCAAAATCATGTATTAAACATGAGTTAAATTAATTAGTGGCATGTGTTCTCCAAGTGCCATGTGATCATGCACATGCTCATGCACTAAAACATGTTTCACTAGTTGGTTGACTCATCGTGGTCCGGAACACATTAATTCAAAGTCTATACTTTTAATTATCCGGGTTTGCTTAATCATCGTTAATCCGGGCTAATTAGCATCGGGGCCTTACACTTCTTCCCCTCTTAAAAAGATTTCGTCCTCGAAATCGCAAAATTGAATATAACTCAATAAATTAAATCATATGAGATGTCTCAATCTCATTCATAGATACATAAGAATCATCATGTATCAATGACAACTGTTGTGATCGTGTCAACGATATACTACTGAATCAACTTCTCAATGATTCCACAAAGTTCATAATATCGAGGCAACATCATACCTCACTTAACGAATCATATTGATCATCGCAAAGGTAATATCTTCATATTTACATGACTCTCAACTCGAAGTCTAACGATATATTTCTCTTTGGCATTGCAAATCCGCTCATCTTAAGCCAATTTCAATCGTTTTCGTAGAAAATTTATCGTTCATGGCATTTCCTCAACAATCTCAATTTGTGTCAAAATATTCCTTATCATTTTCATCTCAGCATATCAGCGATCGACAAATTCTTGCTCTAAAACCTCAACCGATGCCATTCCTAAAGTTGTCTGAAACTTAAATTATAGGAAAATTCCACTGGTGAATAGTGATTTTTGTCAATTCCCACCAAATTCATCAGTATTAATCGAGACATAACTTCCAAAGTCTGGATATGTTCTTAGTTATCCATCAATATGGGTATGCTAAGCAATACTCATTGATAATTTAGTACCCATGACATTCTGAAAATAGTTTTCGAATTCTAATATTATCCTCGGATCTAAATCAGATACAGTTGTTACAGAATACTCACTATAACTAAACCACATTATCCACATCTTAAATATGTCATTTTCTCATAGACATATAGACTATCATATGAACTCAATATCTTGTATTGAAGCGTCAATCAATTCCGATTCAACTTGTTTCACAATCTCTGTTTGATCTTAACAATTTGAGCTACAAAACTCAAAGCTAGAAATTTCCCAAATTCATTGTGGTACTTACAAATTCTGTAGTATCCCATTAAGTCTCATATTTTTATCTTGACCTCCTGACATGACAAACAATTTGCTACAAAATTCACAAATTTCTTTCTTTATACCATCCCATCAGAAATAAGATCTCAAGAATGATACATCTCATCATTCCCAGAATAATACTATGTCATATATAGTGTGCTTTCAGCAATAATACTTCTTTCGAATCGGTAGGATTCGATGCTATTTACTGATTGTTCACTCCCTGTAAGGACCCCCGTGCCCTTAACCCACAATTAGTGCATTAAGCCATGCATTTGGTGCATTCAATCACGTGTAAAGGGAAACTACATGTAAACGTGGCACACAATACCACATATAAAATTTTCTTGCTTCATCTATTCCATTCCATGCAATATCCAATTTCCCAAATTAAGACCATTTAACACATCATGCACCTATGTAATACACTAATCACAATCTCAATTCATCTAGCAATTCCCTAGTTGATTGCTCACACATATAATGAAAAGAGAAAGGCCCATGCCTCTTTATACAACACATATACACATAATTATTGCTCACACACGAGCATCGAATAAACCTATGTGTACGTAAGGTATAAAAAGAGCATACACAATATTCAGCTCCACATGAGCTCCGGTGTCTCAATCCTGGAATCACCTCCAATTCATAGCTCGATCACAGCTCCAGAGCTACCATTGTACCTGTGTCACCTGCACCAACAGAGACAGCCCCCACACGGGTTGAGCATACCAATACCACCAAACCAATAATCACAATTATATAATTCGTAAACTACAACAATGTAATTTCCAAGAATTTAAATGATACTCCCTGGATGGTATCATCCTCATCCAGGATCCCACTGTATTGTCCCTGTTCTCAAAACAACCAAAATCATCATTTTCCAAATATCCAGTCAATCATTACACTGATTAACTATATCCATAATCCAATTCAATATCAATAGGGGAATAAATACAGATATCCTAGATATCTAGTCAAAAGCCACATTTCCTCGCTCACTCAAAAGTAGCGGCATCACTTACCGATGTTCGCTCCATAGCGACCACATCACGATAATTGCTCGCTCCAAAGCGGCACCATACATTACATAAGACAGATCAACATAACACAATCCAATCCCGTTTTCATTAACCAATTTGCAAGACACAATATACTAAACATCGGCTAATAACGCTTACCATTCATCTATCTCATGCACAATAATTGCAATAATATAATTAAGGTCATGCTCGTACGTTACACGTACCTTATAATTCCGTAGTTCAAGTCCGACTTCACCTGAGTCCCACGACCCGATGAATTATGTGCTAACACATAAATAGTTCACAATTAAACACAAGCATGCAACCACGTGCCCAAGCACGTTCATAACCCCCAAACATATCGTCAATCCATGACGATTACCAAAATAAAAGCCCCCCGGCTAAGCATGCATAATACCCAAAATATTCCATTTTATATGTTTAAAAGATTGCCAAAAACTCAACAGAGAATTTCGTTTTATAAAACTTTGGCTCCAACCAATCCATTTAAAAGGTATAGCATTCCTATTGGAATGTAGACATTGCCCCGGGAATGGGCTAATTAAACCTCGATTCCAAAATCCTGACATTTTTCCAAAATTTGAAAAAAACAAAACACTTCGGGCCGCGATCGATCGCCGCATCTGTCGCGATCGATCGCGCGCACCCGCTGCCAAACAGAAGCCTTCCGCGATCGATCGCGCGTCTCCACGATCGATCGCCAAACGTCTCGCGATCGATCGTCGAGAACTTGGCGATCGATCGCCAGCACTATACATCTTCAACAATTTACAGCTGCTCGTCGCGATCGATCGGCGCTCCTCGGCGATCGATCGCGACCTGCGATTTTCCAAAAAACTCGAGCTTTAATGGTGTTTTTCACACCCTAACTCAAAACCAACACCCCAAACTTCCTCAACACTTCCAATACACCAAATAAACTCAATACAAACACTAAAATCAACAACTTGGATTTTAAGCAAAAACCCCCAAATCTCAAATCCAACCCAAAACTCAACCAAAAACTACAATACTACTATCAAATCGAAGACAATGACGAGGGGAAGGCTAATACCTGATTATCTTCGAGAAAAAAACGGCCTCCGAGCCAAGCTACCGTCGATTTCTCCTCCAATGGAGAAAAGAGGAAAATGGGGGTGAAGGGGTTCGCGTTGAGGAGGGGAGAGAAGGAGTGGAATGAATTGTGTTATCCCGTAACACCGAGTCCACTTGGTATATATAGCATTAAAGCTCTAAAATACTTATTCTTCCACAAATACATCATGATTCATAAAATATCATCTGTTTTAAAAAAAAACATCTCTCCAACACTAATTCCATTACCAGCCCTAGTATAAAGTACTCCGGACCCCAAATCCCACCAAAGACCAAATTCCAAGGTTAACAACACGACGAGAATACAATCTCATCCCTTGGATCCAATGACTCCAAATACCGGGTTTAAAATCCCCGGGAGTCCCAAAACCATAATTAATACACAATCGCCACAAATAAAACTCATTAAGGATTATCACTACACCGGGATTAACACCAATATTTCCCGGACATCACACTCGCAATCCGCCACTAAATGGCATACTAAAATCTAGTTGGTTGATGAGACAGAACCAATTTCTTCAATCAATATTTGTATGGTCTGTTTTTCGAGTCTTTCCGATCCTCGAAATTTGAGGTGATCAAATTGCAAAGTATATATTGATGCTATCATTGCACCATGCACTTTTCGGTTCAGTGCATCTGCTACTAGTTTCATTTTCCTTGATTGATATTGACTATCATAGTCAAATTCTTTAACAAATCTAGTCATCGCTTCTATCTCAAGTTCAACTCTGACTGAATAATAGATATTTTAAACTCCAAAAATCAGAGTGTATTATGAATTGTTCGCCACACAGATACGTTGCCACATCTTCAAGGCAAAAAATAATGGCTGCAAACTCAATTTTATGAACAAGATATCATAATTCTTTCTGTGATATCCCCGAAATGGTTAATTGCAATTTGGTGCATTAATTGTGTTTATTATGATTAATTATGTGGTAATTAATCATGTGTTAAAGTGACCCGGGATAGCAATTCAGGGTGCATGTTGGGTATGTTGGGAATTATTGTTGGGAACATGATTTATTTGCCTTGGTTAGCAATTTGTGGAAATCATGTGTTTAATTGATATTTGGGTGCATTTTGAGTTAATGCTTTGGAAAATATCATGTTGGGGTGTTTTATACACCATGGAATTCTTTTGGTATATATTTTAATTAACCCAACTTTATATCCCCAACCCCACCTTACCACCCATCACTTGTAACTTTACCAAAATCAAATCCACAAACCCTTCTCCTTCATTTTCGAACTCAAGCTTTGGGGTGAAGAGGAACCTTTCAAAAATCTTGTTTTGTGAAGATTGTTGGGTGATTTGAGGTCTCCTAGAGGTATGGATACCTCATGGTTAATTTTGTAAGGTTTTGTTTGAGTTTAGTATGATTTTGGATGGTTTTAAAATGGGTTTTGTTGGGTTGTTGTGGGTTTGGTTATAGGTTGGATTTATACTTGTTTTGAAGTATATTTTGATGGTTTATGTTGTATTGGATGTTGTTGATTTGTTGGGTTAAGTGTTGGTATGGATTGGAAGAAATTTTGGGAGCAAAAATGGTGAAAAACGCATGTCTGTGCGAGGCGATCGATCGCCTGAAAAGAGGCGACCGATCGCCAAGAGGCAGTAACATTTTTGCGGGTTAGGCGATCGATCGCCTAAAACGGGGCGACCGATCGCCGAGAGGCAGTAGCCAAATCAAAGGATTGGCGATCGATCGCCATGTTTGAGGCGACCGATCGCCGCAGTGTAAATTTTGAGGCGACCGATCGCCTAAGGGAAGCGATCGATCGCCGCCTGTGGAATTTTGGAAAATGGTTTCTTTGGTCAAATTTTTGGTATTTGGCTATTATTTGGCTTCTAATATGGGGTTGTGTGATTGTGTAGAACCATCCCAGGTAGCAACGCAACCGAGGAACTGAAGCCAGATCAATTCCACTTTTGGAAAGGTACGTAGTGGACGAACGGGCACCCCAACGGTACATGTATCTTATATACTTATTGTTATGCATTGTGGATGCAAGTATATATGCGGTATTGCATTTGGATGCAAATACATGTTATGCATGATGTTTATAGATGCATATGATTATTGGTGCACATCCCATGAGTCGTGGTCATCCCTTGATGATTTTAATGCTTGCCGCTATTTGGTTTGGTTCCGCTAAATGTGAAGCGAGGGGTGGGAGCGCCGCATGTCACATTTGAGCGTGGTTATCATATAGGGCGAGGAAAGGGTATTTGCCGCTCAATGAGAGGCGAGGGGTGGGAGTCCCGCAGTCCATTGAAGCGAGGTTATCCTATGCCGCCTATATGTAAATAAGCGAGGGGCATTAAAATACATTGTGATGGACAGACTAGGGATTGGTGATCAGTATTTGGTATTGATGAACTGGTATATGTCATGACATGATTAGACCATTAAAAATAATCTATTGATTATACTCATGAGTTATGGTACAGGGACAACCAAACGGGAAGCGTTGGAAATGCATGGGGAAAACAGGAAGTGTTTTATTATGATTATGCATTTACGCTTTATCTTCATATTGTGTTGAATATGAATGATTATTATTGCTCATGTTTGGGGGTTGTCCTTGTAGGTACCTTTTTGGCATGATAGAAGGGCTTGAACGGGTTGAGGTGGTGAGCCTTGTGAAGAACTCTTTTGAGACAGAAAGGACAGGATTATTTTGGATAGTATCTACTCTAGGAGTAGTATAAAACTATGATTGAACACATTCATTGATTGTAATGTAATTAATCCTTTTGGTAGTCCTTATTTTTCGCATGTAATGCTTAAGCTCATAGACTCAACACGTTCTTTTACACTCTGATTATTATGATAGCTCTATTATGCCTTGATTTCGCACTTAAGGATTAGGGTCCTTACATTAGTGGTATCAGAGCAGTGGTTAGAGAACCCGGGAACGAGTGAAGGGTAGCCTTAGCATGTTTGGCTAGGTGCTTACATTTGAAGCATGTTTATGCATGTGGTGCATATTGATGTATATTTTGTTATACTAACATGCGTATTCTCATTCCTGTTATCTAACGGCATAACATATATATTGCTTGGGATTTGTTGTTAACATTTGTGTTACAGCATGGCTGCTAATGAGGAGGTTGGAGATGTTGGTAGTGTGAATGCAAGTATCGGACATGCAAACCCTCTACCTCCACCGGCTGTAGGCATGGAACCAGTGGTTCAGTTATTGCTACCGGGTGAGATTAGCTTGACTCAGTTTCTGTCTTACCATCCGCCTCGGTTTGAGGGGACAGAGTCCGGAGAGGAGGCTGAAGAGTGGCTGGAAAGACTTGAGCAGATCTTTGTATCGGCTCCTTGTGCTGTGACAGCTTGGCTGAGGCTGGCGGAGTTTCAATTAGCCAAGAAACCTCTGATGTGGTGGAGGAGCACAGTAATGGAAATGAGGGCACTGGGTGCTGTGATTGATTGGACACTCTTCAGGACTAGGTTTCTGAATCGGTATTTCTCCGCTGCGGCAAGACAGACGAAGGAGGATGAATTTACAAGTCTGAAGCAGGGGAACATGACAGTGGCAGACTATGCCACACGGTACTCTTCGTTGTTGAGGTACGTTCCCCACATTGCCACCAGTGGACACGCTAAGATGAGGAACTTTATGAAGGGGTTGCGACCGGAGCTCTATGACCGGGTTATCACTAATAACCCAACTTCTTTTGATGATGCTCTCACAAGGGCGGAGCTTGCCGAGCTAGGAGTGGGAGCTTATGCTAGTACTATGCCACCACCGGTACCACAACAAAGGCAGACTAGTGACAACTTGAGGCCCCGGGGTGAGCCATTTAAACCCCGTGGTGCCTCTTCATCTTCGCGATATGGTGGAAAGAAACACTTTGGTCAGAAACAGGATGGCAAGAAGGGCAATTGGACGGCCAACCGAGGGTCTACACAAGGGGATAGGCCGGGAGAGCCGAGGTGCAACAATTGTGGAGGGCCACATTCTTCAAACAAGTGTCCTGCATGTTATATCTGTGGCAAGATAAGCCACATCGCTCGGTATTGCCCCACACGGGGAGGACAGTCTGAGTTTCAGGGCAACAGGCCGAGGTTTGAGGATAGGACAGTGCAGCAGAGGCAGCAGTTTGGGCCTCGACCATCGGGAGGTCAGACAGTAGGACCACCCCAGGGGCAAGTGTATGCACTGACCAGGGAGCAGGCCCAGGCAGCCCCAGAGGAGGTGATCGCCGGTACGTGTCATTTATTTACGTACCCTGCTTTTATTTTGATCGATACAGGTGCCTCCCATTCTTTTGTATCGGTGGGTTTTGTGGAAAGACACCATATGCGCACGTCTTCTTTACCCACGCCTCTCCTTGTCTCGACACCCACTGGAAGAAATGTCGTTGCTGATCAGTTTATGGCAGACTGCCTCATTTATTTTGAGGGCAACGAGTTGAAGGCAGACTTGATCGTATTGGGCATGTCAGACTTCGACTGCATCTTGGGTATTGATATTCTGAACAGATATCAGGCAGTGGTAGATTGCCGGCAGAGGACAGTGAAGTTCAGACCTGAGTTGGGCAGTCAGTGGACCTTCTATGGTAACGGTTCTCGTGCGAAGATTCCATTGATTTCAGCGATCAAGATGACTCAGCTGTTGGAACGTGGCCACACGGGCTATCTCATTTATGCCGTGGACACGTGTGGAGGAATAAAGAATTGAGAGTTGAGGATGTGCCAGTAGTGGCAGAGTTTGCTGACGTATTCCCAGAAGAGATCCCAGGATTCCCACCGGCTAGGGAAGTTGAGTTTGGGATCGAGTTGTTGTGATGACCAGGGATTATAGGTGTTAATCCCGGAGTATTAATAATCCCTAAAGTGGTTTTACGTGGCGATTTGAAATTTAAGAGAGGTGTTGGGCCTTCTGGGCTCGTTTATTTGGGCAGTTGGGATCGTTGGACCCAGAGGTTGAGATTGTATTCACATTACGGTGTAAAACCTAAGAGTTGGGTTTTTGATGTGTCTTGGAATCTCGGGTGCTATGTGAGCACCGGTAGAGGGTTTTGGAGTTAGAGAGAGAGTTTTTGAAAACAGATGATTTTTAAGGAATCACGATGTATTTGTGGGGCTATTATTTTTTCGGGGTATTTTTGCTATAAATAGCAGTTGAACCCGAAATTTTAAGAAAATTATCATTTCAGCCCAATTTATTTCTCCTCCCTCTCTCCCGCGTGATTCCCGTCTGCTACAGCACCCCCGCCGCTTCAAGCGGTGCGCCCGCCGCCGTCCGGCCGCCGATCGGCGCGTGCGACCTACCCACGGCTTCGTCTCGACGAGGCGCTCCTTTCCCCTCTGCCAATTGAAAGTTTCGTCGCGTGTGGAAGTCGGATTTTGCTGGTAAGCGTCGATCCCCAATTTCTAGGGTTCTTCGATTTTCGTTTGATTTTGCTTCCGATTTCGTTGGGTAATCTCCCTTAACCCTTGTTCGTCTTTTTCGTGCATTTCCCTGCTTTATTCGGTGGTTAAGGTTCGAAATTATTTTCGAAAATTGGTAGGGTTTGGTTCGAATTTTGGGGGTTTTTGGCAGGGGTATTATTTCGTGCAATTGATCGATTATTGCATGTTTTAAGAGTATTATGATGCTTGATTGAGATCGAATTGAGAAGCTTTGGTTCGAATTTGAAGGATTTTAAGAGTTGGGATTTAAAGGCTTGTTTGGGTTCGATTTTAAGGGGGTTGAATTCGAAAAATGGGGAGTTTTTGTCAAGGGATGTTGATTCTTGCTTGGATAGCTTAAATTGACATTTTAGATGAATTATGGTATTTTTATTGGGTTCGAAATTGTGAGATTAAGGTTCGATTTTTGTAGGGCATTCTTGAACAAATTTCGATTGTCTCATTTATTTCCTTCCCTGCATGTACCCTGCCCCGGGTCTTTTAAGAGGATAATTGTCGTGTATTGACAATGTTGTGAGGGATATGGGTGTGCTTGAGCATGGGTTGCATGTTCGTATTTAATTGTGAATTATTTATCGTGTTAGCACATCATTCCTCGGGGCATGGAACTCGAGCAAGGTTTGGCTCGGACTTCGGTAATTTAAGGTACGTGCGACGTACGAGCATTTCTATATTTTAAGGCATATGTGAATGCATAATGAAAATTTGATTTCATTGAATAATCGCGCATGAGGATTATATATATATATGTTGATATAGCCAAGGAATGACCCAAATCTTGATATCGCCGCTTGTAGCGTGCGTGACACTAGAGTAGGATGACTCTTGCATGATATATGGGGTACTGGGTTTATTTGACTATATTAGGGCATTTGAGATGCCTGGGAATGATCGTAAAATCATGTATTCTTCGTAAGACATTTGAGATGTCTAAGTTCGTAGAATCGTGTATTCATTATAAGACATTTGAGATGTCTAGGTTTGTAGACTCATGTATTCATTATAAGACACTTGAGATGTCTAAGTATAATGAAGGATTGGTTAAATAAATGCTAAGGCATTTGAGCTATCTGTGATTGATAGCAAGGTTGTGAAATCAGTATTAGATATTGTGATATCTGTAATTGCATGTTTAATGAATTTGTAATCACTATATGTTGATATTCGAGGATTAGGCATGCGATGAGTTAATCAATGCGTTGATTTACTGATTTATGAGATTTGATGAGTTTGATGTTGTGAGAACAGGGACAGTACACGGAATCCCGGATGAGGATGTTGCCATCCAGGGAGTATCATTTAAATTCATTAGTATTTACTTGTGTTGTAAATTATGAATTTCATTATTATGATTATGGGATTTTGTGTATTGGTATGCTCACCCCGTTGGGGGCTGTCTCTGTTGGGACAGGTGGACAGGTACATCGATGGCTATGGAGCTGAGCTCGAGCTGTTGATTTGAGGTACTCCCAGGATCGTGGTACCAGGGCTTGATGGAGCACGGTATCGTATAGAGTACCTATATATACACCTGAGGATTTATACATATTCATGATGCTCGCATGTGAGCACGATTATACTTGTATATGGATTGTATATAAAGGCATGAGCCTTTCTCTCTTTCATTTAAGGTTGCATGCAATTAGGTTGAATTGCTAGAATGATATGAGAGTCATTGGTGTATTATGTGGGTGTTGGAACCCACTTTTGTTGACATATGTGTGGTGTCTTCCCTGGCTGGGAATCTACTTGTATTACTGCTTTCTGTTGAGTATTATGTGTTCCCTGGCCGGGAATTTTGTTATGTGTTGTACTCTTTTTTTGGGATAGCTCTATTTATGGGGAGACTCTGCCCAAATTTTTATAAAAGTTTACAATGTGAAAAGTGGCACCAAGGGGTTGGTAAAGGGCAAACATATGAGTCTTTCATTGACAGGCAATGATTAAGTATCATCAGAGCTTCCCGATTGACATTTTATAGAAAGCATGTACCACACATAGTGGTTAATACACTAATCAAGGTTTAAGGGCTTGGGGTCCTTACATTAGTGGTATCAGAGCAGTGGTTGCTCATTGGGGCTGTTAAGGGCCTAGGAAGTTATTGATAGCACATATTCATGCATGATGGCATTAATGTTGTATGACATAGCAAATTGTTTATGTGCTATTATGATATGAAAAGTGGTATTGCTAACCATTGTGGTTGCAGGAATCGTGTGGAACACGATAGGATGACATTTATGGGGATGTCTGGCACTCCGTGTGTTATGTGCCAAGGAAGCTGGTTTTAAGAAAATCAGATAAAGGGATATTTCCGAGGTAACATGTATTTTACGTTGTCTTGTTGACACATGATGAATGCAAAGTGGTGCATTGAGGTTATGATATATGTTATTGTGCATTGTTTTTGCATATGCATGTTATGAAATATAAGAGGTGTATTTCTTGAGTCAAAGTTATCTTAGTAAGGATTTTAATGGCTTATGCTAAAGTCCATTGGAAGCGATGAAGAGTCCCGCTTACATGGAGTAGCAACGCTAAAGTCCAGTGGAAGCGAAGAAGAATTCCGCTTTCCTGGAGTAGCAAGAAGCATTAAAATGTACTAATGATAAGGGCTCAGGATGAAATAAGGATTTAAAGAAGGCTATCATGACATTTATTTGTGAAACCATACATTCTCATAATGTGTTTTTATTATGAATTGAATGTGGATGCATAGCGTATATGGCTATTGTTGTTAACCCTGATGGTTGCAGGTTACAGGAAATATGGAGTATAAAAAGGAATGATGATTATACATTCCAGGAGTCCTGCTTATGACAGTGAGAATTTTTATACTTACGCTTGACCGCTAAAAATGTGGAGCGGGCGGGGATGCTCGCTTGCACATGGAGGCGGGGTATTCCATACGAAGCGAGGATGAGATACCGCTTGTATGAAGAAGCTTATGCTTGTACCGCTAAAAATGTGGAGCGGGCGGGGATGCTCGCTTGCACATGGAGGCGGGGTATGCCATACGAAGCGAGGATGAGATACCGCTTGTATGAAGAAGCGAGGATGAGATGCCGCTTGTTGGGATGATGATTCATTCCTTTGTGATGACACGGATGATAGCGGTGATGTGTCCCGCTGTGTCGATTTATATTCATTTCTCTATGAGGACACGGTTTATAGCGATGGTTCATTCCGCTATATCTATTGGCGATGGTTCATTCCGCCAGGTGTATTTATAGCGACGGTTCATTCCGCTATATCTATTGGCGATGGTTCATTCCGCCAGGTATATTTGTAGCGATGGTTCATTCCGCTATATCTATTGGCGATGGTTCATTCCGCCAGGTGTATTTATAGCGACGGTTCATTCCGCTATATTGATTGGCGACGGTTTATTCCGCCAGGTGTATTGATAGCGATGCCTCTTTCCGCTACTATGTGGACGATGATTCATGCTCAGGGTATAGCGAGGTTTCATGCCACTTATTATCTGACGAGGTGTCATACCGTCGATTCTATAGCGAGGGATCTTGCCGCTATGTACTCAGCACAGGATTTTTGCCGCCTTCGAGCGATGGGTGCTGATTACGCACTATTATTGAGCGACGGAGACAGGTATGACGCTATATCACTAGCAATGAGGTATGAGATATTGCTATTTTATTAGCTTTATTGTAGCTGGCATGCATTGATATACATGTTTTATTATGCCTATTTTACTAGCATGATAGTGGATGACATACGCTGATGTACATGTATCGTCACTAGTGGGCAATGTTTTAGATGCCATGAGTTGGCATGTGTCGTCACGGGATGACGATGACGATTGTGTAGGAGATGTCTTATTAGACATGCATCATCGTTACGATGATCGATGCGTTGAGTATACGTATTCAGTGGTATGCCTTGGGTGCCAGCACCGAGCACAAGGTGGTGTGTGCGACACCGATGGACGTGACCCTTATACCGAGCGGGTTGCTCGAGGAATGGATGGATGCGCTGTACATGGGATTGTACCGCAGCTTACGATTGGGGCGATCATATTACGAGTGGTGATACCCTAGAAGTATGCTCGTTGGATTGGCTTTTTGGCCATGTTTTTGACGACAGGAGTAATCATGGAGGAAATTACTCGCTTTCTGTCGATGTGACATGTGGTAGACATGGTCACACCACCCTTGAGGGTGTAGGATGGGTCCTAAGGGAGTAGGATCAGGTTATGTTAAGTACATAGGGACATTGGAGTGTCCAGGGTTTATCGGCATTGAGGAGTGTTGGATAAAGACCCACTACTCTATTGAGTTTTCTTCCCATAGTATGTTATACCATGTGGAAACGTCCGTCTTATTGGTAGGTTTGAGGTGAACCTAGAGAGGCAGAGACTAGGCTGTCTGCCACGTGTGTGTAGTATCGTGATGGGCTTGCTAGAGCCGTTATACTGCTCGTTGGAACCAAGTTTGGCAATCGTAAGGTGACGCGATGTGGATCGTGGTGGACTCTAATAGTCACCACATCATTTGAGGTTGTGCGTGCCTCGCTGAAACGTGTATACGTTTATGTTTAATCTTGGAGACTTGTCTGGGACAGCTCAGGATGTTGGAGTACCAACAAGAGAGTCATCAGGTTGTTATTGACTCAATCTAAAGGAACCCGTGTATTGGGATACAATGGGTGTTATTGTATCCAGTTTTTCCGAACGATGGTTCGAGACTTGTGGATCTCGAGTTCGATGGCACTTCCCTTGCGAGGAAGGAGGTAGTATTATACCTATTGGGAATCTTGAAAGATTCGGTGAGTTGGTGCAAGTGGTGTTGATTTTGGGAATCACACCGTGTATTGTTAATCGTCGATTTTCATCCTCCACTGAGTAAGGAATGACTCAGAATTGACGGTTGTGTTTGGGGCTTAGGGGTAGGTTGTAGATACCCGAGCCGAGTGCATTGAGTATGCATGCGATATCAGTGCTTAGGCAGGTATACCGGTGAGTATACGGATGCCAGTTATTGATTTCCTCTCTGTTAAGCATAGAGTTATGCTATTTTAGGATGGTTAAATCTCTGATGTGAGATATGGAACACCTTGAGATTGGGAATCTCCATGGCACGATGATTATGAGTAATGATCGTGAAGTTAGTTGACTCCCTTGAAGAGGGATTTTCTTGTGAGGGTTAAGGTACTTCCCTTGTTGGTGTTTTCCTTCGAGTTATGCGACAGCCTTCCCAAGTTTGGATTGTTAAATCCGAGGATTTTCAAGGGATGGCAGGATTTCGGATTGGTTGAGTGTCGCTGACGACACAAGCGTTGAGGATGCAATGGGTTTATTGCATGCCCTTAAGAATTTAAACTCGGCGGAGTCTCGGTTGTTATTTATGATCAGGACGTGATTCTTGGAACATCCGGAGGTGGACATCTTGTGAGATGTCTTTTGTTTGAATTTGTGGCCGTGAGTTGCCCAAATTAAGTTGCAATGAGGCGACTACTCCTTCGATGGAGGAAGTTTGAAAGTGGAAACCAGGTTTGATATGTGTACACCGTGGTTGTACTAGTCTTTCCCTCGTAACGATGTATGTTAGACATCGTAAGTCATAGCAAAATATCATTGGATGATATCTACGATAGAATCAAGAGCGATTCGAATCCTTGCAGTTTCAGTTGACTAACTGCTTTTGGACTGTTAGCGTTGAGTTGTGCTGACGCTCTTTGACGTTATGATGGATTTGGAAGTCTATTCCACTCCAGAGTTTGACACGAGGTCAACGTTCTCACGGTTGAGGTGTCATTCAGGATGTGTTCGTACTGTTGTATTAGAACGAAGGATGACTGTCTGATCTACAGTCGTAAGTATCAGTTGTTTCGCAGTCATGAGGGACTGACTTTTGGGATGACCCGCATCGAGGTACGTTTTACCTCTTGGGTGATATGTTGGTTTTGGTATGTCGCTCTGTTTCAGAGTTAGATGAGAGGTAAGTATCCTCGCGTTTATTAATACGATTCTGATATGGTCAGGAATCGGGGTTATGGCTTCATGTTGTTGTGTAGCCTGGGTGTTACGTGATACACCAGTGCTAATTTCGAGGACGAAATTCTTTTAGTGGGGGATATTGTGATGACCAGGGATTATAGGTGTTAATCCCGGAGTATTAATAATCCCTAAAGTGGTTTTACGTGGCGATTTGAAATTTAAGAGAGGTGTTGGGCCTTCTGGGCTCGTTTATTTGGGCAGTTGGGATCGTTGGACCCAGAGGTTGAGATTGTATTCACATTACGGTGTAAAACCTAAGAGTTGGGTTTTTGATGTGTCTTGGAATCTCGGGTGCTATGTGAGCACCGGTAGAGGGTTTTGGAGTTAGAGAGAGAGTTTTTGAAAACAGATGATTTTTAAGGAATCACGATGTATTTGTGGGGCTATTATTTTTCGGGGTATTTTTGCTATAAATAGCAGTTGAACCCGAAATTTTAAGAAAATTATCATTTCAGCCCAATTTATTTCTCCTCCCTCTCTCCCGCGCGATTCCCGTCTGCTACAGCACCCCCGCCGCTTCAAGCGGTGCGCCCGCCGCCGTCCGGCCGCCGATCGGCGCGTGCGACCTACCCACGGCTTCGTCTCGACGAGGCGCTCCTTTCCCCTCTGCCAATTGAAAGTTTCGTCGCGTGTGGAAGTCGGATTTTGCTGGTAAGCGTCGATCCCCAATTTCTAGGGTTCTTCGATTTTCGTTTGATTTTGCTTCCGATTTCGTTGGGTAATCTCCCTTAACCCTTGTTCGTCTTTTTCGTGCATTTCCCTGCTTTATTCGGTGGTTAAGGTTCGAAATTATTTTCGAAAATTGGTAGGGTTTGGTTCGAATTTTGGGGGTTTTTGGCAGGGGTATTATTTCGTGCAATTGATCGATTATTGCATGTTTTAAGAGTATTATGATGCTTGATTGAGATCGAATTGAGAAGCTTTGGTTCGAATTTGAAGGATTTTAAGAGTTGGGATTTAAAGGCTTGTTTGGGTTCGATTTTAAGGGGGTTGAATTCGAAAAATGGGGAGTTTTTGTCAAGGGATGTTGATTCTTGCTTGGATAGCTTAAATTGACATTTTAGATGAATTATGGTATTTTTATTGGGTTCGAAATTGTGAGATTAAGGTTCGATTTTTGTAGGGCATTCTTGAACAAATTTCGATTGTCTCATTTATTTCCTTCCCTGCATGTACCCTGCCCCGGGTCTTTTAAGAGGATAATTGTCGTGTATTGACAATGTTGTGAGGGATATGGGTGTGCTTGAGCATGGGTTGCATGTTCGTATTTAATTGTGAATTATTTATCGTGTTAGCACATCATTCCTCGGGGCATGGAACTCGAGCAAGGTTTGGCTCGGACTTCGGTAATTTAAGGTACGTGCGACGTACGAGCATTTCTATATTTTAAGGCATATGTGAATGCATAATGAAAATTTGATTTCATTGAATAATCGCGCATGAGGATTATATATATATATATGTTGATATAGCCAAGGAATGACCCAAATCTTGATATCGCCGCTTGTAGCGTGCGTGACACTAGAGTAGGATGACTCTTGCATGATATATGGGGTACTGGGTTTATTTGACTATATTAGGGCATTTGAGATGCCTGGGAATGATCGTAAAATCATGTATTCTTCGTAAGACATTTGAGATGTCTAAGTTCGTAGAATCGTGTATTCATTATAAGACATTTGAGATGTCTAGGTTTGTAGACTCATGTATTCATTATAAGACACTTGAGATGTCTAAGTATAATGAAGGATTGGTTAAATAAATGCTAAGGCATTTGAGCTATCTGTGATTGATAGCAAGGTTGTGAAATCAGTATTAGATATTGTGATATCTGTAATTGCATGTTTAATGAATTTGTAATCACTATATGTTGATATTCGAGGATTAGGCATGCGATGAGTTAATCAATGCGTTGATTTACTGATTTATGAGATTTGATGAGTTTGATGTTGTGAGAACAGGGACAGTACACGGAATCCCGGATGAGGATGTTGCCATCCAGGGAGTATCATTTAAATTCATTAGTATTTACTTGTGTTGTAAATTATGAATTTCATTATTATGATTATGGGATTTTGTGTATTGGTATGCTCACCCCGTTGGGGGCTGTCTCTGTTGGGACAGGTGGACAGGTACATCGATGGCTATGGAGCAGAGCTCGAGCTGTTGATTTGAGGTACTCCCAGGATCGTGGTACCAGGGCTTGATGGAGCACGGTATCGTATAGAGTACCTATATATACACCTGAGGATTTATACATATTCATGATGCTCGCATGTGAGCACGATTATACTTGTATATGGATTGTATATAAAGGCATGAGCCTTTCTCTCTTTCATTTAAGGTTGCATGCAATTAGGTTGAATTGCTAGAATGATATGAGAGTCATTGGTGTATTATGTGGGTGTTGGAACCCACTTTTGTTGACATATGTGTGGTGTCTTCCCTGGCTGGGAATCTACTTGTATTACTGCTTTCTGTTGAGTATTATGTGTTCCCTGGCCGGGAATTTTGTTATGTGTTGTACTCTTTTTTTGGGATAGCTCTATTTATGGGGAGACTCTGCCCAAATTTTTATAAAAGTTTACAATGTGAAAAGTGGCACCAAGGGGTTGGTAAAGGGCAAACATATGAGTCTTTCATTGACAGGCAATGATTAAGTATCATCAGAGCTTCCCGATTGACATTTTATAGAAAGCATGTACCACACATAGTGGTTAATACACTAATCAAGGTTTAAGGGCTTGGGGTCCTTACAGTTGTTGCCAGGGACATCCGCTATCTCTCGTGCACCTTATAGGATGGCACCGGCTGAGTTGAGAGAGTTGAAAGAACAGTTGCAGGATCTCCTGGACAAGGGGTATATACGCCCGAGCGTGTCGCCATGGGGCGCACCAGTTCTCTTTGTGAAGAAGAAGGACGGTTCGATGCGGTTGTGTATCGATTACCGGCAACTGAATAAGGCTACAGTGAAGAACAAGTATCCTCTTCCAAGGATCGACGATCTGTTTGATCAGTTGCAAGGTACCAGGGTGTATAGCAAGATTGATTTGAGATCCGGATATCATCAGATTCGAGTCAGAGAGAAAGATGTGCAGAAGACAGCATTCCGGACCCGATATGGACATTATGAGTTCTTAGTGATGCCGTTCGGCGTGACGAATGCTCCAGCAGTCTTTATGAGTCTGATGAACAGAGTATTTCAGCCGTATCTTGATCAGTTCGTCATTGTGTTTATTGACGACATTCTCATCTACTCCCGGAGCGAGGAGGAGCATGTGAAACACTTGAGGACAGAGCTTCGGATTCTCAGAGAGCATCAGTTATATGCTAAGCTCAGTAAGTGTGAATTTTGGCTGAGCAGTGTAGTGTTTCTGGGGCATGTCATATCGAGCAGCGGGATATCTGTAGATCCCAAGAAGATTGAGGTTGTGATGGAGTGGGCTGCCCCCACTTCTGTGCCTGAAATCCGGAGTTTTCTTGGTTTGGCCGGATATTATCGACACTTTGTCGAGGGCTTTTCGAAGATTGCCAAGCCGTTGACACAGTTGACTCAGAAGGGTGTGCCTTTCTTTTGGTCAGAAGCTTGTGAGGAGAGCTTCCAGGAATTAAAGCACCGGTTGACGACGGCGCCAGTGTTATTGATCCCTACGGAGAACTCCAGATTTGTTCTGTATACTGACGCATCACTTCAGGGCCTTGGGTGTGTTCTGATGCAAGATAAGCATGTGGTAGCTTATGCATCGAGGCAGTTGAAGCCGCATGAGACCAGATATCCAGTTCATGACTTGGAATTGGCGGCTATCATCTTCGCCCTGAAGATTTGGAGGCATTATTTGTATGGTACGTCGTTTACCATATACACGGATCACAAGAGCCTCAAGTTTTTATTCACTCAGGCAGAGCTGAACATGAGGCAGAGGAGATGGATGGACCTACTCAAGGACTATGATTGCGAGATAGAGTACCATCCGGGGAAAGCTAATTTGACAGCAGACGCTTTGAGCCGGAAAGTGAGGAGTTCTGCTGAGGACGTCATCCATGTGTCGGCTATGATGATCTCCTATTGCCATCTGGGCTATGACTTTGACATAGATGCATCACCTGTGTATGTATCGACTCTGTTAGCCGAGCCAGACATCTATGAGAACATCAGGAGAGCTCAGAGGTCAGACGATGAGGTTCAGAGGTGGTTATCTTTAGTACATCTTGGTCAGCCAACGAAGTTCAGGGTGGCAGATGACGGATCCTTGAGATTGGGGAACCGCTGGGTGGTTCCGAGTACGCCGGAGTTGCGTAAAGGGATCTTGGAGCGAGCTCACAGTAGCAGACTTAGCATCCACCCAGGCGGGAAGAAGATGTACAGAGATCTGCCTGGTCAGTTTTGGTGGAAAAGGATGAAATCAGACGTCGTCGCTTTTGTAAAGAGGTGTTTGATCTGCCAGCAGGTTAAGGCAGAGAGACAGAGACCTGGCGGCGAGTTGAGAAGCTTGGAGATACCGAAGTGGAAGTGGGAACACATTTCCATGGACTTCGTGACTCATTTGCCGAGGAGTGCTTCAGGCTTTGGTGCTATTTGGGTGATTGTGGATCGATTGACCAAGGTAGCCCACTTTATTCCCTATAGCATGACTTTCACATTCTTGAGGATGGCGCAGTTGTATATTAGAGATGTGGTGTGATTGCATGGGATCCCCATTTCCATAGTGTCGGATCGAGATCCGCGATTCACAGATACCAACGGAAAGGTATGGGTATCAACGAAAGAATCGTTAGGATCAACATGACATGCTCAATGTCCATGCGTGTCAATGCATCATGCAATATCATAATCTCATGTGATGCATCTCAATGTGTCATGCCATCATATATCATGCAGTCAATGTGTGATATCCCCGAAATGATTATGTGATTTTAATCATTTAAGTTATATTGTGATGTTAATGTGTTAATTCATGGGATTGGATGAATTATATTGGGGAGAATTACTTCAGGGTGCATGTAACATGTATTGGGTTTTTGGGGTGTGTATTGTTGTTTTGGTAAAGCATGCAAAAAGGGTAATTGAAGTATTTTGTTGAGAAAATACTATAAATATCATGTGGGGATATTTTAAGTACATCGTGCCAAATCGGGACCAAAACATAACACATCAAACCACCCAACACTTAACCACCCCCCCCCAACCCATACTTTGACTCAGCATGAGCTGGCCATGCTTCCACTTGGCTCAATAATTTAACACCTTTCCAGCACTCCAAATTTCGAACCTCCTCTTCCAAAATACCATCCAGCAGCTGCTAAGCAATTTTAGGAGGAGCCCTTCCATTTCCATCGCCTGGAAATCCTTCAAAAATCGGGGCAAAGTAGGGTGAGGAACTACCCTGTTTCTTTCTGGAAAAACTGGTTTGGTTCTACTTTTGAGCATGGTGAAAAACGGCATGTTAGCATATGTTTCTTGAAACCTGTGATTTAAATGCTTACATGGTGTTTTTATGAGTCTCTCTGTAATTTTCCTTAAGCATGATGTATGTTTTATGTGGAAGATTTAAGCTTGTGAAAAGTAGTGCTCAAAAATCTGGGTAGAGATTTACTCTGTTTTTCTGGAAAACGTGGGTTGGGAGTGTTTTTGAGGAGGTGTTATCATGCATGATAAGCTTATATATTGGAGAAACTTTGATGTAAAAACATGCTTGGTAGTTTTGTGAAACCCATGGCATGTTTAGTTGAGCAAGGTTTATGTTATATGTGTTAGTTTTAATAGCATGAAAAGAGGTGCTCAAGAATTCTGGAAATGAAAATGTGCCCTGTTTCCAGAAAAAGTTGATCCAGTACTTGTTTTAATGATCGATGTTTATGCATGTAGGTTTATGCTAAGGGTGTATATTTGGTTTGAATACACTCAGGGTAGTGTAGTTCAAATGCTAGCATGATGGTCTTGGTATGTATATTGTCCTACATGTTAGATTTAAGGGTATGATTATCGGTGTTAAGCAATTCTGGAAAATCGCCGAAGGAACAAGGTTGGCGATCGATCGCCAAGGAGGCAGGATCGATCGCGACGTTCCAGTAAGTTTTGGCGATCGATCGCCAATATAGTGGCGATCGATCGCGGATTGAATTTTTCTGGTATGCGAGGCAGTAGCATCTCGCGATCGATCGGGGCTCATGGGCGATCGATCGCGAGATGATATTAAAGGATTTGTTTGGTTTTTTATTTGGTTTTGCTTCCGGATTATTATGAGGTGCCTAATATTGTGTTGTGTGGCTATGTAGAACCATCCCAGGTGCCAGCACAACCGAGGAGATAAAGTCGATTGACTCCTCTATCTTTTGAAAGGTACGTAAGCGACGTACGGGCATCCCAACGGTAACATGTACTTTATGTTTGTCTTTATGACACATGATGAATGCAATGTGGTGCATTAAGATTATGATACATGTTTTTATGCATTGTTTTTGCATATGTATGTTGTGAAATATAAGAGGTGTATTTCACGAGTCAAAGTTATCTTAGTAAGGATTTTAAATGGCTTACGCTAAAGTCCATTGGAAGCGATGAAGAATTCCGCTTACATGGAGTAGCAACGCTAAAGTCCATTGGAAGCGATGAAGAATTCCGCTTACATGGAGTAGCAACGCTAAAGTCCATTGGAAGCGATGAAGAATTCCGCTTACATGGAGTAGCAAGAAGCATTAAAATGTACTAATGATAAGGGCTCAGGATGAAATAAGGATTTAAGGGAAAAGGAATGTCATGACATTGCATATCCATACATTCATATAATGTGTTTCTATTATGAATTATGGTACAGGGACAACCAATGGGCGATATAAATGCTGGAAATACAGGAAGGACTTGTGTTTAAGATTTGCATTTATGCCTTACTTTCATATTATGTTAAATATGAATTGTGTTATGCTCATGTGTTGGGGGTTGTCTTTGTAGGTGCTTTTGTTGACGAGAACCAGGGCCGGGGTTGATATGCTGAGCTGTAAGGAGTGCTACAGGATTAGCATGTTAGAGTTTTTGTATAGCTTCTACTGAGTAGAGTAAGACTATGATGTAGTACCTTTGTAGGATGTACGTCTTTCCTTTTGGAACATTTTGGTACTGTAATCTCTAAAGCTCAGGTTAATCAACACGGCACATTACTCTGATATAATCGCATGTATGTTAGTTCTCTAAATTGCACCTTAATATCTTGATGTGATAACGGGGTCTCACATTTAGTGGTATCAGAGCAGTGGTTAGATAACCAGGGAAGAGTGAAGGGTAGCCTTTAGAGACAAGTTGGCTAGGTATTCATTTAGGCATGCTTATGCATGTGATGCATATGGTTGTATACGTGTTATACTAACATGCTTTGAATATTTTACTCTTGTTATCTAACGGCTTATATTATGAACTGCTTTTGGTATTGTTGTTAACTATTGTGTTGCAGCATGGCGGACCTCAATGAAGAGGTAGGAGATATGGATAGTAGACATGCCAGTATTGCTCAGCCGAACCCCTTACCACCACCTGCTGTGGGCGTGGAGCCCAGTGTACAGATATTACTGCCAGGGGAGCTCAGTTTGAAGCAGTTTCTGAGTTTCCATCCGCCCATGTTTGAGGGGACTGAGTCTGGTGAAGTAGCTGAGGAATGGTTGGAACGTATAGAGCAGATACTTGTGACTGCACCTTGTGCACTCACGGCATGGCTGAGGTTAGCAGAGTTTCAGCTGGCTAAGAAGCCTGCTATGTGGTGGAAGACCACCGTGATGGAGCTGAGAGCTCTAGGTATGGCAGTTGACTGGACTGTATTCCGGACCCGGTTCCTTAACCGGTATTTCTCTGCGGCTGCCAGACAATTGAAGGAAGATGAGTTCAACAGTTTGAAGCAGGGTAGCATGTCCGTAGCAGACTACGCTATGCAGTATTCCTCACTGCTGAGGTATGTACCTCATATTGCTGTCAGCAGCCATGCCAAGATGAGGAACTTTCTGAAAGGTCTGAGGCCGGAGCTATTCGATAGGGTTATCTCTAACAACCCCAGCTCGTTTGACGACGCCCTGACACGGGCAGAGTTGGCAGAGATTGCCGTAGACGCATACAAGGATGCTGTACCCCCTTTTGTACCATCACAGAGGCCTACTACTGATAGTCTGAAGCCACGAGGGGATCAGTTTAAGGCTCGTGGGGCCTCATCATCTTCCAGGTTTAGTGGGAAGAAGTCTCATGGACAGAAACAGAACACCCGGGGGCATCCACAGGGAAACAGGACAGAGGTAACCAGGTGTACCAACTGCGGAGGATGGCATTTGTTACGTGACTGTCGAGGTTGCTATATCTGTGGCAAGATGGGCCACATAGCTCGGGGTTGCCCCAATCGGGCAGTTCAGACGGATTCAGGGCCGAATAGGCCAAGGTTTGATGCTGGGAGGGCACCACAGAGGCAGCAGTTTGCACCACGACCCCTGGGAGGTCAGACGACAGGACCGCCGCAGGGACAGGTGTATGCACTGACCAGGGAGCAGGCCGAGGCAGCCCCAGAGGAGGTCATTGCTGGTACGTGTCATTTACTTACGTACCCTGCACTTATATTGATAGATACAGGTGCTTCCCATTCCTTTGTATCTACTGCCTTTGTGGAAGGACACCATTTGTGCTCGTCTCTGTTACCCACGCCTCTCATGGTCTCGACACCCACGGGGAAGCATGTGATTGCGGATCGACAGTTATCAGATTGCCTCATTTATTTTGAGGGCAATGATCTGAGGGCCGATTTGATTCAGTTAGAGATGGCAGACTTTGACTGCATTATCGGCATTGATGTGTTGAGCAGATACCGAGCTATGGTAGATTGCCAAAAGAGGATGGTTCGTTTTCTGTCTGATCAGGGGTTCCAGTGGACTTTTTATGGGGACGGCTCTCGTCCAAGGATACCAGTAATCTCGGCGGTTAAGATGTCGCGGTTATTGGAACGTGGTCATACTGGGTACCTTATTTATGCTATGAATGCTTCAGAGGAGAAGGAAGTGAGAGCCGAGGACATTCCAGTTGTGGCGGAGTTCAGTGATGTGTTTCCAGATGAGATTCCGGGATTTCCGCCAGTCAGGGATGTGGAGTTTGCTATTGAGCTGCTGCCAGGGACATCAGCCATTTCTCGTGCCCCATACAGGATGGCACCGGCAGAGCTGAGGGAGCTGAAGGTACAGTTACAGGAGCTCCTCGACAAGGGATACATCCGCCCTAGTGTATCGCCTTGGGGTGCGCCAGTCTTGTTTGTGAAAAAGAAGGATGGATCAATGCGTCTGTGCATTGACTACAGGCAACTGAACAAGGCTACAGTGAAGAACAGATATCCGCTTCCGAGGATTGATGATCTGTTCGACCAACTTCAGGGTACGGAGGTGTACTCCAAGATAGATTTGAGGTCAGGCTATCACCAGGTGCGGGTTAGAGCTGGTGATGTTCAAAAGACGGCTTTTAGAACTCGGTATGGGCACTATGAGTTCTTGGTGATGCCGTTCGGTGTGACAAATGCACCTGCAGTCTTTATGAGCCTGATGAACAGAGTATTTCAGGAGTACCTCGATCAGTTTGTGATCGTGTTTATTGATGACATCCTAGTCTATTCGAGGAATGAGGAGGATCATGCCGATCATCTGAGGATAGTACTCCAGATCCTCAGAGATCATCAGTTATACGCCAAACTCAGCAAGTGTGAGTTTTGGCTGAACAGTGTTGCATTTTTGGGCCATATCATATCCCGAGAGGGGATATCAGTAGACCCGAGGAAGATAGAGGCAGTTATGGATTGGTCTACCCCTACTTCAGTCAGTGAGATTCGAAGTTTTCTTGGTCTGGCTGGCTATTATCGACGTTTCGTCGAGGGTTTCTCAAAGATCGCCAAGCCACTTACCCAGCTGACTCAGAAGGGAGTCCCATTTTGTTGGTCAGAGGCTTGTGAGCAGAGTTTCCGGGAATTAAAGCACAGACTGACTACTGCGCCAGTTCTAGTGATACCCAAGGAGAACAAAGGATTTGTTCTTTATACCGATGCATCTCTACAGGGATTAGGGTGCGTGCTGATGCAGGACAAACATGTAGTGGCTTACGCTTCGAGACAGTTGAAGCCACATGAGACGAGGTATCCAGTCCATGATCTGGAGTTGGCAGCTATAGTGTTCGCCTTGAAGATATGGCGACACTACTTATACGGTACCTCATTTACCATCTTCACTGATCACAAGAGCCTGAAATTCTTGTTTACACAGGCTGAGCTGAACATGAGGCAGAGGAGATGGATGGACCTGCTGAAGGACTACGATTGTGAAATCGAATATCACCCGGGAAAAGCAAATTTGACAGCCGACGCTTTGAGTCGGAAGGTGAGGAGCACAGCAGAGGATGCTATGTCTCTGTCAGCTATGTTTGGCTCCTACTGCCAATTGGGATTCGATTATGATGTATCTTCTTCACCAGTACAGGTTTTGACCTTGCTAGCTGAGCCTGTTATATTTGATCACATCAGGAAGGCTCAGGGGACCGATGTAGAGGTTCAGAGATGGATGTTAGTGGTTCATTCAGGACAGCCATCGAGATTCAGAGTGGCTGATGACGGTTCTCTGAGGCTCGGCGACAGATGGGTGGTTCCAGATACACCCGAGTTACGCCAAGGTATATTACAGCGAGCTCATTGCAGCAGGATGAGTATCCATCCAGGTGGGAAAAAGATGTATAAGGATCTACGCAGCCAGTTCTGGTGGAGGCGTATGAAACAGGATGTCACCTCTTTTGTCAAGCGTTGTTTGATTTGTCAGCAAGTAAAAGCTGAGAGACAAAGGCCTGGAGGTGAACTAAGAAGTTTAGAAGTACCCGAGTGGAAGTGGCAGCACGTATCTATGGATTTCGTGACCCACTTGCCGAGGACTGTTTCGGGTTTTGATGCCATCTGGGTAGTCGTGGACAGGTTGACTAAGAGTGCTCATTTCATTCCCTACTGTATGACCTTCACGCATTTAAGAATGGCGCAGTTATATGTCAAAGATGTGGTGAGACTGCACGGGATCCCTGTTTCGATTGTGTCAGATCGAGATCCGCGGTTTACATCTCACTTTTGGGAGGGTCTGCAGACAGCTCTAGGTACAGAGTTGAGGTTGAGCACAGCCTATCATCCCCAGACAGAGCGACACATGGTGCAGTACTATCCAGAACTGTTTTCTGGTATGCGTTTATTTACTGTTTTATTTCTGGATAGTAGCATGTTTGATTTCGGGACGAAATCCTATAAGTAGGGGAGTATTGTGATATCCCCGAAATGATTATGTGATTTTAATCATTTAAGTTATATTGTGATGTTAATGTGTTAATTCATGGGATTGGATGAATTATATTGGGGAGAATTACTTCAGGGTGCATGTAACATGTATTGGGTTTTTGGGGTGTGTATTGTTGTTTTGGTAAAGCATGCAAAAAGGGTAATTGAAGTATTTTGTTGAGAAAATACTATAAATATCATGTGGGGATATTTTAAGTACATCGTGCCAAATCGGGACCAAAACATAACACATCAAACCACCCAACACTTAACCACCCCCCCCCAACCCATACTTTGACTCAGCATGAGCTGGCCATGCTTCCACTTGGCTCAATAATTTAACACCTTTCCAGCACTCCAAATTTCGAACCTCCTCTTCCAAAATACCATCCAGCAGCTGCTAAGCAATTTTAGGAGGAGCCCTTCCATTTCCATCGCCTGGAAATCCTTCAAAAATCGGGGCAAAGTAGGGTGAGGAACTACCCTGTTTCTTTCTGGAAAAACTGGTTTGGTTCTACTTTTGAGCATGGTGAAAAACGGCATGTTAGCATATGTTTCTTGAAACCTGTGATTTAAATGCTTACATGGTGTTTTTATGAGTCTCTCTGTAATTTTCCTTAAGCATGATGTATGTTTTATGTGGAAGATTTAAGCTTGTGAAAAGTAGTGCTCAAAAATCTGGGTAGAGATTTACTCTGTTTTTCTGGAAAACGTGGGTTGGGAGTGTTTTTGAGGAGGTGTTATCATGCATGATAAGCTTATATATTGGAGAAACTTTGATGTAAAAACATGCTTGGTAGTTTTGTGAAACCCATGGCATGTTTAGTTGAGCAAGGTTTATGTTATATGTGTTAGTTTTAATAGCATGAAAAGAGGTGCTCAAGAATTCTGGAAATGAAAATGTGCCCTGTTTCCAGAAAAAGTTGATCCAGTACTTGTTTTAATGATCGATGTTTATGCATGTAGGTTTATGCTAAGGGTGTATATTTGGTTTGAATACACTCAGGGTAGTGTAGTTCAAATGCTAGCATGATGGTCTTGGTATGTATATTGTCCTACATGTTAGATTTAAGGGTATGATTATCGGTGTTAAGCAATTCTGGAAAATCGCCGAAGGAACAAGGTTGGCGATCGATCGCCAAGGAGGCAGGATCGATCGCGACGTTCCAGTAAGTTTTGGCGATCGATCGCCAATATAGTGGCGATCGATCGCGGATTGAATTTTTCTGGTATGCGAGGCAGTAGCATCTCGCGATCGATCGGGGCTCATGGGCGATCGATCGCGAGATGATATTAAAGGATTTGTTTGGTTTTTTATTTGGTTTTGCTTCCGGATTATTATGAGGTGCCTAATATTGTGTTGTGTGGCTATGTAGAACCATCCCAGGTGCCAGCACAACCGAGGAGATAAAGTCGATTGACTCCTCTATCTTTTGAAAGGTACGTAAGCGACGTACGGGCATCCCAACGGTAACATGTACTTTATGTTTGTCTTTATGACACATGATGAATGCAATGTGGTGCATTAAGATTATGATACATGTTTTTATGCATTGTTTTTGCATATGTATGTTGTGAAATATAAGAGGTGTATTTCACGAGTCAAAGTTATCTTAGTAAGGATTTTAATGGCTTACGCTAAAGTCCATTGGAAGCGATGAAGAATTCCGCTTACATGGAGTAGCAACGCTAAAGTCCATTGGAAGCGATGAAGAATTCCGCTTACATGGAGTAGCAACGCTAAAGTCCATTGGAAGCGATGAAGAATTCCGCTTACATGGAGTAGCAAGAAGCATTAAAATGTACTAATGATAAGGGCTCAGGATGAAATAAGGATTTAAGGGAAAAGGAATGTCATGACATTGCATATCCATACATTCATATAATGTGTTTCTATTATGAATTATGGTACAGGGACAACCAATGGGCGATATAAATGCTGGAAATACAGGAAGGACTTGTGTTTAAGATTTGCATTTATGCCTTACTTTCATATTATGTTAAATATGAATTGTGTTATGCTCATGTGTTGGGGGTTGTCTTTGTAGGTGCTTTTGTTGACGAGAACCAGGGCCGGGGTTGATATGCTGAGCTGTAAGGAGTGCTACAGGATTAGCATGTTAGAGTTTTTGTATAGCTTCTACTGAGTAGAGTAAGACTATGATGTAGTACCTTTGTAGGATGTACGTCTTTCCTTTTGGAACATTTTGGTACTGTAATCTCTAAAGCTCAGGTTAATCAACACGGCACATTACTCTGATATAATCGCATGTATGTTAGTTCTCTAAATTGCACCTTAATATCTTGATGTGATAACGGGGTCTCACACAATGTATCATGTACTTCACATACTACAGTTCAACATGTCATATAGTCACATAACTAACAAGTAATGACAAGTAAATCATGCCCCGGGAACATCACATGTTTTTGCCAGACATCGTGATAGAACCGATTTTCTACATACCTCGGACCAGCACTAACTTTACCGAGTGCTCCTCAACAATCCCAGATTTATTAAACCTGGTCATATATACTACAAAATTATCACTAAGTGCTTAAGTATGCACAATAGCTAAAACAAGTTTTAAGGATGGTTCCTACTAATTTTCCTTCAAAATTCAGACTGACCAATTTTTGTACAAAATTCATAATAAATTCATATAATGTCCAAGTGACCCGATTCTAGTTCTCAAAGTTCAGAAACTCAAAGGAATTCATTTTCTTATCTAATGATGTCGAGCTAATTCCTCCATTTAAAAGTAGTTTAAACACTAAAAACGTAGCTTTTGAAATTCTGATTTCCGGTCGGGCAGTTTTAGTAAAATCGCCATAACTCTCATTTTAAATCCAAAGTGAGAGATTCCAGTGGCAAAAGACAGCCAACACAAAGTACTAAAATACTTATTTCTGGACAGTTTCCGAACTTCCTAGCCAAAAATGCTCAGGAACTCTATGAACACACTGCATGGGATTTCGTCCACATGCAGGATATAGATTGAACGATTAAAGTATAAAATTCATAACTACTCGAAAACAAGTCCGAATTGATTCCTATTTTTTTTAAACTCGAGAGAATAAAAAGATCTACATGTTTTATTATAAGACCAACAACAAATTCTAACATACAATTTATCAAAAGTTCAGAATTCTACACTGCATGTGCATTCTTTGCACATGCAGAGTCAAAACTGGCACTCCTTGATAAAATGAGCATATCTCCCTCATTTTAAGTCCAAATTGCCTCAAATTTAGCAACAAAAATCCGACGCAATTATCTATAACTTTTGTTTGGGGTTCAAAGTCAGATTCCGAGCATAAGTGAATCGAAATTTCGAAATCATCTACTGCATGCAACACCAAATTTTTAAAGATTCTGGTTTAACAAAATGACACCAACATTTTCATGACTCTTCCTAGATTTTCGACCCATATTCCACAAAATCCAACTAAATAAAGATATGAACAGGTTCATACCCTTGTAGACCCAAAATTTCCACCATGGCTCCTTCCTAGCTTGAACTCCTTCAAACTTGCTTCAAATTTGAAAATTCTTGCACCTAACTATCACTCTTGCCTTGGGGTTTCTAATCATCAATTGCCTGTAACATGCATTCAAATTTGCAAGAGAATTTGGTGCTAAATGTGGCTGGGAATTTCGAAATTTATGATGAGGAGAGAAGGAGGAGAGAAGGTGGAGTGTTTGGGAATGAAGAGAGAGAAGATGGTGGCTGAAATGAAGACCAAAATCTGAAATGGCAAGGTTTTTAAACAAAATCAAATCTGATATTGCATGAGGGGCGTGAGTATCAATGCTCCAATGCATGATTTTTAATGTATTTGATGTATTGTGGAATCCATGTGTCAATACATCACTATCTTGCAAGATTAATGGTCCAAAATCATGTATTAAACATGAGTTAAATTAATTAGTTGCATGTGTTCTCCAACTGCCATGTGATCATGCACATGCTCATGCACTAAAACATGTTCCACTAGTTGGTTGACTCATCGTGGTCCGGAACATCTTAATTCAAAGTCTATACTTTTAATTATCCGGGTTTGCTTAATCATCGTTAATCCAGACTAATTAGCATCGTGGCCTTACAATGTTGGAAATTGAACACTTTGATGATATAATTGAGGTATAAATGACCAGGTTAACAGATCTCGATGTTGAATCGAGGAGTACTCTGTAGATATAGCATTGGCCCGAGGTACGTTGAAATGAGTTTTATCATGACGTTTGGCAAAGACGTGTAATGATGCTAATGTATGACCTTATATGTCATTATTTGATTTATATGACTTATTTGTCACTAAATTATTTTTGTGTGACTATATGATAAATGGAGATGCATAGAATTTCATGATCTGTGGATTACATGATATGTATACATTTTCACATGAGATTTTATGACATGTTGAATTGCATATGTCATATGATGCATAGATGATTACATGGGCATATCATATTGATCTATCCAATCCTTTGATATCCTTGTTGATGATTGAGTTGATTTACTCTGAGTGTCAGGGACGACGAGCACGGCGATGACAGGCAGTATAGGTAGCAACTGTAGTCACACGCGTGTCACCTTACCTAACACGAGGGATGGACGAGCACAACACATAAGATGAGTCTCCTAGCGCAATGTGCGTGTGCTGTCAGCATCTGCTCGAGCTGATATTATTTGATGATACCTTCCTTTGGACTCCGATATTTGGTATCTTGAGATTCGATTCTTTGTACCCATTCATACATCGCATTCATACATGTTATGCGTTGCATGATACTTTGTCATTCTTGACGTGATTCTATTTATTTCTCGTACTGGGTTCTGACCACCTTCGCGGGGGGTTGTCATGTCTTTGTTGTATGGGCATGACAGGTGTTACAGGTAGACGTACTGATAAGTGTGAATTTTACACTTATTTTGCTATGTTTTTGTATTGATTTTCGTATTGATTCCTGGATGATTTTACGCTTTTTGGTATATTTTCGTGTATTTCAGGAATCTAGATCCAAGGGGATAAAATGGGAGGAAATAAGCTAATAATGTTGAAAAAGGACCAAACCGAGCGAAGACGTGAGAAAAATGGACTGAAATCTCGAAGTATTATTTTTATACAGCTCGGCGATCGATCGGCAACTACATGAAGATCGATCGCCGAGCTATAAAACTGTTGTGGAACAGAATACATTGGTGATCGATCGGCCATAACTCGCGATCGATCGCCAATATACAGTGAAGACTCGCGATCGATCGCGAGGGAAAGAAGATCGATCGCGGATTTGTTTAATTTGGGTATCACGTCCAGTAGAGATTGAAGATCGATCGCGAGGAGAAAAAGATCGATCACCGCGAGGAGTTTTTGGAAAAATAAAGACTTACCATGTTTGGTTCAAGGGGGACTCCTTCCAGATTATTGTGGCCCTATATATCAGACCTAGGGACGAATTTTGGGGGACTTTTGCCTACTTTTACAAAAACCTAGCAGCCATTCTTCCATCCAAGGCAAGACCACAAATCATTGAAGAGCAAGAGCAACGCAAGGAACGAAAGAACGGAGCGACGCACGGAGCGACATCCTCGTTATCTTAGTATTTCTGAACTTAATTAATATTTATTTCAGATTGTGATGTTAAATTTGTTTAAAGACATGTTTTTACATTAAAATTTGATTATGGTTGTTGGCTAAGATATTTGTCAAGACATAGGGGATCCATGTTTCAACCCTTGAGTTAATTAATGGTTTTGATTTGATTTCTATGATCTTTGCGCATAATTTATGTTTTTAATGCTTGTAAAAAATTAGCTACCTTTTGCATGATATTGGTAATCGTAATTGAATTGACCATAGGAGATTACGATACGACGTAGTAAATTAGGCCGTGGGTTTTAGGTTGAGACGGACCAAGTAAAATATAGCACACGTGTGATAGCAATAGATTTACCAAAATCGAAGGCTAATAGTTTTCACAAAGCGTTTTTCAGTATTAATCATTCAATAAAAGCAAGGGAGTGATTTATTGTAGATTAATGCTAGACTTGTTATAACCGGACCAAGGTATAACGAATGAAATATGAAAACTCGTCACCCTAGAACATAGAACTTTAAATCTTAATTAATAGACAACTTTTGGGGGATTACATGGGTGAACCGACGTCTTGATAATTCGTTTATAAATTCTCTTCAATTATCCATCATTGCTGTTTAGGTTAATTTTTGTGCTTAAGTCAATTTATTTTAATAATCATTCCTTAATCGTAGGTTAAATATAGTAATTCTAATCGATCGTGGTAATTGCTACTAGTACCTGTGGGTACGACACTCCTTACTCTTAAACCATTATATTAAAACTTGATACCGTGCACTTGCGGTAGAGAATCGCTATATTTAAATAACTGTTTAAAATAAAAGCGATCGCGTACTGCGGATGCTCGAGGTGAAGCATCGATGAATACCGGAGCTCCTTGAGAGTGAGCTCGGGTTATGTTTTATGTTTTGAGTCCCAGTAGTTGTTAGAGTATTTTGAGTTATGTTTTAAATTTACCGGGGTATGCCCCAAGTATCTGTATTTTAATTATGCTACTACCAGTTGATGTATACTTCGTAATTATATTATGATCAACATGTTAAATTGGAAACTGGAATTATATATTTTCAGTATCAGTATATATGTATCACCTAAAAGTGAAAAAAGTTTTAGGGCCGTTTGACAAGACATTTGAAATAAATCTTCCGTTGTTTACGCAAATAATCATTATGTGTTCATTAAACACCACATTAGGACCGGGCCCTCACACATTGCCATCTCATCAGTACAGATCTTTTTTGGAGTCATCTAGACTGCATTATACAAGGACTCTGATGCAGCAATGACCTTCATCAATTGACTGGTGCTAGGTTCATTATCACATCGAATGCCTAGCTCAAACTCATAGGCCTTTAAGTCAGCAAATAGATCATGTAGATCTATTTTATTCAAATCCTTTGACTCTCTCATGGCAATAATTTTAACATCCCATTCTCTTGGGAGTCCTCTCATCAACTTCGAGACCAATTCTCTGTTTGAGTGCTCCTTTTCAAGAATAGTGAGTTAGTTTACAATGCTGGTAACTCTTTCATCAAATTCGTTTAGAGTTCACCAGGCTTCATCTTGATGTTTTCAAACTTCTGTATTGCCACTGTTAACTTGTTCTCCTTTGTCTGATCATTGCCCTCACACAGTTATGCGAGCTTCTCCCAAATCTCTTTGGCTATAGATAACATCTTTACTTTACTGAACATATTTTTGTCCAGTGTCTTGAGTAGTATGTCTTAGCAACATTATCCGGATTTGCATTCTTTTTCTCTTCGTTGGTCCAAGTTGATCTGGTCTTTTCAATCATCTGAGATTCATCATCTGAAGTTCTAATAGCAGGATTTACTTTCCAGATCTTCATTGGTCCGTCAGTAATAACTTACCACATATCATTGTCCTGAGCAGATAGATGAGCTTGCTTACGAATTCTCCAATCATCATAGTCAGTTAGAGAACATTGGAATCATGTTGAATGAGGCCATCGGTTCTTGTATTCTATAAATTGAGAACACGGGCTCTGATACCACTTTATAGGATCGAAGTAATATTTATAAGAGAGGGGGGGGGGGTGTTGTTGAAAAAACACTATCTCAATTAGAATTTTCTTCGGGTTACAACAAACTATCAAGTACCGCAGTAGAATCTCAATCTAATGCAAGGAAGTGGACAACAAATAAATAGTGCGGAAGATGTCCATCGGTCTTGTGAATAATTAACTGAAGGCAAAAACAAGGTAATGACAGAAAGGAAATGACACAAGGATAGTTTTTGGAAGTTCGAAGCACAAACGCTTCTACGTCTCCCATAATTCCAGGAAGGTTACATTAGAAGACTTTGGTTTACACTTAAGCGCCCACACAGATTGCCTAAACTCCTAGTCAGTCACAACGAATACAATCAATTTCAGAACCACGTCTTAATAATACAATGATTTTCTCAACACTCACTCAAAATGAATAAATCATGGTTTGTATGCGAGTTTTCTTGAGCAGCAGACTTGAATACTTAGATCTTCAAGATCACTTTAGAAGCTTAGATACTGCTCTGCAAAACTTTAGAATATTTCATAGAATGTTTGTGAAGATTTTTGTTTTGCTTGTGTAGAAGATTCAACGATTCAGAGAGAGCTTTCTTCAGTCTGCTTGTTGACATATTTATAGACTTGAAAGTCCAACGACAACTATTCTTCAAATGGAAAGAAACTCTTGAAATCAGCTTTCTGATATACATCCAAATTCTTTTTGTCTTCTTTCCATTTTCGTTCACAATGGCTAGTTGGCACTGATATGGTAGTGCGGCGCTCTGTTTGTACTATTGTCAGAATAAAACTTATCAAACTCTTTGTCCTTTTATACTCTTATGTCTACTAGTTTTCTTCTTGGTGACTATGTTGGGATATGCCCTAAGACAAGTCATTAGATGATTGTTTATGACATACAATGTATTATGATTTTATTAATGTCAAATCAGTACTATATATTATTCGAATATCTGTGCAATATGAATTAATATATAAGTTAATGTCCTTAGAATAATATTGTATTATTCTTAAAGATTGTCCCTAGTCAAGTATTATCATAAATAAGGATAATGATAATACATTGAGACTAGTATGTTTTGATTGATGAATTAATTCATGGATATAAGATATCAAATCAACACATGGGTACATGTTAGAGAACAATGTACTTGACAGACCCATCATTAGAATGCTACATGGATAGTTATATGAGTGTCATAAGCAATTCTCATAGTGATAATAGTGTATGTAATCCTTACGACTTGAGATCATCATAGATCCCAACATAAGGAGTTATGTATCTTGATATTGTCAAACGTTACCTGTAACAGGGTAAACTATAAAGGCAACTATTGGATACACTACGAATTATGTAGAGGGATGTTGATTGATCAAGATAGGATTTGTCCCTCCTATATAACAGGAGCAGTGTTTGGGCTCTTGATCAAGTAAGACTAAAATGCATGGCCGTGCTCGAATGAGTCGATATGTGATATCGAGCTTATTCATTTATTCTAGTTCTACTTGGGGATCCAGAAATAGAGAATGAATATACGAGTATGACTATTCCATGACTCCTGTTCAATCTAAACACATGGACAAATGGATTAATTTACATGGTTAATATTATCACAAGTTCTAAAGGTTATGTCGAGTCAAAGACATTCTTGTAATTTGGGTAGCCTTGATGGGTTGCTAGATACCGCTCATTGCTTGTGACGTAAAATGTGATTTTATGTCACTGCCAACATTACAAGATCCTATCGGGTCGCACAAAAGATTAAATTGATAAAGGGAATTAAATTCATGGAATGAATTAAATAATTAAGAAGAGTCTTAATTAAATGATTATAAGGATTTAATTAAATCATGGGTTTGGGCCCATGAGACTTTAAGAAAGTCTTGAACCTTAATTAAATCTTATAATATAAATACAAGGTTGTAATTAATTGTAAGACACAATTCATAAAACCTAAAACCTTCACTTTAAAGCTCTCGGCCGCCGCCTCTTTCTCCCGCCTCACGTCGCCGTGTCGCCGCCGTGAATAGGAGTTTGATCGGTTGCCGTTAATCGGTTTTGAACCGAGAGTTTGGTTTTGGTTCAAGAATAAGTCTAGCAACTTGTTCATGAACGTCCCTTGTTCGATTTGATCGTGTGGATACCGTAGAGGCAAGACCTTGGAGGTGTTGCTCGTGACTCAGAATTCGTTGGAAGTGGTGCTTCGTGGATTCTGCTCAAACACGCTACAAGGGTGAGACTCTTATTATCTCTATTCCGATATGAACCCTTTGTATAGATCCGCGGTTTTAGTAATCCAAATTTTATTATTCCGCTGCGTTGTATGCTCGTTGGATTACTTACAATGGTATCAGAGCCAGGTTCAAAGCTCATATCGGATTTATGTGGTTAATTGTTTAATCATATTTAGATTTGTATTGCATGCTAATAAAACTGTATATAATCATATATGATATAAGTAAATCGAGTTTGTGAAATTATCGTAAAATTATATATGATATAATTGACTATTTATGTATACGATACACAAAAGCAAAAACTGAGCCCATAGCATGAGATGGTTCGGCCACCACCATCACAAATGACACACGGCTGCCACATGGGGGCTAGGGTTTTCAAACCCTTGGCTCGAGATGGTTTAGTCGTTGTGGCTAATAATTGTGCATGGAGGTGTCGAAACATGGCTAGGGTTTAAAACCCTCCTCATGGCTTGAAAAATGTAATTATCGGCGCATGACTCACGATAAATGATGGGTGACGGCTAGGGCCACATGAGGGCTAGGGTTTTCGAAATCATTGGCTCGAGATGGTCAAGCCGCCAATATCATGAATCGTGAAAGGCCGAGAACTAAAACAAAATTTCGAACAATTGTGGCTCGTGTCGGCTAGGGTTTCGAACCCTAATGGCTCACGGCCGCCGTCCAAGATTGTTAGGGTTTCGAACCCTCATGGTTGGACGTGGACTTTTGGGCTAAGGTTCCGTGACATGTGATGTCCCGAGTGTACGATAATTTCATAAAATTTATTTTACAGCTTTAATTAGAATTAAATTTAAAATGTTTAGAATTTAATTAATTAAATGTTATAGCATGTTATATGTGTTGTTTGAGTATGGTGCATGGTTATAGCCCTATGACCTATTAGATAGGATTTTATGAATGGTTGTAATTTAATACGACCTGCGAGTCGTGCCTTCTCTATTTTTCTGAATGTATTCCCTCCCCTATGCTCCCCCTCGAATGTAACTCGAGGAATTCTCTAAATCATGTAATTGTTATATAGTTTAGTTAGAGTTTTATTGATGGAGATCAATGAAGATGGACCATGGTGCCGGGATGAGAAGGACATTCACAAAAGGGAGCCAAAAAGGTGCTTGGAGAAGTTACCCTTAGGTTGACCTTTAGATTTTCTCATTGGCTTGAGAAATCTTTAGTTGGGGCTATAACCATGTCACGTTTACTTTATGTTGATGTATGAGATGCATGTTTTCTGTTTTATTTAATATTGGTGCTTATATATATATGTAGATATGTATATATTCATATATGTATGGGACATATTTTCAATATTAATAAAATCATGAGATCAATAAATCCCTCTTATAATATTAAGTTTAAGATGCCTTCCAATTAAAAATACTCGTCAAGACTTCGATTGAACATGTGTGGGTTTGCCAAAGCAAAGCGCCGTGAAAATCTTAGTAAGGCGCGAAAGGATAATAGTGATATCCGTGTTATTTTAAAATTGGGTTCGACTTAACTAGCGTTATCTCAATAGGATTGAGAACCTAGAAGCATGGGGTTGGAAAATAATTCATTAGATGAATTTGAACAAAGCGTTGTTCGTCCAACCATCCAAGAATTACATGTGATGTAATTGACAAAGTGTTGTCTACCTAAATAACCGAGTCTTGCGCGATTAGCCAAAGCTAACTCAAGATTAAGTGAAATATGGATCTTGGCCCACTAATAGTTTCGAGGGTTGATAATTTTAAACAAAATAGTGGGAGTGTCATTTAATATAAGACCATATTAAATGATTAAAATCATAAACTTATTTTGCATATTTATATTGTAGATATCCATGGCAACCAACAACGTTTCAAGCACATTATCATTGCGATCGGTCCTTGAGAAGGACAAACTTAATGGGACTAATTTCCTAGAATGGTATAGGAATTTGAGGATTGTCCTCAAACAAGAAAAGAAGCAATATGACCTAGAGGAACCCTTACCTGCTGAGGAGCCTCCCTTGACGGCCGCTAAAGCCGATAAAGATGCTTATAAGAAGCATCAAAATGATGCACTTGATGTGGGGTGCCTTATGCTTGCCACCATGAACTCTGAGCTTCAGAAGCAACATGAGGAAATGGAGGCGTTCGATATGATTGAGCATCTAAAGCCACTATACCAACAACAAGCAAGACAAGAGAGGTATGACGTCTCTAAAGTGTTGTTCCAGTGTAGAATGGTAGAAGGAAGTCTAGTTGGAACTCATGTACTCAAGATGATTGGGTATATTGAGAATCTGGAGAAGCTGGGTTTTCCTTTGGACCAAGAGTTGGCCACTGACGTTGTGGCGCCCCAAATGTCACCACGTAAACAGACAACACATGACGTCATTTATATAAGAGTTTTGCCATAATCTCCCCGTAAGTGGACCTCCCAACAACACACAACATGACATATCTAAATTCAAACAAAAAATATATGACGTCTACCCAATAAGTCACATGCATCAACACAAGATAACCAAATCATAGAGTAATACATACAAGCCATATACAGATGGAAACAAGCTCACATGCGAGCCACAACTAGTTGAAACATATGTATTATCCTATGACAACTTCATTGTAAGTGACAATGACTTAGACATCTCAGACTCAACAGCTCCTAATCATGTCTCCAACTCTAACGTCTAAGCCTGATACCTGTTTCAACACAAACAGCCCCCAAAATGGGTGAGCACACACACCAGCAATAAGAACAGCATCATTATAAACAATAGTGTCAACGGTATAAAATACTGAAACGTAACAGAAATACTCCCTGAAATTAATAATCATAATACAAGAATTCACTGACTGTTTCTGTAACTCAATTCCCTAACCTGAAATCAAAATCCATCGGTCATCACCTCAATCATATCACATCCGATATACATATCGATATAGTAGCAACACCGAGCCTACTATACCCCATCGTCGCATCATCATCGCGACCCATCTTGTATATAATCGATATAGTGGCAACATCAAGCATACTATACCCCATCGTCGCATCATCATCGTGACCCATCAACTATATAATCGATATAGCAGCAATACCAAGCCTGCTATACCCACACGTCGCTCCCCTGCTACTGCAACACAATCTATTCATTCCAGCGACCCTCAATATCAGCATTCATTTACAATCAATGATCTATCATAATCAACATCAATAGGAATAGGAATATCAATACATGCTCGTGCGTCAATACGTACCTTATAGTCAAGAGTTCGTATTAGGCTATTCTTGATGTCCTGAGGCTCGTGAAGCATCTATTTTAATTGAACATTTCAATATCAGTTTAGTATAATAACATCAACATGTAGATACGACATCTAATCATATTTTAAATAGCCTTAATTAATAATCAGTGCATCCCATTTCTATATTATAGTTTATCCAATCATTCTTGTATTTAAACACTAAAATCTCGTAAAGCTTAAAGTATGAGAATTCAACATAAATGATAAACACTATAATGTTTACCACTGCCTCACAATCAACAAACATTATAGAATTATAATTTTGGTTTCTTTGTTTTCATCGTACTATATTCATGAGACACTGTTTTACTTTTCATTTGAGTATTCTACAGACATCGTAACCCCTGTTTAATAAACCTCATGAAGTAATAACCCAAAAGCATAAGAAATGTATACCTTCATGGGAGGTAGTAATGGAAAGAGCCGAGCTTGAGTACGGATTCAAGAATTACGTCTTGAATTCCAACTTAAATCTTGCATACTTAGGAAAATATAATATTGTCTAATCCATTTTTCGTCTTACTCTGTTCCATGAAAGAAAAGTAACACACCTGCACCACTCATTCTACGCAGAGAGTATCTATTTTTGTTGCATGTATATCACTTAACAAGTAATTTGTATGTCTCCCACGTGTCATCACTCTTTGCACTATCATTAGTTGTTTCTATCTATATCTTCACACATTATCATCTTAAAATAAATATGGAAAATAATTTTCGAGTCCCCATTATCTGATGTGGCGCCCCATTATCTGAATTTGACTATTCCAAGTCCCACTTCATTTTAGTTGATCCAATAAATTCATATATATGTATGTACTATTCCTTAAAAATGCACATGTTGTTTTATAGATTCAATCTATTTTCGTCGTAATTATCAATTATCAATTTATAACTTTTTCAGGCATCACAATTCTACCCACCTTAAATGAATTTCGACACCGAAATTCAACTCAGCAACAAATGTAAATAAAACAATATCAATGCACATACCATCAAAATAAGTCGGGGTAGAGCTCCCTCATATATCGCTCCGTCTCCCAAGTTGCCTCCTCGACACCCCGTCTCTCCCACTGAACTTTTACCATCGGTATTACTTTACTACGAAGTTTTCGTTCTGCTCGATCCAGAATACACATAGGGCGTTCAACATAAGATAAATCAAGATCCAGTTGTACCTTTGATGGCTCCAATACATGTGACGGGTCGGGCTCATATTTCCGCAACATAGATACATGAAATACATCATGAATACCAGATACAGATGGAGGTAGAGCTAATCGATAAGCAACGCTACCAACCCGCTGTAATATCTCATACGGACCAACATATCTCGGTGATAATTTTCCCCGCATACCAAATCGCACTGTTCCACGGAAAGGAGACACTTTCAGAAAAAACATGATCACCAACCTGAAATTCTAGGGGTCGACGTCGTTTGTTTGCATATGCAGCATGTCTGTCCTGAGCTGCTTTCATTCTGTGATGACCAGAGATTAGGGATGTTAATCCCGGAGTGTTAATAACCCCTAAAGTTATTTTATGTGGCGATTTGGAGTTTAATCGAAGTGTTGGGCCTTCTGGGCTCGTTTATTTGAGTAGTTGGGATCGTTGGATTCTGAGGTTGAGATCGTATTCTCATTTCGGTGAAAACCTGTGAGTTGGGTCTTTAGTGTGACTCGGAATCTCGGGTGCTTGGTGTGGGCACCGGTAGGGGGTTTGAGTTAGAGACAGAATTTTTGAAAACAGATGATTTTTAATGAATCATGATGTATTTGTGGGGCTATTAGTATTTCGGGGTATTTTTGCTATATATACCAGTTGAACCCGAGATTTTAATTATTGGAACCATTTTCCCCACCTTCCCTCTCTCTCCTCACCCGCGCGCCCATTCCCGATCTGCTTGACCCACGCCGCTTCCGGGCGTGCGCCCGCCGCCGTCCGGCCGCCGTTCGGCGCGTCCGACCCGCCGCCAGCTTCGTCTCGTCCAGGCGCTCCTTCCCGTACCATCAATTCAAAGTTTGGTCGCGATTTGAGCTCGGATTTGCCAGAAAAGCGCTAGGGTTCGAACTGGATTTCTGTCCGATTTTGGGGCTCGATTTTGGTACGATTTTGGGGCTTTTATTCTGGTGTTTTTGGGGCATTTTTGAGCTGATATTGAGTCGATAATTTCAGACTTTTGTGGTTCGAAATATTTGTTGCATTTGGTTCGAATTTCAGCGCTTTTTTTCGTGATTTAGGGTTCGAAAATTGGGGTTTATGTTCGAAAATTGGGGTTTTTGGCAGGGAGTTATGGTTCTTGTTAGTAATCGATTAATTCATGTTTTAGATGAATTATGGTGTTTACTTTGGGTTCGATTTGTGTTGTGAAGGTTCGAAATTTGTGGGGTGTTCTTGAGCAATTTTCGATAATGGTTAATTGTCGTGTGTTGACAATATTTTTGAGGGTTATGGGTGTGCTTGAGCATGGGTTGCATGTTCATAATTAATTGTGAATTAATTTATCGTGTTAGCACATCGTTCATCGGAGCATGGAACTCGAGCAAGGTTTGGCTCGGACTTCGGAGATTTAAGGTACGTGCGACGTACGAGCATTACTTTATGTGATAGCAATTGTGAAATGCATAATGTGTTGTAATTGCATTAGATGGTTGTGGGTATGGCTATATACATATATGTGTTGATATGACTATGGATCGACCTAGTCTTGGCATCGCTGCCACAAGTGTGCGTAATACTAGAGTATTATGACCTTATAAGAGATATGGGGTACTGGGTTTATATGACTATTGTATGGCAATTGAGATGCCTGAGAATGATCGTGGGATCATTCGTTATGAGACATGTGAGATGTCTAAGTATAATGGATAATTTGTAAAATAAATGCTAGGCATTTGAGCTATCTGTGATTGGTAGCAAAGTTGAAAATCAGTATTAGATATCGAGATATCTATGTTTGCATGTATAATGAATTTGGAATCATTAATTATTGATACTTGAGAATCAGGCATGCTATGAGTTAAATCAATGTGTTGATTTACTGATTTATGAGATTTGATGAGTTTGATGATTGTGAGAACAGGGACAGTACACGGAATCCCGGATGAGGACGTTGCCATCCAGGGAGTATCATTTAAAATTCATTAATATTTACTTGTGTTGTAAATTATGAATTTCATTATTGTGATTATGAGATTTTGTGTATTGGTATGCTCACCCCGTTGGGGGCTGTCTCTGTTGGGGCAGGTGAACAGGTGCATCGATGGCTGTGGAGCTGAGCTCGAGCTGTTGATTGGATGTACTCACAGGATCGTGGTACCTGTGATGACCAGGGATTATAGATGTTAATCCCGTAGTGTTAAAAATCCCTAAAGTTGTTTTACGTAGCGATTTGGAGTTTAATCGCGATGTTGGGCCTTCTGGGCTCGTTTATTTGGGTAGTTGGAAACGTTGGATCCCGAGGTTGAGATTGTATTCACATTACGGTGTAAAACCTAAGAGTTGGGTTTTTGATGTGTCTCGGAATCTCGGGTGCTTGTGTGAGCACCGGTAGGGGGTTTTGGAGTTAGAGAGAGAGTTTCTGAAAACAGATGATTTTTAATGAATCATGATGTATTTGTGGGGCTATTAGTATTTCGGGGTATTTTTGCTATAAATACCAGTTGAACCTGAGATTTTAAATTAAATTTCATTTCAGCCCCAATTTTTCCTCTCTCTCCCGCGTCGGCCCCTTCCCGTTTTCCCCAGCCGCCGCGCGCAAAAGCGGTGCGCCCGCCGCCGTTCGGCGCGTGCGACCTATCACCGGCTTCGTCTCGTCGAGGCGCAGCTATCCCCTCCGGCAATTCGAAGTTTGGTCGCGTTTCTCGTTCGGATTTTGGCAGAATGCGTCGATCCCCAAAAGTTAGGGTTCTTCGATTTTTCGTCCGATTTCTTTCCGATTTTCGATTGGGTAACCTTCCTTACCCCTTTTCCATGCTTGTGAAGTTATTCCCTGCTATTTTGGTGTTGGTTTGGTTCGAAAATTATTTTCAATTTTGTAGGGTTTGATTTCGAATTTTGGGGGTTTTGGCTATGGGTTGATGTTTCATGTTAGGGATCGTTTATTACATGTTTTAGATGATTTATGATGCTTGGTTGGGTTCGAATCGTGATGCTAGGGTTCGAATTATTGAAGGTGTTCTTGGGCAATTTTTCGATATGTCGCATTCGTTTTCCCTCCCTGCATGTACCCTGCCCCGGGTCTTTTAAATGATTTATTGTCGTGTGTTGACAATATTTTGAGGGTTATGGATGTGCTTGAGCATGGGTTACATGTTCGTAAATAATTGTTAATTATTTATCGTGTTAGCACATCGTTCCTCGGGGCATGGAACTCGAGCAAGGTTTGGCTCGGACTTCGAGGATTTAAGGTACGTTTAGCGTACGAGCATAGTATAAATGATGTTTTACAAGTATGATGCATGATTTAAAATACATGAAATGTTTTACTATGATGGTACCGGGACTTGGTTACGTTATGTTGATTCACATGGTGAAATGCTTGGTGCCGCTATGAAGTGAGCAAATGATGGGGTGTGGTTGCTACGGAGCGAACACCGATAGTATGACGCTACTTTGAAGTAAGAAATGAAAATGTGGTATTTGATTAGATATCTAGGATATCTGTATTTTATTCCCTATTGGTAATGAATAGGAACAGAGACGTAGTTAATCAGAGAAGTGATTAACTAGTATCAGAAGTTAAGGAAATCTCAAATGGTATCTAGAATTATGATAATTGCTAGATAAAGAAAGATGTTATGAAATGTTGTTAAATTGAAACTGGCTAGGGTTAACCAATATGATGATTAACTGCATATTCAGGATTTGATGATTTATCTGTTTTGAGAACAGGGTTATTACAGGGGTACGCTATGATGAGGATGATACCATCCAGGAAGTATCACATATGTTCCACAATATTTACATTTTCCTAAATTATGTATTATGTCATTATGATTATGAAATTGTGGAATTGGTATGCTCACCCCGTTGGGGGCTGTATCTGTTGGGGCAGGTAAACAGGTACATCGATGGCTTTGGAAATGAGCTCGAGCGGTTGATTGGATGTACTCCCAGGATCGTGGTACCAGGGCTTGATGGAGCACGGTATCGTATAGAGTACTTATATACCCCTGAGGATTATATACATATTCATGATGCTCGCATGTGAGCACGATTATACTTGTATATGGGTTGTATATAAAGGCATGAGCCTTTCTCTCTTTCATTCTATGTTGCATGCAATTAGAGGTAGAATTGCTAAATGATATGAGAGTCATTGGTGTATTGTGGGTGTTGAAACCCACTTTTGTTGTCATATGTGTGATGTCTTCCCTGGCTGGGAATTTACTTGATATTGCTGTATTCTGATGAGTATTATGTTTTCCCTGGCCGGGAATTATGTTATGTGTTGTGCTCTTATTTCGGGATGGCTCTATTTATGGGGAGACTCTGCCCAAATTTTTATAAAAGTCTACCATGTAAAAAGTGGTGTAATGGGCGAACTCTATGAGTTTATTGTTGTTAGGATGATGAACTTATAGCATTGTATGTTAAAGAAAATTTTATAATTGCCATTCAATGGTAAAATATCATCTGAGTTTCCCGAATGATTTTATTGAAAGCATGTGCCACACATAATGATTAATACACTAATCAAGGGTTAAGTATATGGGGTCCTTACATTAGTGGTATCAGAGCAGTGGTTGCTCATTGGGGCTGTTGAGGGCCTAGGAAGTTATTGCTAGCACATATTTATGCATGATGGCATTAACGTTATACGACATGACTAATTGTTTATGTGCTTATATGATATGAAAAGTGGTATTGCTAACCATTGTGGTTGCAGGAATCGTGTGGAACACGATAGGATGGCATTAATAGCGATGTCTAACACTCTATATGCTACGTGCCAAGGAATCTGATTTTGGAAGAAAATCAGGGAAAAGAAAGATATGATGTATTGTCTGAGGACAGACTGGGTAGACAACCGACAGTGGAATACTTCGGTATGGTCTCAATTATTATTGAATATACTAATGCGTTTGTTCATGTAATGTTCAAGCAAGGAAGGTACGTAAGAAACGTACGGGCATCAAACGGTAACATATTCTTAAACTATGACTTTGCATTGATTGCATAAGTATTTATGATGATGATAATGATAAGTAAGTTTATGATGATGTTTACGATGAGTAAAGATGATATGATGTTTATGATGATGATAATGATAAGTAAGTTTATGATGATGTTTATGATGAGTAAAGATGATATGATGTTTATGATGATGATTATGATGATGATTATGAGGAATAAGTTTATAATGATGATGTTTATATGATGTTTATATAATGTTATTTGTGGTAAGATGCCACGGGGTAAGATGCCCCACATGGTAAGAGGCCATGCGATGTTATTTGTGGTAAGATGCCACGGGGTAAGATGCCCCACATGGTAAGAGGCCATGCGATGTTATTTGTGGTAAGATGCCACGGGGTAAGATGCCCATATGGTAAGAGGCCATACGATATTATTATGTGGATTTACGATGACTCATTCTTTTATGAGGATTGGCGATGATTCTTTCCGCCAGATGTATTGATAGCGATGGTTCATTCCGCTATATTGATTGGCGATGGTTCTTTCCGCCAGATGTATTGATAGTGATGACTCATTCCGCTATATTGATTGGCGATGGTTCTTTCCGCCAAATGTATTGATAGCGATGGTTCATTCCGCTATATTGATTGGCGATGGTTCTTTCCGCCAGATGTATTGATAGCGATGACTCATTCCGCTATATTGATTGGCGATGGTTCTTTCCGCCAGATGTATTGATAGCGATGGTTCATTCCGCTATATTGATTGGCGATGGTTCTTTCCGCCAGATGTATTGATAGCGATGGCTCATTCCGCTATATTGATTGGCGATGGTTCTTTCCGCCAGATGTATTGATAGCGATGGCTCATTCCGCTATATTGATTGGCGATGGTTCTTTCCGCCAGATTTATTGATAGCGATGGTCCATTCCGCTATATTGATTGGCGATGGGTTATACCGCCGGGTATTGATAGCGATGCCTCTTTCCGCTATTATGTGGACGATGATCCATGCTCAGGTGTATAGCGAGGTTTCATGCCACCTATTATATGACGAGGTATCATGCCGTCGATTCTATAGCGATGGACTGTGCCGCTATATATTCAGCACAGGATTTTGCCGCCTTTGAGCGATGGGTGCTGATTACGTATTATTATTGAGCGACGGAGATAGGTATGCCGCTATCTTGTTAGCGATGAGGTATGAGATATTGCTATTCTATTTAGCATTATTATAGCTAGCATGCGTTGTTATACATGTTTTATTATGACTATTTTACTAGCATGATGATGGATGACATATGTTGATGTACATGGACCGTCACGAGTTGACTGGGTTGTTTAGATGTCATTGTTGACATGTATCGTCACTAGTTGACGATACCTTAGATGCCATGAGTGGGCATGTGTCGTCACGGGATGGCGATGACGATGGTGTAGGAGATGTCTTATTAGACATGCATCATCGTTACGATGAACAATGCGTTGAGTATACGTTTTCAGTTGTATGCCTTGGGTGCCAGTGTCGGGCACAAGGTGGTGTGTGCGTCACCGATTAACGTGGCCCTTATACCGAGCGGGTGGCCCTTATACCGAGCGGGTTGCTCGAGGAATGGATGGACGCGCTGTACATGTGATTGTACCACAGAAATTGTTTGAGGTAATCATATTTCGAGTGGTGATACCCTTGAGGTATGCTCGTTGGAATGGCTTTTGGCCATGTTTTTTACGACAGGAGTAATCGTGGAGGAATTACTCGCTTTCTATTGATATGACATGTGGTAGACATGGTCACACCACCCATGAGGGTGTAGAATGGGTCCTAAGGGAGTAGGATCAGGTTATGTTAAGCATGGGGACATTGGAGTGTCCAGGGTATATCAGCATTGGAGGAATGTTGGGTAAAGACCCACTACTCTATTGATTTTTCTTCCCATGGTATGGTATGCCGTGCGGAAACGTCCATCTGATTGGTAGGTTTGAGGTGAACCTAGTGAGGCAGCGACTAGTTTGTCTGCCGCGTGTGTGCAGCACCATGATGGGCTTGCTAGAGCCGTTATACTGCTCGTTGGAACCAAGTTTTGCAAATCGTAAGGCGATGCGATGTGGATTGTGGTGGACTCTAGTAGTCACCACGTCATTTGAAGTTGAGGTTGTGTATGCCTCACTGAAACGTATATACGTTTATGTTTAAATCTTGGTGAGACTTGTCTGGGACAGCTCATGATGTTGAAGTACCAACAAGAGAGTCATCAAGTCGTCGATGATTCGATCTGGGAATCCATGTCTTTGGGATGCAATGGGTTTATTGCATGTCCTTTCAAATTTGAAACTCTGAGGAGTCTCGATTGTTTATTTATGACCAGGATGTGGTTCTTGGGATATCCGGAGGTGGACATCTTATGAGATATCTTTTGTGTGAATCTGTGGCCGTGAGTTGCCCAATTTGAGTTGCAATGATGCGACTGCTCCTTCGATAGAGGAGGTTTGAAAGTGGAAACCAGGTTTGGTGTGTGTACACCGTGGAATACTAGTGTTTCCCTCGTAACGATGTATGTTAGACATCGTGAGTCATGTTAGAGATGTCATTGAATGATATCTACGATGGAATCGGGAGCGATTCGAATCCTTGCAGTTTCAGTCGACTAACTGCTTTTGGATTGTTAGCGTTGAGTTGCGCTGACGCTCTTTGACGTTATGATGGATTTGGAAGTCTATTCCACTCCAGAGTTTGACACGAGGTCAACGTTCTCACGGTTGAGGTGTCATTCAGAATGCGTTCTTACTGGTTGATTAGAACGAAGGATGATTGTCCGATCTACAGTCATAAGTATCGGTTGTTTTGCAGTCATGAGGGACTGACTTTTGGGATGACCCGCATCGAGGTACGTTTGCCTCTTGGGTAATATGTTGGTTTCGGTAAAGTCGCTCTGTTTCAGAGTTTGATGTGAGATAAGTATCCTCGCGTTTGTTAAGACGATCCTGATATGGTCAAGAATGGAAGTTATGGCTTCATGTTGTTGTGTAGCCTGGGTGTTATGTAATACATCGGTGCTAATGTCGAGGATGAAATTCTTTTAGTGGGGGATATTGTGATGACCAGGGATTATAGATGTTAATCCCGTAGTGTTAAAAATCCCTAAAGTTGTTTGACGTAGCGATTTGGAGTTTAATCGCGATGTTGGGCCTTCTGGGCTCGTTTATTTGGGTAGTTGGAAACGTTGGATCCCGAGGTTGAGATTGTATTCACATTACGGTGTAAAACCTAAGAGTTGGGTTTTTGATGTGTCTCGGAATCTCGGGTGCTTGTGTGAGCACCGGTAGGGGGTTTTGGAGTTAGAGAGAGAGTTTCTGAAAACAGATGATTTTTAATGAATCATGATGTATTTGTGGGGCTATTAGTATTTCGGGGTATTTTTGCTATAAATACCAGTTGAACCCGAGATTTTAAATTAAATTTCATTTCAGCCCCAATTTTTCCTCTCTCTCCCGCGTCGGCCCCTTCCCGTTTTCCCCAGCCGCCGCGCGCAAAAGCGGTGCGCCCGCCGCCGTTCGGCGCGTGCGACCTATCACCGGCTTCGTCTCGTCGAGGCGCAGCTATCCCCTCCGGCAATTCGAAGTTTGGTCGCGTTTCTCGTTCGGATTTTGGCAGAATGCGTCGATCCCCAAAAGTTAGGGTTCTTCGATTTTTCGTCCGATTTCTTTCCGATTTTCGATTGGGTAACCTTCCTTACCCCTTTTCCATGCTTGTGAAGTTATTCCCTGCTATTTTGGTGTTGGTTTGGTTCGAAAATTATTTTGAATTTTGTAGGGTTTGATTTCGAATTTTGGGGGTTTTGGCTATGGGTTGATGTTTCATGTTAGGTATCGTTTATTACATGTTTTAGATGATTTATGATGCTTGGTTGGGTTCGAATCGTGATGCTAGGGTTCGAATTATTGAAGGTGTTCTTGGGCAATTTTTCGATATGTCGCATTCGTTTTCCCTCCCTGCATGTACCCTGCCCCGGGTCTTTTAAATGATTTATTGTCGTGTGTTGACAATATTTTGAGGGTTATGGATGTGCTTGAGCATGGGTTACATGTTCGTAAATAATTGTGAATTATTTATCGTGTTAGCACATCGTTCCTCGGGGCATGGAACTCGAGCAAGGTTTGGCTCGGACTTCGAGGATTTAAGGTACGTTTAGCGTACGAGCATAGTTGAAATGATGTTTTACAAGTATGATGCATGATTTAAAATACATGAAATGTTTTACTATGATGGTACCGGGACTTGGTTACGTTATGTTGATTCACATGGTGAAATGCTTGGTGCCGCTATGAAGCGAGCAAATGATGGGGTGTGGTTGCTACGGAGCGAACACCGATAGTATGACGCTACTTTGAAGTAAGAAATGAAAATGTGGTATTTGATTAGATATCTAGGATATCTGTATTTTATTCCCTATTGGTAATGAATAGGAACAGAGACGTAGTTAATCAGAGAAGTGATTAACTAGTATCAGAAGTTAAGGAAATCTCAAATGGTATCTAGAATTATGATAATTGCTAGATAAAGAAAGATGTTATGAAATGTTGTTAAATTGAAACTGGCTAGGGTTAACCAATATGATGATTAACTGCATATTCAGGATTTGATGATTTATCTGTTTTGAGAACAGGGTTATTACAGGGGTACGCTATGATGAGGATGATACCATCCAGGAAGTATCACATATGTTCCACAATATTTACATTTTCCTAAATTATGTATTATGTCATTATGATTATGAAATTGTGGAATTGGTATGCTCACCCCGTTGGGGGCTGTCTCTGTTGGGGCAGGTAAACAGGTACATCGATGGCTTTGGAAATGAGCTCGAGCGGTTGATTGGATGTACTCCCAGGATCGTGGTACCAGGACTTGATGGAGCACGGTATCGTATAGAGTACTTATATACCCCTGAGGATTATATACATATTCCTGATGCTCGCATGTGAGCACGGTTATACTTGTATATGGGTTGTATATAAAGGCATGAGCCTTTCTCTCTTTCATTATATGTTGCATGCAATTAAGGGTAGAATTGCTAATGATATGAGAGTCGTTGGTGTATTATGTGGGTGTTGAAACCCACTTTATGTTGTCTTATGTGTGGTGTCTTCTCTGGCTGGGAATTTACTTAGTGTTGCTGTATTCTGTTGAGTTTGTGTTTTCCCTGGCCGGGAACTATATTATGCAATGTGCTTTTATTTCGGGATGGCTCTATTTAAGGGGAGACTCTGCCCAAATTTTTATAAAAGTCCACAATATAAAAAGTGGTGTAATGGGGATGGTAATGGGCGAACTCTATGAGTCTATTTGTTGTTAGGATGATGATCTTATAACATGGCATATTAAAGAAAATTTTGTGATTGCCATTCAATGGTAAATCATCATTTGAGTTTCCCGATTGATTTTTATTGAAAGCATGTGCCACACATAGTGGTTAGTACACTAATCAAGGGTTAAGGGCTTGGGGTCCTTACATTAGTGGTATCAGAGCAGTGGTTAGCTCTTTGGGGCTGTTGAAGGCCTAAAACAGGCTGATAGGGATGGGTAGCACATATTTATGCATGATAGTAGCTAGTGCTGTGTGACACAACTATTTTGCTTATGTGCATTTGTAACATGTGATCATAGTGAAACGATTATATGTCATGACATCTATAGAATCATAATATAACCTGTTGATTATGATTGTGAGTTGTGACACAGGGACAACCAAGTGGAGCATTTTGAAATGCATTGGGATACAGGAAGTACTTTGTACTCATAGTTTATGCATTTACTTATTATGATCATATTGTGGGGAATATGGATTATCGTATGCTCATGGTTTGGAATTGTTCCTGTAGGGACACTATGACGTGGAAAGGCTAAGGCCATGGTTGAAAGACACGAAACGGTAACCTGCGTTTTATATACATCATGAATTATGCATTGTGGTTGCATGTGTACATGTAGTGATGATTTTAATGCTTTGCCGCCAAATGTTGAAGCGAGGGGTGGGAGTACCGCATGTCGCATTTGAGCGAGGTGCATTAAAATACACTCATGATGATGTATGTTGGAATATGGATTATGCTTTGTGATGCAGGTATGGATGAAATACTTGGGGAATATCCCATGAGTCATTGTTATGGATGAGTGATGATTTGAAATGCTTGCCGCTATTTATTGTTTTGTGCCGCTAAAATGTGAAGCGAGGGGTGGGAGCGTCGCATGTCACATTGAAGCGTGGTTATCATATGAGGCGAGGAAAGAATATTTGCCGCTAAAATGTAAAGCGAGGGGTGGGAGCGCCGCATGTCCATTTAAGCGAGGTTATTCTATGACGCCTATATGTGAAGCGAGGGGTGGGAGTACCGCATGTTTTATTTGAGGGAGGGGCATTAAAATACACTACCATGACAATGACTAGGGATCGGCTATATTGACTGGCGATGGTTCTTGCCGCCATGTATATTGATAGCGATGGTTCATTCCTCTATATTGACTGGCGATGGTTCTTGCCGCCATGTATATTGATAGCGATGGTTGATTCCGCTATATTGACTGGCGATGGTTCTTGCCGCCATGTATATTGATAGCGATGGTTCATTCCGCTATATTGACTGGCGATGGTTCTTGCCGCCATGTATATTGATAGCGATGGTTCATTCCGCTATATGGATTGGCGATGGTTCATGCCGCCAGGTGTATTGATAGCGACAGTCATTCCGCTATATCGATTGGCGATGGTTCTTGCCGCCGGATATATTGATAGCGATGTCTCATTCCGCTATTCTATTGGCGATGATTTATGCCGCCGGGTATTGATAGCGATGCCTCATTCCGCTATATTGATTGGCGATGACTTATGCCGCCGGGTGTTCATAGCGATGGTACATTCCACTACATCTATGGCGATGGTTCATGCCGCCAGATGTCTATAGCGATGTTTTATGCCGCTGACTCTATGACGAGGGATTATGCCCTGATTCTATAGCGATGGTGTAAGGACCCCATATACTTAACCCTTGATTAGTGTATTAATCATTATGTGTGGCACATGCTTTCCATAAAATCATTCGGGAAACTCAGATGATACTTTACCATGGAATGGCAATTGCAAAGTTTTCTTTAACATACAATGTTATAAGTTCATCTTCCTAATAACAAGAGACTCATAGAGTTCGCCCATTACATCACTTTTTGCATTGTGGACTTTTATAAAAATTTGGGCAGAATCTCCCCATAAATAGAGCTATCCCGAAATAAAAGTACAACACATAATATAATTCCCGGCCAGGGAAAACATAATACTCATCAGAATGCAGCAATATCAAGTAAATTCCCAGCCAGGGAAGACACCACACATATGGCAACAAAAGTGGGTTTCAACACCCACAATACACCAGTGACTCTCATAACCTTTAGCAATTCTACCTCTAATTGCATGCAACATAGAAAGGAAAGAGAGAAAGGCTCATGCCTATATATACAACCCATAAACAAGTATAATCGTGCTCACATGCGAGCATCACAAATATGTGTATAACCATCATGGGTATATATATATATAGGTACTCTATACGATACCGTGCTCCATCAAGCCCTGGTACCACGATCCTGAGAGTACATCCAATCAACAGCTCAAGCTCATCTCCAAAGCCATCGATGTACCTGTTCACCTGTCCCAACAGAGACAGCCCCCAACGGGGTGAGCATACCAATTCCACAATTTCATAATCATAATGACATAATACATAATTTACGAAAATGTAAATATTGTGGAACATATGTGACACTTCCTGGATGGTATCATCCTCATCCTAGCGTACCCCTGTAATAACCCTGTTCTCAAAACAGATAAATCATCAAATCTTGAATATGCAGTTAATCATCATATTGGTTAACCCTAACCAGTTTCGAATTAACAACATTTCATAACATCTTTCTTTATCTAGCAATTATCATAATTCTAGATATCATATTGAGACTTCCTTAACTTCCGATACTAGTTAATCACTTCTCTGATTAACTACGTCTCTGTTCCTATTCATTACCAATAGGGAATAAAATACAGATATCCTAGATATCTAATCAATACCACATTTTCATTTCTTACTTCAAAGTAGCGTCATACTACTGGTGTTCGCTCCGTAGCGACCACACCCATCATTTGCTCGCTTCATAGCGGCACCAAGCATTTCACCATGTGATTCAACATAACGTAACCAAGTCACGGTGCCATCATAGTAAAGCATTTCATGTATTTTAAATCATGCATCATACTTGTAAAACATCATTTAAGCTATGCTCGTACGCTAAACGTACCTTAAATCCTCGAAGTCCGAGCCAAACCTTGCTCGAGTTCCATGCCCCGAGGAATGATGTGCTAACAAGATAAATAATTCACAATTATTTACGAACATGTAACCCATGCTCAAGTACATCCATAACCCTCAGAATATTGTCAACACACGACAATAATTCATTTAAAAGACCCGGGGCAGGGTACATGCAGGGAGGGAAATAAATGAGACAATATCGAAAATTGTTCAAGAACACCCTACAAATTTTCGAACCCTTATCTCACAAAAACGAACCCAATTAAACATCATAATTCATCTAAAATGTGAATTAAGCTATCAAAGCAAGAATCAATCACCCTTGCCAAAAACCCCCAATTTTCGAATTCAAAGCCCTTAAATTCGAACCCAAACAAGCCCTTAAATTCGAACCCTTATAGTTCTTTAAATTCGAACACAAATCCACCAAATATAGCAGGGAAATACATGAGAGGGACGAAAAAGAGGTAAAGAACGTTACCCAATCAAAAATCGGAAGTAAAATCGACCAAAAACGATAAACCCTAGAATTTGGGGATCGCCGCTTTCCTGTAAAATCCGAACTCAAACCGCGATGAAACTTCGAATTGACGGAGGGGAAAGGAGCGCCTGGACGAGACGAAGCCGTGGGTAGGTCGGACGCGCCGAACGGCGGCCGGACGGCGGCGGGCGAGGCGTTATCGTGCGCGGGCTGGGCAGGAAATTCGGGAATCGGCGGGAGAGAGAGAGAGACGCGGGTTGGAGCTAAAATGGGATTTTAATAAAAATCTCGGGTTCAACTTGTATTTATAGCAAAATACCCCGAAATACTAATAGCCCCACAAATACATCATGATTCATTAAAAATCATCTGTTTTCAAAAATTCTCTCTCTAACTCAAAAACCCCCTACCGGTGCCCACACCAAGCACCCGAGATTCCGAGTCATACTAAAAACCCAACTCACAGGTTTTCACCGAAATGAGAATACAATCTCAACCTCGAGATCCAACGATCCCAACTACTCAAATAGACGAGCCCAGAAGGCCCAACACCGCGATTAAACTCCAAATCGCTACGTAAAACAACTTTAGAGGTTATTAACACTCCGGGATTAACATCTATAATCCCTGGTCATCACAATATCCCCCACTAAAAGAATTTCGTCCTCGAAATTAGCACCGGTGTATTACATAACACCCAGGCTACACAACAACATGAAGCCATAACTTCCATTCTTGACCATATCAGGATCGTCTTAACAAACGCGAGGATACTTATCTCACATCAAACTCTGAAACAGAGCGACTTTACCAAAACCAACATATTACCCAAGAGGCAAACGTACCTCGATGCGGGTCATCCCAAAAGTCAGTCCCTCATGACTGCAAAACAACCGATACTTACGACTGTAGATCGGACAATCATCCTTCGTTCTAATACAACCAGTAATAACGTATCCTGAATGACACCTCAACCGTGGGAACGTTGACCTCGTGTCAACCCTGAAGTGGAATAGACTTCCAAATCCATCATAACGTCAAAGAGCGTCAGCACAGCTCAACGCTAATAATCCAAAAGCAGTTAGTCAACTGAAACTGCGAGGATCCGAATCGCTCCCGATTCCATCGTAGATATCATTCAATGACATCTCTTATCATGACTCACGATGTCTAACATACATCGTTACGAGGGAAACACTAGTATTCCACGGTGTACACACACCAAACCTGGTTTTCCACTTTCAAACCTCCTCTATCGAAGGAGCAGTCGCATCATTGCAACTCAAATTGGGCAACTCACGGCCACAGATTCACACAAAAGATATCTCATAAGATGTCCACCTCTGGATATCCCAAGAACCACATCCTGGTCATAAACAAACAATCGAGACTCCTCAGAGTTTCAAACTTGAAAGGACATGCAATAAACCCATTGCATCCCAAATACATGGATTCCCAGATCGAATCAACGACGACTTGATGACTCTCTTGTTGGTACTCCAACATCATGAGCTGTCACCGACAAGTCTCACCAAGATTAAACATAACGTATACACGTTTCAGTGAGGCATGCACAACCTCAACCTCGATGACATGGTGACTACTAGAGTCCACCACAATCCACATCGTATCACCTTACGATTTGCCACACTTGGTTCCTACGAGCAGTATAACGGCTCTAACAAGCCCCTCTTGGTGCTGCACACACACGGCAGACAAACTAGCCGCTGCCTCTCTAGGTTCACCTCAAACCTACCAATAAGATGGACGTTTCCGCACGGCATTCCATACTGTGGAAAGAAATCAATAGAGTAGTGGGTCTTTACCCAACATTCCTCTAATGCCTATACACCCTGGACACTCCAATGTCCCTGTTTCATAGCCATGCATATAGTCATTAATTCTTGACATGAATGATTAAAATCATCATCTTATAATTATCACCATCTTATAACATCTTCATCATATGAGCATCATCATTTCATAAATATCATCATCTTATAACGTCATCATCACATAAGCATCGTCATCTTATAGCATCATCATCTTATACATCATCATCATATAAGCATCATCATCTTCTAGCATCATCATCTTATACATCATCATCTTATACATCATCATCTTATAGCATCATCATCTTATACATCATCATCATATAAGCATCATCATCTTATAGCATCATCATCTTACACATCATCATCATATAAGTATTATCATCTTATAGCATCATCATCTTATACATCATCATCTTATACATCATCATCTTATAGCATCATCACCTTATACATCATCATCATATAGCATCATCATCTTATACATCATCATCATATAAGCATCATCATCTTATAGCATCATCATCTTATAGCATCGTCATCTTATACATCATCATCATATAGCATCATCATCTTATACATCATCATCTTATAGCATCATCATCTTATACATCATCATCATATAAGCATCATCATCTTATAGTATCATCATCTTACACATCATCATCATATAAGTATTATCATCTTATAGCATCATCATCTTACACATCATCATCATATAAGTATTATCATCTTATAGCATCATCATCTTATACGTCATCATCTTATAGCATCATCATCTTATACGTCATCATCTTATAGCATCATCATCTTATACATCATCATCTTATAGCTATAACAGTAAATGTACGAAATCATAGTTGAGTAAGCTTGCTGGTTATTCATTAACTTCTTTTCATTTTCCCTGGTTCATATTCATGCACATGGGCATCTTACCCTGTGGCATCTTACCACATAATAACATCGTATGGCCTCTTACCATATGGGCATCTTACCCCGTGGCGTCTTACCACATAATAACATTGTATGGCCTCTTACCATATGGGCATCTTACCCCGTGGCGTCTTACCACATAATAACATCGTATGGCCTCTTACCATATGGGCATCTTACCCCGTGGCGTCTTACCACATAATAACATTGTATGGCCTCTTACCATATGGGCATCTTACCCCGTGGCGTCTTACCACAAAATAACATCGTATGGCCTCTTACCATATGGGCATCTTACCCCGTGGCGTCTTACCACAAAATAACATCGTATGGCCTCTTACCATATGGGCATCTTACCCTGTGGCGTCTTACCACATAATAACATCGTATGGCTCTTACCATATGGGCATCTTACCCCGTGGCGTCTTACCACATAATAACATCGTATGGCCTCTTACCATATGGGCATCTGACCCCGTGGCGTCTTACCACATAATAACATCGTATGGCCTCTTACCATATGGGCATCTTACCCCGTGGCGTCTTACCACATAATAACATCGTATGGCCTCTTACCATATGGGCATCTTACCCTGTGGCGTCTTACCACATAATAACATCGTATGGCCTCTTACCATATGGGCATCTTACCCCGTTATATGGCATCTTACCATAACATAATCATCGTGTGGCATCTTACCACATGGGCATCTTACCCAATCATATGGCGTCTTACCATATCATAAACATTGCGTGGCATCTTACCACAGGGGCATCTTACCCACTCTCATATACGTCATCATAAACATCATCATGATCATCATCATCGTAAACCTCATCGTAAACATCATCGTAAACATCATCATCATAAACATCATCATAATCATCATCATCGTAAACATCATCGTAAACATCATCATCATAAACATCATGATAATCATCATCATCGTAAACATCATCGTAAACATCATCATCATAAACATCATCATAATCATCATAAGCGTAAACATCATCGTAAACATCATCGTCATAAACATCATCATAATATGTAAGGGTATGGTTTACCGTCCGATGCTCGTACGTCTCTTACGTACCTTCCTTGCTTGAACATTACATGAACAAACGCATTAGTATATTCAATAATAATTGAGACCATACCGAAGTATTCCACTGTCGGTTGTCTACCCAGTCTGTCCTCAGACAATACATCATATCTTCCTTTTCCCTGATTTTCTTCCAAAATCAGGTTCCTTGGCACGTAGCATATAGAGTGTTAGACATCGCTATTAATGCCATCCGATCGTGTTCCACACGATTCCTGCAACCTCAATGGTTAGCAATACTACTTTTCATATCATATAAGCACATAAAACAATTAGTCATGTCATATAACATTAATGCCATCATGCATAAATATGTGCTATCAATAACTTCCTAGGCCCTCAACAGCCCCAATGAGCAACCACTGCTCTGATACCACTAATGTAAGGACCCCATATACTTAACCCTTGATTAGTGTATTAATCATTATGTGTGGCACATGCTTTCCATAAAATCATTCGGGAAACTCAGATGATACTTTACCATGGAATGGCAATTGCAAAGTTTTCTTTAACATACAATGTTATAAGTTCATCTTCCTAATAACAAGAGACTCATAGGGTTCGCCCATTACATCACTTTTTGCATTGTGGACTTTTATAAAAATTTGGGCAGAATCTCCCCATAAATAGAGCTATCCCGAAATAAAAGTACAACACATAATATAATTCCCGGCCAGGGAAAACATAATACTCATCAGAATGCAGCAATATCAAGTAAATTCCCAGCCAGGGAAGACACCACACATATGGCAACAAAAGTGGGTTTCAACACCCACAATACACCAGTGACTCTCATAACCTTTAGCAATTCTACCTCTAATTGCATGCAACATAGAAAGGAAAGAGAGAAAGGCTCATGCCTATATATACAACCCATAAACAAGTATAATCGTGCTCACATGCGAGCATCACAAATATGTGTATAACCATCATGGGTATATATATATATAGGTACTCTATACGATACCGTGCTCCATCAAGCCCTGGTACCACGATCCTGAGAGTACATCCAATCAACAGCTCAAGCTCATCTCCAAAGCCATCGATGTACCTGTTCACCTGTCCCAACAGAGACAGCCCCCAACGGGTGAGCATACCAATTCCACAATTTCATAATCATAATGACATAATACATAATTTACGAAAATGTAAATATTGTGGAACATATGTGACACTTCCTGGATGGTATCATCCTCATCCTAGCGTACCCCTGTAATAACCCTGTTCTCAAAACAGATAAATCATCAAATCTTGAATATGCAGTTAATCATCATATTGGTTAACCCTAACCAGTTTCGAATTAACAACATTTCATAACATCTTTCTTTATCTAGCAATTATCATAATTCTAGATATCATATTGAGACTTCCTTAACTTCCGATACTAGTTAATCACTTCTCTGATTAACTACGTCTCTGTTCCTATTCATTACCAATAGGGAATAAAATACAGATATCCTAGATATCTAATCAATACCACATTTTCATTTCTTACTTCAAAGTAGCGTCATACTACTGGTGTTCGCTCCGTAGCGACCACACCCATCATTTGCTCGCTTCATAGCGGCACCAAGCATTTCACCATGTGATTCAACATAACGTAACCAAGTCACGGTGCCATCATAGTAAAGCATTTCATGTATTTTAAATCATGCATCATACTTGTAAAACATCATTTAAGCTATGCTCGTACGCTAAACGTACCTTAAATCCTCGAAGTCCGAGCCAAACCTTGCTCGAGTTCCATGCCCCGAGGAATGATGTGCTAACAAGATAAATAATTCACAATTATTTACGAACATGTAACCCATGCTCAAGTACATCCATAACCCTCAGAATATTGTCAACACACGACAATAATTCATTTAAAAGACCCGAGGCAGGGTACATGCAGGGAGGGAAATAAATGAGACAATATCGAAAATTGTTCAAGAACACCCTACAAATTTTCGAACCCTTATCTCACAAAAACGAACCCAATTAAACATCATAATTCATCTAAAATGTGAATTAAGCTATCAAAGCAAGAATCAATCACCCTTGCCAAAAACCCCCAATTTTCGAATTCAAAGCCCTTAAATTCGAACCCAAACAAGCCCTTAAATTCGAACCCTTATAGTTCTTTAAATTCGAACACAAATCCACCAAATATAGCAGGGAAATACATGAGAGGGACGAAAAAGAGGTAAAGAACGTTACCCAATCAAAAATCGGAAGGAAAATCGACCAAAAACGATAAACCCTAGAATTTGGGGATCGCCTCTTTCCTGTAAAATCCGAACTCAAACCGCGATGAAACTTCGAATTGACGGAGGGGAAAGGAGCGCCTGGACGAGACGAAGCCGTGGGTAGGTCGGACGCGCCGAACGGCGGCCGGACGGCGGCGGGCGAGGCGTTTTCGTGCGCGGGCTGGGCAGGAAATTCGGGAATCGGCGGGAGAGAGAGAGAGACGCGGGTTGGAGCTAAAATGGGATTTTAATAAAAATCTCGGGTTCAACTTGTATTTATAGCAAAATACCCCGAAATACTAATAGCCCCACAAATACACCATGATTCATTAAAAATCATCTGTTTTCAAAAATTTTCTCTTTAACTCAAAAACCCCCTACCGGTGCCCACACCAAGCACCCGAGATTCCGAGTCATACTAAAAACCCAACTCACAGGTTTTCACCGAAATGAGAATACAATCTCAACCTCGAGATCCAACGATCCCAACTACTCAAATAGACGAGCCCAGAAGGCCCAACACCGCGATTAAACTCCAAATCGCTACGTAAAACAACTTTAGAGGTTATTAACACTCCGGGATTAACATCTATAATCCCTGGTCATCACAGATGGGTTATGCCGCTATGTACGTGACACTGGATTACGCCACCTACGAGCGATGGGTGCTGATTGCGTACCACTGTGGATGACGGAGACAGGTATGCCGCTATATTGTTAGCAATGAGGTATGGCATATTACTGTTTATTTAGCACTATTGTGGATATCATGTGTTGATTTACTTATGTTGTCATGTGTTTGACGATGAGATTATAGACGTCGTGTATCGACATTTACCGTCATGAGTCGACAATATTATTTCAAAGTCATATGTTGACAGGTACCGTCACGAGATGACAATGGCATAGTGGATGTTCTATGTAGACGTGTAGCGTCGTTTTGATTATTAATACATTTGTGCTATGTATTTGGCTGTATAGTTTGAGTGCCGATGGTGAGCACATGGTAGTGTCTGGGTCACTAGTTGACGAGACCTTTTTGCCGAACAGGTTTGATCGGTGGAGTATTGGATGTATTGTACCGGTAAATGTACCACATCATGTTATAGAGTTAAATAATTGTCGAGCGATGATACCCTTGGGTATGCTCGTTGGTTTGGCTAGGGCCAAGTGATTGGTGGTAAGAGTAGTCATTGAGGAAACTACTCGCTTGTGTTGTGACGTAGAGTAGACATGGTTGCACCCACCCTGAGGGTGTGGGATAAATCATATTGGATTATGATTGCATCATAAGTGAGAAAGGACACCGGGTTGTCCATTGTGCTTGGTATTTTAGAGATATGTTGGGCGATGACCCATTACTCTAACGGTTTGTACGGTATGGCATACCGGGGTGGAACATATGGTTGGTTGGTGGACTTGATATGAACCTATGGAGACAGCACTTTGCTAGCCAGATATTGGGGGAATGATATAGTGTGCTTGTTGGGGCCATGATACTGCTCGTTGGAACCAAGTTTGGCAAATCGTAAAGTGATACGATGTGGATTGTGGTGGACTCTAGTAGTCACCACGTAATTTGAGGTTGAGGTTGTGCATGCCTCACTGAAACGTGTATACGTCTATTGTTTTGAGAGACTTGTCTGGGACAGCTCATAATGTTGAAGTACCAACAAGAGAGTCATCAAGTCGTTGTTGACTCGATCTGGGGAATCCGTGTACTTGGGATGCAATGAGTGTTATTGTATCCAGTTTTCCGAACGGTGGTTCGAGACTTGTGGATCTCGAGTTCGATGGCTCTTCCCTTGTGAGGAAGGAGGTAGTATTATACCTATTTGGGAATCTTTGAAAGATTCGGTAAGTTGGTACGTGTGGTGTTGATTTTGGGAATCACGTCGTGTTGTTGATCGTCGATTAGCAGCCTCCTCTGGATGGGAATGACTCAGAATTGACAGTTGTGTTTGGGGCTTGGGGTATGTTGTAGATACCCGAGCCAAGTGCATTGAGTATGCATGTGATGTCCATGCCTAGGCAAGTATACCGGTGAGTATACAGATGCTAGTTTTTGATTTCCTTTTTGTCAAGCATAGAGTTATGCTACTTTTGGATGGTTAAATCTCTGATGAGAGATATGGAACACCTTGAGATTGGGAATCTCCATGGCACGATGATTATGAGGGATAATCGTGAAGTTAGTTGACTCCCCTTGAGGAGGGATTATCTTTGTGTGGGTTGAGGTGTTTTGTGATATCCCCGAAATAATTAATTACAATTTGGGCATTAATTATGTTTATGTGATATTATGGCGATAATTAGATTATGTGTTGGGACTAATTATCTTGGTATAATGCTTGTCACATGGTAGGAGTGACCCGGTAGAGCATTTCGGGATGCATGTTATACATGTGAGGAATTTTGGGTGTTAAAATGGTTTAAATGATATGGATTGTGTTCATTTAGGTAAAACATGATTTTAATAGGGATTTTGATGCATTGTGGTAAAATGCTTTTAAAAGATCATGTTGAGGTATTTTCTATATCATGCTTGTGTCTTGATACACATTTAAAAACCATATCATGGCATGAGCCACTTGCATACCCCCTTTACATCACATCACCCTCTCCTTATCAGCTTTTGCCCCAAAACCTCATCCATCCATCTTATCTCTTGCAAGAATACTTTCCATTTTCGTTTCTACATCTAAAGGAAAGGGGAAAACTTGGTGAAAGGGTTCATTTGGTGTTTTCTTGCTAGAAACTTGGAGCTCAAAGGGTAAGCTACCACCTTGGTTGAGTTTTGATTGGGTTTGTAGCTTATTTTTGGGGATTTAAGGGTGGATCTTGGTCCAACATCTTGTTATGTTTGGAAGTTGCATTTTTAAGGTTGTTTTGTGGCTTTAAGTTGAGCATGGTGGTTGTTCTTGGTTGTGCTTGTGTATAGGTGAGGTTGGAAGCTCATTTAAGGAAATTTCTCGCGTGAACAGGGCGTCTCGATCGATCGGAAAATGGGTCCGATCGATCGAGCAAGGCAGTGTCTGCCCAAGGCGAGGAATGAGCTTAGCGATCGATCGAGATTTTGTCCCGATCGATCGGTGTGTGTAATCTCGATCGATCGAGATAAACTCTCGATCGATCGGCGGAGGCAGTACTTGGATGCCTGTTTTCCTTCACTTGGCGATCGATCGGGACTTGGGGCCGATCGATCGGAAGGCTTATAAATGTGAATTTTGGGATTTTGTTCTAAATATTGATGTTTTTGGTAATGGTTCAATTATGGGTTTCTAATATGGATTCATGTGATTGTGTAGAACCATCCCAGGTAGCCACACAACAAAGGAGATAAAGTTCCACAATATCTCCACTTTTGGAACCAAGGTACGTAGTGAGACGTACGAGCATCGGACGGTAAAACGTATCTATTACGCTTTGTATTGATTATGCACTATGGTTGTGCACATAGAATTGATTATGCTTTGTGGTTGCATATGGGGTAATGTTTATACATCATGGATTGTATACATGATTGGTCAGGCATTTTGGTTGCATGTGTATATTGGATGCATTGTTGCATGTGATTGTGAGTCAGGAATTATATTCCAGTAATGAAGAATACTTACCGCTAGTGGCGTAGCGATGTGAATACTTGCCGCTGTCATACCGTAGCGATGAGAGAATATTTGCCGCTAATATGAAGCGAAGAACACGACCGCTGTCATATTTATAGCGAGGGATATTAGTGCCGCTGGTATTGTCTTAAGCGAGGGGTATTTCCGCTGTCATGATAACGCGAGGGGTATTATGCCACTGATATAATAAGACTCGGGATTGAACACGGCATATATATGGGAATCGGTGCATGTCATGACATACATTGTTGGTAATATAATCTACAGATTATCATTTGGTACAGGGATAACCCAAGGGAGCATTTTAAATGTGTTACATACAGGAAGTGAATCACATTTATAATTATGCATTTGAATTGCTGTCATATCGTTGTGTATATGATTTTATACATGCTCATGGTTTTGGGGTTGTTCCTGTAGGTACTTTTGGGCGGAAGGGCTAAGGCGAGTTGGTGCAGTGAGCTAGTGCGGAGTGCTCTTGTAGCAGGCACATTCTTTTGTATAGTATCTACTCTAGGAGTAGTGTAAAACTATAGGATTAACATTCATAGTTAAGAATGTAATTAATCCATTTTGGATCTTTATTTTGGCACTGTAATTTATTAGCTCAGAGCATCGACACAACCTTTATACTCTGTTTATGCATGGAAATTTTTAATTACGCCTTTAGTCCGCACTTAAGGAACTAGGGTCCTTACATTAGTGGTATCAGAGCAGTGGTTAGAGAACCCGGGAACGAGTGAAGGGTAGCCTTAGCATGGTTGGCTAGGTGCTTACATTTGAAGCATGTTTATGCATGTGGTGCATATTGATGTATATTCTGTTATACTAACGTGCTTATTCTCATTCCTGTTATCTAACGGCATAACATATATTCTAGTTTGGAGTTGTTTTAACCCTTGTGTTACAGCATGGCGGCTATGAATCTCAATGAAGAGGTGGGCGATGTGGGTAGCGTAAACGCAAGTATTGGACAGGCAAACCCTCTACCTCCACCGGCTGTAAGCATGGAACCAGTGGCTCAGTTATTGCTACCTGGTGAGATTAGCTTGACTCAGTTTCTATCGTATCACCCACCTCGGTTTGAGGGAACAGAGTCCGGAGAGGAGGCTGAGGAGTGGCTGGAAAGGCTTGAACAGATTTTTGTATCAGCTCCTTGTGCTGTTACAGCTTGGCTGAGGCTAGCGGAGTTAGCAAAGAAACCTTTAATGTGGTGGAGGAGCACTGTAATGGAACAGAGAGCACAAGGTGCAGTGATTGATTGGACGCTCTTCAGAACCCGGTTTCTGAACCGGTACTTCTCGGCAGCAGCAAGACAGACGAAGGAGGATGAGTTTGCAAGTTTGAAACAAGGAAGCATGACAGTGTCCGACTATGCCACGCAGTACTCTTCGTTACTGAGATATGTTCCACATATTGCCACCAATGGGCATGCCAAAATGAGGAATTTCATGAAGGGACTGCGACCGGAACTTTTTGATCGGGTTATTTCCAACAAACCCACTTCTTTTGATGATGCCCTCACCAGAGCGGAGCTAGCAGAGATCGGGGTCGGCGCCTATCCGGACGTTACACCCCCACAAGTCCCACCGCCGCGGCCAATGTCTAATAATCTGAGGCCACGAGGAGAATCATTTAAACCTCGTGGGGCTACTTCTTCATCTTCTCGGTTTGGTGGGAGAAGAATGGATAACAGGAGGGGCGGTGCGCCTAACAACAGAGGGCAGACTCAAGTGAATAGGGGTGGAGTAGTGAAGTGCCATTTTTGTGGAGGACCGCATCACATGCGAGACTGTACTGCTTGTTATAAATGCGGATCCCGGTTTTGTCAGAATAGTGATGGTCAGGTAGATCTGAGAGGAGGCAGAGGGAGGTTTTCTACCGGGACAGTACAGCAGAGGCCACCGATGGTACCTCGTCAGGGGAGAGGACAGGTGATGGGGCCACCCCAGGGACAGGTCTATGCATTGACCAGGGAGCAGACCGATGCAGCTCCAGAGGAGGTTATAGCTGGTACGTGCCTATTATTTACATATTCCGCCTTTATTTTGATAGACACAGGTGCTTCCCATTCCTTTGTGTCTGCGGACTTTGTGGCGAGACATCATATGTGCACGTCTCCGTTACCCACGTCTCTCTTGGTCTCGACACCCACCGGAAAGAAAGTTGTTGCGGATCAGTTTCTAATGGACTGCCTCATTTATTTTGAGGGCAATGAGGTGAAGGCAGATTTGATTGTTCTGAGCATGTCAGATTTCGATTGCATTGTGGGCATCGACATTCTGAACAGATATCAGGCAGTAGTGGATTGCCGACAGAGGACAGTACGGTTCAGATCTCATTTGGGAGTTCAGTGGATTTTCTATGGCAACGGTTCTCGTGCGAAGATTCCGTTGATCTCGGCAATCAAAATGTCCCAACTATTGGAACGTGGACACATGGGCTATCTCATTTATGCCGTGGATCTGTTGGGAAAAAGCAAGGAGTTAAAGTGGAGGACATACCAGTAGTAGCGGAATTTGCTGATGTGTTCCCGGAGGAGATTCCAGGATTCCCACCGACTAGGGAAGTCGAGTTTGGGATTGAGTTATTACCGGGGACATCCGCTATTTCTCGTGCCCCTTACCGAATGGCACCGGCAGAATTAAGAGAACTGAAGGAGCAGTTGCAGGAACTCCTTGTTAAAGGATATATACGCCCTAGCGTATCGCCTTGGGGCGCACCAGTTCTTTTTGTAAAGAAGAAGGATGGCTCGATGCGGTTGTGCATCGATTACCGGCAATTGAATAAGGCTACGGTAAAGAACAAGTATCTTCTTCCAAGGATTGATGGTCTGTTTGACCAGTTGCAAGGTACCAGACTTTATAGCAAGATTGATCTGAGATCCGGGTACCACCAGATACGGGTCAGGGAGGAAGATGTACAGAAGACAGCATTTCGGACTCGGTATGGACATTACGAGTTCTTAGTAATGTCGTTTGGTGTGACGAACGCCCCGGCTGTCTTTATGAGCATGATGAATCGGGTGTTCCAACCCTATCTGGATCAATTCGTCATCGTATTTATTGACGATATACTCATCTACTCCAGGAGCGAGGAAGAGCACGTGAAACACTTGAGGACAGTGCTCCAGATCCTCAGAGATCACCAATTATATGCCAAGCTCAGCAAGTGTGAGTTTTGGTTGAGTAGAGTAGTATTTCTGGGGCATGTCATATCCAGCAGTGGGATTTCTGTGGACCCCAGGAAGATTGAGGCTGTGATGGAGTGGGCTGCACCCACTTCTGTACCCGAGATTCGGAGTTTCCTTGGTTTGGCTGGCTATTATCGACGCTTCGTCGAAGGATTTTCTAAGATTGCTAAGCCACTGACTCAGTTGACTCAGAAAGGGGTACCGTTTTATTGGTCTGAGGCTTGCGAGCAGAGCTTCCAGGAACTGAAACACCGGTTGACCACGGCACCTGTTTTGGTAATTCCCTCAGAGAATAAGAGGTTTGTTCTGTATACTGACGCGTCACTTCAGGGCTTGGGATGTGTATTGATGCAAGATAAGCACGTGGTAGCTTATGCATCAAGGCAGTTGAAACCGCATGAGGCTAGGTACCCAGTCCACGATTTGGAGTTGGCGGCTATTATATTTGCCCTGAAGATTTGGAGGCATTATCTGTATGGTACCTCCTTCACCATTTATACAGATCATAAGAGCCTGAAATTCTTGTTTACTCAGGCGGAATTGAATATGCGTCAGAGGAGATGGATGGACCTACTTAAAGATTATGACTGTGAAATAGAGTACCATCCGGGGAAGGCCAATTTGACAGCAGACGCCTTGAGTCGGAAGGTGAGGAATACTGCTGAGGATGTCATGCATTTGTCGGCTATGATGACTTCTTGTTGCCATATGGGCTATGACTTCGATGTGGACGCATCACCGGTTTGGGTATCGACCTTATTAGCTAAGCCAGATATCTATGAGAATATCAGGAGAGCTCAGAGGACAGATGATGAGATTCAGAGATGGTCGTCATTGGCACTTCAGGGACAGCCATCAAAGTTCAGAGTGGCTGAGGATGGTTCCTTGAGACTCGGTAACCAATGGGTAGTTCCATATACGCCGGAGTTGCGTAGAGGAATCTTGGAACGGGCTCATAGTAGCCGATTTAGCATCCACCCAGGAGGAAGGAAAATGTATAAGGACTTATGTGATCAGTTCTGGTGGAAGCGGATGAAGCGTGATGTGATCGCTTTTGTCAAGAGATGTTTGATCTGCCAGCAAGTTAAGGCAGAGAGGCAGAGACCCGGTGGCGAGCTAAGGAGCTTAGAGATACCGGAGTGGAAGTGGGAACACATATCTATGGACTTTGTGACCCACCTGCCGAGGACTACTTCGGGCTGTGATGCCATTTGGGTGATCATTGACAGACTGACGAAGGTAGCTCACTTCATTCCATACTGTATGACGTACACATACTTGAGGATGGCTCAGTTGTATGTCCGGGACATAGTGAGACTACATGGGATTCCAGTATCTATTGTGTCTGACAGAGACCCTCGGTTTACGTCTCATTTCTGGGGAGGTCTTCAGTCAGCTTTGGGTACTGAGGTGAGATTGAGTACGGCATATCATCCCCAGACGGATAGGCAGACTGAGCGTACTATTCAGACGCTTGAGGACATGATGCGAGCTTGTGTATTGGAGTTTGATGCTTCATGGCAAGATTCCTTGCCCTTGATAGAATTTTCATACAACAACAGCTATCAGACGAGTATTCAGATGGCACCGTTTCAGGCTTTGTATGGTAGGCATTGTAGGTCGCCATTGTACTGGGATGACTTGACCAGTAAAGCTGTGGGAGGACCCGAATTGATTCGGGAGATGGAGGATAAGGTAAAGGTTATCCGACAAAAAATGAAGGCAGCCCAGGACAGGCAGGCAGCCTATGCGAATAAACGACGGAGACCGTTAGAGTTTCAGACGGGAGACAGGGTCTTTTTGAAGATTTCACCTTTCAGAGGTGTGGTTCGGTTTGGCATGCGTGGTAAACTGTCTCCGAGGTATGTGGGACCGTATGAGATTTTACAACGGATTGGTACCTTAGCTTACCGTTTGGCACTACCACCGTCGTTGTCTGGTATTCACGACGTGTTTCATGTATCTATGCTACGGAAATATGAGCCGGATCCGTCGCATGTATTACAGCCTTCTCAGGTTCAGTTAGATTCTGATGTATCTTATGAGGAACGGCCAGTCAGGATTCTAGATAGGGCTGATCGCAGGCTTCGGGACAAAGTGATACCTATGGTAAAGGTACAGTTGGATCGCAGGGGTGTCGAAGAGGCCACGTGGGAGACGGAGCAGCATATGGTGCAGCACTACCCGGAATTATTCTCTGGTATGTGATTTATGTTTAGTTTTGATTTGGGTAAGTGCATGCGATTTCGAGGGCGAAATCTTGTAAGTAGGGGAGTATTGTGATATCCCCGAAATAATTAATTACAATTTGGGCATTAATTATGTTTATGTGATATTATGGCGATAATTAGATTATGTGTTGGGACTAATTATCTTGGTATAATGCTTGTCACATGGTAGGAGTGACCCGGTAGAGCATTTCGGGATGCATGTTATACATGTGAGGAATTTTGGGTGTTAAAATGGTTTAAATGATATGGATTGTGTTCATTTAGGTAAAACATGATTTTAATAGGGATTTTGATGCATTGTGGTAAAATGCTTTTAAAAGATCATGTTGAGGTATTTTCTATATCATGCTTGTGTCTTGATACACATTTAAAAACCATATCATGGCATGAGCCACTTGCATACCCCCTTTACATCACATCACCCTCTCCTTATCAGCTTTTGCCCCAAAACCTCATCCATCCATCTTATCTCTTGCAAGAATACTTTCCATTTTCGTTTCTACATCTAAAGGAAAGGGGAAAACTTGGTGAAAGGGTTCATTTGGTGTTTTCTTGCTAGAAACTTGGAGCTCAAAGGGTAAGCTACCACCTTGGTTGAGTTTTGTTGAGTTTTGATTGGGTCTGTAGCTTATTTTTGGGGATTTAAGGGTGGATCTTGGTCCAACATCTTGTTATGTTTGGAAGTTGCATTTTTAAGGTTGTTTTGTGGCTTTAAGTTGAGCATGGTGGTTGTTCTTGGTTGTGCTTGTGTATAGGTGAGGTTGGAAGCTCATTTAAGGAAATTTCTCGCGTGAACAGGGCGTCTCGATCGATCGGAAAATGGGTCCGATCGATCGAGCAAGGCAGTGTCTGCCCAAGGCGAGGAATGAGCTTAGCGATCGATCGAGATTTTGTCCCGATCGATCGGTGTGTGTTGTGAGACCCCGTTATCACATCAAGGTATTAAGGTGCAATTTAGAGAACTAAACATACAAGTGATTATATCAGAGTAATGTGCCGTGTTGATTAACCTGAGCTTTAGAGATTACAGTACCAAAATGTTCCAAAAGGAAAGACATACTTCCTACAAAGGTACTACATCATAGTCTTACTCTACTCAGTAGAAGCTATACAAAACTCTATCATGCTAATCCTGTAGCACTCCTTACAGCTCAGCATATCAACCCCGGCCCTGGTTCTCGTCAACAAAAGCACCTACAAAGACAACCCCCAACACATGAGCATAACACAATTCATATTTAACATAATATGAAAGTAAGGCATAAATGCAAATCTTAAACACAAGTCCTTCCTGTATTTCCAGCATTTATATCGCCCATTGGTTGTCCCTGTACCATAATTCATAATAGAAACACATTATATGAATGTATGGATATGCAATGTCATGACATTCCTTTTTCCCTTAAATCCTTATTTCATCCTGAGCCCTTATCATTAGTACATTTTAATGCTTCTTGCTACTCCATGTAAGCGGAATTCTTCATCGCTTCCAATGGACTTTAGCGTTGCTACTCCATGTAAGCGGAATTCTTCATCGCTTCCAATGGACTTTAGCGTAAGCCATTAAAATCCTTACTAAGATAACTTTGACTCGTGAAATACACCTCTTATATTTCACAACATACATATGCAAAAACAATGCATAAAAAACATGTATCATAATCTTAATGCACCACATTGCATTCATCATGTGTCATAAAGACAAACATAAAGTACATGTTACCGTTGGGATGCCCGTACGTCGCTTACGTACCTTTCAAAAGATAGAGGAGTCAATCGACTTTATCTCCTCGATTGTGCTGGCACCTGGGATGGTTCTACATAGCCACACAACACAATATTAGGCACCTCATAATAATACGGAAACAAAACTAAATTTAAAACCACACAAATCCTTTAATATCATCTCGCGATCGATCGCCCATGAGCCCCGATCGATCGCGAGATGCTACTGCCTCGCATACCAGAAAAATTCAATCCGCGATCGATCGCCACTATATTGGCGATCGATCGCCAAAACTCTCTGGAACGTCGCGATCGATCTTGCCTCCTTGGCGATCGATCGCCAACCTTGTTCCTTCGGCGATTTTCCAGAATTGCTTAACACCGATATTTATACCCTTAAATCTAACATGTAGGACATAATACATACTAAGACCATCATGCTAGCATTTGAACTACACTACCCTGAGTGTATTCAAACCAAATATACACCCTGAGCATAAACCTACATGCATAAACATCGATCATTTAAACAAGTACTGGATCAACTTTTTCTGGAAACAGGGCACATTTTCATTTCCAGAATTCTTGAGCACCTCTTTTCATGCTATTAAAACTAACACATATATCATAAACCGTGCTCAACTAAACATGCCATGGGTTTCACAAAACTACCAAGCATATTTTTACATCAAAGGTTTTCCAAAACTTAAGTTTATCATGCATGATAACACCTTCATAAAAGTACTCTTCGCACATATATTTCCAGAAAACAGGGCACTTGAACCTTGCCCAGAATTTTCGAACACTACCTTTCACATGATTAAATCTTTCACATAACACATGCAACATGCTCAAGGAAATATACTGGTACCTTCAACAAGTTACCATACATAAAAACACATCAAAGGTTCAACCAAAACCTAAGTTAGCATGCTTCGAAACATCATGGTAAAACCCTTCCTAACTTGGAAAACAGAGTACTTCTCTGCTCGGGTGTTCGAGGAGCCCTTTTCTCTAGCATAAATCTAGCACATAAAGCATGCAAGTTTCTTAACTAAACATGCTAAGGGCTTCACAAACATCACATAAAGGTATTCATAACAAGATAACATCAAACCCTAAACTAGCATGCCAAATCTGCTACAAAGAACAAGCATGCCAGGAAACTTGAAAACTGGGAAAAAATGTGACTCCTCACCACTTTTGCCCTTCGATTTTCTATATGAAAAGAAGCATGAAACCCGATCACTTTTCTCCTGGAACTCGACCAAGTTGCAGAGAAATGAAGGGAAAAAGTAGGAAGCTTTTGGAAGAGGCAATACCCAAAATATCTAAGTCCAAACATGCCTACAAGTCAATCTGCTTTCCCAGAAAACAGGGGAAGGGCGTGGGTTTGGTTGCAAGTGGGGGTTGGGTGGTTGCATGTGGGGTGGTTTGTGGTGTTTAATTGTGTCCCGGTATTTCATACGATGTATAAAAATATCCCTCCTCGATATTTTATTATTCTACCATATCAACACAAGAATTAAAAACACCTAACATGCTTCCTAAACCACATCATCAAATTAAATAAATTAATCCCACATACAAACGCTTTAAACATATAGGTTCATAATTAACCACCCTTAAATGCATGATTACCCACATAATCATTTCGGGGATACCACAATACTCCCCTACTTATAAGATTTCGTCCCGAAATCAAACATGCTGCTAAAAAAAAATAAAACAATACATAAACGCATACCAGAAAACAGTTCTGGATAGTACTGCACCATGTGTCGCTCTGTCTCCCACGTGGCCTCCTCGACACCCCTACGATCCCACTGAACCTTGATCATAGGAATAACCTTGTTCCGAAGTCTGCGGTCTGCTCTATCCAAAATCCTGATAGGCCGCTCCACATAAGAAACATCGGACTCAATCTGCACCTCTGAAGGCTGCAACACATGTGAGGGATCTGGCTCATACTTCCTCAGCATAGACACATGAAAAACGTCGTGTATGCCAGACAGAGAGGGCGGTAAAGCCAACCGGTATGCCAGAGTACCAATACGCTGTAAGATCTCATACGGCCCTACATACCTCGGGGATAACTTCCCTCGCATCCCAAACCGTACTACGCCTCTGAAGGGTGAGATCTTCAAAAACACTCTGTCGCCTAACTGAAACTCCAACGGTCTACGCCGCTGATTGGCATATGCTGCCTGTCTATCCTGAGCTGCCTTCATCTTTGTTCTGATAACCTTAACTTTTTCTTCCATTTCCTGAACCAACTCAGGTCCTCCAACCGACTTACGGTCCATGTCATCCCAACACAAGGGTGACCTACAACGCCTACCATAGAGGGCCTCGAAAGGAGCCATCTGAATACTTGCCTGGTAGCTGTTGTTGTAAGAAAATTCCACCAAGGCTATCGAGTCCTGCCATGAAGTGTCGAACTCCAGCACACAAGCCCTCAACATATCTTCGAGCGTCTGTATCGTACGCTCGGTCTGTTCGTCCGTCTGGGGATGATAGGCTGTGCTCAACCTCAACTCTGTACCTAGAGCTGTCTGCAGACCTTTCCAAAAGTGAGATGTAAACCGCGGATCTCGATCTGACACAATCGAAACAGGGATCCCGTGCAATCTCACCACATCTCTGACATATAACTGCGCCATTCTTAAGTGCGTGAAGGTCATACAGTAGGGAATGAAATGAGCACTCTTAGTCAATCTGTCCACGATTACCCAGATGGCATCAAAACCCGAAACAGTCCTCGGCAAGTGGGTCACGAAATCCATAGATACGTGCTGCCACTTCCACTCGGGTACCTCTAAACTTCTTAGTTCACCTCCAGGCCTTTGTCTCTCAGCTTTCACTTGCTGACAAATCAAACAACGCTTGACAAAAGAGGTGACATCCTGTTTCATACGCCTCCACCAGAACTGGCTGCGTAGATCCTTATACATCTTCTTCCCACCTGGATGGATACTCATCCTGCTGCAATGAGCTCGCTGTAATATACCTTGGCGCAACTCGGGTGTATCTGGAACCACCCATCTATCGCCGAGCCTCAGAGAACCGTCATCAGCCACTCTGAACCTCGATGGCTGTCCTGAATGAACCACTAACATCCATCTCTGAACCTCCACATCGGTCCCCTGAGCCTTCCTGATGTGATCAAATATAACAGGCTCAGCTAGCAAGGTCAAAACCTGTACTGGCGAAGAAGATACATCATAATCAAATCCCAAATGGCAGTAGGAGCCAAACATAGCTGACAGAGACATAGCATCCTCTGCTGTGCTCCTCACCTTCCGACTCAAAGCGTCGGCTGTCAAATTTGCTTTTCCCGGGTGATATTCGATTTCACAATCGTAGTCCTTCAGCAGGTCCATCCATCTCCTCTGCCTCATGTTCAGCTCAGCCTGTGTAAACAAGAACTTCAGGCTCTTGTGATCAGTGAAGATGGTAAATGAGGTACCGTATAAGTAGTGTCGCCATATCTTCAAGGCGAACACTATAGCTGCCAACTCCAGATCATGGACTGGATACCTCGTCTCATGTGGCTTCAACTGTCTCGAAGCGTAAGCCACTACATGTCTGTCCTGCATCAGCACGCACCCTAATCCCTGTAGAGATGCATCGGTATAAAGAACAAATCCTTTGTTCTCCTTGGGTATCACTAGAACTGGCGCAGTAGTCAGTCTGTGCTTTAATTCCCGGAAGCTCTGCTCACAAGCCTCTGACCAACAAAATGGGACTCCCTTCTGAGTCAGCTGTGTAAGTGGCTTGGCGATCTTTGAGAAACCCTCGACGAAACGTCGATAATAGCCAGCCAGACCAAGAAAACTTCGAATCTCACTGACTGAAGTAGGGGTAGACCAATCCATAACTGCCTCTATCTTCCTCGGGTCTACTGATATCCCCTCTCGTGATATGATATGGCCCAAAAATGCAACACTGTTCAGCCAAAACTCACACTTGCTGAGTTTGGCGTACAACTGATGATCTCTGAGGATCTGGAGTACTATCCTCAGATGATCGGCATGATCCTCCTCATTCCTCGAATAGACTAGGATGTCATCAATAAACACGATCACAAACTGATCGAGGTACTCCTGAAATACTCTGTTCATCAGGCTCATAAAGACTGCAGGTGCATTTGTCACACCGAACGGCATCACCAAGAACTCATAGTGCCCATACCGAGTTCTAAAAGCCGTCTTTTGGACATCACCAGCTCTAACCCGTACCTGGTGATAGCCTGACCTCAAATCTATCTTGGAGTACATCTCCGTACCCTGAAGCTGGTCGAACAGATCATCAATCCTCGGAAGCGGATATCTGTTCTTCACTGTAGCCTTGTTCAGTTGCCTGTAGTCAATGCACAGACGCATTGATCCATCCTTCTTTTTCACGAACAAGACTGGCGCACCCCAAGGCGATACACTAGGACGGATGTACCCCTTGTCGAGGAGCTCCTGTAACTGTACCTTCAGCTCCCTCAGTTCTGCCGGTGCCATCCTGTATGGGGCACGGGAAATGGCTGATGTCCCTGGCAGCAGCTCAATAGCAAACTCCACATCCCTGACTGGCGGAAATCCCGGAATCTCATCTGGAAACACATCACTGAACTCTGCCACAACTGGAATGTCCTCGGCTCTCACTTCCTTCTCCTCTGAAGCATCCATAGCATAAATAAGGTACCCAGTATGGCCACGTTCCAATAACTGCGACATCTTAACCGCCGAGATTACTGGTATCCTTGGACGAGAGCCGTCCCCATAAAAAGTCCACTGGAACCCCTGATCAGACAGAAAGCGAACCATCCTCTTTTGGCAGTCTACCATAGCTCGGTATCTGCTCAACACATCAATGCCGATAATGCAGTCAAAGTCTGCCATCTCTAACTGAATCAAATCGGCCCTCAGATCATTGCCCTCAAAATAAATGAGGCAATCAGATAACTGTCGATCTGCAATCACATGCTTCCCCGTGGGTGTCGAGACCATGAGAGGCGTGGGTAACAGAGACGAGCACAAATGGTGTCCTTCCACAAAGGCAGTAGATACAAAGGAATGGGAAGCACCTGTATCTATCAATATAAGTGCAGGGTACGTAAGTAAATGACACGTACCAGCAATGACCTCCTCTGGGGCTGCCTCGGCCTGCTCCCTGGTCAGTGCATACACCTGTCCCTGCGGCGGTCCTGTCGTCTGACCTCCCAGGGGTCGTGGTGCAAACTGCTGCCTCTGTGGTGCCCTCCCAGCATCAAACCTTGGCCTATTCGGCCCTGAATCCGTCTGAACTGCCCGATTGGGGCAACCCCGAGCTATGTGGCCCATCTTGCCACAGATATAGCAACCTCGACAGTCACGTAACAAATGCCATCCTCCACAGTTGGTACACCTGGTTACCTCTGTCCTGCTTCCCTGTGTGTGCCCCCGGGTGTTCTGCTTCTGTCCATGAGACTTCTTCCCACTAAACCTGGAAGATGATGAGGCCCCACGAGCCTTAAACTGATCCCCTCGTGGCTTCAGACTATCAGTAGTAGGCCTCTGTGATGGTACAAAAGGGGGTACAACATCCTTGTATGCGTCTACGGCAATCTCTGCCAACTCTGCCCGTGTCAGGGCGTCGTCAAACGAGCTGGGGTTGTTAGAGATAACCCTATCGAATAGCTCCGGCCTCAGACCTTTCAGAAAGTTCCTCATCTTGGCATGGCTGTTGACAGCAATATGAGGTACATACCTCAGCAGTGAGGAATACTGCATAGCGTAGTCTGCTACGGACATGCTACCCTGCTTCAAACTGTTGAACTCATCCTCCTTCAATTGTCTGGCAGCTGCAGAGAAATACCGGTTAAGGAACCGGGTCCGGAATACAGTCCAGTCAACTGCCATACCTAGAGCTCTCAGCTCCATCACGGTGGTCTTCCACCACATAGCAGGCTTCTTAGCCAGCTGAAACTCTGCTAACCTCAGCCATGCCGTGAGTGCACAAGGTGCAGTCACAAGTATCTGCTCTATACGTTCCAACCACTCCTCAGCTACTTCACCAGACTCAGTCCCCTCAAACATGGGCGGATGGAAACTCAGAAACTGCTTCAAACTGAGCTCCCCTGGCAGTAATATCTGTACACTGGGCTCCACGCCCACAGCAGGTGGTGGTAAAGGGTTCGGCTGAGCAATACTTGCATTTCTACTGTCCACATCTCCTACCTCTTCATTGAGGTTCGCCATGCTGCAACACAATAGTTAACAACAATACCAAAAGCAGTTCATAATATAAGCCGTTAGATAACAAGAGTAAAATATTCAAAGCATGTTAGTATATCACGTATACAACCATATGCATCACATGCATAAACATGCCTAAAAGAATACCTAGCCAACTTGTCTCTAAAGGCTACCCTTCACTCTTCCCTGGTTATCTAACCACTGCTCTGATACCACTAAATGTGAGACCCCGTTATCACATCAAGGTATTAAGGTGCAATTTAGAGAACTAAACATACAAGTGATTATATCAGAGTAATGTGCCGTGTTGATTAACCTGAGCTTTAGAGATTACAGTACCAAAATGTTCCAAAAGGAAAGACATACTTCCTACAAAGGTACTACATCATAGTCTTACTCTACTCAGTAGAAGCTATACAAAACTCTATCATGCTAATCCTGTAGCACTCCTTACAGCTCAGCATATCAACCCCGGCCCTGGTTCTCGTCAACAAAAGCACCTACAAAGACAACCCCCAACACATGAGCATAACACAATTCATATTTAACATAATATGAAAGTAAGGCATAAATGCAAATCTTAAACACAAGTCCTTCCTGTATTTCCAGCATTTATATCGCCCATTGGTTGTCCCTGTACCATAATTCATAATAGAAACACATTATATGAATGTATGGATATGCAATGTCATGACATTCCTTTTTCCCTTAAATCCTTATTTCATCCTGAGCCCTTATCATTAGTACATTTTAATGCTTCTTGCTACTCCATGTAAGCGGAATTCTTCATCGCTTCCAATGGACTTTAGCGTTGCTACTCCATGTAAGCGGAATTCTTCATCGCTTCCAATGGACTTTAGCGTAAGCCATTAAAATCCTTACTAAGATAACTTTGACTCGTGAAATACACCTCTTATATTTCACAACATACATATGCAAAAACAATGCATAAAAAACATGTATCATAATCTTAATGCACCACATTGCATTCATCATGTGTCATAAAGACAAACATAAAGTACATGTTACCGTTGGGATGCCCGTACGTCGCTTACGTACCTTTCAAAAGATAGAGGAGTCAATCGACTTTATCTCCTCGATTGTGCTGGCACCTGGGATGGTTCTACATAGCCACACAACACAATATTAGGCACCTCATAATAATACGGAAACAAAACTAAATTTAAAACCACACAAATCCTTTAATATCATCTCGCGATCGATCGCCCATGAGCCCCGATCGATCGCGAGATGCTACTGCCTCGCATACCAGAAAAATTCAATCCGCGATCGATCGCCACTATATTGGCGATCGATCGCCAAAACTCTCTGGAACGTCGCGACCGATCTTGCCTCCTTGGCGATCGATCGCCAACCTTGTTCCTTCGGCGATTTTCCAGAATTGCTTAACACCGATATTTATACCCTTAAATCTAACATGTAGGACATAATACATACTAAGACCATCATGCTAGCATTTGAACTACACTACCCTGAGTGTATTCAAACCAAATATACACCCTGAGCATAAACCTACATGCATAAACATCGATCATTTAAACAAGTACTGGATCAACTTTTTCTGGAAACAGGGCACATTTTCATTTCCAGAATTCTTGAGCACCTCTTTTCATGCTATTAAAACTAACACATATATCATAAACCGTGCTCAACTAAACATGCCATGGGTTTCACAAAACTACCAAGCATATTTTTACATCAAAGGTTTTCCAAAACTTAAGTTTATCATGCATGATAACACCTTCATAAAAGTACTCTTCGCACATATATTTCCAGAAAACAGGGCACTTGAACCTTGCCCAGAATTTTCGAACACTACCTTTCACATGATTAAATCTTTCACATAACACATGCAACATGCTCAAGGAAATATACTGGTACCTTCAACAAGTTACCATACATAAAAACACATCAAAGGTTCAACCAAAACCTAAGTTAGCATGCTTCGAAACATCATGGTAAAACCCTTCCTAACTTGGAAAACAGAGTACTTCTCTGCTCGGGTGTTCGAGGAGCCCTTTTCTCTAGCATAAATCTAGCACATAAAGCATGCAAGTTTCTTAACTAAACATGCTAAGGGCTTCACAAACATCACATAAAGGTATTCATAACAAGATAACATCAAACCCTAAACTAGCATGCCAAATCTGCTACAAAGAACAAGCATGCCAGGAAACTTGAAAACTGGGAAAAAATGTGACTCCTCACCACTTTTGCCCTTCGATTTTCTATATGAAAAGAAGTATGAAACCCGATCACTTTTCTCCTGGAACTCGACCAAGTTGCAGAGAAATGAAGGGAAAAAGTAGGAAGCTTTTGGAAGAGGCAATACCCAAAATATCTAAGTCCAAACATGCCTACAAGTCAATCTGCTTTCCCAGAAAACAGGGGAAGGGCGTGGGTTTGGTTGCAAGTGGGGGTTGGGTGGTTGCATGTGGGGTGGTTTGTGGTGTTTAATTGTGTCCCGGTATTTCATACGATGTATAAAAATATCCCTCCTCGATATTTTATTATTCTACCATATCAACACAACAATTAAAAACACCTAACATGCTTCCTAAACCACATCATCAAATTAAATAAATTAATCCCACATACAAACGCTTTAAACATATAGGTTCATAATTAACCACCCTTAAATGCATGATTACCCACATAATCATTTCGGGGATACCACATGTGTAATCTCGATCGATCGAGATAAACTCTCGATCGATCGGCGGAGGCAGTACTTGGATGCCTGTTTTCCTTCACTTGGCGATCGATCGGGACTTGGGGCCGATCGATCGGAAGGCTTATAAATGTGAATTTTGGGATTTTGTTCTAAATATTGATGTTTTTGGTAATGGTTCAATTATGGGTTTCTAATATGGATTCATGTGATTGTGTAGAACCATCCCAGGTAGCCACACAACAAAGGAGATAAAGTTCCACAATATCTCCACTTTTGGAACCAAGGTACGTAGTGAGACGTACGAGCATCGGACGGTAAAACGTATCTATTACGCTTTGTATTGATTATGCACTATGGTTGTGCACATAGAATTGATTATGCATTGTGGTTGCATATGGGGTAATGTTTATACATCATGGATTGTATACATGATTGGTCAGGCATTTTGGTTGCATGTGTATATTGGATGCATTGTTGCATGTGATTGTGAGTCAGGAATTATATTCCAGTAATGAAGAATACTTACCGCTAGTGGCGTAGCGATGTGAATACTTGCCGCTGTCATACCGTAGCGATGAGAGAATATTTGCCGCTAATATGAAGCGAAGAACACGACCGCTGTCATATTTATAGCGAGGGATATTAGTGCCGCTGGTATTGTCTTAAACGAGGGGTATTTCCGCTGTCATGATAACGCGAGGGGTATTATGCCACTGATATAATAAGACTCGGGATTGAACACGGCATATATATGGGAATCGGTGCATGTCATGACATACATTGTTGGTAATATAATCTACTGATTATCATTTGGTACAGGGATAACCCAAGGGAGCATTTTAAATGTGTTACATACAGGAAGTGAATCACATTTATAATTATGCATTTGAATTGCTGTCATATCGTTGTGTATATGATTTTATACATGCTCATGGTTTTGGGGTTGTTCCTGTAGGTACTTTTGGGCGGAAGGGCTAAGGCGAGTTGGTGCAGTGAGCTAGTGCGGAGTGCTCTTGTAGCAGGCACATTCTTTTGTATAGTATCTACTCTAGGAGTAGTGTAAAACTATAGGATTAACATTCATAGTTAAGAATGTAATTAATCCATTTTGGATCTTTATTTTGGCACTGTAATTTATTAGCTCAGAGCATCGACACAACCTTTATACTCTGTTTATGCATGGAAATTTTTAATTACGCCTTTAGTCCGCACTTAAGGAACTAGGGTCCTTACATGTTTCCTGGTTGGTGTTTCCCTGCGAGTTATGCGATAGCCTTCCCAATTTTGGATTGTTAAATCCTAGGATTATCAAGGGATGGCAGGAATTCGGATTTATTGGGTGTCGCTGTCGACACAAGCGTTGAGGATGCAATGGGTTTATTGCATGTCCTTTCAGAATTTGAACTCTGTGGAGTCTCGATGGTTTATTTATGATCAGGACGTGATCCTTGGAATATCCGGAGGTGGACATCTTGTGAGATGTCTTTTGTGTGAATCTGTGGCCGTGAGTTGCCCAAATTGAGTTGCAATGATGCGACTGCTCATTTGATGGAAGAGGTTTGAAAGTGGAGACCAGGTTTGGTATGTGTACATCGTGGTATACTAGTGTTTTTCCTCGTAATGATGTGTGTTAGACATCGCGAGTCATGATAGAGATGTCTTTGAATGATATCTACGATAGAATCGGGAGCGATTCGAATCCTTGCAGTTTCAGTTGACTAACTGCTTTTGTATTGTTAGCGTTGAGTTGTGCTGACGCTCTTTGACGTTATGATGGATTTGGAAGTCTATTCCACTCCAGAGTTTGACACGAGGTCAACGTTCTCACGGTTGAGGTGTCATTCAGGATGCGTTCTTACTAGTTGTATTAGAACTAAGGATGACTGTCCGATCTAAGGTCGTAAGTATTGGTTGTTTTGCAGTCATGAGGGACTGACTTTTGGGATGAACCACATCGAAGTACGTTTTGCCTCTTGGGTGATATGTTGGTTTTAGTATGTCGCTCTGCTTCAGAGTTTGTTGTGAGGTAAGTATCCTCGCGTTTATAAGACGATCCTAATATGGTCAAGGATCGAGGTTATGGCTTCATGTTGTTGTGTAGCCTGGGTGTTACGTGATACACCGGTGTTAATTTCGAGGACGAAATTCTTTTAGTGGGGGATATTGTGATGACCAGAGATTAGGGATGTTAATCCCGGAGTGTTAATAACCCCTAAAGTTGTTTTACGTGGCGATTTGTAGTTTAATCGAAGTGTTGGGCCTTCTGGGCTCGTTTATTTGAGTAGTTGGGATCGTTGGATCCCGAGGTTGAGATCGTATTCTCATTTCGGTGAAAACTGTGAGTTGGGTCTTTAGTGTGACTCGGAATCTCGGGTGCTTGGTGTGGGCACCGGTAGGGGGTTTTTGAGTTAGAGAGAGAATTTTTGAAAACAGATGATTTTTAATGAATCATGATGTATTTGTGGGGCTATTAGTATTTCGGGGTATTTTTTCTATATATACCAGTTGAACCCGAGATTTTAATTATTGGAACCATTTTCCCCACCTTCCCTCTCTCTCCTCACCCGCGCGCCCATTCCCGATCTGCTTGACCCACGCCGCTTCCAGGCGTGCGCCCGCCGCCGTCCGGCCGCCGTTCGGCGCGTCCGACCCGCCGCCAGCTTCGTCTCGTCCAGGCGCTCCTTCCCGTACCATCAATTCAAAGTTTGGTCGCGATTTGAGCTCGGATTTGCCAGAAAAGCGCTAGGGTTCGAACTGGATTTCTGTCCGATTTTGGGGCTCGATTTTGGTACGATTTTGGGGCTTTTATTCTGGTGTTTTTGGGGCGTTTTTGAGCTGATATTGAGTCGATAATTTCAGACTTTTGTGGTTCGAAATATTTGTTGCATTTGGTTCGAATTTCAGCGCTTTTTTCGTGATTTAGGGTTCGAAAATTGGGGTTTATGTTCGAAAATTGGGGTTTTTGGCAGGGAGTTAAGGTTCTTGTTAGTAATCGATTAATTCATGTTTTAGATGAATTATGGTGTTTAGTTTGGGTTCGATTTGTGTTGTGAAGGTTCGAAATTTGTGGGGTGTTCTTGAGCAATTTTCGATAATGGTTAATTGTCGTGTGTTGACAATATTTTTGAGGGTTATGGGTGTGCTTGAGCATGGGTTGCATGTTCGTAATTAATTGTGAATTAATTTATCGTGTTAGCACATCGTTCCTCGGAGCATGGAACTCGAGCAAGGTTTGGCTCGGACTTCGGAGATTTAAGGTACGTGCGACGTACGAGCATTACTTTATGTGATAGCAATTGTGAAATGCATAATGTGTTGTAATTGCATTAGATGGTTGTGGGTATGGCTATATACATATATGTGTTGATATGACTGTGGATCGACCTAGTCTTGGCATCGCTGCCACAAGTGTGCGTAATACTAGAGTATTATGACCTTATAAGAGATATGGGGTACTGGGTTTATATGACTATTGTATGGCATTTGAGATGCCTGAGAATGATCGTGGGATCATGTATTCGTTATGAGACATGTGAGATGTCTAAGTATAATGGAGAATTTGTAAAATAAATGCTAAGCATTTGAGCTATCTGTGATTGGTAGCAAAGTTGAAAATCAGTATTAGATATCGAGATATCTATGTTTGCATGTATAATGAATTTGGAATCATTAATTATTGATACTTGAGAATCAGGCATGCTATGAGTTAAATCAATGTGTTGATTTACTGATTTATGAGATTTGATGAGTTTGATGATTGTGAGAACAGGGACAGTACACGGAATCCCGGATGAGGACGTTGCCATCCAGGGAGTATCATTTAAAATTCATTAATATTTACTTGTGTTGTAAATTATGAATTTCATTATTGTGATTATGAGATTTGGTGTATTGGTATGCTCACCCCGTTGGGGGCTGTCTCTGTTGGGGCAGGTGAACAGGTGCATCGATGGCTGTGGAGCTGAGCTCGAGATGTTGATTGGATGTACTCACAGGATCGTGGTACCAGGGCTTGATGGAGCACGGTATCGTATAGAGTACTTATATACACCCGAGGTTTATATACAAATTTATGATGCTCGCATGTGAGCACGGATATTCTTGTATATGGGTTGTATATAAAGGCATGAGCCTTTCTCTCTTTCATCATATGTTTGCATGCAATTAGTGGTAGAATTGCTAAATGATTTGAGAGCCATTAGTGTATTATGTGGGTGTTGAAACCCAATTTTGTCGTCTTATGTGTGGTGTCTTCCCTGGCTGGGAATTTACTTTGTGTTCTGTATTCTGTTGAGTATTGTGTATTCCCTGGCCGGGAATTATATTATGTGTTGTGCTTTCATTTCGGGATAGCTCTATTTATGGGGAGACTCTGCCCAAATTTTTATAAAAGTCCACAATGTAAAAGTGGTGTAAAGGGGATGGTAATGGGCGAACTCTATGAGTCTATTTGTTGTTAGGATGATGATCTTATAACATGGCATATTAAAGAAAATTTTGTGATTGCCATTCAATGGTAAATCATCATTTGAGTTTCCCGATTGATTTTTATTGAAAGCATGTGCCACACATAGTGGTTAGTACACTAATCAAGGGTTAAGGGCTTGGGGTCCTTACACATTCGTTGTTGGATTAATTTAACTTTAGCTTCCAATTATTGGATCATCTCAGGTCCACCAACAGCTGCCCTGTCAGTATCGTCCCAACATAGTGGAGACCGACAACGTCGCCCATACAATGCCTCAAATGGGGCCATCTGAATAGTTGTTTGATAACTGTTATTATATGCAAACTCTACCAGTGGTATTGATTCAGGCCAAGTAGTTTCAAAATCCATAACATATGCACGTAACATATCCTCTAAAGTCTGTATGGTACGCTCAGTTTGGCCGTCAGTCTGTGGATGATATGCTGTACTCAATCTCACTTCTGTCCCCATCGTAGCCTATAATCCCTCCCAAAAATGTGAAGTAAATCTGGGATCTCGATCAGAAATAATAGATATAGGAATACCATGTAATCTCACTATATCCTTGACATACAGCTGTGCCATCTTCACATAAGTATAATGCATACTATAGGGTATAAAATGAGCAACTTTTGTTAATCGATCAATCACAACCCAAATAGCATCATATCCTGGACCAGTTCTTGGCAAATGGGTCACAAAATCCATCGATATATGTTCCCATTTCCAAGTTGGTACTTCCAAACTCCTCAACTCACCTCCTGGTTTTCGTCTTTAAGCTTTTATTTGCTGGCAATTCAGACATTTTTGTACAAAATCAGTTACATCTTGTTTCATCCTCTTCCACCAAAATTGTGAACGTAAATCCCTATACATCTTTTTACCACCAGGATGAATAGAATACCTGCTACAATGAGCACGTTGTAGTAGTCCTTGGCGTAATTCAGGTGGATTAGGAACTACCCATCGATCATGTAATCGCAAACTATCATCATCTGCTATTCTGAAACGAGACTCCTGCCCCTGTAAAACTAATCTTTTCCACCGCTGAACCTCCTAATCTGTTTCCTGCGCTTCACGAATACGTCCAAAAATATCAGGTTTAGCTAAAAGAGTCGATACCTGAACTGGAGATGTAGATACATCAAAATCATAGCCTAGATGACAATAAGACATCATCAAGGCTGACAAGTGGCCTATATCCTCAGCAGTGCAACTCACTTTACGACTCAAAGCATCGGCAGTGAGATTGGCTCGACCAGGATGATACTCAATCTCACAATCATAATCCTTTAGCAGATCTAACCACCTTCTTTGCCTCATATTTAATTCAGTCTGAGTAAACAAGAATTTCAAACTCTTGTGATCAGTAAAGATAGTAAACGAGGTACCATATAAATAGTGTCGCCATATCTTCAATGCAAAGATAATGGCTGCCAGCTCTAGGTCATGTACTGGATACCTCGTCTCATGAGGTTTCAGTTGTCTTGAGGCATATGCCACGACATGGCGATCTTGCATCAAAACACAACCTAAACCCTATAATGATGCACCAGAATAAACAGCAAACCTTTCATTTTCTTTTGGAATGGTCAACACTGGAGCAGTCGTCAATCGGTGTTTTAATTCTTGGAAACTCTGGTCACATGCTTTAGACCGCTGAAATTGCACCCCTTTTTGAGTCAATTGTGTCATTGGTTTAGCAATCTTTGAAAATCCCTCGATAAATCGACGATAATAACCTGCTAAACCGAGAAAACTTCTAATCTCAGGTACTGAAGTAGGCGCAGACCACTGTACCACTGCCTCTACCTTCTTTGGATCAACTGAGATTCCATCTTTTGATATCACGTGACCAAGAAAGACAACCCTATCCAACCAAAACTCACATTTACTGAGTTTAGCCTACAATTGCTTATCTCGAAGAATTTGTAATACGACACATAAATGACTTACGTGCTCCTCCTCACTTCTGGAATATATAAGAATATCATCAATGAACACAATAACAAACTGATCAAGATAAGGCTGAAATACCCGGTTCATCAAACTCATGAATATAGCTGGAGCATTTGTTAATCCAAAAGGCATAACCAGAAACTCGTAATGTCCCTATCTGGTTCGAAAAGCCGTCTTCTGTATATCCTCTTCCCTAACCCTTATCTGATGATATCCAGATCTTAAATCTATCTTTGAATAAATTGAGGTTCCCTGCAACTGATCAAATAAATCATCAATACGTGGAAGGGGATATTTATTCTTTATTGTTACCTTATTCAACTGCCTGTAGTCAATACACAATCGCATTGAACCATCTTTCTTTCTAACAAATAGAACCGGAGCACCCCAAGGCGAAACACTAGGATGTATATATCCCTCTTCAAGAAGATCTTGTAATTGAGTTTTCAGTTCCCTCAATTCTGCTGGTGCCATCCTATATGGTGTACGAGAAATAGGGGATGTGCCGGGCAATAACTCGATTCCAAACCCACCTCACGAACCGGTGGAAATCCTGGAATCTCATCATGAAATACATCAGCAAACTCATCAACCACAAGTATATCCTCTATTCTCACTTCCTCTTTCTTTTCAGTAACATCAACTGCATAAATAAGATATCCATCGTTTCCACGCTCCAATAATCTGGACATTCTGACAGCAGATACTAGTGGAATTCGTGGACGAGAACCCTTCCCATAGAATGTCCACCGCTCTCCCTGCTCAGGCTCAAAATGCACTATCCGCTGATAACAATCAACAGTAGCCCGCTATTTCCGCAGAATATCAATACCCACAATTTCGTCAAAATCAAGTAGATCAAGAATAATCAAATCAGCCCGTAATTCATTGCCCTCATATGAGATCAGACAATTTGGTACCATTGATGTAACTATCATATCGTTTCCAGTGGGTGTCGAGACAGATAAAGGTCTAGACAAGGGAGACGAGCTCATATGATGCAGCGTGACATATCTCAACGAAATAAAAGAAGGGGAAGCACCCGTATCAATAAGAATAAAAGGAGGATAAGAACACAAATAACACTTACCCACGATCACATCATCTCGTGCTTCCTCTGCTTGTTCACTCGTCAATGCATATACCTGCCCCTGAGGTGGTCCAGAACCCCGTCCTCGTGTCTGTACTCCCGGTGGTCGAGGTACAAACCGCTGCTGCTGAACCGTCCTCTCCGACGAACTACCTCTGGACGAACTACCTCTGCCAGATCTTGAATCCTGCCGACTACCACGGCTCGGACACTGTTTCGCCATATGGCCAATGCATCCACACTCGTAACAAGTAATGTTAGTCTGAGTACAATCTCAGACCAAATGAGGTCCTCCACATCGATAACAGCTCAGCTCTTGGGACCCACTACCTCGTCCCTGACCAGAAGGGGAATCACCACTACGACCTCCAGTACGACGTGAATCAAAACATCGTTGTCCAGATGACGAAGATGATGATGAAGAACCTTTCTGGAATTTAAATATTTCCCCCCTAGGTCGCAAATATTCCCTACTCGGCTGCTGTGATTGTGTCGGAGTACCATAAGCTTGTACTACAATTTCTGCTAATTCTGCTCGCTCCAATGCATCCTCGAACGATACAGGTTTATTTGACAACACTCGATCATATATTTCCACCCTCAACCCCTGAATAAATTGTCGCATCTTGGCATGAGGACTAGTAGCTCTATGCGGCACATATTTCAGCAAGGAAGAATACTGAAATGCATACTCTGATACAGACAAGTTTCCCTGCTTCAAAGTTTCAAATTCTTTCTCTTTTCTCTGTCTTGCAGCCATAGAGAAATACCTGTCTAGAAAACGTGTCCGGAATGCATCCCAATCTACTGTAGATCCCTGAGCTATCAATGAAGTCTCAGTCATCTTCCACCATAGATACACTTTTCTAGAAAGTTGGAATTCCGCCAAACGAAGCCAAGTTGATTTAGCACAGGGAGCTGTAATAAGAATCTGTTCTATTCTTTCTAACCATTCTTCTGCTTGCTCCCCATATTCTGTCCCCTCAAACATAGGTGGATGATAACTGCTAAACTGTGCTAAACTCAACTCACCCGGCAATAATAGATGTTCTGTTGATGCTTGAGCCATAAGAGGTGGTGTTGGCAAAGGATTTATCTGCCCAGCTGTACTACTAATATTGACTGTGTCCCCAATTCCTGTTCCCTGTTGTCCTGGTTCCCTAGCTGCCATACTGGAAATTGAATTGTTAAACATATCATTTAACAAGTATCATCCAGGATTAAATAAATCACATTCTTTGCATCAACACACACATAACGAGTGTTCAATCCATCACATCAATATAACACCGAGACACACCAATGCATAGACATACTCAAGTAAATATGACCATCCCACACCCATGACACAACCCCAAATGCCTAACCTTCCCAGACAACTAACCACTGCTCTGATACCAACAAATTTGGCGCCCCAAACGTCACCACATAAACAGACAACACATGACGTCATTTATATAAAAAAATTTCCATAATCTCCCCGTAAGTGGACCTCCCAACAACACACAACATGACATATCTAAATTCAAACAAAAAATATATGACGTCTACCCAATAAGTCACATGCATCAACACAAGATAGCCAAATCATAGAGTAATACATACAAGCCATATACAGATGGAAACAAGCTCACATGCGAGCCACAACTAGTTGAAACATATGTATTATCCTATGACAACTTCATTGTAAGTGACAATGACTTAGACATCTCAGACTCAAAACCTCCTAATCATGTCTCCAACTCTAACGTCTAAGCCTGATACCTGTTTCAACAGAAACAGCCCCCAAAATGGGTGAGCACACACACCAGCAATAAGAACAACATCATTATAAACACATAGTGTCAACGGTATAAAATACTGAAACGTAACAGAAATACTCCCTGAAATTAATAATCATAATACAAGAATTCACTGACTGTTTCTGTAACTCAATTCCCTTACCTGAAATCAAAATCCATCGGTCATCACCTCAATCATATCACATCCGATATACATATCGATATAGTAGCAACACCGAGCCTACTATACCCCATCGTCGCATCATCATCGCGACCCATCGTGTATATAATCGATATAGTGGCAACATCAAGCCTACTATACCCCATCGTCGCATCATCATTGCGACCCATCAACTATATAATCGATATAGCAGCAATACCAAGCCTGCTATACCCACACGTCGCTCCCCTGCTACTGCGACACAATCTATTCATTCCAGCGACCCTCAATATCACAATTCATTTACAATCAATGATCTATCATAATCAACATCAATAGGAATAGGAATATCAATACATGCTCGTACGTCAATACGTACCTTATAGTCAAGAGTTCGTATTAGGCTATTCTTGATGTCCTGAGGCTCGTGTAGCATCTATTTTAATTGAACATTTCAATATCAATTTAGTATAATAACATCAACATGTAGATACGACATCTAATCATATTTTAAATAACCTTAATTAATAATCAGTGCATCCCATTTCTATAATATAGTTTATCCAATCATTCTTGTATTTAATCACTAAAATCTCGTAAAGCTTAAAGTATGAGAATTCAACATAAATGATAAACACTAGAATGTTTACCACTGCCTCACAATCAATTCTTTCCAGTAGATCTTTGTACAGTTAGTCAACAGGCTTCTCATCAGTAGACTTCTTTGATGCATTAGACGCTTCACGCGATAGATATTTGTATCATCAAAACTTATAAATATGTTTCCAACAATCTTTGACTTGGTTTTTTGAGAAGTTGCATGACTTGATTCGTGATGATAATGAACTGGTTTTTATTTCTGACAGGCATAAAGGAATCATCAAAGGTCTTGCTTCTGTAAACAAGCAAGCATGGCATGGACATTGCATGTGGCACATTGGACAAAATATCAAGACAATGCTGGAATCCAAAGCAGGTGGGGTTGAGTTGTTTATGCGTACAAGCAAGGCTTACAGACATACATAATTTAATGACTTATATGATGAGATGAAGAATAGTTATCCAAGTACCACAGAGTATCTCGATGGTAACATTGATCGAGAAAAATGGGCTAGGGCACTCTTTTATGGTTCAAGATACACTTTTATGACAACCAATGGATCTGAGTCAATTAATGCAAAGTTGGTATTCGCGCGTGAACTTCCAACTGTTGCTTCGTTAGATGCGATTCAAAACCTTAACACATCGTGGTTCAATAGCCACCGCAATGCTGCTGTTGTTGCTTTGACACGACATCTTACTCCATGGGCTGATGAGTCACAAAAAATGTGTGTTGTTCAGATGAATGCTTTAGAGAACCACTTCACTAGAGTTGGTAATGAAGCAGTTGTGGATTTGAATATAAAGACATGCAGTTGTCGAGTTTTTGACATTGATAGACTTCCATGTGCTCATGCTATTGTAGTTGATGGTCATCATGTGATATCAGGAAATTATGGTATTGACCCCAGATGAATTATAATCCTTAATGGATTTTAATTGGAGTAACTATGAGATAATTACAGTGTTGAGATTCCTGAGGATTTTAATCCGGTATCGAGGTTGTTGGAACCAAGGGTTGAGATTTTATTCGCATTGTGGTGATAAACCTTGAAATTGTTTTTAGTGGGATCTGGAGTCTGGGGAGCTTTGGATTGAGGTTGGTAATGGAAATAGTGAGTGTGAAATAATTTTTGAACACATATGATTTTTAATGAGTCAGGGTGTGAGTATTTGAGACTCGGGAGCCTTGGTAGTATATATATGCGCCAAGTGGACTAGGTGTTCACCCATTTTCCTTCTCCCCTCTCTCCCTCACTCGGCCTCCTCCCTTTCCCCTTCTCCCTATCTTTTCTCCCGTGGAGGAAAATTGATGGGGCTCGCTATTGGAGCTGGAATCTCAACCCAATAATTTGGTAATACTCTAACCCTGTCTTCTATCTTCGATTTGATACTAAATTTGTGGTATTTGGTTAAGTATAGAGTTGGGTTTGAATTTTTGGATTTTGGTTCCTTGTTGAGGGTTTATGGTGTATTAGGTGTTGGGGTTGTGAATCGGGGGGTTTTAGCTTGTAAGATGCCATTTGGCTGTTGCACAGTTCGCCGATCGATCGGCAAGTAGGGCTCAATCGATCGCGCGTCGTTAACAAAATTTGACGACGATCGAGCAGTTTGCTCGATCGATCGAGAATGTTGAGCGATAGATCGAGAAGGTTGAGCGATCGATCGAGTAGTGGAAAATTTCTGGAGCTCTTGATCGATCGAGCACCTTTGACCGATCGATCGAGGAGCCTTGTTTTGTGGAAAATATTTGGTTGTGGTGGAAGCGATGCATGTTTTGCCCGAGTCTTTTAAATGGTTAATCATCGTGATTCAATGATGTATTTGGAGGTTGTATACATGTTCGGGTATGTGTTGCTGTAAGGCCCCAACACTTAAACTCGTCATTAGTTCATTTATGACGTCGTATGTGTATAAATTTTTCATTTTCTTTTCATTCTTTAAAACGAATCATTACTTGTTTCCCATAATCCCAAGACACAACCAAATGCTCAACATAATATGTTCATCTCTGCCAACAAATAGACTCAGGGGTTTCACCCAATATCATCCACATTATACCACTTTTGCATTGTGGGTTTTTATAAAAATTTGGGCAGAGTCTCCCCACAAACTGAGCTATCCGGAAATAAAAACTCATCACATAATATAATTCCCGACCAGGGACAACGCAATATTAAACAGAATATAGAAACACAAGTAAATTCCCGGCCAGGGAAGACACCACACTAATAAGACAACAAAAGTGGATTTCAACACCCTTATACAGTCCATATACACATACAAGTGCTCACAGAAGAGCAACGAATAACGGATATTCATCCGGATGCATAATTAGTATAAATACCAACCGCTCAACCTTGTACATCGGCTCAATCACATACTATGCTTCTGGAAGCATCATCCAACAAGGTTCAAGCCTAGTACTCCAAAACAGCATCGTACCTGTTGTACCTGTTTCAACAGAAACAGCCCCCACACAGGGTGAGCACACTCCCACTCAATATTCAATCACAAATCAACATACAAATCATAATGCAATAATTTAAATTATGCAAAACTTATAAAGTATACTCCCTGTACAATTCTGAATTTGTATGGCTTCCACACACTGTTCCTGTTTCAAACTCACGCACTTCATAATGTCAAATTTAGTATTGTCACTGAAAATGTAATACTCAACAACACTTATGAATTCAATACAATGACAATATATTATTTATGCTCAAACATAAATAGTTCAACATCAATGTGGACCTGGTTATCCCAATGTAACCCCGGTTATCCCACCATCTCATTCTCGATTCTTTCTCATATCGCTCATGCCCACGGCATCACTACTCAACAAGTAAAATTGGATCACGTACCACTACGTGTCCCCCATAACTCGTATATGAAACTCAATTTGTAAAGTCAAACATATACATGAATCGTCATATTCAAAATTGCATGTATACATGAATGTATAGATACTAGATATACCTGCTCGTACGTCACCACGTACCTTATAGTAGACAACATGAACAAGCTATCATCAACGTCCAAAGTCTCCTGTAGAGTCTATACCGAACATCAATTCAATATTAGCTCATAATCCGAGCAATGAACATCCATCAAATAGTTCTTACTTTCATTTCTATATCACAAATCAATAACTCAATATTATGAATCAAATCATAATCAACACTTTGGATGCACACATCCTCACATGAATCATGGTATTACATTGGCAATGCAAAACCCCATCACCTCCCACCATCCGCTACATCACACACATGATGCGGGATACACACACCCATACGTGCAAGATCACGCACAACTCACATAGCGGTTCACTAGACACACCAGTTCAATAGAGGGAAAGAAAGTGCAAGGGTGTATGTATAATGATATACAACTAGTGTCTAATTAAAACAATCCAATTAAGCCAATTAACACGTTCCACAATTATTCAAACCCACACCGAGGTGATTCAAACCAAGACACGAAAGAAGGGATCCATGTAGATACAAGGTTCTACTCTTTTAAATCTAATCCCCTTAATCCCCACATAAAGTCATTTATTGATTAAATTCAACTTAACACTTTAAAGATGCATTGGTTCCATAATTCTTGATTTAGTACTAATAAGATTTGAAACTCAATAAAGTGACATAAATCATTAATACATGCCATGCTATCCACTTGAGCATAATCATCACCATAACTCTATTCCATGTCAACACATACTAGCATGTATCTAGTCTTCACCTTTTAACAACAATGACACTAAATCACGACATTTAATCACCAATTCATTTTCAACAATTATCCGTTCAATAATGTGAGTTATGATTAAATCCCTACAATTAATAACATTTTCATGCTATCCAATTCCCAATTGTTCATACTCAATTTATCGTCACATAACCGCCTTAACGCATTACACTAATTTAAGTTAACCTTTTACATTAACAAAACATCATCCAACCACAAGGCACAACATATATAGAAGTCTTGTACCTATACCAATACATGTTGGAATACACATTTTCTTGTATAAACTTCACCTACACACACTAATACATGCTGGATACAAACACACACACACAGAACACACACGAACACACACTAATCTGCACACAGAACACACACACGCACACACACTGCTGCACACACTAGCAACCCTACGAAAAATGCCAGCAAAATCGAACCAAAGTTCATCAAAAATTCGAGGGATTTCAGGTAAATAACGACTAAGGGACGACGAGAATTACCCACAAAAAAATCGGAAGAAAATCGTCCCAAAATTGGACGAAATCGCGACTTCAACCCGCGGCGCTTCCTTGCAAGATCCGGACGCAATCCTCGACGAAACTTCGTGATATTGGTATGGAAAGAAGCGCCTGGGAGATACGAAGGCGGCGGCGGTTCGGACGCGCCGGAAGGAGCTCGGACGGCGGCGGGCGAGGCGGTTTAGTGGCGAGGGGTCGGATGAGCGCGATGCAGAAAGAAAAGAGGGGGTTTGGATTTTTCAGTGCGTGATTTTACACCTTTTACTGTGTGTCCGAAAAAAAATGCCCAACATAACATATTTAATTTTTTGTATCCTAACCCGGTTTTGTACATCGAAGTGTCGCCGGTGCACTGACATATTATTATTTAGAGACAACGATTGAGATTTTTACAGACCCCAAAAACCCAAAACTTAAATTCTTCATTTTAATTAATTTATCTCTAAAATATTATCGGAGTATATTTTACAATCTCAAAATATTTTAGGATCCGATTAATTTGCCAGTTGACCTTCACTCGGTCAATTCCACTTCTAATTAATTCTAAAATTAATTATCAATAAAATCCAAATCATATTTTAGTCCAACAAATGATTAATAAAATTCTGGACATCACAGTTGCGTATACATAATTAATTGTGAGTCATTAATTGTGTTTAGCATGTAATTCACTGGATTTTGGGGCAAAGGCAAAGATTGACTCTTGCTACTGGATTATGAGGTACGTGTAACGTACGAGCATGATAGATATATTATTGACATGTGCATGAATAATATATGAATGTTGGAAACATTATGGTATGTTTGAGAATCATACGGTGCTGCTATGGAGCGAGGAATGATTGGATGTTGTCGCTATGATCGAATATCGGTTATGATGCCGCCGTTATTGAGCGTGCGAGGTAATGAATTGTGAAATCATGGTAGAGATATATGTGTTATTGGTAAATCATTAGAGTAATGATTTAATTACATTTGATTCTATTATCGGTTTGAGCACGGGTAAAGTTAATCAATGAAATGATTAACTGACTTTGGGGATTTGATGGTTTGGATATTGTGAGAACAGGAACAGCATGGGGGATCCCATATGGAGAAGATACTATACATGGAGTATCTTTTATGTTTACAGCTTTATATTCATTAAATTATGAATTGTGATATTACTATTATTGAGATGGTTGTATTGGTATGCTCACCTCGTGTGGGGCTGTCTCTGTTGGGGCAGGTGGAACAGGTACAACAGTGGCTCCGGAGTTGAGTTGGAGCTGTTTATTGGAGGTGCTGCCTGGGCCAAGGTACCAATATCGGTATTGAGTAGGTCGCTTTATACATTAGATACACATTCACGCATTCGATGCTCGCATGCGAGCACTACTATATGTTTATATGGTTTGTATAAATGTTTCTAGAATTCTCTTTTTATATATGGTTGCATGCAATTAATTATGGAGTAATGCATGATGAATTGAGAATGTGTTAGTGTATTATGAGGTGTATGTTCATGGTAGTGGGACGGTATTGGGAATTAAACATTAAGTGGATTAATGTCAAAAAATTTTAGATGATATATACGAGTTTCCTTAATGTTAGAAAGCATGCACCATTAATTGTGATAATACACTAATAGCGGGTTAAGGGCACGGGGTCCTTACATTAGTGGTATCAGAGCAGTGGTTTGCTCTTTTGGGCTGTTGAGGGCCTAGGGAATGTTGATAGAAATGAGTAGCACATACTTATGCATGATGATAGTTAGTGTTGTGTGACACAACTATTTTGGCTTATGTGCATCTATGATGTGATATCAAAATGGAATGTGTTGTTGTTAACCATTGTTGTTGCAGGATTGTATGGAATACTAGGGGTTGACATTAATGGAAATGTTTTGCACTTGACGTAATGAGTGCTAAGAAATCTGATTTTGTAGGAAAATCAGGGAATAAGAAAATTGATATGCTGTCTGAGGACAAGAAATGGTGGATAATGGTGCGTTGTTGATATGAGACAATAGTAAATGGAATAATCGGGTATGATTACCTTATGATTATGAGAATACAGGTACGTGTGGTGTACACATGAGCTGAGATTACTATTGTTGTTATGCATGCATGTGTTACAATTATTGTGTTGCTACGGGTATATCAATCAAGCGATGGATCAGAATATTTGCCGCTGTCTTATAAAGCCATGAATCAGGGTATTTGCCACTGTCATATCATAGTGCAGGTCACTGATATGTCGAAGCGAGGGATACCATTGAGCCGCTGATAATTCAAAGCGAGGGATATTATTGAGCCTCTTATATAACGTAGTAGGACTTGTGAACTGTTGTATTAATTGTGCATATTAATATCATTGTATTGATGCAGGTATGTTGAGATATCGATGAGATTATGCGGAATGGGGATCACATCTTGAGTCCAATAGGCAAAGTGCAAATGTACAGGGGTCACCTCTTGAGCATACGGGGTAAAGTGCCACATACATGTGAGTACCTCTTGAGCCTGCGGAGCAAAGTGATACATTCCTGATCTTGATGTCATGTCGAAACGATGATAAAGCCGCTGTCTTCTCACGTGATGAATCAGGATATTTGCCGCTGTTACACAAAGTGAGGGATATCAATGGAGCCGCCGATAATTAGAAGCGAGGAATACTATTGAGCCATTGTGATATAGAATACTTGCCGTTGTTACACGAGCAAGGGGTATTGTGATATGGAATACTTTCCGTTGTTACACGAAACGAGGGGTATTGTGATATGGAATACTTGCCGCTGTTACACAAAGCGAGGGGTATTGTGATATGGAATACTTGCCGCTGTTACACGAAGCGAGGGGTATTGTGATATGGAATACTTGCCGCTGTTACACGACGCGAGGGGTATTATGATATGGAATACTTGCTACTATTACACGAAGCGAGGGGTATTGTGATATGGAATACTTGCCGTTGTTACACGAATCGAGGGGTATTGTGATATGGAATACTTGCCGATGTTACACGACGTGAGGGGTATTGTGATATGGAATACTTGCCACTGTTACACAAAGCAAGGGGTATTGTGACATGGAATTTATGCCGCTGTCGCGTCGAAACGATGATACAAGTCGCTGTCACGTCAAAGCGATGAGTTTGGGAACAAAGTGCTACATTTGATGTGAGTCACCTCTTGAGTCCGAAAGGAACAAAGTGCTACATACATGTGAGTCACCTCTTGAGTCCACATTTATACAGCTGTATACGTAGCAATGGTTTATGCTGCTGTATACATAGCGATGGATTATGCCACTGTATACGTAGCGATGGTGTATGTCGTTGTATACGTAGTGATGGATTATCTCGTTGTATACATAGTGATGGTTTATGCCACTGTATAGGTAGCGATGGATTATGTCAATGTATACGTAGCGATGAGTTATGTCGTTGTATACATAGCGATGGGTTATGACATTGTATACATAGCGAGGGATTATGCCGTTGTATACGTAGTGATGGTTTATGCAGCTGTATACATAGCGATGGATTATGCCGTTGTACACGTAACGATGGTTTATGCCGCTATATACATAGCGATGGTTTATACCGATGTATACATAACGATGGATTATACCACTGTATACGTAGCGATGATGTGATACCACTGTATGCGTAGCGAGGGATTATACCGCCATTGAGCGATGAGTGTGGATTGTATACCACCGTTGCGCAATGAATACAAGTATGCCGCAATGATTCTAGCGATGAGCATTGTAATATTTCTATTGTATTAGCATATGTGGATGTCATGTATTGACATATACCATCACGGGTTGACGAGGAATTGTGGATGTCATGTATTGATATATACTGTCACGGGTTGACGAGGAATTGTTAATGTCATGTGTTGACATGTAGCGTCACGAGTTAACGATGATATGTGGATGTCATGTGTTGACATATACCGTCACGAGGTGACGAGGAATTGTGAATGTCATGTGTTGCCATATACTGTCACAAGTTGACGAGGACATTGTGGGTGTCAGTGCTGACATGTAAGCGTCACAGGTTGTCACGGAACCATTATACCGAGCGGGTTTGCTCGATAAATAAATGATTGTGACATATAGGTAAGTGTATTGCAGCACGTATGGGGTTAAACGTGTTACGAGTAGTGGTACCTTGGGTATACTCGTTAAGTTGGCTACCGCCTAGCGACTTGTAGTGTATGTAATTATCGAGGGAACTACATACATATGTCAATGTGGTGTAGGGTGGACATGGTCGCCCATACACATGAAGATGTGAAATAAATCCTAACGGGTTATGATTGATTTGTGGGAGGACATTGAGATGTCCATTGTGTATCAGTATTAGAGAAATATTGGATGATGATCCATTACTCAAATTGATGCTGCGGTACTGTATACCAGGATTGAACATATGATACGTTGGCAGGTTTTGTGTAAACCTTAGGAGGCTGTGAGTTGCTCGCCAGGCATGGTGATTTATTGTTGTACTGACATAGTGAGCTTTTTGTAGCCAATATACTGCTTATCGGAACTAAGTGTGGTGGACTCATATGATGATGCGATGAGAGGTTATAGTGGACTCGTGTAGTCACTATGATGCCTTTGAGCTGAGGTGAGGAATACCTCAAGGGAGCTTTCAGCTCGGCTTGGTGTGGAGTACCAACGAGAGGGTTAACAAGTTATTGTTACTTCTGATTGAGAATTCTTGCATTGAGGATGCAACGACGAACGTAACCGGAGTCAAATATAGTTAGTGTGGTAACACTGTTGTACCGATTGTATCTCTTGGAGAGAATTGAAACGATACTGTTGTGGAAACAGTTGGTATCAAATACGAGTTGATTATGAATCAATGTGGTAAGCATTGCGAATGGTGGACCGAGTAATGGCTTTGCGTTATATGTAAGACGTACGAGAATATGTCTTTGGAAAGATGCTCGGGAATGGTGAGTACTATGTTATTACTGCGGAGCATCGTTGGAATTTGTATACGTCGTGTATACGTGATTTGAGACTCTATGGAGTTTTCGGTAGTGTGCTGCAATCAAGGTGTGGTTCCTTGGAGCACACGGATGTAGACATCTATGGATATGTGTTTTGTGTGGATCGGTAGCCGTGAGTTGCCCGATCGAGTTGCAAGTGGTGCAACTACTCCTTAGCTGGAGATGGGATTGGAGAATGGAAATTGGGATCAGTATGATATGCCGATGCATACTGGTAGTTTCCATCGTAGCGATGTTTATTTGGCATCGTGGACCAAGTTATTGAGATATCTATGTTGGAATCGGGAATGATTCTATTGGATATCAGTTATGGTTGACTGACTGCTTTCGGATGGTTAACATCGGGGTATGTTAACATCATTAAGGTTGTGATGGTTTGGGAGGATAACTCCATTCCAGAGCTTGGATCGAGGTCGGTGTCCTTGCAGTTGGAGTGTCGTTCATGATGTGTTCATGATTCGACACTGCGAATCTGAATCGGATTGTGTGGTCTCGGTGGTATATGGAGTACGCCTGTGCAAATTTCGAGGATGAAATTTTATTAGTAGGGGGTAAATGTGATATCCGGAAATTATTGTATTGATCTTGGAGTGATTATACCCTTAATTGATTTTAAATTATGAGATAATTACGATGTTGAGATTCCTGAGGAGCTCTCGATCGATAGAGCACCTTTGGCCGATTGACCGAGGAGCCTTGTTTTGTGGAAAATATTTGGTTGTGTTGGAAGCGATGCATGCTTTGCCCAGGTCTTTTAAATGGTTAATCATCGTAATTCGATGATGTATTTGGAGGTTGTATACGTGTTCGGGTATCTGTTGCGTACACGTAATTAATTGTGAGTCATTAATTGTGTTTAGCATGTAATTCACTGGATTTTGGGGCAAAGGCAAAGATTGACTCTTGCTACTTGATTATGAGGTACGTGTAACGTACGAGCATGATAGATATATTATTGACATGTGTATGAATAATATATGAATGTTGGAAATATTATGGTATGTTTTGAGAATCAATACTTGCCGCTATGGAGCGAGCAATGATTGGGATGTTGTCGCTATGGAGCGAACATCGGTTATGATGCAGCCGCTGTTGAGCGTGCGAGGTAATGAATTGTGAAATCATGGTAGAGATATATGCGTTATTGGTAAATCATTAGAGTAATGATTTAATTACATTTGATTCTATTATCGGTTTGAGCACGGGTAAAGTTAATCAATGAAATTGTGATGCTCGGAATAATTGATAATTGTTCTTTTGATTTAATTGTGGTACTTTATCAGACAATTACAGGATTAAATTTTTGGGCATCGTATTTTTAGACCGGAGTTCGAATAAATAATTCTGGGTTGAACTTGTGATGTAAATTAAAGTTATTATTTTATGGAATGATAATTGAATGGTGGAGATTTAAACTTGGCTTTGAGATGAGTATATAATTGAAGAGTTAAGATTCATTCCAGGTTCAGATTTAACAACACTCTTCACCTTATTTCACACACTAAATGTGATATCCCCGAAATGATTATGTGCATTCGAACATTTATTATGATATATGAGAATTATGGTGTTAAATTATGGAGTTGATTTATTTATATTGGGAAATGCTTAGTCATGTGGAGGTCATGGTCTATTAATGCATTTCAGGGTGCATGTGATATATGTTGGGAAATTGGGTTATGGCATGATTATTTGGGGTGTGTGTTGGTCATTGTGGTATAGCATGTTTAGTTGAAATTAGAAGTGTTTTATTGAAAAAATACTATAAAATATCATGTGAGGATATTTTAATACGTCATGCTAAATACCGGGACCAAAACATAACACATCACATAACCCACCACCCAACCACCCCCTCAACCCATACCTCTACCTGCTGCAACCCATACCACTTCTCCACTCTCCCACTCCACCTTCTCATCTCAGAAATCCCTCTCCTCTTTCACCCAAAAATCGTCCAACATCAGGTGAGCAAGTAGGAAGGTGAAGGCTGCAAATTATTGGTGAGGAAACCTTCCAAAGTTGGAGCAAAGAGGGGTGAGGAACCATATCCTGTTTTGGGTTAAGTTTTGTTTGAGTTCATGTTTATTTGAGTAAAAAAATGGCATGTTTAGTAACCTTCTATTGTGATGCTTGTTTTGGAGGTTTACATGGTAGTATAATGTAACTCCTAGCATGTTTATTTGAGCATGATGCATGTTTAATTGGGTGGATTTATTGGTATGAAAGTAGGTGCTCGAAAATGGCAATTGTTCACGATTTGCAGGTATTGGCGATCGATCGGTGCGTTTTCCCGATCGATCGTGAGCACCATGGTGCGAGGCAGAACACTTCAGCGATCGATCGCGAGTTTGGCATGATCGATCGACGATGCCGCGATCGACCGGCACAACTTCAGTGATCGATCGCGGAAGACAGAATTTTGAATGTTGAGGCAGTAGCATCTTGCGATCGATCGGGACATATTGGCGATCGATCGCGAGAAGCCAAAACATGGGTTTTTAATTATTTTTGTGGGATTTTTGGTATTGGGCTATTATTGGCATCTAATATTGTGTTGTACACTTGTGTAGAGCCTTCACAGATAGCCACACAACGCAGGGGATAGAGTCCTGCAATATACCATATTTTGGAAAAGTACGTAAGCGACGTACGGACACCCAACGGTAACATGTATTATATGTTTATTAATTTGACACACGATAGATGCAAGTATGTATCAGTTTATGCATTGTGAGTGTGATACATGTTGATTATGCATTGTAATTGCATATGTATGTTGTGGAACATTTAGTGTGTATTCCACGAGTCACGGTATCACAGTGATGATTTTAATGCTTGCCGCTATTATGCCGCTAAAATGTGAAGCGAGGGTGTGGAGGTCCGCTTGCACATTGAAGCGAGGTTTTCCATATGAAGCGAGGTTAGAAATGCCGCTTATATGATGAAGCGAGGGGGGGAGGTCCGCTTGTTCTAAAAGTTATGAAGCGAAGGGCATTAAAATACACTGATGATGAACTGACTAAGGATTAATTTCAAGATTTAAGAAGTGAAGTTATGTCATGACATTTATTTAAAAATCGTAATATCAGTTATTGATTTAATTATGAGTTATGGTACAGGGACAACCAAAATGGGCGTTTTAAATGCATTGGAATTCAGGAAGTATTTTATATCTATGGTTTATGCATTTACGCTTTACATTCATATTATGTTGAGTATGAATTACCATGTGCTCATGTGTTGGGGGTTGTCTTTGTAGGTGCTTTTGACATGGAGGACCAGGGTCGGAGTTGATACGCTGAGCTGTAAAGAGTGCTACAGGATTTGCAGAACAGAAATTACTTTTGTATAGCTTCTACATAGTGTAGACTAAAGCTTTAGTTCCGTACACTTTTGGTTAGGAATGTATCTAATTCCTTTGAAACTTCTTTGGTACTGTAACTCTTAAGCTCAGGATTATCAACACGGCCTAATACTCTGATTTATGAATGATTAGGTCTCTTAATTGCACCTTAGAATCTTGTTTAGATAACGGGGTCTCACATTTTGGTATCAGCGCAGTGGTTAGAGAACCAGAGAACGAGTGAGGGGTAGACTTTAGAAACAAGTTGGTTAGGTATTCATTGTTGGGCATGTTTATGCATGTGGTGCATACTTTGCGTATAATTTGTTATACTAACAAGCTTATGAATATTATTACTCTTGTTATCTAACGGCTTATATTATGAACTGCTTTTGGTATTGTTGTTAACCCCTGTGTTACAGCATGGCGGCTATTAATCTGGAGAACCTCAACGAAGAGGTGGGAGATGTAGACAGTATCAATGCCAGTATTACTTAGTCGAATCCTCTACCGCCACCTTCTGTAGGCGTGGAGCCTAGTGCACAGATACTGCTACCAGGGGAGATAACCCAGTTCTTGAGCTATCATCCACCACTATTTTAAGGGACTGAGACTGGGGAAGCAGCCAAGGAATGGCTAGAGAGACTGGAGCAGATATTTGTGTCATCGCCCTGTGCACGGACTGCCTGGCTGAGGTTGGCAGAGTTTCAACTGGCGAAAAAGTGTTCCATGTGGTGGAAAACAACAGTTATGGAGCTGAGGGCTCAGGGTATGCCAGTAGAATGGACTGTGTTTAGGACCCGGTTCCTTAACCGGTATTTCTCCGCCGCTGCCAGACAAGTAAAAGAAGATGAGTTCACCAACCTGAAGCAGGGCAGCATTATGCCATGCAATATTCTTCATTGTTGAGGTATGTACCTCATATCGCTGTGAACGGTCACGCAAAGATGAGGCATTTTCTGAAGGGACTGAGGCCCGAGTTATTTGACCTGGTTGTCTCTAACAACCCCAGCTCATTCGATGATGCCTTGACTAGAGCAGAGATGGCAGAGATTGGAGTTAGCGTGTACAAGGAAGTTGTACCCCCTTTCGTACCACCACAGAGACCAGTTGTTGACAGCCTGAGGCCACAAGGAGACTAGTTTAAGCCTCGTGGGGCTTCTTCATCTTCTAGATTTGGTGGGAAGAAATTTCAGAATCAGAAGCAAGGCAATCGGGGACCAGCACAGGGAAGTAGAACAGGAGGGAACAAATGTGACAACTGTGGAGGATCTCACTTGACACGAGACTGTTGAGGCTATTATATTTGCGGCAAGATGGGCCACCTGGCTCGGGTTTGCCCCAATCAGGGAGGTCAGGCAGACTTTAGGCCGAATAGGCCAAGATTTGACTCCGGGACGACACCACAGAGACAACAGTTTGCACCCCGACCTCAGGGAGGTCAGGCAGCAGGGTCGCCGCAGGGTCAAGTATATGCACTGACTCGAGAGCAGGCAGAGGTAGCTCCGGAGGAGGTGATTGCTGGTACGTGCTACTTACTTACGTACCCTGCATTTATTTTGGTAGATACAGGTGCTTCTCATTCTTTTATATCTTCTGCTTTTGTGGAGAAACACCATCTGTGCTCGTCTCTGTTGCCCACGCCTCTTATGGTCTCGACACCCACGGGAAAGCATGTGATTGCAGATCGACTATTATCTGATTGCCTCATTTATTTTGAGGTCAATGATCTGAGGGCTGATCTCATTTGTTGGATATGGCAGATTTTGACTGTATTGTCGGTATTGATGTGTTGAGAAGATACCAGGCTGTGGTTAATTGCCGACAGAGGATGGTGTGTTTTCTGTCTGATCAGGGGTTTCAGTGGACCTTCTATGGGGACGGCTCTCGTCCAAGGATTCCGTTGATTTCGGCAGTTAAGATGTCATGGTTGTTAGAACACGGTCACGCATGCTATCTTATTTATGCCGTGGACGTATCAGGGGAAAAGGAAGAGTTGAGGATCGAGGATATACCAGTAGTTGCGGAATTCACCGATGTGTTTTTGGATGAGATTCCAAGATTTCCGCCTATCAGAGATGTTGAGTTTGAGATTGAGTTACTGCCAGGGACATCTGCTATTTCCCGTGCCCCTTATAGGATGGCACCAGCAGAGCTGAGGGAGTTGAAAGTGCAGTTGCAGGAACTCCTCGACAAGGGGTACATTCGTCCTAGTGTACCGCCTTGAGGTGTGCAAGTCTTGTTCGTGAAGAAAAAGGATGGTTCGATGCGCCTGGCATCGATTACCGTCAGTTGAATAAGGTGACGATTAAGAATAAGTACCCTCTTCCGCGGATTGACGACCTATTTGATCAACTTTGGGGCACATAACTGTATTCCAAGATTGACTTGAGGTCAGGATACCACCAGATACGAGTTAGAGCTGATGACATATAAAAGACAGCTTTTCGGACTCGGTATGGGCACTACGAGTTCTTATTGATGCCGTTCGGGGTGACGAATGCCCCGACTGTCTTTATGAGCCTAATGAACAGTGTGTTTCATAAGTATCTTGATCAGTTCGTGATCGTATTTATTGACTAGTTTATTCAAGAAGTAAGGAGGAGCATGCCAATCATTTGAGGACGGTGCTTCAGATCCTCGGAGATCATCAGTTGTACGCCAAACTCAGCAAGTGTGAGTTCTTGCTGAATAGCGTAGCATTTCTGGGTCATATTCTCTCTAGTGAGGGGATATCAGTAGATCCCAGGAAGATAGAGGCAGTTATGGATTGGTCTACGCCTACTACAGTTCCTGAGATCAGAAGTTTTTTTGGTTTGGCTGGGTATTATCGACTCTTCGTCTAAGGGTTTCAAAGATTGCCAAGCCATTGACGCAGCTAATCAGAAGGGAGTTCCATTCTTTTGGTCGGAAGCTTGTGAGCAGAGCTTCTAGGAGTTGAAGCACAGATTGACTTTGGCACCAGTATTGGTGATTCCTAGGGAGAACAAGAGGTTCGTTCTCTATACTGATGCATCCCTTCAGGGTTTAGGATGCGTACTGATGCGGGACAAGCATGTAGTGGCATATGCTTCGAGATAATTGAAGCCACACGAGACAAGGTATCCAGTCCATGATTTGGAGCTAGCAGCTATAGTGTTTGCCTTGAAGATATGGCGACACTACTTATATGGTACCTCATTTACCATCTACACCAATCACAAGAGCCTGAAGTTCTTGTTTACGCGGGCTGAGCTGAATATGAGACAAAGAAGATGGATGGACCTACTGAAAGACTATGATTGTGAAATCGACTACCATCCGGGAAGAGCAAATTTGACAGCCGACGCTTTGAGTCTGAAAGTGAAGAACACAACAGAGGACGTCATGTGTTTGTCAGCTATGATGACTTCCTACTGTTAGTTGGGTTTTGATTATGATGTGTCTGCTTCACCGCTACAGGTATTGACTTTATTTGCTGAGCCGGACATTTATGAACACATCCGGAAGGCTCAGGGGGCAGACGAAGAAGTCCAGAGATGGTCGTCAGTGGTTCGTCTGGGTCAGTTGTCGAGGTTCATAATAGCTGAGGACGGTTCTTTGAGGTTAGGTGACCGATGGGTGGTTCCGAATAGGGCTGAGTTGCGTCAGGGAATATTACAGCGAGCCCATTGCAGCAGGATGAGTATCCAACCGGGCGGAAAGAAAATGTACAAAGATTTATGTGGCCAGTTTTGGTGGAAATGAATGAAACAAGATGTTACTACATTCGTTAGGCGATGCTTGATCTGTCAGCAAGTGAAGTCTGAGAGGCAGAGGCCTGGTGGTGAGCTTAGGAGCTTGGAAGTGCCAGAGTGGAAGTGGGAGCACGTATCCATGGACTTCGTGACCCACATACCGAGGACCGTTTCGGGTTTTGATGCTATCTGGGTAGTCGTAGACAGACTGACTAAAGTGGCTCACTTCATTCCATACAGTATGACCTTCACATACTTGAGGATGGCTCAGTTATATGTCAGAGATGTAGTGAGACTGCATGTGATCCCTGTTTCGATTGTGTCTGATCGAGATCCGCGGTTCACATCTCACTTCTGGGAAGGCCTTCAGTCAGCTCTGGGTACAGAATTGAGGTTGAGCACAGCATACCATCCTCAAACGGATGGCCAGACCGAACGTATTATCCAAACGCTCGAGGACATGTTGAGGGCATGTGTGTTGGAGTTCGATGCTTCTTGGCAGGATTCAGTGCCTTGGTAGAATTTTCTTATAACAATAATGTAAGGACCCCTAGCCCTTAACCCTTTATTAGTTTATTAACCACTAAGTGTGGCACATGCTTCTATACAAATCAATCGGGAAACTCAGATGATGCTTTAACATTGAATGGCAATTACAAAATTTCTTTAATATTCAACGTTATAAGATCATCTCCACCAATAAATAGACTCATAAATTTCGCCCATTTCCGTCCCCATTAAATCACTTTTCACATCGTGGATTTTTTATGAAAATTTGGGCAGAGTCTCCCCATAAATAGAGCCATCCCGAAATAAAAGTACGTCACATAATATAGTTCCCGGCCAGGGAAAACACATACTCAACAGAATATAGCAACACTAAGCAAATTCCCAGCCAGGGAAGACACCACACATAAGACAACATAAGTGGGTTTCAACACCCACATAATACACCAATGACTCTCATATCATTAGCAATTCTACCCTTAATTGCATGCAACATAGAATGAAAGAGAGAAAGGCTCATGACTTTGTATACAACCCATATACAAGTATAACCGTGCTCACATGCCATCATCATAATGTATATATAACCCTCGGGTGTATATAAGTATTCTATACGATACCGTGCTCCATCAAGCCCTGGTACCACGATCCTGGGAGTACATCCAATCAACAGCTCGAGCTCTGTTCCACAGCCATCGATGTACCTGTTCACCTGCCCCAACAGAGACAGCCCCCAACGGGGTGAGCATACTAATACATCCAATCATGTGTTGCAACATTCTGAAGTTCAGATAGAGTCCGATGTATCCTATGTGGAGCGGCCTATCAGAATTCTGGATCGGGCAGATCGCAAACTTTGGAACAAGGTGATACCTATGGTCAAAGTTCAGTGGGACCGTAGGGGTGTCGAAGAGGCCACGTGGGAGACGGAGCGACACATGGTGCAGCACTATCGAAACTATTTTCTGGTATGTGATTTATGTTTTGTTTCGTTTTGGTAAGTGCATGTTGATTTCGAGGACGAAATCCTATAAGTAGGGGAGTATTGTGATATCCCCGAAATGATTATGTGCATTCGAACATTTATTATGATATATGAGGATTATGGTGTTAATTTATGGAGTTGATTTATTTATATTGGGAAATTCTTAGTCATGTGGAGGTCATGGTCTATTAATGCATTTCAGGGTGCATGTGATATATGTTGGGAAATTGGGTTATGGCATGATTATTTGGGGTGTGTGTTGGTCATTGTGGTATAGCATGTTTAATTTGAAATTAGAAGTGTTTTATTGAAAAAATACTATAAAATATCATGTGAGGATATTTTAATACGTCATGCTATATACCGGGATAAAAACATAACACATCACATAACCCACCACCCAACCACCCCCCTCAACCCATACCTCTACCTGCTGCAACCCATACCTCTTCTTCACTCTCCCACTCCACCTTCTCATCTCAGAAATCCCTCTCCTCTTTCACCCAAAAATCGTCCAACATCAGGTGAGCAAGTAGGAAGGTGAAGGCTGCAAATTCTTGGTGAGGAAACCTTCCAAAAGTTGGAGCAAAGAGGGGTGAGGAACCATATCCTGTTTTGGGTTAAGTTTTGTTTGAGTTCATGTTTATTTGAGTAAAAAAATGACATGTTTAGTAACCTTCTATTGTGATGCTTGTTTTGGAGGTTTACATGGTAGTATAATGTAACTCCTAGCATGTTTATTTTAGCATGATGCATGTTTAATTGGGTGGATTTATTGGTATGAAAGTAGGTGCTCGAAAATGGCAATTGTTCGCGATTTGCAGGTATTGGCGATCGATCGGTGCATTTTTCCGATCGATCGCGAGCACCATGGTGAGAGGCAGAACACTTCAGCGATCGATCGCGAGTTTGATGCGATCGATCGGCGATGCCACGATCGATCGGCACAACTTCAGCGATCGATCGCGGAAGACAGAATTTTGAATGTTGAAGCAGTAGCATCTCGCGATCGATCGGGACATATTGGCGATCGATCGTGTGATGACCAGGGATTATAGATGTTAATCCCGGAGTGTTAATAACCCCTAAAGTTGTTTTACGTGGCGATTTGGAGTTTAATCGCGGTGTTGGGCCTTCCGGACTCGTCTATTTGGGTAGTTGGGATCGTTGGATCCCGAGGTTGAGATTGTATTCTCATTCCGGTGAAAAACCTATGAGTTGGGTTTTTAGTGTGACTCGGGATCTGGGGTGCTTTGTGTGGGCACCGGTAGGGGGTTTTGGAGTTAGAGAGAGAATTTTTGGAAACAGATGATTTTTAATGAATCACGATGTATTTGTGGGGCTATTAGTATTTCGGGATATTTTTGCTATAAATACCAGTTGAACCCGAGATTTTAATTATTGGAACCATTTTCCTCACCTTACCTTTCTCTCTCCCCGCGCTACTTCCGTCTCACTCGACCCCCGCAGCTTCAGGTCGTGCGCCCGCCGCCGTCCGGCCGCCATCCGGTGCGTCCGACCCGCCGTTGGCTTCGTCTCGTCAAGGCGCACCTTCCCATACCAACAATTTGAAGTTTCGTCGAGTATCGCGTTCGGAGTGCTACAGGATTAGCATGTTAGAGAAAATTTTGTATAGCTTCTACTGAGTAGAGTAAGACTCTAATGTAGTGCCTTGATAGGAATTGTGTTATTCCTTTTTGAAACATTTTGGTACTGTAATCTCTAAAGCTTAGGTTAATCAACACGATACGTTACTCTGATATATTCACATGAATGTTTAGTTCTCTAAATTGCACCTTAGTAACTTGATGTGATAACGGGGTCTCACATTTAGTGGTATCAGAGCAGTGGTTAGATAACCAGGGAAGAGTGAAGGGTAGCCTTTAGAAACAAGTTGGCTAGGCATTCATTGTTGGGCATGTTATGCATGTGATGCATATTGTTGTATAAGTGTTATACTAACATGCTTTTGAATATGATACTCTTGTTATCTAACGGCTTATATTATGAACTGCTTTTGGTATTGTTGTTAACATTGGTGTTGCAGCATGGAGGCTGTTAACCCGGAGAACCCCAATGAGGAGGTAGGGGATATGGACAGTAGGAATGCCAGTATCGCTCAGCTGAACCCTTTACCACCACCTGCTGTGGGCGTGGAGCCCAGTGTACAGATGTTACTGCCAGGGGAGCTCAGTTTGAAGCAGTTTCTGAGTTTCCATCCGCCCATGTTTGAGGGAATTGAGTCTGGTGAAGTAGCTGAGGAGTGGTTGGAACGTATAGAGCAGATACTTGTGACTGCACCCTGTGCACGCACGGCATGGCTAAGGTTAGCCAAATTTCAGATGGCTAAGAAGCCTGCTATGTGGTGGAAGACCACCGTGACGGAGCTGAGAGCTCTAGGTATGGCAGTTGACTGGACTGTATTCCGGACCCGGTTCCTTAACCTGTATTTCTCTGCAGCTGCCAGACAATTAAAAGAGGATGAGTTCAACTGTTTGAAGCAGGGTAGCATGTCAGTGTCGTACTATGCTATGCAGTATTCCTCACTGCTGAGGTATGTACCTCATATTGCTGTCAGCAGCCATGCAAAGATGAGGAACTTTCTGAAGGGATTGAGGCCAGAACTATTTGATAGGGTTATATCCAACAACCCCAGTTCATTTGATGACGTCCTGACACGGGCAGAGTTAGCGGAGATTGCGGTGGGCGCGTACAAGGATGTTGTACCCCCTTCTGTACCACCACAGAGGCCTGCTGCTGATAGTCTGAGGCCACGAGGGGATCAGTTCAAGGCTCGTGGGGCCTCATCATCTTCCAAATTTAGTGGGAAGAAGTCTTAGGGTCAGAAACAGAACAATAAGGGACCCACACAGGGGAGCAAGACAGTGGGAAACAAGTGTAGCAACTGTGGAGGATGGCACTTGTCATGGGACTGTCAGGGTTGCTATATCTGTGGCAAGGTGGGCCACTTTGCTCGAGGTTGCCCCAATCGGGCAGGTCAGACAGATTCAGGGCCGAATAGGCCGAGGTTTGATGCTGGGAGGGCACCACAGAGACAGCAGTTTGCACCACGACCACAGGGAGGTCAGACGGCAGGACCGCCACAGGGACAGGTGTATGCACTGACCAGGGAGCAGGCTGAGGCAGCCCCAGATGAGGTCATTGCTGGTACGTGCCATTTATTTACGTACCCTGCACTTATATTGATAGATACAGGTGCTTCCCATTCTTTTGTATCTACTGCTTTTGTGGAGGGACACCACTTGTGCTCGTCTCTGTTACCCACACCTCTTATGGTCTCGACACCCACGGGGAAGCATGTGATTGCGGATCGGCTGTTATCTGATTGCCTCATTTATTTTGAGGGAAATGATCTGAGGGCCGATTTGATTCAGTTAGAGATGGCATACTTTGACTGCATTATCGGCATTGACGTGTTGAGCAGATACCGAGCTGTGGTAGACTGCCGGCAGAGGATTGTCCGTTTTCTGTCTGATCAGGGGTTCCAGTGGACCTTTTATGGGGACGGCTCTCGTCCAAAGATTCCGGTAATATCAGTGGTTAAGATGGTGCGATTATTGGAGCGCGGCCACACAGGTTACATCATTTATGCTGTGGATGTATCTGAGGAAAAGGAAGTGAGAGCCGAGGACATTCCGGTTGTGGCGGAGTTCATTGATGTGTTCCCAGATGAGATTCCGGGATTTCCACCTGTCAGGGACGTGGAGTTTGCTATAGAGCTGCTGCCAGGGACATCGGCCATTTCTCGTGCCCCATACAGGATGGCACCGGCAGAGCTGAGGGAACTGAAGGTACAGTTACAGGAGCTCCTCGACAAGGGATACATCCGTCCTAGTGTATCGCCTTGGGGTGCGCCAGTCTTGTTCGTGAAAAAGAAGGATGGATCGATGCGTCTGTGCATTGACTACAGGCAACTGAACAAGGCTACAGTGAAGAACAGATATCCGCTTCCGAGGATCGATGATCTGTTCGACCAGCTTCAGGGTACAGAGGTGTACTCCAAGATAGATTTGAGGTCAGGCTATCACCAGGTACGGGTTAGAGCTGGTGATGTCCAAAAGACGGCTTTTAGAACTCGGTATGGGCACTATGAGTTCTTGGTGATGCCATTCGGGGTGACGAATGCCCCTGCTACATTTATGAGCCTGATGAACAGAGTATTTCAGGAGTACCTCGATCAGTTTGTGATCGTGTTCATTGATGACATCCTGGTCTATTCAAGGAATGAGGAGGATCATGCCGATCATCTGAGGATAGTGCTCCAGATCCTCAGAGATCATCAGTTGTACGCCAAACTCAGCAAGTGTGAGTTTTGGCTGAGCAGTGTTGCATTCTTGGGCCATATCATATCACGAGAGGGGATATCAGTAGACCCGAGGAAGATAGAAGCAGTTATGGATTGGTCTGCCCTACTTCAGTCAGTGAGATTCAGAGTTTCCTTGGTTTGGCTGGCTATTATCGACGTTTCGTCGAGGGTTTCTCAAAGATCGCCAAGCCGCTTACACAGCTGACTCAGAAGGGAGTCTCATTTTGTTGGTCAGATGCTTGTGAGTAGAGTTTCAGGGAATTGAAGCACAGACTGACTACTGCACCAGTTCTAGTGATTCCCAAGGAGAACAAATGATTTGTTCTTTTTACCGACGCATCGCTACAGGGATTAGGGTGCGTACTGATGCAGGACAGGCATGTAGTGGCTTATGCTTCGAGACAACTGAAGCCACACGAGACGAGGTATCCAGTCCATGATCTGGAGTTGGCAGCTATAGTGTTCGCCTTGAAGATATGGCGACACTATTTATACGGTACCTCATTTACCATCTTCACTGATCACAAGAGCCTGAAGTTCTTGTTTACACAGGCTGAGCTGAACATGAGGCAGAGGAGATGGATGGACCTGCTGAAGGATTATGATTGTGAAATCCTATACCATCCCGGGAAAGCAAATCTGACAGCCGACGCCCTGAGTCGGAAGGTGCGGAGCACTGCAGAGGATGCCATGTGTTTATCAGCTATGTTGGGCTCCTACTGCCATTTGGGATTCGATTTTAATGTATCTTCTTCACCAGTACAGGTTTTGACCTTGCTAGCTGAGCCTGTTATTTATGATCACATCAGGAAGGCTCAGGGGACCGATGTAGAGGTTCAGAGATGGATATTAGTGGTTCATTCAGGTCAGCCATCGAGGTTTAGAGTGGCTGAGGATGGTTCTCTGAGACTTGGCGATAGATGGGTGGTTCCAGATACACCCGAGTTGCGTCAGGGTTTATTACAGCGAGCTCATTGCAGCAGGATGAGTATCCACCCAGGCGGGAAGAAGATGTATTAGGATCTACGCAGCCAGTTCTGGTGGAGGCGTATGAAACAAGATGTCACCTCATTTGTCAAGCGCTATTTGATTTGTCAGCAGGTGAAGGATGAGAGGCAGAGGCCTGGAGGTGAACTAAGGAGTTTGGAGATACCCGAGTGGAAGTGGCAGCACGTGTCTATGGATTTCGTGACCCACTTACCAAGGACTGTTTCGGGTTTTGATGCCATCTGGGTAGTCATGGACAGATTGACTAAAGTGGCTCATTTCATTCCCTACTGTATGACATATACGCACTTGAGGATGGCACAGTTATATGTCAGAGATGTGGTGAGACTGCATGGAATCCCTGTTTCGATAGTGTCCGATCGAGATCCGCGGTTCACATCTCACTTCTGGGAGGGTCTGCAGACAACTCTAGGTACAGATTTGAGGCTGAGCACAGCCTATCACCCACAGACGGACGGATAGACCGAGCGTACGATACAGACGCTCGAGGATATGTTGAGAGCTTGTGTGCTAGAGTTCGACATATCATGGCAGGACTCGATAGCCTTAGTGGAGTTCTCTTACAACAACAGCTACCAGGCAAGTATACAGATGGCTCCTTTCGAGGCCCTCTATGGTAGGCGTTGTAGGTCACCCTTGTGTTGGGATGACTTGGACCGTAAGTCGGTTGGAGGACCAGAGTTGGTTCAGGAAATGGAAGAGAAAGTTAAGGTTATCAGAACAAAGATGAAGGCAGCTCAGGACAGACAGGCAGCATATGCCAATCAGCGGCGTAGGCCGTTGGAGTTTCAGTTAGACGACAGAGTTTTTCTGAAAATCTCACCTTTCAGAGGCGTAGTACGGTTTGGTATGAGGGGGAAGTTGTCTCCTAGATACGTGGGGCCGTATGAGATCTTACAGCGTGTGGGTACTCTGGCGTACCGTTTGGCTTTACCGCCTTCTCTGTCGGGTATACACGATGTATTTCATGTGTCTATGCTGAGGAAGTATGAGCCGGATCCTTCACATGTGTTACAGCCTTCAGAGGTGCAGATTGAGTCCGATGTTTCTTATGAGGAGCGGCGTATCAGGATTTTGGATAGGGCAGACCGCAGACTTCGGAACAAGGTTATTCCTATGATCAAGGTTCATTGGGATCGTAGGGGTGTCGATGAGGCCACGTGGGAGACAGAGCGACACATGGTGCAGCACTATCCAGAGCTATTTTCTGGTATGCGTTTATGTATTGTGTTATCTTTTGATTGACAGCATGTTTGATTTCGGGGACGAAATCTTATAAGTAGGGGAGTATTGTGATATCCCCGAAATGATTACGTGGGTAATCATACAATTAAAGGTTGTTAATTGTGAGACTATGTGCTAAAGGCGTATTTTATGTGGGAGTGAGTTATTTATTTTGATGATGTGGTTTAGGGAGCATGTTAGGTGTTTTTAATTATTGTGTTGATGTGGTAAAATAATAAAATATCAAGGAGAGATATTTTTATACATCGTATGAAATACCGGGACACAATTAAACACCACAAAACCACCCTACATGCAACCACCCCACCCCCACTTGGTTGAACCCACGCCCCTCCCCTGTTTTCTGGAAAGCAGAATTGACTAAGTATGCTACTTTGGACTTAGATATTTTCACATTGTCTCCTCCAAAAAGCTTCCTTCTTTTCTCTTCTTTTTGTCTGCAACGTGGTCGGTTTCAAGGAGGAAAGTGATCGGATTTCATTCATCCTTTCATATAGAAAATCGAAGGGCAAAAGTGGTGAGGAGTCACATGTTCTTCCCAGTTTTTAAATTCCTAAGCATGCTTGTTCTTTGTAGCAGATTTGGCATGCTAGTTTAGGGTTTAAAGAAATATTGTTATGAATACTTTTATGTGATGTTTATGAGGCTCTCTGTAATTTTCCTTGAGCATGTTGCATGTTTTATGTAGAGGATTAAAGCATGTGAAGTTTAGTGTTGTAAAATCTGGGTAAGGAATATGCCCTGTTTTTCTGGAAAATTATGGTTTGGGAGTGATTTTGAGGAGGTGATATCATGCACGTTAGCTTAGGTTTTTGGTAAACCTTTGATGTGAAAATATGCATGGTAGTTTTGTGAAGCCCTTGGCATGTTTGTTCGAGCATGCTTTATGTTATATGTGGTAGATATAATAGCATGAAGTGAAGTACTCAAAAATCTGGAAATTTATATGTTGCCCTGTTTCCGGAAAAGTTGGTTGAGTACTTATGTAAATGGTTGACGTTTATGCATGTGGGCTTAAGTTTGAGGTGTAAATTTGGTATGAATACACTCGGAGTAGTGTATTGTAATTGCTAGCATAATTGTTCAAACATGTGGTGTATGTTATATGCTAGATCGAAGGGTGTGAATATAGGTGTTCGAGAATTCTGGGTTGGTATTTCTCGAACAGGGCATCTCGATCGATCGACATTTCTTCTCGATCGATCGAGCGAGGCAGAATCTTGGTTTTGATTTAAGGCGTCTTCTCGATCGATCGGGAAGAGGGGCAGATCGATCGAGAGACCCAGAATGTTGAAAAATATAAATTGATATATTTTGTTAAAATTTTGATATTGGATTGTAATGAGGCATCTAATATTGTGTTATACACTGGTGTAGGTAGCTACACAGCGCAGGGGATAGAGTCCTGCAACACATCACATTTTGGAAAGGTACGTAAGCGACGTACGGGCATCCCAACGGTAACATGTACTTATGTTTGTCTGTGTGACACATGATGAATGCAATGTGATGCATTAAGGTTATGATACATGTTATTATGCATTGTGTTGCATATTATGCATTGTTGTTGCATATTGTGATGTGGAATAAAGTGGTGTATTCCACGAGTCAGGGCGATCACAGTTAAGGTTTTAATGCTTATGCTTTACCGCTGAAAATGTGGAGCGGGAGGGGGGAGGCTCGCTTGCACATGGAGGCGAGGTATACCATACTGAGCGAGGAAGAGATACCGCTAGTATGAAGAAGCGGGTATGCGATACCGCTTGTTTTGAGATTAAGAAAGCATTAAAATAACTGATGATGACTGACTCAAGAAAAAGAGGAAATGTCATGACATTCATTTGTAAAGCCATACATTCATATAATGTGTTTTATTATGAATTATGGTACAGGGCCAACCAATGGGCGTTATAAATGCCACGAACTAAAGCGACTAAGGCTCGAACCACCATGGTTCGAACCACAACCACTCGGCTTGACCATTGATGGGCCTAGGGTTCGAAACCCTAGCCCATGGCCGAGCCAAGCTCGAGAGGCGGCGGCGCTAGGGTTCCAAACCCTAGCCGCCTCGCACCATCTTTATTTTTTATCGAGCCAACTTGCTTGAAACAACGAAATTCATGAGCCACAAGCTACGATCCAACCATGGACGGTTCATGACGGTGACGGCTTAACCATCTCGAGCCAAGGGTTCGAAAAACCCTAGCCCTCATGTGGTGTAGCCGTCGACCCTCATAATTCCGTGGACCATGATCGAACCAACTTGCACCTTCTCAATACTTTATCGAGCCAATAGAGTTCAAAACCCTAGATTGTGTGACGGCTTGACCCATGCAGTAATCCCATGAGCATACAGCGCAGCGGAATAAAATTTTTAGGATTACTAACACCGGATCTATACATAGGTTATCATATCGGATTAAGGTAATACGAAGGTCTCACCCTTGTAGCGTGTTTGAAGCAGAATCCACGGAGCAGCACCACGTCCTACGCCTTCTCCGAGTCAATAGCAAAACTCGATGAGTTTTGCCTCAACGGTATCCACACGATCAAATCGGGTGAAGGGATGGTTTAATAACAAGTTGCTAGACAAGTTATTAAACCGGAACAAGGAACACACACTCGATTCTCAATCGAAAACTCGTCGGAATCACAATCCCTCTTCGGCTATCAAAGAAAAAACCGAGAGCAAATTGCAAGAGGCGGCCGAGAGCTTATGTTGTGTGTAGGTTTAATGTTATGAAGTTGTCTTGCAATTAAACACCTTGTAATCATCTTTTATTTAATTAATTAAAGGCTTTCATAAAGCCTCATGGGCTTAAGCCCATGATTTAATTAATCATTATGATTATTAATTAAGACTCCTCTTAATTATTTAATTCATCCCATGAATTTAATTTCCCTTCTCGATTTAATCTTTTGTGCGACCCGATAGGATCTTGTAATGTTGGCAGTGAAATAAAATCTCATTTTACGTCTCAAGCATTGAGCGGTATCTAGCAACACATCAATGTTACCCAAATTACAAGAATGTCAATGACTCGACATAACCTTTAGAACTTGTGATAATATTAATCATGTAACTTAATCCCTTTGTCCTTTGTGTTTAGATTGAACACGAGTCATGGAATAGTCATACTCGTATATCCAATCTTTATTTCTTGATCCCCAAGTAGAATTAGAATAAACGAATAAGCTCGATATCTCATATCGACTCATTCGAGCATGGCCATGCATTTTAGTTCTCACTTGATCAAGGGCCAAACACATCTCCTGTTATATAGGAGGGACAAATCCTATCTCGATCAGTCAACATCCCTCTACATAATTCGTAGTGTATCCAATAGTCGCCTTTATAGATTACCCTGTTACGGGTAACGTTTGACGATATCAAGATACATAACTCCTTATGTTGGGATCTCTGATGATCACAAGTTATAAGGATTACATACATTATTATCACTATGATAATTGCATATGACGATCATATAACTATCCATGTTGCATTCTCATGGTGGGTCTGTCCAGTACATCGTTCTCTAACATATACCCATATGTTGATTTGATATCTCATATCAATGAACAATTCATCGATCAACATATACTAGTCTCTACGTATTATCATTATCCCCATTCATGATAATACTTGACTAGGGACATCTTTAAGAATAATACAATATTATTCTAAGGACATTAACATATATATTAATTCACAATGCACAGTTAAAAGAATAATATATAATAATGAATTGCCATTCATAAAACCATAAACATTGTATGTCTTAAACAATCATCTAATGACTTGTCTTAGGGCATATCCCAACAAATCTCCCACTTGCACTAAGACCACTCAGACATATACCTAATGCCTAGAGATCTAGTATGACGATCATGCTTCTGCTGTGACAGCGGCTTCGTCAATGGGTCAGATACATTATCATCTGTTGGTACTTTGCATATTTTAACATCTCCCCTTTCAACGATTTCTCGAATGAAATGGAAACGCCTTAGTATGTGCTTCTTTGGTGAGATCTTGGTTCCTTAGCCAATGCGATCGCTCCATTGTTGTCACAATAGAGCTCTATCGGATCTTTAATGCTAGGCACCACTCCAAGTTCAGAATGAACTTCCTCATCCAAACAGCTTCCTTTGCTGCATCCGAGGCAGCAATATACTCAGCTTCCGTTGTAGAATCGGCTACTGTTTCTTGCTTTGAACTCTTCCAGCTCACAGCACCTCCATTCAGGCAATACACATATCCAGATTGCGATCGAAAATCATCTTTGTCGGTTTGGAAGCTTGCATCAGTGTAACCCATTACATTGAGCTCTTCCTCACCTCCATAAATCAAGAATGTATCCTTAGTCCTTCTCAAGTACTTTAGGATATTCTTGACAGCAATCCAGTGACCTTCACCTGGATCAACTTGATATCTGCTCGTCATGCTCAAAGTATACGATACATCGGGACGAGTACATATCATGGCATACATGATAGATCCAATAGCTGACGCGTATGGAATCTTACTCATGCGTTGTCTCTCATCTGGTGTTGAATGACACTGTTCCTTCGAGAGATAAATGCCATGCGTCATAGGCACGAATCCTTTCTTTGATTCTTGCATGCTAAACCTTTTAAGCACCTTGTCTATGTATGTACTTTGACTTAGACCAAGAAGCCTTCTCGATCTATCTCTATAGATCTTGATTCCTAATACATAGGTGGCTTCTCCCAAGTCTTTCATCGAAAAGCAATTCCATAGCCAAATCTTTACAGATTGCAAGGCAGGGATATCATTTCCAATAAGAAGTATGTCATCTACATACAACACTAGGAAAATGATTACGCTCCCACTGACCTTCTTGTAGACACAAGGTTCATCTTCATTTTGATAAAACCAAACTCTTTGATTGCATCATCAAAACGAAGATTCCAACTCCGAGAAGCTTGCTTCAATCCATAAATGGATCGTTGTAGCTTCCATATCTTTCCAGCATTCTTTGGATCGACAAAACCCTCGGGCTGTGTCATGTACACATCCTCGAGCAGATTTCCATTAAGGAAAGCTGTTTTGACATCCATCTGCCAGATTTCATAATCATGAAATGCAGCTATTGCAAGTAAGATCCTTATGGATTTAACCATGGCCACTGGTGAAAAAGTTTCATCATAGTCAATACCATGAATTTGTTTGAATCCTTTTGCAACCAGCCGACCTTTATAGGTTTGTACGTTACCATCCATATCGGTCTTTTTCTTGAAAATCCATTTGCACCCTATGGGTCGTACCCCTTCAGGTGGATCAACCAAAGTCCATACTTGGTTTGCATACATGGATTCCATCTCAGATTTCATGGCCTCTTGCCATATCTCAGAATCATTGCCCATTATAGCTTGTTGATAAGATGACGGCTCATCCTCATCAATAAGTAGTAAGTCACCTTGTTGAGTCACAAGAAATCCATATCTCTGTGGCTCCCGGTGTACTCTTACAGACCTACGCTGGGCTTGTGTCTCTTGAGCAGGTGCTTCTTCCACAACAGCTTGTGGTGCCTGCTCTGTTTCCATCTCAATCTCAGGTTCAGTGTTTTCTTGTGGTTGAACTTCACTAAGTTCTATTTTTCTCCCACTGGTTTTTCTAGAAATAAATTCTCTTTCAAGAAATACACCAGTCCGAGCAACAACTACTTTGTTCTCGGTGGGATAATAGAAATAGTACCCTTTCGTTTCCTTAGGATACCCCACAAATAAACACTTATCAGATTTGGGTCCAAGTTTGTTAGTGGCGTGACGTCTAACTTGTGTACTTATTGGTCCACATACATCACTATGTATTAGTCCCAATAAAACATTTGCCCTTTCAACATGTCCCTTGAAAGGGGCTTTAGTCATCTTGCCCATTAAACAAGATTCGCATGTTTCATATGATTCAAAATCAAATGAATCTAATACTCCATCCTTATGAAGTTTAGATATGCGGTTCTCGTTTATGTGGCCCAAGCGACAGTGCCAGAGATAAGTCGGATTACAATCATTATTTTTAATCCTTTTAGTATTTATGTTATAGATAGGCATATCAAGATTTAATACATAAAGACCATTCACCATTTGTGCACTAGCATAAAACATATCATTTAAATAAATAGAACAACAATTGTCCTTTATTATAAATGAAAAACCATACTTGTCTAAACAAGAAATAGATATTATGTTTTTAGTAATAGAAGGCACAAAATAACAATCTTTCAAAATCAGTGATAAACCAGAAGGTAAAGCTAAATGATAATCTCCTATAGCTAATGCAGCAACTCTTGCTCCATTTCCAACTCGGAGATCTACTTCACCTTTCGCCAATGTCCTACTCCTTTTGAGATCCTGCACATTTACACAAATGTGAGATCCACATCCAGTATCTAATACCCATGATGAAGAAGTAGATAAATTGACTTCTATAACAAAAATACCTGAAGCGGAAGTCACACTTCCTTTCTTTAGATCCTCCAGATATACTTTGCAGTTTCTTTTCCAATGGCCGGTCTCACCGCAATGGAAACAGTTCCCTTCCTTTGCTATCCCTCCCTTTGGCTTCAGTGCATAAGACTTTGGCTTAGATTTAACAAAGACTTTCTTTGCTTTCTTGTTGCCTTTAGCTTTGGCCCTTCCTTTGCCCTTATTCACAATAAGGACATTTGTGGCCTTAGTCTTCTTAGTATTTGCTTCATATGTTCTCAACATACCAAGCAACTGTGGTAGAGTCTTTTCCATGTCAGTCCTATTGTAATTTACTACAAATTGACTGAAGCTTTCAGGCAACGATTGCAAGATCACATCGGTGGCCAACTCTTGGTCCAATGGAAAACCTAGCTTGTCCAGATTCTCAATGTACCCAATCATCTTGAGCACATGAGTTCCAACTAAGCTTCCTTCTACCATCCTGCACTGGAATAACGCTTTAGAGACGTCATACCTCTCTTGTCTAGCTTGATGTTGGTACAACTGCTTTAAGTGTTCGATCATATCGAACGCCTCCATTTCCTCATGTTGCTTCTGAAGCTCAGAGTTCATGGTGGCAAGCATGAGGCACCCAACATGAAGTGCGTCACTCTGATGCTTCTTGTAAGCATCCTTTTCGGTTCTTGTAGCCGTTAGGGGAGGTTCCTCAGCGGGTAAGGGTTCCTCTAGGACATATTGTTTCTTTTCTTGTTTGAGGACTATCCTCAAGTTCCTATGCCAGTCTAGGAAATTCGTCCCATTTAATTTGTCCTTCTCAAGGACCGATCGCAGTGATAAAGTGCTAGTAACGTTGTTAGTTGCCATGGATATCTACAATATAAATATGCAAAATAAGTTTATGATTTAAATCATTTAACATGGTCCTATATTAAATGATACTCCCACTATTTTGTTTGAAAAATATCAACCCTCGAAACCTTTAGTGGGCCAAGATCCATATTTCGCCTAATCTTGAGTTAGCTTTGGCTAATCACCCAAGACTCGGTTATTTAGGTAGACAACACTTTGTCAATTACATCACATATAATTCTTGGATAGTTGGACGAACAACACTTTGTTCAATTCATCAAATGAATTATAATCCAACCCATGCCTCTAGGTTCCCAATCCTATTGAGATAACCTAGTTAAGTCGTACCCAATTAAAGTATAACGGATATCACTTTTATCCTTTCGCGCCTTACTAAGATTGCCACGGTGCTTTGCTTTGGCAAACCCACACATGTACAATCGAAGTTATTGACGAGTACTTTTATTTTGGAAGGCATCTAAAACTTAATATTTTAGAGGGATTTATTGATCTCATGATTAATTTGATAATTTAAAATATGTCCACTACATATAGTTGTATACATATCTACATATATGTGTAATACTATTATCAAACTAAAACATAAGATAAATCATGCATCAACATACATAATTAAACGTGACATGGTTATAGCCCCTACTAATGATTTTCTCAAGCCAATGAGAAAATCCTATGAGTCAACCTAAGGTAACTTCACAAGCACCTTCCTTGGCTCCAATTTGTGAATGGCCTCCTCATCCCGGCACGATGCTCCATCTTCATTGATCACCATCAATAAAATAAACTACACTATTTACAAGATATAGAATTCCTCGATTCACATTCGAGGGGAACATAGGGGAGGGATTACATTTAGAATGAAACAGAGAAAGGCACGACACGCAGGTCGTATTATAAATTACAAACATCCACAAATCCTATCTAATAGGTCAAAGGGCTATAACCACGCACCATGCTCAAACAACACATAAAGCATGCATTAACATTTAATTAATTAAATTCTAAACATTTTAAATTTAATTCTAATTAAAACTGTAAAATAATTTTTGAAAAATTATCGTACGCTCGGGACATCACATGCCACGAACTAAAGCGACTAAGGCTCGAACCACCATGGTTCGAACCACAACCACTCGGCTGGACCATTGATGGGCCTAGGGTTCGAAACCCTAGCCCATGGCCGAGCCAAGCTCGAGCGGCGGCGGCGCTAGGGTTCCAAACCCTAGCCGCCTCGCACCATCTTTATTTTTTATCGAGCCAACTTGCTTGAAACAACGAAATTCATGAGCCACAAGCTACGATCCAACCATGGACGGTTCATGACGGTGACGGCTTAACCATCTCGAGCCAAGGGTTCGAAAAACCCTAGCCCTCATGTGGTGTAGCCGTCGACCCTCATAATTCCGTGGACCATGATCGAACCAACTTGCACATTCTCAATACTTTATCGAGCCAATAGAGTTCAAAACCCTAGATTGTGTGACGGCTTGACCCATGCAGTAATCCCATGAGCATACAGCGCAGCGGAATAAAATTTTTAGGATTACTAACACCGGATCTATACATAGGTTATCATATCGGATTAAGGTAATACGAAGGTCTCACCCTTGTAGCGTGTTTGAAGCAGAATCCACGGAGCAGCACCACGTCCTACGCCTTCTCCGAGTCAATAGCAAAACTCGATGAGTTTTGCCTCAACGGTATCCACACGATCAAATCGGGTGAAGGGATGGTTTAATAACAAGTTGCTAGACAAGTTATTAAACCGGAACAAGGAACACACAATCGATTCTCAATCGAAAACTCGTCGGAATCACAATCCCTCTTCGGCTATCAAAGAAAAAACCGAGAGCAAATTGCAAGAGGCGGCCGAGAGCTTATGTTGTGTGTAGGTTTAATGTTATGAAGTTGTCTTGCAATTAAACACCTTGTAATCATCTTTTATTTAATTAATTAAAGGCTTTCATAAAGCCTCATGGGCTTAAGCCCATGATTTAATTAATCATTATGATTATTAATTAAGACTCCTCTTAATTATTTAATTCATCCCATGAATTTAATTTCCCTTCTCGATTTAATCTTTTGTGCGACCCGATAGGATCTTGTAATGTTGGCAGTGACATAAAATCTCATTTTACGTCTCAAGCATTGAGCGGTATCTACCAACACATCAATGTTACCCAAATTACAAGAATGTCAATGACTCGACATAACCTTTAGAACTTGTGATAATATTAATCATGTAACTTAATCCCTTTGTCCTTTGTGTTTAGATTGAACACGAGTCATGGAATAGTCATACTCGTATATCCAATCTTTATTTCTTGATCCCCAAGTAGAACTAGAATAAACGAATAAGCTCGATATCTCATATCGACTCATTCGAGCATGGCCATGCATTTAGTTCTCACTTGATCAAGGGCCAAACACATCTCCTGTTATATAGGAGGGACAAATCCTATCTCGATCAGTCAACATCCCTCTACATAATTCGTAGTGTATCCAATAGTCGCCTTTATAGATTACCCTGTTACGGGTAACGTTTGACGATATCAAGATACATAACTCCTTATGTTGGGATCTCTGATGATCACAAGTTATAAGGATTACATACATTATTATCACTATGAGAATTGCATATGACGATCATATAACTATCCATGTTGCATTCTCATGGTGGGTCTGTCCAGTACATCGTTCTCTAACATGTACCCATATGTTGATTTGATATCTCATATCAATGAACAATTCATCGATCAACATATACTAGTCTCTACGTATTATCATTATCCCTATTCATGATAATACTTGACTAGGGACATCTTTAAGAATAATACAATATTATTCTAAGGACATTAACACATATATTAATTCACAATGCAGAGTTAAAAGAATAATATATAATAATGAATTGCTATTCATAAAACCATAAACATTGTATGTCTTAAACAATCATCTAATGACTTGTCTTAGGGCATATCCCAACACTGAGCTGTAAGGAGTGCTACAGGATTAGCATGTTAGAGAAAATTTTGTATAGCTTCTACTGAGTTGAGTAAGACTATAATGTAGTGCCTTGATAGGAATTGTGTTATTCCTTTTTGAAACATTTTGGTACTGTAATCTCTAAAGCTCAGGTTAATCAACACGATACGTTACTCTGATATATTCACATGAATGTTTAGTTCTCTAAATTGCACCTTAGTAACTTGATGTGATAACGGGGTCTCACAATATGAATGATATCGATATGATTGGAAATGAACTAATATTGAGTGATAATTTCGATATAGATTCTTCATGATTCTCAAGACGTCGGGATAGCCCATCATGTTGTCGACTATAAGGTACGTGGTGACGTACGAGCAGGTATACCTAGTATTTATACATTCATATACACATGTATTTAGAATACGATATTTCAGGTTAAGTGTTTGAGTTTGATAATTGAGTTTAATATACGAGGTATGGTGGATACATAGTCGTACGTGATCCGAGGATATGAGTAAAGAAAAGAATATGTGTATATATATGTGGTATGAGGGACACGTAGTGGTACGTGATCCAATTATACTAGTTGAGTATTGATGCCTTGGGCATGAGCATTATGAGAAAGTGTCGAGAATGAGATAGTGGGATAACCAGGTTTACATTGATGTTGAATTATTTATGTTGAGCATAAATGATGCATTGTTGTTGTATTGAATTCATAGTGTTGTTGGATATCATATTTTCAATGATAATACTGAACTTGACATTATGAAAGTCCGTGAGTTTGAAACAGGAACAGTGTGTGGAAGCTATACAGATTCGGAATTGTACAGGGAGTACATTTTATGAGTTTTGAATAATCTAAATTGTTGCATTATGATTTCATATGTTGATTTGTGATCGAATATTGAGTTGGAGGGTGCTCACCCTGTGTGGGGGCTGTTTCTGTTGAAATAGGTACAACAGGTACGATGCTGCTTTGGAGACTAGGCTCGAACCTTGTTGGATGATGCGTCCAGAAGCATAGTATGAGATTGAGCCGATATACGAAGTTGAGCGGTTGGTATTTATACTAATTACATCCGGATGTGTATCCGTTATTCGTTGCTCCTCTGTGAGCACTTGTATCTGTATATGGACTGTATAAGGGTGTTGAAACCCACTTTTCAGTGTGGTGTCTTCCCTGGCTGGGAATTTACTTGTATTTATGTTTTCTGTTTAGTATTGCGTTGTCCCTGGTCGGGAGTTATGTTGTGTGATATGTTTTTATTTCCGGATAGCTCAGTTTGTGGGGAGACTCTGCCCAAATTTTTATATAAAAACCCAAATTGTAAAAGTGGTGTAGTGGGGATGGTATTGGGTGAAACCCCTGAGTCTGTTTGTTGGTCGAGATGATCATATATTGTTGAACATTGGTTATGTCATGGGAAACATGTAATGATTCTTTTTAAAGAATGAAAAGAAAATGAAAAATTTATTCACATACGACGTCATAAATGAACAAATGACGAGTTTAAGTGTTGGGGCCTTACAGAAGAGGGGAAGAAGAGTGAAGAGCGAGATGGAGAAGTGGAGAGAAGTCGATGGTTTAGTGTGAGACCCCGTTATCTAAACAAGATTCTAAGGTGCAATTAAGAGAACTAATCATTCATAAATCAGAGTATTAGGCCGTGTTGATAATCCTGAGCTTAAGAGTTACAGTACCAAAGAAGTTTCAAAGGAATTAGATACATTCCTAACCAAAAGTGTATGGAACTAAAGCTTTAGTCTACACTATGTAGAAGCTATATAAAAGTAATTTCTGTTCTGCTAATCCTGTAGCACTCCTTACAGCTCAGCGTATCAACCCCGACCCTGGTCCTCCATGTCAAAAGCACCTACAATGTGATGTCCAGATTATTATTGTAATGCCCCGAAATTAATTATATGCAATTTGAGCGTTAATGATGTTAATATGATGAATTATGTTGATAACTGATTTATGTGTTGAAATTAATTATCATGTTGAAATGCTTAATCACATGATAGGCGTGACCCGGGGGTTGCATTTCAGGGTGCATGTTATGCATGTTAGAAAATAAGGTGTTAACATGATTTAACTATGTAGATGGTTAATTATGAGGAAAGCATGATTTAGTGGAAGTTTAATGCATTTTTGTAAATGCTTTTAAAATACCATGTTGGGGTGTTTTATACATCATGTTAACTTTGGAGTATAATTTTAATATTAACCTTATAACCCCCTTTTCCCTCTATACCCACTTACTTTACCAATCACTTTTAAAATCCCCAATTCATTCCTCAACCCTAACCCATCTCCCATTTTCAAAATTCACCAAGGAAGGAAGAAGAAAGCTTCACAAAAACTTTGTTTGTGTGATCTTTGTTAGGATTTGGAGCCTACAAGAGGTATGGAACCATTCCTAAAAGTTTTATTATGTTTGGTGTTGAAATGGGTTGATTTTGAAGTAAATTATGTGGGTCTGTTTTTGGGTATATGTTGTTTATGGTTGGGGTATGATTTATGGTTATATGAGGATGTTTATTGAAGATTTGTAGTGATTTGGTATAGTGGGTGTTTGAATATTTGAGTTTGTTTGAGTTTGGGAAGGAGAAGGGTGAATAGTGCCCGAATATCGCGTGTGCAGAACTCGGCGATCGATCGGCGCCTTCAGCGATCTATCGCGAGCTGCAAGGGCTGAAGGCAGTAGCCTTCAGCGATCGATCGCGAGTTTGGCGCGATCGATCGGCGAGGTCGCGATCGATCGGCGCAAACTCGGCGATCGATCGCGAATTGGACAATTTTGTTGGACGAGGCAGTGTGATCTCGCGATCGATCGGGGCTTCATGGAGATCGATCCCGAGACACCAAAATGTATAATTTTGATGTTTTTGTGGGATTTTTGGATATTGGACTATAATTAGCTTTTAATATCGATTTGTATGGTTATGTAGAACCATCCCAGGTACCCACAACTTCAAGGAGATAAAGTCCTACAACTTCTCCATTTTTGGAATTAAGGTACGTAAGAAGCGTACGGGCATCGGACGGTAACACACTCCTAACTCTGACTATGCATTGATTGCATAAGTATTTATGATGATTGTGATGACGATTGTGATAAGTAAGTTTATGATGATGATATTTATGATGGTGATTGTGATAAATAAGTATAAGATGATGATGTTTGTGAAGATGATATGATAAGTAAGTTTATAATGATGTTATACGATGCTTATAAAAAGGGTAAGATGCCCATATGGTAAGAGGCCATACGATGTTATTACGTGGTAAGATGCCACGGGGTAAGATGCCCATATGGTAAGAGGCCATACGATGTATTACGTGGTAAGATGCCACGGGGTAAGATGCCCATATGGTAAGATGCCATACCATGTTATTATGTGGTAAGATGCCACGGGGTAAGATGCCCATATGGTAAGAGGCCATACGATGTTATTACGTGGTAAGATGCCACACGATGTTATGATATGGTAAGATGCCATGCGATGGGGTAAGATGCCATATGCACGAATGTGAATCAGAGTCAACAAAAAGGAACTGACGAACAACCCGCATGTTTACTTAACTATGATTTTGTACATTTACTGTTACATTTATTAGATGATGATGCTATAAGATGATGATGCTTATATGATGATGATGTTATAAGATGATGATGCTTATATGATGATGATGTTATAAGATGATGATGTTATAAGATGATGATGCTATAAGATGATGATGCTTATATGATGATGATGTTATAAGATGATGATGCTATAAGATGATGATGCTTATATGATGATGATGCTATAAGATGATGATGCTTATATGATGATGATGTTATAAGATGATGATGCTATAAGATGATGATGCTTATATGATGATGATGCTATATGATGATGTCTTATAAGATGATGATGATGTTATAAGATGATGATAATTATAAGATGATGATGATGTAAGATGATGATGTTACAAGATGATGATACTATAAGATGAAGATGCTATAAGTTGATGATACTTATATGATGATGATGTTATACGATGATGAAAGTTATAAGATGGTGATTTTAATCATTCATGTCAAGAATTAATGATTATATGCATGGCTATGAGACAGGGACAACCAAAGAAGGTTAATGCGATTAACCAGGAAGTATATGTTACCAATTATCTTCATGCATTTATTTATATGCCATTTCCTTATGATGTTAAGTAACGATGTACATGCTCACGATGGGTTGTTCCTGTAGGTACACTTTTGGACTAAAGGACTAAGGGCCGGGTTGAGGAAGTGAGCTATGAGGAGCATGAAAGATGTTAGGATTCAGGACTTCTGGATAGTCTCTACTCTAGTAGTAGTATAATTCTATCGCTTTAACATTCGTATTGAGGATGTAATTAATTAAGGTTGAAATTTCATTTTTGGCCCGTAATCTTATTAGCTCAAAGTTACAACCGGAACCCTTAAGAGGTTATGAATGCATGTTTAGTCCATAATACGTGTATAATATGACGTTAAGGTAGGAGGACCCTACATTAGTGGTATCAGAGCAGTGGTTAGATAACCCGGGAATGAGCGAAGGGTAGCCTTAGCAATAAGTTGGCTAGGTGCTTACTTGTAAACATGTTGTGTGCATATGTTACATATGAAGTATATGATGCTATGCTAACATGTTTTATTTATCTAACGAGGTATTATATGAACTGCTTTTGGGTATTGTTGTTAACCCTTGTCTTGCAGTATGGCAGAAAATGCTGAAGTAAGTGATGCGATTTCATATGCACTTCTCCGTCGCCCATGCCTCTAGTAGTCTCGACACCCGCTGGAAGAAGTTTGATAACTGATCAGATGGTTTATGACGGCCTCATTTTTGAGGGTAACGAGCTGAGGACAGACTTGATTGTTCTGGGAATGTCAGACTTCGAATGCATTGTGGGCATCGATGTGCTGAACAAGTATCAGGCAGTTATGGACTGTAGACAAAGACTGTCCGATTCAGGTCTGATATGGGAGTCCAATGGACATTCTATGGGGATGGTTCCCGTTCAAGGATTCCGTTAATATCTGCTGTCAAGATGGCACAGTTATTGGAACGAGACCATAAAGGATATCTCATCTATACTGTTGATATTACTGAAAAGAGGAAAGAGTTAATGGTTGAGGATGTGCCCGTAGTGGCGGTGTTTCCTGATGTATCTCCGGAAGAGATTCCCGGATTCCCACCGACGAGAGAGGTCGAGTTTGGGATTAAGTTACTACCAGGGACGTCTACCATTTCTCGTGCCCGTATAGGATGGCACCAGCGGAGCTAAGGGAGTTAAAGGTTCAGTTGCAAGAGCTCCTTGATAAGGGCTATATACGCCCTAGCGTATCCCCCTGGGGTGCACCAGTTTTGTTTGATAAGAGGAAAGATGGTTCGATGCGGCTGCGCGTCGATTACAGACAACTGAACAAAGCCATAGTGAAGAATAAGTATCCGTTTCTAAGGATTGATGATTTGTTTGATCAACTGCAGAGTACGAGGCTCTACAGTAAGATCGATCTGAGATCGGGGTATCATCAGATTCGAGTTCGAGATGATGATGTACGGAAGACAGCTTCCAGGACTAGATATGGACACTACGGATTCTTAGTCATGCCTTTTGGGGTGACGAATGCCCTAGCTGTTTTATGAGCCTGATGAACAGAGTGCCCCAGACATGTTTGGATCAGTTCGTCATAGTTTTCATTGACAATATGCTTATGAGGAAAGCTTCCAAGACTACGACACCTATGTCGGTGATTCCTTCTGGGAATAAGAGGGTTGCCTTGTACACGAATGCATCACTGCAGGGTTTGGACTGTGTGTTAATGCAAGATAAGCATGTGGTGGCTTATGCATCGAGGCGGTTACAACCACATGAGGATAGGTACCCAGTCCATGATTTGGAGCTGGCAGCCGTTATATTTGCCTTGAAGATTTGGAGGCATTACTTGCATGGTACGTCGTTTACCATCTACACGGACCATAAGAGCCTGGAGTTTTGTTCACACAGGCTGAGATGAATATGAGACCAAGAAGATGGATGTCATGAATTTATCAGCTATGATGACCTCTTGTTGCCATTTGGGCTATGATTTTGATGTGGACACGTCGCCGGTGCGAGTGTCGACCTTGTTGGCTGAGCCAGACTTATTTGAGGCTATTAGGAAAGCCCAGAGGTCAGATGATGAGGTTCAGAGGTGGTCGTTTTTAGTACTTCGAGGACAGCCATCAAAGTCCAGAATGGCAGAAAATGATTCCTTGAGGCTGGGCAACCAATGGGTAGTCCCAGATGCGCCGGAGTTGATTAAAGGAATATCGGAACGGACTCATAGTAGTCGGTTCAATATCCACCCAGGAGGAAGGAAAATGTATAAGGACCTAAGTGGTCAATTCTGGTGGAGACGCATGAAGCACGATGTGATCGCTTTCGTTAAAAGATGTTTGATCTGCCAACAGGTAAAGGCAGAAAGGCAGAGGCCTGGTGGCGAGCTGAAGAGCTTGAAGGTACCTAAGTGAAAGTGGAGACATATCGTTATGGACTTTGTGACCCACTTACCAAGGACGGCCTCTGGATTTGATGCGATCTGGGTGATCGTGGATAGGCTAACGAAGGTAGCTCACTTCATCCCCTACTGTATGACTTTTGCGTACCTAAAGATGACCCAATTATATGTGCGGGATGTGGTGAGGTTGCATGGGGTTCCAGTCTCGATTGTGTCTGACAGAGACCCAAGGTTACTCCACATTTCTGGGAGGGTCTTCAGATAGCTTTGGGCACAGAAGTGATGCTGAGTACGGCTTATCACCCTCAGTCAGACGGCCAGACAGAGCGTACCCTTCAGACGCTCGAGGACATGTCGAGGGAATGTGTTTAGGAGTTTGATACTCCGTGGCAAGATTCAGTGCCAATGATGGAGTTCTCCTATATTAACAGCTACCAGACGAGCATTCAAATAACTCCTTTTGAAGCTCTTTACGGACGACGATGTAGGTCACCGCTGTATTGGGAGGACTTGACTAGTAAAGCGGTCGGAGGACCGGATATGATTAAGGATATGTAAGACAAGATAAAGTTGATACGCCAAAAGATGAAAGCGACCCAGGGTAGGCAAGCAGCCTATGCCAACAAGCGGCGACGACCGCTAGAATTCCAAGTAGGAGACAAGGTCTTCTTGAAAATCTCACCCTTCAGGGGTGTAGTTCGTTTTGGTATGCGGGGGAAGTTATCCCCGAGGTATATTGGTCCATATGAAGTATTGCAGCGTATCGGTACTTTGGCCTACCGTTTGGCTCTACCGCCGTCCTTATCTGGGATTCATGATGTTTCCACGTTTCTATGCTGCGGAAATATGAGCCAGACCCGTCGCATGTTTTACAGCCTACTGAAGTGCAGTTGGATTCAGATGTAACCTACGTTGAGCGACCGGTCAGAATTCTGGATCGTGAGGATCGCAGATTACGAAGTCAATTATACCGATGGTCAAAGTTCAGAGGGATCGTCGGAGTGTCGAGGAGGCTACGTGGGAGACGGAGCGGCATATGATACAGCACTACCCGGAACTATTCTCTGGTATGTGATTTATGTTTAGTTTCTTTTGGGGTAAGTGCATGCGATTTCGAGGACGAAATCTTATAAGTAGGGGAGTAATGTAATGCCCCGAAATTAATTATATGCAATTTGAGCATTAATGATGTTAATATGATGAATTATGTTGATAATTGATTTATGTGTTGAAATTAATTATCATGTTGAAATGCTTAATCACATGATAGGCGTGACCCGGGGGTTGCATTTCAGGGTGCATGTTATGCATGTTAGAAAATAAGGTGTTAACATGATTTAACTAAGTTGATGGTTAATTATGAGGAAAGCATGATTTAGTGGAAGTTTAATGCATTTTTGTAAATGCTTTTAAAATACCATGTTGGGGTGTTTTATACATCATATTAACTTTGGAGTATAATTTTAATATTAACCTTATAACCCCATTTTCCCTCTATACCCACTTACTTTACCAATCACTTTTAAAATCCCCAATTCATTCCTCAACCCTAACCCATCTCCCATTTTCAAAATTCACCAAGGAAGGAAGAAGAAAGCTTCACAAAAACTTTGTTTGTGTGATCTTTGTTAGGATTTGGAGCCTACAAGAGGTATGGAACCATTCCTAAAAGTTTTATGATGTTTGGTGTTGAAATGGGTTGATTTTGAAGTAAATTATGTGGGTTTGTTTTTGGGTATATGTTGTTTATGGTTGGGGTATGATTTATGGTTATATGAGGATGTTTATTGAAGATTTGTAGTGATTTGGTATAGTGGGTGTTTGAATATTTGAGTTTGTTTGAGTTTGGGAAGGAGAAGGGTGAATAATGCCCGAATATCGCGTGTGCAGAACTCGGCGATCGATCGGCGCCTTCAGCGATCGATCGCGAGCTGAAAGGGCTGAAGGCAGTAGCCTTCAGCGATCGATCGCGAGTTTGGCGCGATCGATCGGCGTAAAATCGGCGATCGATCGCGAATTGGACAATTTTGTTGGACGATGCAGTGTGATCTGGCGATCGATCGGGGCTTCATGGAGATCGATCGCGAGACACCAAAATGTATAATTTTGATGTTTTTGTGGGATTTTTGGATATTGAACTATAATTAACTTCTAATATCGATTTGTATGGTTATGTAGAACCATCCCAGGTACCCACAACTTCAAGGAGATAAAGTCCTACAACTTCTCCATTTTTGGAATTAAGGTACGTAAGAAGCGTACGGGCATCGGACGGTAACACACTCCTAACTCTGACTATGCATTGATTGCATAAGTATTTATGATGATTATGATGACGATTGTGATAAGTAAGTTTATGATGATGATGTTTATGATGGTGATTGTGATAAATAAGTATAAGATGATGATGTTTGTGAAGATGATATGATAAGTAAGTTTATAATGATGTTATACGATGCTTATAAAAAGGGTAAGATGCCCATATGGTAAGAGGCCATACGATGTTATTACGTGGTAAGATGCCACGGGGTAAGATGCCATATGGTAAGAGGCCATACGATGTTATTACGTGGTAAGATGTCACGGGGTAAGATGCCCATATGGTAAGATGCCATACCATGTTATTATGTGGTAAGATGCCACGGGGTAAGATGCCCATATGGTAAGAGGCCATACGATGTTATTACGTGGTAAGATGCCACACGATGTTATGATATGGTAAGATGCCATGCGATGGGGTAAGATGCCCATATGCACGAATGTGAATCAGAGTCAACAAAAAGGAACTGACGAACAACCCGCATGTTTACTTAACTATGATTTTGTACATTTACTGTTACATTTATAAGATGATGATGCTATAAGATGATGATGCTTATATGATGATGATGTTATAAGATGATGATGCTTATATGATGATGATGTTATAAGATGATGATGTTATAAGATGATGATGCTATAAGATGATGATGCTTATATGATGATGATGTTATAAGATGATGATGCTATAAGATGATGATGCTTATATGATGATGATGCTATAAGATGATGATGCTTATATGATGATGATGTTATAAGATGATGATGCTATAAGATGATGATGCTTATATGATGATGATGCTATATGATGATGATCTTATAAGATGATGATGATGTTATAAGATGATGATAATTATAAGATGATGATGATGTAAGATGATGATGTTACAAGATGATGATACTATAAGATGAAGATGCTATAAGTTGATGATACTTATATGATGATGACGTTATACGATGATGAAATTTATAAGATGATGATTTTAATCATTCATGTCAAGAATTAATGATTATATGCATGGCTATGAGATAGGGACTGTGACATCCCCGAAATGGTTAATTGCATTTAGTGCATTAATTGTACTTATATGATTAATTATGTGGTAATTAATTATGCATTGGATTTATTTATTTACCTTATGAGGAAATGCATGGTCATGTGGATAGGGTGACCCGGGGTTGCATTTCATGGTGCATGTGGAGCATGTCGGGTAAAGATTATTGGAAGCATGATTTATTTGCCATTGGTAGCAATTGATTAGAAATCATGTGTTTAAGTGATATTTGGTGCATTATGAGTAAATGCTTTGAAAAATATCATGTTGGGGTGTTTTATACACCATGGATTTATTTGGTATGCATTTTAATTAAACCAACTCACTTTTATACCCAACCACACCTCATCCACTCTTACTTTTCACTTTACCAAAACAAACACCCAAACCCTTTCCCTTTCTTCCCATTTTCGAGTTCCAACTTAAGGGTGAAGAGGAGTCTTTGCAAAATCTTGTTTTGTGGAGCTTGTTGGATGATTTGAGGTCCCCAAGAGGTATGGATACCTCATTGTAAATTTTGTAAGGTTTTGTTTAAGTTTGGGTTGATTTTGAAGGGTTTTAAAATGGGTTTGTGTTGGGTTGTTGTAGTTTTGGTATTATTTTGGTTGGATGTTGAATATATGGGTTTATGTGGATGTTTATTGTTGGTTTTGAGTTATTGGGTTTGGTTAATGTTGGTGTATGTGGGTGTGTATGAGTAGGGGTTGAAGATGGGTGAATAGTGCCCAAACCCCGCTTGCCCAGAGCTCGGCGATCGATCGGCGTTTTTCTCGCGATCGATCGCGAGCAGCAGTGCTGAGGCAGAGAGCTTCAGCGATCGATCGCGAGATGAGCGCGATCGATCGGCGAGGCCGCGATCGATCGGCGCTAGCTCCGCGATCGATCGCGGATTGTTGGATTTTGTTGCCCGAGACAGTGAGGTCTCGCGATCGATCGGGGCTTGATGGCGATCGATCGCGAGACACCAAAAATGATGTTTTTGGTTATTTTTGTGGGATTTTTGGTATTGGACTATTATTGGTTTCTAATATTGGTATTTGTGAAAATGTAGAACCAACCCAGGTGGCAACACATCCAAGGAATTGAAGTCCTACCATATTCCACTTTTGGAAAGGTACGTAGTGGATGTACGGGCACCCCAACGGTACATGTATCTTATATACTTATTGTTTATGCATTGTGGATGCAAGTATATATGTGGTATTGCATAGTGGATGCAAATACATGTTATGCATGATGTTTATAGATGCATATGATTATTGGTGCACATCCCATGAGTCGTGGTCATCCCTTGATGATTTTAATGCTTGCCGCTATTTGGTTTGGTTCCGCTAAATGTGAAGCGAGGGGTGGGAGCGCCGCATGTCACATTTGAGCGTGGTTATCATATAGGACGAGGAAAGGGTATTTGCCGCTCAATGAGAGGCGAGGGGTGGGAGTCCCGCAGTCCATTGAAGCGAGGTTATCCTATGCCGTCTATATGTAAATAAGCGATGGGCATTAAAATACATTGTGATGGACAGACTAGGGATTGAGGATCAGTATTTGGTATATTGATGAAATGGTTTATGTTCATGACATGTTTAGACCATTGAAAAATAATCTATTGATTATACTCATGAGTTATGGTACAGGGACAACCAAACGGGAAGCGTTTGAAATGCATGGGAAAACAGGAAGTGTTTTATATTGATTATGCATTACGCTTTATCTTCATATTGTGTTGAATATGAATGATTATTATTGCTCATGTTTGGGGGTTGTCCTTGTAGGTACCTTTTTGGCATGATAGAAGGGCTTGAACGGGTTGAGGTGGTGAGCTTGACGAGCATTCTATTGAGGATGAAAGGACAGGATGATTTTGGATAGTATCTACTCTAGGAGTAGTATAAAACTATAATTGAAAAACATTCATTGATTGGAATGTAATTAATCCATTGGTAGTCCTTATTTTTGGCATGTAATGCTTAAGCTCATAGACTCAACATGTTCTTTTAGACTCTGATTTGTTTATTTTAGCTCTATTATGCCTTGATTCCGCACTTAAGGATTAGGGTCCTTACATTAGTGGTATCAGAGCAGTGGTTAGAGAACCCGGGAACGAGTGAAGGGTAGCCTTAGCATGATAGGCTAGGCGCTTACATTTGAAGCATGTTTATGCATGTGATGCATATTTTGTATATCCTGTTATACTAACATGCTTATATCACTCCTGTTATCTAACGGTATATCATGTATTGCTTTGGAATTGTTGTTAACTTTTGTGTTACAGCATGGCTGCTAATGAGGAAGTCGGTGATATGGGGAGCATGAATGCTAGTGTTGGACAGACAAACCCTCTACCTCCACCGGCTGTGGGAATGGAACCAGTGGTTCAGTTATTGCTACCGGGTGAGATTAGCTTGACTCAATTTCTGTCTTACCATCCGCCCCGGTTTGAGGGGACAGAGTCCGGAGAAGAGGCTGAAGAGTGGTTAGAAAGACTTGAGCAGATCTTTGTATCGGCTCCTTGTGCTGTGACGGCTTGGCTGAGCTAGCGGAGTTTCAATTAGCCAAGAAACCTCTGATGTGGTGGAGGAGCACAGTAATGGAAATGAGAGCACTGGGTGCTGTGATCGATTGGACACTCTTCAGGACGAGGTTTTTGAACCGGTACTTCTCCGCAGCAGCAAGACAGACAAAGGAGGATGAATTTACAAGTCTGAGGCAGGGGAACATGACAGTGGCAGACTATGCCACACGGTACTCTTCATTGCTGAGGTACGTTCCCCACATTGCCACCAGTGGGCACGCTAAGATGAGGAACTTTATGAAAGGGTTGCGACCGGAGCTCTATTGTGATATCCCCGAATTAATTATATGCAATTTGGACATGTTCATGTGATTAATGGTGATAATTAATTCTGTGTTGGCGTAAATTATCTTGGTAAAATGCTTAGTCACATGTTAAGAGTGACCCGGTAAAGCATTTCGGAGTGCATATTATTCATGTGGGGAATTTGGGTGTTATAATGGTTTAATTGTTATGGGTTGTGTATTTTGATAAAGCATGATTTTAAATGGTGATTTTGGTGCATTGTAGTAAAATGCTTTTAAAATATCATGTGGAGGTATTTTATATATCATGCTTGTAATTTGTTTCACATTAAAGAGAATTAAAATTCATAGCATGGCAAAGGAGGGCAACTTGCATACTTTACATCCCATCACCCCATCCCTCTCAGATTTTGTCTCTAAACCTCATCCATTCACTCCTTGAACTCCCATTTTCGTTTCTAAACCAAGAGGAGAGGAGGGAGATTTGAAAAGGAGGAGTTTTTGTGTTTTCTTGCCAAAAACTTGAAGCTCAAGTGGTAAGCTTCCTTTATGGTAGAGTCTTGTAGAGTCTTGGTTGATTTATAGCTTGTTTTTGAGGTTAAATGAGTGGATCTTGGTTCATCTTGTTGTTCATGATGGGAGATGTATTTTCATGTTGTTTTGTGGTTATATGTTGAGCTTAGTGGTTGCTTTTGGTTGTACTTGAGTATAGGTGTGGTTAGAAGCTCATACTTGGATGTTTCTCGCTGAAACAGGGTTTCTCGATCGATCGGAAATTTGGTCCGATCGATCGAGCAAGACAGTACCTAAGCCAGGAGTAAAAATAGCTTACCGATCGATCGGCGTTTTTACCGATCGATCGGTGTGATGTCTCGATCGATCGGTAAAATGGCCCGATCGATCGATGGAGGCAGTATCCAAATGCTTATTTTTCTCAACTTGGCGATCGATCGGGGCTTGGGGCCGATCGATCGCAAGGCTTAAATTTTGGATTTTTGAGATTTTGTTCTAAATGGTGATGTTTTTGAGAATGGTTCCTTTATTGGTTTCTAATATGGATTCATGTGATTATGTAGAACCATCCCAGGTAGCCACACAGCCTAGGAGATAAAGTCCAAGATATCTCCACTTTTGGAACCAAGGTACGTAGTGAGACGTACGAGCATCGGACGGTAAAACGTGCCATACATTTAATTATGTACATTGTGGATAGTGAATCCTTACACGTGATGATATAGGTGAAATGATTGTAAATTACTGTGATAATGGAATCAACTATTGTGATTGATTAATGTGATGGGAATTGATGAATGTTCCGGTAGCCTTTATCTCCGAGCGAGGGAGGTACTTGCCGCTGTCATATGAAGCGATGGTAGTATGATATTTGCCGCTGTCATGTCTAAGCGAGGTAACATGCCGCTGTCATTGTCGAAGCGAGGGATATCATATGATGCCGCTATATGTCGAAGCGAGGGGTCCTAAAATTCCGCTGTTGTATTGGGACCGGAACAGTCACAATTCAAGTGGTTAAAGTGAATTATTGTGATTATAATTGGAAACGCGTTATCGATCATTATATCTTGAACTAATGATTTTGTGCATAAGCTTGTGAAACAGGAACGACAATGAAATGTACTAATGTGGTAATCGTGGAGCATATCAATTAATCGTTTCATACGCTTAATTACTTTATTAAGTTGAATTGTGTTAAGTGATGATGTATATATATATGCTCATGGTGAGTTGTTCCTGTAGGTACATTTTGAATCAAGGGGGCTGAGGGTCGGTTGAACTGTGAGCTGTCGAAAGTATAAATGAAGATAGAGTACAGGAATCTTGGATAGTCTCTACTCGAGAAGTAGTCTAATGCTATCACTTAAACATTCATGATCGAGAATGTAACTGATTAATTGATGAAGTTTTATTTTGGCCTGTAACCTAATTGTGCTCACAACAAACCAGAACCCTAAGATGTCTTTAATACATATTTAGCCCTATTTATATCTTGAATTCACTGTTAAGGTTTAGGGTCCTTACATTTAGTGGTATCAGAGCAGTGGTTAGAGAACCCGGGAACGAGTGAAGGGTAGCCTTAGCAATAAGTTGGCTAGGCGTCTACTTTTAAATATGTTGTACGCATATGAAGCATGTGACTGTTATACTAACGTGTTATGGTTTTCTAACGATGTATTATGTGAACTGTTTTTTATATTGTTGTTAACCCTTGTGTTGCAGTATGGCAGCGAATGTTGATGTTGGTGATGCGATAAGTGTAAATGCTAGTGCTAGACACACAAATCCCCTACCGCCGCCAGCCTTGGGCGAAGAACCGTCGGAACAACAGTTATTGCCGGGAGAACTGAGTTTGACTCAATTTCTAGCATATCGGCCCCCGACTTTTGAAGGGACTGAAACAGGGGAGAAGGCCGAGGAATGGCTAGAGAGGTTGGAGCAGATATTTGTGGCTGCCCCGTGCGCAAAGACAGCGTGGATACGGCTAGCAGAATTTCAGTTGGCCAAAAAGGCGTTGATGTGGTGGAAGACCACAGTGATTGAACAGGAGGCTCAGCAGGAAATAAACTGGAAGTTGTTTAGGACTCGATTTCTGACCCGGTACTTCTCAGCGGCGGCACGGCAGGCTAAAGAGGATGAATTCACTAGCTTGAGGCAAGGTACTATGCCGGTGTCTGACTATGCCCTCCAGTACTGTTCTTTACTCAGATATGTGCCTCATATCGCCTCTAGCACCCAAGCAAAGATGAGGAACTTCATGAAAGGCTTGAGGCCGGAGTTGTATGATAGGGTGATCACTTATGGCCCTACTTGTTTTGATGATGCCCTAGCACGAGCTGAACTGGCAGAGTTAGGAGTGGGTGCATATCCGGCTGTGGCACCGTCTCCAGCACCATTACAGAGGCCGACTCCTGAAAACTTGAAACCAAGGGGCGACCATTTTAAATCAAGGGGAAACTCATCATCTTCCAGATTCAGTGGTAGATGGCATGATGCTCGTGGAAGGGGTGGTCGTGGAAGCAATGCTCCGTCTCATAGGGGACAGTCTCAGGCTAGCAGTTTTGAAAAGGTTAAGTGTTTTCTGTGCGGAGGACCCCATTCAGTGAAAGTATGCTCTGCTTGTTATGAGTGTGGGAAACATGGGCACTTGGCCCGAAATTGTCCTAATCGGGGAGGACCACAGAATACGATGGGGAGACCTTCAGACAGACCAGCACAGCAGAGACCACCATTTGCACCGAGGCCATTGGGAGGACAGCCGTTGGGGCCACCTCAAGGGCAAGTGTACACCCTTACCAGGGAGCAGGCTACAGCAGCTCCAGAGGAAGTGATAGCGGGTACGTGTTATTTATTTACGCACCCTGCTTATATTTTGATAGATACAGGTGCGTCGCACTCCTTTGTGTCGACGAGTTTTGTGGAGAGGCACCGTATATGCACGACTCCGTCACCCACGCCTCTTGTGGTTTCGACACCCGCTAGAAAGAGTGTGATTGCAGATCAGTTTGTTGATGACGGCCTCATTTATTTTGAGGGCAATGAGTTGAAGTCAGACCTGATTGTTCTGGAAATGTCGGACTTCGACTGTATTGTGGGTATTGATGTGCTGAACAGATACCAGGCAGTAGTGGACTGCAGTCAGAGGACAGTACGATTCAGATCTGATTTAGGGGATCGGTGGACTTTTTATGGGGATGGTTCCCGCTCAAGAATCCCATTGATATCGGCCTTAAAGATGACTCAGTTATTGGAACGTGGGCATGAAGGCTACCTTATTTATGCCATTGACATTACTGGAAAGAAAGAAGAGTTAAGGGTCGAAGATATTCCAGTAGTTGCCGAGTTTGCCGATGTATTTCCGGAAGAGATTCCCGGATTCCCCCCGATTAGGGAAGTAGAGTTCGGGATCGAATTATTACCCGGGACATCCGCTATTTCTCGTGCCCCTTACAGGATGGCACCAGCGGAGTTGAGAGAGCTGAAAGAGCAACTACAAGAACTACTTGATAAGGGTTACATACGCCCCAGCGTATCACCTTGGGGTGCGCCTGTGTTATTTGTGAAAAAGAAGGATGGGTCGATGAGATTGTGCATCGACTACAGACAATTGAACAAGGCCACAGTGAAGAATAAATACCCTCTTCCGCGGATCGACGACTTGTTTGATCAGTTGCAGGGCACGAGGCTGTACAGTAAGATTGATTTGAGGTCGGGGTACCACCAGATCCGAGTTAGAGAGGATGATGTGCAGAAGACGGCCTTCCGGACCCGTTATGGTCACTATGAGTTTTTGGTCATGCCGTTTGGAGTGACAAACGCCCCGGCTGTGTTTATGAGCTTGATGAATCGAGTGTTCCAACCCTATTTGGATCAATTCGTCATCGTATTTATTGACGATATACTTATCTATTCCCGGAGCGAGGAAGATCACAGGAATCATTTGAGGACAGTGCTCCAGATTCTCAGGGACAATCAGTTGTATGCTAAGCTGAGCAAGTGTGAATTTTGGCTGAGCAGCGTAGTATTTTTGGGACATGTGATTTCTAGTGATGGGATTTCTGTGGATCCCAGGAAAGTGGAAGCAGTGATGGATTGGTCTGCGCCTACATCTGTGCCCGAGATCCGTAGCTTCCTCGGTTTAGCGGGTTACTACCGACGTTTTGTCGAGGGATTCTCTAAGATCGCTAAGCCGTTGACGCAGTTGACTCAGAAGGGTGTTCAGTATTCATGGTCTGAGGCGTGTGAGCAGAGTTTCCAAGAGTTGAAGCACCGACTGACTACAGCACCTGTTCTGGTAATTCCTTCGGAGAACGAGCGGTTTGCTTTGTACACGGATGCATCACTGCAAGGATTGGGCTGTGTACTGATGCAGGATAAGCATGTAGTGGCTTATGCATCGAGGCAGTTGAAGCCTCATGAGACCAGGTACCCGGTTCATGATTTGGAACTGGCGGCCATTATTTTCGCTTTGAAAATTTGGCGACATTATCTCTATGGTACATCCTTTACCATTTACACGGATCATAAGAGCTTGAAGTTCCTATTTACTCAAGCGGAACTGAATATGAGGCAAAGGAGGTGGATGGATTTACTCAAGGACTATGATTGCGAGATAGAGTACCATCCAGGGAAGGCGAACCTGACCGCTGATGCCTTGAGCAGGAAAGTGAAGTATACAGCAGATGATGTGATTCAGCTATCGGCTTTGATGGCCTCTTGTTGTCAATTGGGATATGATTTTGATTTAGATGTATCGCCGGTGCGGGTGTCGACCTTATTGGCAGAACCGGACATCTTTGAACTTATCAGGAAAGCCCAGGTGACAGACGTTGAAGTACAGAGATGGTTATCATGTATACGTCTGGGTCAGCCATCAAAATTCAGAGTAGCAGAAGATGGTTCCTTGAGACTTGGTAACCGTTGGGTAGTGCCGAAGGCACCAGAGATGCGTCAAGGAATCTTGCATCGTGCTCATTGTAGCAGATTTAGCATCCATCCAGGTGGGAGAAAGATGTACAAGGACTTGTGTAATCAATTTTGGTGGAGACGTATGAAGAGAGACGTTATGTCATTCGTTAAGAAGTGCCTAATTTGCCAACAAGTGAAAGCAGAAAGGCAGAGGCCCGGAGGCGAGTTGAAGAGTTTAGAGATACCAGAGTGGAAGTGGGAGCACATCTCTATGGATTTCGTGACCCATTTGCCAAGGACTGCCTCGGGATTTGATGCGATCTGGGTGATTGTAGATCGACTGACGAAAGTGGCTCACTTCATTAACTTTCACATACTTAAAGATGGCTCAGTTATATGTTCGGGACGTAGTAAGATTGCATGGCATTCCAGTCTCGATTGTATCCGATAGAGACCCGCGGTTCACATCGCACTTTTGGGAGGGTCTTCAATCAGCTTTGGGTACAGAGGTGAGACTGGGTACAGCTTACCACCCTCAGACAGATGGTCAGACAGAGCGTACCATACAGACGCTTGAGGACATATTGAGGGCATGTGTATTGGAGTTCGATACTCCGTGGCAAGATTCAGTGCCACTTGTAGAATTCTCTTACAACAACAGTTATCAGGCGAGCATACAGATGGCTCCATTTGAGGCCCTTTACGGTCGACGTTGTAGGTCACCGTTATACTGGGAAGATTTGACTAGTAAGACGGTCGGAGGACCGGAATTGATTCGTGAAATGGAAGAGAAAATCAAAGTGATCCGTCAGAAAATGAAAGCGGCTCAAGATAGGCAAGCGGCCTATGCTAATAAACGACGGCGACCATTGGAATTCCAAGTAGGAGACAAGGTCTTTCTAAAAATCTCACCTTTCAGAGGTGTAGTTCGTTTCGGTATGCGGGGGAAGTTGTCTCCGAGGTATGTTGGGCCATACGAGATATTGCAGCGCATAGGTACTTTGGCTTACCGTCTAGCCCTACCACCGTCATTATCCGGTATACATGATGTCTTCCATGTTTCTATGTTAAGGAAGTATGATCCGGACCCGTCTCATGTGTTGCAGCCTTCTGAGGTTCAGTTGAGTTCAGATGTATCCTATGTTGAACGGCCAGTCAGAATTCTGGATCGAGAGGATTGCAGACTTCGAAGCAAGGTCATACCGATGGTCAAGGTTCAGTGGGATCGTCGGGGTGTCGAAGAGGCCACGTGGGAGACGGAACGGCATATGGTGCAGCACTACCCAGAACTATTCTCTGGTATGTGATTATGTTTAGTTTTGGTTGGGTAAGTGCATGTGATTTCGAGCGCGAAATCATATAAGTAGGGGAGTATTGTGATATCCCCGAATTAATTATATGCAATTTGGACATGTTTATGTGATTAATGGTGATAATTAATTCTGTGTTGGCGTAAATTATCTTGGTAAAATGCTTAGTCACATGTTAAGAGTGACCCGGTAAAGCATTTCGGAGTGCATATTATTCATGTGGGGAATTTGGGTGTTATAATGGTTTAATTGTTATGGGTTGTGTATTTTGATAAAGCATGATTTTAAATGGTGATCTTGGTGCATTGTAGTAAAATGCTTTTAAAATATCATGTGGAGGTATTTTATATATCATGCTTGTAATTTGTTTCACATTAAAGAGAATTAAAATTCATAGCATGGCAAAGGAGGGCAACTTGCATACTTTACATCCCATCACCCCATCCCTCTCAGATTTTGTCTCTAAACCTCATCCATTCACTCCTTGAACTCCCATTTTCGTTTCTAAACCAAGAGGAGAGGAGGGAGATTTGAAAAGGAGGAGTTTTTGTGTTTTCTTGCCAAAAACTTGAAGCTCAAGTGGTAAGCTTCCTTTATGGTAGAGTCTTGTAGAGTCTTGGTTGATTTATAGCTTGTTTTTGAGGTTAAATGAGTGGATCTTGGTTCATCTTGTTGTTCATGATGGGAGATGTATTTTCATGTTGTTTTGTGGTTATATGTTGAGCTTAGTGGTTGCTTTTGGTTGTACTTGAGTATAGGTGTGGTTAGAAGCTCATACTTGGATGTTTCTCGCTGAAACAGGGTTTCTCGATCGATCGGAAATTTGGTCCGATCGATCGAGCAAGACAGTACCTAAGCCAGGCGTAAAAATAGCTTACCGATCGATCGGCGTTTTTACCGATCGATCGGTGTGATGTCTCGATCGATCGGTAAAATGGCCCGATCGATCGGTGGAGGCAGTATCCAAATGCTTATTTTTCTCAACTTGGCGATCGATCGGGGCTTGGGGCCGATCAATCGCAAGGCTTAAATTTTGGATTTTTGAGATTTTGTTCTAAATGGTGATGTTTTTGAGAATGGTTCCTTTATTGGTTTCTAATATGGATTCATGTGATTATGTAGAACCATCCCAGGTAGCCACACAGCCTAGGAGATAAAGTCCAAGATATCTCCACTTTTGGAACCAAGGTACGTAGTGAGACGTACGAGCATCGGACGGTAAAACGTGCCATACATTTAATTATGTACATTGTGGATAGTGAATCCTTACACGTGATGATATAGGTGAAATGATTGTAAATTACTGTGATAATGGAATCAACTATTGTGATTGATTAATGTGATGGGAATTGATGAATGTTCCGGTAGCCTTTATCTCCGAGCGAGGGAGGTACTTGCCGCTGTCATATGAAGCGATGGTAGTATGATATTTGCCGCTGTCATGTCTAAGCGAGGTAACATGCCGCTGTCATTGTCGAAGCGAGGGATATCATATGATGCCGCTATATGTCGAAGCGAGGGGTCCTAAAATTCCGCTGTTGTATTGGGACCGGAACAGTCACAATTCAAGTGGTTAAAGTGAATTATTGTGATTATAATTGGAAACGCGTTATCGATCATTATATCTTGAACTAATGATTTTGTGCATAAGCTTGTGAAACAGGAACGACAATGAAATGTACTAATGTGGTAATCGTGGAGCATATCAATTAATCGTTTCATACGCTTAATTACTTTATTAAGTTGAATTGTGTTAAGTGATGATGTATATATATATGCTCATGGTGAGTTGTTCCTGTAGGTACATTTTGAATCAAGGGGGCTGAGGGTCGGTTGAACTGTGAGCTGTCGAAAGTATAAATGAAGATAGAGTACAGGAATCTTGGATAGTCTCTACTCGAGAAGTAGTCTAATGCTATCACTTAAACATTCATGATCGAGAATGTAACTGATTAATTGATGAAGTTTTATTTTGGCCTGTAACCTAATTGTGCTCACAACAAACCAGAACCCTAAGATGTCTTTAATACATATTTAGCCCTATTTATATCTTGAATTCATTGTTAAGGTTTAGGGTCCTTACATCTATGATCGGGTTATCACAAATAACCCAACTTCTTTTGATGATGCTCTCACAAGAGCGGAGCTTGCTGAGCTAGGAGTGGGAGCTTACGCCATGCCACCACCGGTACCGCAACAGAGGCAGACTAGTGACAGTTTGAGGCCTCGGGGTGAGCCATTTAAGCCCCGTGGTGCCTCTTCATCTTCGCGATATGGTGGAAAGAAACACTTTGGACAGAAGCAGGATAACAAGAAGGGTAATTGGTCGGCCAATCGAGGGTCTTCACAAGGGGACAGGCCGGGAGAGCCGAGGTGCAACAATTGTGGAGGGCCACATTCGTCAAACAAGTGTCCTGCATGCTATATCTGTGGCAAGATGGGCCACATTGCTCGGTATTGCCCCACTCGGGGAGGACAGTCAGAGTATCAGGGCAACAGGCCGAGATTTGATGACCGGACAGTGCAGCAGAGGCAGCAGTTTTGGCCTCGACCATCGGGGGGTCAGACAGTAGGACCACCCCAGGGGCAGGTATATGCACTGACCAGGGAGCAGGCCCAGGCAGCCCCAGAGGAGGTGATCGTCGGTACGTGTCATTTATTTACGTACCCTGCTTTTATTTTGATCGATACAGGTGCCTCCCATTCTTTTGTATCGGTGGGTTTTGTGGAAAGACACCATATGCGCACGTCTTCTTTACCCACGCCTCTCCTTGTCTCGACACCCACTGGAAGAAATGTTGTTGCTGATCAGTTTATGGCAGACTGCCTCATTTATTTTGAGGGCAACGAATTGAGATCAGACTTGATTGTGCTGGGTATGTCAGACTTTGACTGCATCTTGGGAATTGATGTTCTGAACAGATATCAGGCAGTGGTAGATTGCCGACAGAGGACAGTGAAGTTCAGACCTGAGTTGAGCAGTCAGTGGACTTTCTACGGCAACGGTTCTCGTGCGAAGATTCCGTTGATTTCAGCGGTCAAGATGACCCAGTTATTGGAACGTGGACACACGGGCTATCTCATCTATGCCGTGGACACGTCGGGGAAGGATAAGGAACTAAGAGTTGAAGATGTGCCAGTGGTAGCAGAATTTGCTGATGTATTCCCAGAAGAGATCCCAGGATTCCCACCGGCTAGGGAAGTTGAGTTTGGGATCGAGTTGCTGCCAGGGACATCCGCTATCTCTCGTGCACCTTATAGGATGGCACCAGCTGAGTTGAGAGAGTTGAAAGAACAGTTGCAGGATCTCCTGGACAAGGGATATATACGCCCGAGCGTGTCGCCATGGGGCGCACCAGTTCTCTTTGTGAAGAAGAAGGACGGTTCGATGCGGTTATGTATCGATTACCGGCAACTGAATAAGGCTACAGTGAAGAACAAGTATCCTCTTCCAAGGATCGATGATCTGTTTGATCAGTTGCAAGGTACCAGGGTGTATAGCAAGATTGATTTGAGATCCGGGTATCATCAGATTCGGGTCAGAGAGGAAGATGTGCAGAAGACAGCGTTCCGGACCCGATATGGACATTATGAGTTCCTAGTGATGCCGTTCGGTGTGACGAATGCTCCAGCAGTCTTCATGAGTCTGATGAACAGAGTGTTTCAGCAGTATCTTGATCAGTTCGTCATTGTGTTTATTGACGACATTCTCATCTATTCCCGGAGCGAGGAGGAGCATGTGAAACACTTGAGGACAGTGCTTCAGATTCTCAGAGAGCATCAGTTGTATGCTAAGCTCAGTAAGTGTGAATTTTGGCTGAGCAGTGTAGTGTTTCTGGGGCATGTCATATCGAGCAGCGGGATATCTGTAGATCCCAAGAAGATTGAGGCTGTGATGGAGTGGGCTGCCCCCACTTCTGTACCTGAGATCCGGAGTTTCTTGGTTTGGCCGGGTATTATCGGCGCTTCGTCGAGGGCTTTTCGAAGATTGCCAAGCCGCTAACTCAGTTGACCCAGAAGGGAGTGCCTTTCTTTTGGTCAGAAGCTTGTGAGGAGAGCTTCCAGGAGTTGAAGCACCGGTTGACGACGGCGCCAGTGTTAGTGATCCCGACGGAGAACTCCAGATTTGTTCTGTATACCGATGCATCACTGCAGGGCCTCGGGTGTGTTCTGATGCAAGATAAGCATGTGGTAGCTTATGCATCGAGGCAGTTGAAGCCGCATGAGACCAGATATCCAGTTCATGACTTGGAATTGGCGGCTATCATCTTCGCCCTGAAGATCTGGAGGCATTATTTGTATGGTACTTCATTCACCATATACACGGATCACAAGAGCCTCAAATTTTTATTCACTCAGGCAGAGCTGAACATGAGGCAGAGGAGGTGGATGGACCTACTCAAGGACTATGACTACGAGATAGAGTACCATCCGGGGAAAGCCAATTTGACAGCAGACGCTTTGAGCCGGAAAGTGAGGAGTTCTGCTGAGGACGTCATCCATTTGTCTGCTATGATGACCTCCTATTGCCATCTGGGCTATGACTTCGACATTGATGCATCGCCTGTGTATGTATCGACCTTGTTAGCTGAGCCAGATATCTATGAGGACATCAGGAGAGCTCAGAGGTCAGATGATGAGGTGCAGAGGTGGTTATCTGTAGTACATCTTGGTCAGCCAACGAAGTTCAGAGTGGCTGATGACGGATATTTGAGATTGGGTGACCGATGGGTGGTTCCGAGTACGCCGGAGTTGCGTAAGGGGATCTTGGAGCGAGCTCACAGTAGCAGACTTAGCATCCACCAAGGCGGGAAGAAGATGTACAGGGATCTGCGTGGTCAGTTTTGGTGGAAGAGAATGAAGTCTGATGTCGTCGCTTTTGTGAAGAGGTGTTTGATCTGCCAGTAGGTTAAGGCAGAGAGACAGAGACCTGGCGGCGAGTTGAGAAGCTTGGAGATACCGAAGTGGAAGTGGGAGCACATTTCCATGGACTTCGTAACTCATTTGCCGAAGAGTGCTTCAGGCTTCGATGCTATTTGGGTGATTGTGGACAGATTGACTAAGGTAGCCCACTTTATTCCCTATAGCATGACTTTCACATTTTTGAGGATGGCGCAGTTGTATATTAGAGATGTGGTGAGATTGCATGGGATCCCCGTTTCCATAGTGTCAGATCGAGATCCGCGATTCACATCTCATTTCTGGGAAGGCCTTCAGTCAGCTTTGGGAACTGAGGTCAGATTGAGTACTGCTTATCATCCTCAGACGGATGGCCAGACCGAGCGCACTATTCAGATGCTCGAGGACATGTTAAGAGCTTGTGTTTTGGAGTTCGATGCCTCTTGGCAGGATTCAGTGCCTTTGGTAGAGTTTTCGTATAACAATAGCTACCAGGCAAGTATTCAGATGGCACCGTTTGAAGCTCTTTATGGCAGACGGTGTAGATCACCGTTGTGTTGGGATGATTTAGACCGCAGACCGGTCGGAGGACCGGAGTTGATCCGAGAGATGGAAGAAAAGATAAAGACGATAAGGCAGAAAATGAAAGCGGCCCAGGACAGACAGGCAGCTTATGCAAATAAACGGCGGAGACCGTTGGAATTTCAGTTGGGAGATAAGGTTTTTTGGAGATCTCGCCTTTCAGGGGCGTTGTGCGATTTGGGATGCGCGGGAAATTGTCTCCGAGGTATGTTGGACCGTACGAGATTTTGCAGCGCATTGGCACCTTAGCTTACCGACTGGCTTTGCCGCCTTCTTTATCTGGGATACATGACGTGTTTCATGTGTCTATGTTGCGGAAGTATGAGCCGGATCCGTCTCACGTGTTACAGCCTTCCGAAGTTCAGTTAGAATCAGATGTATCTTATGTGGAACGGCCTGTCAGAATTCTGGATCGAGCAGACCGTAGACTTCGGAACAAAGTGATACCGATGATCAAGGTTCAGTGGGATCGCAGGGGTGTCGAGGAGGCTACGTGGGAGACGGAGCGGCATATGGTGCAGCACTACCCGGAACTATTCTCTGGTATGAGTTTACGTTTAGTTTCTTTTGGGGTAAGTGCATGTGATTTCGAGGACGAAATCTTATAAGTAGGGGAGTATTGTGACATCCCCGAAATGGTTAATTGCATTTAGTGCATTTATTGTACTTATATGATTAATTATGTGGTAATTAATTATGCATTGGATTTATTTATTTACCTTATGAGGAAATGCATGGTCATGTGGATAGGGTGACCCGGGGTTGCATTTCAGGGTGCATGTGGAGCATGTCGGGTAAAGATTATTGGAATCATGATTTATTTGCCATTGGTAGCAATTGATTAGAAATCATGTGTTTAAGTGATATTTGGTGCATTATGAGTAAATGCTTTGAAAAATATCATGTTGGGGTGTTTTATACACCATGGATTTATTTGGTATGCATTTTAATTAAACCAACTCACTTTTATACCCAACCACACCTCATCCACTCTTACTTTTCACTTTACCAAAACAAACACCCAAACCCTTTCCCTTTCTTCCCATTTTCGAGTTCCAACTTAAGGGTGAAGAGGAGTCTTTGCAAAATCTTGTTTTGTGGAGCTTGTTGGATGATTTGAGGTCCCCAAGAGGTATGGATACCTCATTGTAAATTTTGTAAGGTTTTGTTTAAGTTTGGGTTGATTTTGAAGGGTTTTAAAATGGGTTTGTGTTGGGTTGTTGTAGTTTTGGTATTATTTTGGTTGGATGTTGAATATATGGGTTTATGTGGATGTTTATTGTTGGTTTTGAGTTATTGGGTTTGGTTAATGTTGGTGTATGTGGGTGTGTATGAGTAGGGGTTGAAGATGGGTGAATAGTGCCCAAACCCCGCTTGCCCAGAGCTCGGCGATCGATCGGCGTTTTTCTCGCGATCGATCGCGAGCAGCAGTGCTGAGGCAGAGAGCTTCAGCGATCGATCGCGAGATGAGCGCGATCGATCGGCGAGGCCGCGATCGATCGGCGCTAGCTCCGCGATCTATCGCGGATTGTTGGATTTTGTTGCCCGAGACAGTGAGGTCTCGCGATCGATCGGGGCTTGATGGCGATCGATCGCGAGACACCAAAAATGATGTTTTTGGTTATTTTTGTGGGATTTTTGATATTGGACTATTATTGGTTTCTAATATTGGTATTTGTGAAAATGTAGAACCAACCCAGGTGGCAAGACATCCAAGGAATTGAAGTCCTACCATATTCCACTTTTGGAAAGGTACGTAGTGGACGTACGGGCACCCCAACGGTACATGTATCTTATATACTTATTGTTTATGCATTGTGGATGCAAGTATATATGTGGTATTGCATAGTGGATGCAAATACATGTTATGCATGATGTTTATAGATGCATATGATTATTGGTGCACATCCCATGAGTCGTGGTCATCCCTTGATGATTTTAATGCTTGCCGCTATTTGGTTTGGTTCCGCTAAATGTGAAGCGAGGGGTGGGAGCGCCGCATGTCACATTTGAGCGTGGTTATCATATAGGACGAGGAAAGGGTATTTGCCGCTCAATGAGAGGCGAGGGGTGGGAGTCCCGCAGTCCATTGAAGCGAGGTTATCCTATGCCGTCTATATGTAAATAAGCGAGGGGCATTCAAAGACATTGTGATGGACAGACTAGGGATTGAGGATCAGTATTTGGTATATTGATGAAATGGTTTATGTTCATGACATGTTTAGACCATTGAAAAATAATCTATTGATTATACTCATGAGTTATGGTACAGGGACAACCAAACGGGAAGCGTTTGAAATGCATGGGAAAATAGGAAGTGTTTTATATTGATTATGCATTACGCTTTATCTTCATATTGTGTTGAATATGAATGATTATTATTGCTCATGTTTGGGGGTTGTCCTTGTAGGTACCTTTTTGGCATGATAGAAGGGCTTGAACGGGTTGAGGTGGTGAGCTTGACGAGCATTCTATTGAGGATGAAAGGACAGGATGATTTTGGATAGTATCTACTCTAGGAGTAGTATAAAACTATAATTGAAAAACATTCATTGATTGGAATGTAATTAATCCATTGGTAGTCCTTATTTTTGGCATGTAATGCTTAAGCTCATAGACTCAACATGTTCTTTTAGACTCTGATTTGTTTATTTAGCTCTATTATGCCTTGATTCCGCACTTAAGGATTAGGGTCCTTACAGGGACAACCAAAGAAGGTTAATGCGATTAACCAGGAAGTATATGTTACCAATTATCTTCATGCATTTATTTATATGCCATTTCCTTATGATGTTAAGTAACGATGTACATGCTCACGATGGGTTGTTCCTGTAGGTACACTTTTGGACTAAAGGACTAAGGGCCGGGTTGAGGCAGTGAGCTATGAGGAGCATGAAAGATGTTAGGATTCAGGATTTCTGGATAGTCTCTACTCTAGTAGTAGTATAATTCTATCGCTTTAACATTCGTATTGAGGATGTAATTAATTAAGGTTGAAATTTCATTTTTGGCCCGTAATCTTATTACCTCAAAGTTACAACCGGAACCCTTAAGAGGTTATGAATGCATGTTTAGTCCATAATACGTGTATAATATGACGTTAAGGTATGAGGACCCTACAATTATTAATCATTTGTTGTACTAAATATGATTTGGATTTTTGTGATAATTAATTTTAGAATTAATTAGAAGTGGAATTGACCAAGTGAAGGTCAACTGGCGAGTTAATCGAATCATAAAATAATTTGAGGTTGTAAATATACTCCGATAATATTTTAGAGTTTAAGTTAATTAAAATGAAGAATTTAAGTTTTGGGTTTTTGGGGTGTGTATAAATCCCAATCGTTGTCTCTAAATAAAATATCAGTGCACCGGCGACACTTCGATGTACAAACCGGACAAGGATACAAAAAAATAAATATGTCATGTTGGGTATTTTCGGACACACAGTAAAAGGTGTAAACTCACGCACACAAACCCGATTCCTCTTTTCTTTTCTGCCTCCCGCGCGATACCTGACCACCTCCGGTAAATCGCGCGCGCCCGCCGCCGTCCGAGCTCTTTCCGGCGCGTCCGAACCGCCGCCGTCTTCGTCTCTCCCAGGCGCTTCTTTCCATACCAAGATCGTGAAGTTTCGTCGCCGATCGCGTCCGGATCTTGCAAGGTAGCGCGCGGATAAAAATCGCGAATTCGTCCGATTTTGGAGCGATTTTCTTCCGATTGTTTTGTGGGTAATCCTCGTCGTCCCTTAGTCGTTATTCCCCTGAAATCCCACGAATTTTTGATGAGCTTTGGTTCGATTTTTGCTAGCATTTTGGAAGGGTTTGTTAGTTTGTGTTCGTGTGTGTGCAGCAGTGTGTGTGCGTGTGTGTGTTTCTGCATGAGTGTGTGTGTCCAGCATGTGTTTGTGGGTGAAGATGGTGTGTATGTATGTATTCCTTCATGTATTGAGGTGTTGTAATTGGGAATGGGATAGCGTGATGAATGCTTTGATTGTTGGAAGTTAATTGGGGCTCACTTTATTGAATGGTTAATTGTTGAAAATAAATTGTGGAATAAGTCTTGACTTAGTATTATTATTGGTTAAAAGATGAAGATTAAAATCATGCATGGAATGTGTTTGTTAATAGGCTTAAATGAGATTCAAGTGTGGGTCTAAGTTTTGTTAGTGAGGTGAAAATGACTAACTTTATGGCTTGTAGCCATTGTGATATTTGGTAGATGATGGGCTATGGTATGGGATGTGTTCAATTGGAAGCATGTGTAGTGTGAAAATAAATGGGTTAGATGCATGCTAGTATGTGTTGACATGGAATAGAGTTATGGTGATATTTATGCTCAAGTGGATAGCATAGCATGTGTTATTGATTTATGTCACCTTGTTGAGTCACTAATCTTATAGTGAGTTCTAAATCAAGAATTTGGAATCCAATGCATCTTTAATTTGTTAAAGTTGAATTTAATCAATAAATGACTTTATTATGGGATTATGGGAATTAGATTTAAAAGAGTAGAATTTTATGTCTACATGGATCCCTTCTTTCGTGTCTTGGGTTGAATCACCTCGGTGTGAGTTTGAATGTTTGGAGCATGTTAATTGGCTTAATTGGATTGTTTTAGTTAGACACTAGTTGGATATTATTATGCATACACCCTTGCACTTCCTTTCCCTCTGTTGAACTTGTGTGTCTAGTGAACTGCTATGTGAGTTGGACGTGATCTTGCACGTATGGGTGTGTGTATCCCGCATCATGTGTGTGATGTAGCGGATGGTGGGAGAAAATGGGGTTTTGCATCACCAATGACATATCATGATTCATGTGAAGATGTGTGCATCAAAGTATTGATTATGATTTGATTCATAATATTGAATTATTGATTTGTGATATGGAAATGAAAGCAAGAACTATTTGATGGATGTTCATTGCTCGGATTATGAGCTAATGTTGAATTGATATTCGATATAGACTCTACAGGAGGCTTCGGACGTTGATGATAGCTTGTTCATGTTGTCTACTATAAGGTACGTGGTGACGTACGAGCAGGTATATCTAGTATCTATACATTCATGTATACATGCAATTTTGAATATGATGTTTCAGGTAAGTGTTTGACTTTAACAAATGAGTTTCATATACGAGTTATGGGGGACACGTAGTGGTACGTGATCCGATTATACTAGTTGAGTATTGATGCCGTGGGCATGAGTGATATGAGAAAGTATCGAGAATGAGATGGTGGGATAACCAGGGTTACATTGGGATAACCAGGTTCACATTGATGTTGGACTATTTATGTTTGAGCATAAATAATATATTGTCATTGTATTGAATTCATAAGTGTTGTTGAGTATTACATTTTCAGTGACAATACTAAACTTGACATTATGAAGTGCGTGAGTTTGAAACAGGAACAGTGTGTGGAAGCTATACAGATTCGGAATTGTACAGGGAGTATATTTTATGAGTTTGAATAATCTAAATTGTTGCATTATGATTTCGTATGTTGATTTGTGATCGAATACTGAGTTGGAGTGTGCTCACCCTATGTGGGGGCTGTTTCTGTTGAAACAGGTACAACAGGTACGATGCTGCTTTGGCGTACTAGGCTCGAACCTTGTTGGATGATGCTTCCAGAAGCATAGTATGAGATTGAGCCGATATACGAGGTTGAGCGGTTGGTATTTATACTAATTACGCATCCGGATGTGTATCGGTTATCGACACGAAGCGGAAGAGCTCAATTTCAAAGCGTTGCTCTTCTGTTAGCACTTGTATCTGTATATGGACTGTATAAGGGTGTTGAAACCCACTTTTGTTGTCTTATTAGTGTGGTGTCTTCCCTGGCTGGGAATTTACTTGTGTTTCTGTATTATGTTTAGTATCGTGTTGTCCCTGGTCGGGAGTTATATAATGTGATGTGCTTTCTTTCCGGATAGCTCAGTTTGTCGGGAGACTCTGCCCAAATTTTTATAAAAACCCACAATGTAAAAGTGGTGTAATGTGTGAAATCTTTGAGTCTATTTGTTGGTAAAGAAGATCATATAATGTTGAACATTATTTATGTCATGGGATTATGGGAAGCATGTAATGATTCTTTTTTTAAAGAATGAAAAGAAAAGTGAAAAATTTATACATATATGACGTCATAAATGAACTAATGACAAGTTTAGGTGTTGGGGCCTTACATACAAAGACAACCCCAACACATGAGCACATGGTAGTTCATACTCAGCATAATATGAATGTAAAGCGTAAATGCATAAACCATAGATATAAAATACTTCCTGAATTCCAATGCATTTAAAACGCCCATTTTGGTTGTCCCTGTACCATAACTCATAATTAAATCAATAACTGATATTACGATTTTCAAATAAATGTCATGACATAACTTCATTTCTTAAATCTTGAAATTAATCCTTAGTCGGTTCATCATCAGTGTATTTTAATGCCCTTCGCTTCATAACTTTTAGAACAAGTGGACCTCCCCCCCCTCGCTTCATCATATAAGCGGCATTTCTAACCTCGCTTCATATGGCAAACCTCGCTTCAATGTGCAAGCGGACCTCCACCCCCTCGCTTAACATATTAGCTGCATAATAGCGGCAAGCATTAAAATCATCACTGTGATAACCGTGACTCGTGGAAAACACACCAAATGTTCCATAACATACATATGCAATTACAATGCATAATCAACATGTATCATACTCACAATGCATAAACTGATACATACTTGCATCTATCGTGTGTCAAATTAATAAACATATAATACATGTTACCGTTGGGTGCCCGTACGTCGCTTACGTACCTTTCCCAAATATGGTATATTGCAGGACTCTATCCCCTGCGTTGTGTGGCTATTTGTGAAGGCTCTACACAAGTGTACAACACAATATTAGATGCCAATAATAGCCCAATACCAAAAATCCCACAAAAATAATTAAAAACACATGTTTTGGCTTCTCGCGATCTGTAAGGACCCCATAGCCCTTAACCCATGATTAGTGTATTAACCACTATGTGTGGCACATGCTTTTAATAAAAAAAAACAATCGGGAAACTCAGATGATGATTTACCATTGAATGGCAATCACAAAATTTTCTTTGATATGCAATGTTATAAGATCATCATCCTAACAACAAGTAGACTCATAGAGTTCGCCCATTACCATCCCCATTACACCACTTTTTATATTGTGGACTTTTATAAAAATTTGGGCAGAGCCTCCCTTAAATAGAGCCATCCCGAAATAAAAGCACATCGCATAATATAGTTCCCGGCCAGGGAAAACACATACTCAACAGAATACAGCAACACTAAGTAAATTCCCAGCCAGGGAAGACATCACACATAAGACAACATAAAGTGGGTTTCAACACCCACATAATACACCAACAACTCTCATATCATTAGAAATAAAAACATATCACACAACATAACTCCCGACCAGGGACAACGCAATACTAAACAGAAAACAGAAATACAAGTAAATTCCCAGCCAGGGAAGACACCACACTAATAAGACAACAAAAGTGGGTTTCAACACCCTTATACAGTCCATATACAGATACAAGTACTCACAGAAGAGCAACGAATAACGGATACACATCCGGATGCATAATTAGTATAAATACCAACCGCTCAACCTCGTATATCGGCTCAATCTCATACTATGCTTCTGGACGCATCATCCAACAAGGTTCGAGCCTAGTACTCCAAAGCAGCATCGTACCTGTTGTACCTGTTTCAACAGAAACAGCCCCCACACAGGGTGAGCACACTCCAACTCAATATTCGATCACAAATCAACATATGAAATCATAATGCAACAATTTAGATTATTCAAAACTCATAAAATGTACTCCCTGTACAATTCCAAATCTGTATAGCTTCCACACACTATTCCTGTATCAAACTCACAGACTTTCATAATGTCAAGTTCAGTATTATCATTGAAAATATGATATCCAACAACACTATGAATTCAATACAACAACAATGCATCATTTATGCTCAACATAAATAATTCAACATCAATGTAAACCTGGTTATCCCACTATCTCATTCTCGACACTTTCTCATAATGCTCATGCCCAAGGCATCAATACTCAACTAGTATAATTGGATCACGTACCACTACGTGTCCCTCATACCACATATATATACACATATTCTTTTCTTTACTCATATCCTCGGATCACGTACGACTACGTATCCACCATACCTCGTATATTAAACTCAATTATCAAACTCAAACACTTAACCTGAAATATCGTATTCTAAATACATGTGTATATGAATGTATAAATACTAGGTATACCTGCTCGTACGTCACCACGTACCTTATAGTCGACAACATGATGGGCTATCCCGACGTCTTGAGAATCATGAAGAATCTATATCGAAATTATCACTCAATATTAGTTCATTTCCAATCCAATCGATATCATTCATATCAATTCAATATCTTAATCCAACGACTCAATATTATCATCATTAACTCATTAAAGTGATATAAATCACCAATTCATGCTATGTCACATATTTGAGTATATATATTAATATACACTTTAATACATGTTTATAACACACATTAACATCTATCTAACTCACCTATTCACACAATCACATATGCTCCAAGTTATTAGCACCTCAAACCTTAGCCCAACACTCACCAAGACACTTCCATGATATAAGACATAAGAGTGGACTTCCTTACTACACAAATAATAGAGTTTTCTTGGCCAACACTTGAACACAACTTAACCATATTATCAAATAGCTTGTAAGCATTATTTTAGTCTTTATCTTTTAACCAACAATAATACTAGCCAAGGCACGAATCAACAATTCACTTTCAACAATCAACCATTCAACAAAGTGAGTTATAATTAATTTTCAAAAATCAATAACATTTCTCATGCTATCTAATTCTCAATTATGATGTTCATGCTTGAATTATCATCATATAAACACCTTAATCCACTTTACCAAATTAAGTTAACCATCTTCATTATCAATACCTCATCATCCCTCCACAAATATATATACACACATGCTGCAGAACACACACACCCATATGCTGGAATACACACATGCACAGCATGCCAGCAACTTACAAGCACACACAGAGGAAATTCGACTCCTATCCACACTCAAACACCAAAATTAATAATTCAACAGCAACATTCCTACTTAGAACATGAACTGTAAGAACGGAGGAAAAGACTCGATCATGGTTGTGCAAGCAATCACAAGCACGACAACAGGAAGCCAGGGTGCTGGGAAAAAAATCGATATCCCCCCTCCAACCCACCATGTAATTCATCAAGCACACAACTACAGTAGAAAGCATTTAATCAAGAGCCAAAATCCTCCCATGGCAGTAACATAGACACGATTGAAACTCCAATCCCACATACACACACTATCAGCGCATACACGCACGCAAAATGGGAAAATCAAAAAAAAGAAACATTGTCATCCTTTCCCATTCAAGCTAGATGCAGCTCATATTATAAAGAAAATCAGTTGCTAAGAATCAAACACCCCTCCCTCGCAGCAACAACACACGGCCGAACCCAATCGCTTGAATAACAAGAAAAGTGAACCAGCCTAAACAAACACACATGGAAGAGAATGATTAAGGTGTAAGGCGAGTTTCCTCATGCGAACCTGATCAAAATCGCGACGGGACAAGGCTGGAATCGGCCATTGAAAGCGGGAGAGAAGCGACGTGAATGAGGGGGAAAAATAGGGAAGAAATCGATTTGGGTAAAAAAAAATGAAGGGGAGAAAGAGATAGTGTGTATTTTATTTAACCCCTAGATTAAATCCTCACCATACAAATGCAAATTCATGTCAACACTTGGTACAATCCCCACCTTCCAATTAGTACATCATATATTTATTCATGTAAGAAACTCTTAAATTAATTTACATTTTAAATTCAATCCCAGAATCATTTATCCCAACTCCGGTCCAAAATCCGATACTCACGAATTAAATCTCATCATATCATATAAATATCATAATTAAATCAATTTAACAATTAATAATTATTCCGGACATCACATCAAATGCCCTACAATAGTCATATAGACCCAGTACCCCATATATCTTGTAAAGTTATACCACTCTAGTATCACGCACGCTTGTGGCGGCGATGTCAAGATTGGGTCGTTCCATAACTATATCAATACATAAATATAACCATACGCACAACCATCAATGAAATCAAAATACATTATGCATTTCACAAATGCTCTCATGTAAAGTAATGCTCGTACGTCGCACGTACCTTAAATCTCCTTAGTTCGAGCCAGACTTTGTTCGAGTTCCATGCCCCGAGGGACGACGTGCTAACACGATAAATAATTCACAATTATTTACGAACATGCAACCCATGCTCAAGCGCACCCATAACCCTTAAACAAAATATTGCCAACACACGACAATTAACCATTTAAAAGACCCGGGGTAGGGCACATGCAGGGAGGGAAAACGAATGAGACATTATTGAAAATTGTTCAAGAACTCCCCATAAATTTTCGAACCTTCACATCACAAATCGAACCCAATTAGGCACCATAATTCATCTAAAACATGAATTAATCTATCAATAACAAGAATCACCACCCCCTGCCAAAACCCTCAATTCGAACCCTAACCCCACGTAATCAGCGTTAAATTCGAACCATAATGCATCACCAAAGGACTCAAAAGCTGAACCATGTGAAGCATAATAATTTATCCAAAAAAATCAGGAAGATTTTCGAAACATAGAACACCAAATTCGAACCAATGGCAACAAATTTCTTCGAACCACAAAGCATAAAATTTTCGACCCAAAATGCAGCACAAAACGCCCCAAAAACGCCTGAAGAAAAGCCCCAAAAACGTACCAAAAATCGAGCCCCAAATCGGACAGATTACAGTTTCGAACCCTAGCGCTTTTCTGGCAAATCCGAACGCGATATCGACGAAACTTCAAATTGTTGGTATGGGAAGGTGCTCCTGGACGAGACGAAGCCAACGGCGGGTCGGACGCGCCGGATGGCGGCCGGACGGCGGCGGGCGCTCGGCCTGAAGCTGCGGGGGTCGAGTGAGACGGGAAGTAGCGCGGGGAGAGAGAAAGGTAAGGTGAGGAAAATGGTTCCAATAATTAAAATCTCGGGTTCAACTGGTATTTATAGCAAAAATATCCCGAAATACTAATAGCCCCACAAATACATCATGATTCATTAAAAATCATCTGTTTCCAAAAATTTTCTCTCTAACTCCAAAACCCCCTACCGGTGCCCACACAAAGCACCCCAGATCCCGAGTCACACTAAAAACCCAACTCATAGGTTTTTCACCGGAATGAGAATACAATCTCAACCTCGGGATCCAACGATTAAACTCCAAATCGCCACGTAAAACAACTTTAGGGGTTATTAACACTCCAGGATTAACATCTATAATCCCTGGTCATCACAATATCCCCCACTAAAAGAATTTCGTCCTCGAAATTAGCACCAGTGTATCACGTAACACCCGGGCTACACAACAACATGAAGCGATAACCTCGATTCTTGACCATATCAGAATCGTATTAATAAACGCGAGGGTATGTACCTCGCACCAAACTCCGGAATGAAATAAACCTTCCAGTCACCAAAATGAAAGAGCGCCGGCACAACATAGCGCTAACAATCCGAAAGCAGTTAGTCAACTGAAACTGCAAGGATTCGAATCTCTCCCGATTCCATCTTAGATATCATTCAATGACATCTCTATCATGACTCACGATGTCTAACACACATCGTTACGAGGGAAACACTAGTATACCACGGTGTACACATATCAAACCTGGTCTCCACTTTCAAACCTCCTCCATCAAATGAGCAGCCGCATCATTGCAACTCAATTTGGGCAACTCACGGCCACAGATTCACACAAAAGACATCTCACAAGATGTCCACCTCCGAATATTCCAAGGATCACATCCTGATCATAAATAAACCATCGAGACTCCACAGAGTTTCAAATTCTGAAAGGACATGCAATAAACCCATTGCATCCTCAACGCTTGTGTCGACAGCGACACCCAATAAATCCGAATTCCTGCCATCCCTTGATAATCCTAGGATTTAACAATCCAAACTTGGGAAGGCTATCACATAACTCGAAGGAAAACACCAAAAAGGAAACACCTCAACCCACACAAGATAATCCCTCCTCAAAGGGAGTCAACTAACTTCACGATTGTTCCTCATAATTATCGTGCCATGGAGATTCCCAATCTCAAGGTGTTCCATATCTCTCATCAGATATTTAACCATCCAAAAATAGTATAACTATATGCTTGTCAAAAGGAAATCAAAAATTGGCATCCGTATACTCACCGGTATACCTGCCTAAGCACGGACACCACATGCATACTCAATGCACTCGGCTCGGGTATCTACAACATACCCCTAAGCCCCAAACACAACCGTCAATTCTGAGTCATTCCCATCCAGAGGAGAATGATAACCGACGATCAACAACACGGCGTGATTCCCAAAATCAACACCACACGTACCAACTCACCGAATCTTTCAAAGATTCCCAATAGGTATAATACTACCTCCTTCCCCACAAGGGAAGTGCTATCGAACTCGAGATCCACTAGTCTCGAACCACCGTTCGGAAAAACTGGATACAATAACACCCATTGCATCCCAAGTACACGGATTCCCCAGATCGAGTCAACGACGACTTGATGACTCTCTTGTTGGTACTCCAACATTATGAGCTGTCCCAGACAAGTCCCTCAAAACAAAAGACGTATAACGTTCTCATGAGGTGTCACATGCTTCAAACATCATGCTACAAAGGGACAATCAAAAGCCTGCCAAAAGTCTTCATCGTATCATCATACGATTCACCAAACTCGGTTCCAACGTGCAGTATCATGGCTCCAACAAGCACACTATATCATTACTACGATATCTGGCTAGCAAAGCGCTGTCTCCATAGGCTCATATCAAGCCCACCAACAAACCATATGTTCCATCTCGGTATGCCATACCGTACAAACCGTTAGAGTAATGGGTCATCGCCTAACATATCTCTAAAATACCAAGCACAATGGACAACCCGGTGTCCTTGCTCACTTATGATGCAATCATAATCCGTTAAGACTTATCCACACACTCAGGGTGGGTGTAACCATGTCTACCCTACATCACAACACAAGCGAGTAGTCTCCTCAATGACTACTCTTACCACCAATCACTTGGCCCTAGCCAAACCAGCGAGCATACCCAAGGGTATCATAGCTCGACAAATATTTACCTCTATAACATGATGTGGTACATTCACCGGTACGATACATCCAATACTCCACCAAGCAAACCTGCTGTAAGTACCCCCTTAGCCCTTAACCCCTGATTAGTGTATTAACCACTATGTGTGGCACATGCTTTCAATAAAAAGTCAATCGGGAAGCTCAGATGATACTTTACCACTGAATGTCAATTATAAAATTTTCCTTTAATACTCAATGTTATAAGATCATCATCCTAACAATAAAAGACTCATATGTTTGCCCTTTACCAACCCCTTGGTGCCACTTTTCACATTGTGAACTTTTATAAAAATTTGGGCAGAGTCTCCCCATAAATAGAGCTATCCCAAACAAAAAGCACAACACATAACATAATTCCCGGCCAGGGAACACATAATACTCATCATAATGCAGTAATACAAGTAAATTCCCAGCCAGGGAAGACACCACACATATGACGACAACAGTGGGTTTCAACACCCACATAATACACCAATGACTCTCATATCATTTAGCAATTAACCTCTAATTGCATGCAACCTCAAATGAAAGAGAGAAAGGCTCATGCCTTTATATACAATCCATATACAAGTAAAATCGTGCTCACATGCGAGCATCATGAATCTGTATAAAATCCTCAGGTGTATATATAGGTACTCTATACGATACCGTGCTCCATCAAGCCCTGGTACCACGATCCTGGGAGTACCTCCAATCAACAGCTCGAGCTCAGCTCCACAGCCATCGATGTACCTGTTCACCTGCCCCAACAGAGACAGCCCCCAACGGGGTGAGCATACCAATACACAAAATCCCATAATCACAATAATGAAATTCATAATTTACAACAAAGGTAAATACAAATGAATTTAAATGATACTCCCTGGATGGCAACCTCATCCGGGATTCCGTGTACTGTCCCTGTCCTCACAATCATCAAACTCATCAAATCTCAAAAATCAGTAAATCAACACATTGATTAACTCATCGCATGCCTAATCCTCGAATATCAACAGATAGTGATTGAAAATTCATTAAACATGCAATTATAGCTATCTCAATATCTAATACTGATTTCACAACCTCGCTATCAATCACAGATAGCTCAAATGCCGAGCATTTGTTTTACCAATCCTTCATTATACCTAGACATCTCAAATGTCTTATAATGAATACATGATTCTACGAACCTAGACATCTCAATGTCTCATAATAGATACATGATTCTGCAACCCTAGACATCTCGAATGTCTCATAATGAATACATATGAACCCAGTACCCCTTATATCATGTGAGAGTCATCCTACTCTAGTGTCACGCACGCTGCAAGCGGCGGTATCAAGATTTGGGTCATTCCTTGGCTATATCAACATATATATATATAATCCTCATGCGCGATTATTCAATGAAATCAAATTTCATTATGCATTCACAAATGTCCTAATATATAGAAATGCTCGTACGTCGCACGTACCTTAAATCTCCGAAGTCCGAGCCAAACCTTGCTCGAGTTCCATGCCCCGAGGAATGATGTGCTAACACGATAGATAATTCACAATTATTTACGAACATGTAACCTATGCTCAAGCACACCCATATCCCTCAAAATATCGTCAACACACGACAATTAACCTTTTAAAAGACCCGGGGCAGGGTATACGCAGGGAGGGAAAAAAATGAGACAATATCGAAATTTGTTCAAGAATACCCTACAAAAATCGAACCCTAATCTCACAATTTCGAACCCAATTAAATACCATAATACATCAAAAACATGCAATAATCGATCAATTGCAAGAAACAACACCCATGCCAAAAACCCCCAATTTTCGAATTAACCCTACAAATTTTCGAAAATTATTTCGAACCAAAACCTCACAAAAAGTAGGGGAATACTTCACAAGCATGGAAAAGGGGTAAGAAAGGTTACCCAATCGAAAATCGGAAGAAATCGGACGAAAATCGAAGAACCCTAACTTTTGGGGATCGACGCCTTCTTGCCAAATCCGACTTCAAAACGCGACGAAACTTCGAATTGACGGAGGGGATAGCTGCGCCTCGACGAGACGACGCCGGTGATAGGTCGCACGCGCCGAACGGCGGCCGGACGGCGGCGGGCGAAGCGCCTGAAGCGGCGGGGGCAGGGGAGATCGGGAAAGGGACGACGCGAGGAGAGAGGGAAAAGTGGGCTGAAATGAAATTTTTGTAAAATTTTTGGGTTCAATTGGTATTTATAGCAAACATACCCCGAAAAATTAATAGCCCCACAAATACATCATGATTCATTAAAAATCATCTGCTTTCAAAAACTCTCTCTCTAACTCCAAAATCCCCTACCGGTGCTCACACAGCACCCGAGACACATAAAAAAACCAACTCTTAGGTTTTTCACCCAAATGAGAATACAATCTCAACCTCTGGATCCAACGATCCCAACTACCCAAATAAACGAGCCCAGAAGGCCCAACACCTCGATTAAATTCCAAAACGCCACGTAAAACCACTTTAGGGATTATTAACACTACGGGATTAACACCTATAATCCCTGGTCATCACAATATCCCCCACTTAAAAGAATTTCGTCCTCGAAATTGCACCGGTGTATCACATAACACCTAGGCTACACAACAACATGAAGCCATAACCTCGATTCTTGACCATATCAGAATCGTATTAATAAACGCGAGGATACTTACCTCTCATCAAACTCTGAAACAGAGCGACATACCAGAACCAACATATCACCCAAGAGGCAAAACGTACCTCGATGCGGGTCATCCCAAAAGTCAGTCCCTCATGACTGCGAAACAACCGATACTTACGACTGTAGATCGGACAGTCATCCTTAGTTCTAATACAACTAGTAAGAACGCATCCTGAATGACACCTCAACCGTGAGAACGTTGACCTCGTGTCAAACTCTGGAGTGGAATAGACTTCCAAATCCATCATAACGTCAAAGAGAGTCAGCACAGCTCAACGCTAATAATCCAAAAGCAGTTAGTCAACTGAAACTGTAAGGATTCGAATCGCTCCTGATTCTATCGTAGATATCATTCCATGACATCTCTAACAAGACTCACGATGTCTAACATACATCGTTATGAGGGAAACACTAGTATACATACCAAACCTGGTTTCCACTCTCAAACCCCCTCCATCGAAGGAGCAGTCGCATCATTGCAACTCAATTGGGCAACTCACAGCCACAGATTCACACAAAAGACATCTCACAAGATGTCCACCTCCGGATGTTCCAAGGATCACGTCCTGATCATAAATAACAACCGAGACTCCATAGAGTTTAAAATTCTGAAAGAACATGCAATAAACCCATTGCATCCTCAACACTTGTGTCGACAGCGACACCCAACCAATCCGAATTCCTGCCATCCCTTGATAATCCTAGGATTTAACAATCCAAACTTGGGAAGGCTATCGCATAACTCGGAGGGAAACACCAATAATGAAATACTTTAACCCTCACAAGATAATCCCTCCTCAAGGGAAGTCAACTAATCTTCACGATTATCCCTCATAATCATCGTGCCATGGAGATTCCCAATCTCAAGGTGTTCCATATCTCTCATCAGAGATTTAACCATCCTAAAATAGCATAACTCTATGCTTGACATAAAAGAAATCAATAACTGGCATCCGTATACTCACCGGTATACCTGCCTAAGTATTGACATCGCATGCATACTCAATGCACTTGGCTCGGGTATCTGCAACATACCCCTAAGCCCCAAACACAACCGTCAATCCTGAGTCATTCCCATCCAAAGGAGAATGAAAATTGACGATCAACAACACGTCGTGATTCTCAAAATCAACACCACAAGCACCAACTCATCGAATCTTTCAAAGATTCCCAAATAGGTATAATACTACCTCCTTCCTCACAAGGGAAGTGCCATCGAACTCGAGATCCACTAGTCTCGAACCACTGTTCGGAAAAACTGGATACAATAACACCCATTGCATCCCAAATACACGGCTTCCCTTAGATTGAGTCAATAACGACCTGATGACTCTCTTGTTGGTACTCCAACATTGTGAGCTGTCCCAGACAAGTCTCACCAAAATTAAACATAAACGTATACACGTTTCAGTGAGGCATGCACAACCTCAGCCTCAACCTCAAATGACAGGGTGACTACTAGAGTCTACCACAATCTACATCGTATTACCTTCCGATTTGCCAAACTTGGTTCCAACGAGCAGTATAACGGCTCTAGCAAGCCCCTCATGGTGCTGCACACACACGGCAGACAAACTGGTCGCTGCCTCTCTAGGTTCACCTCAAACCTACCAATAAGACGGACGTTTCCGCACGGCATACCATACTGTGGGGAGAAAACTCAATAGTGTAGTGGGTCTTTATCCAACATTCCACTAATGCCGATACACCCTGGACACTCCAATGTCCCTATGTACTTAACATAACCTGATCCTACTCCCTTAGGACCCATCCTACACCCTCAAGGGTGGTGTGACAATGTCTACCACATGTCACATCGACAGAAAACGAGTACTTTCCTCCATGATTACTCCTGTCGTCAAATCACATGGCCAAAAGCCATTCCAACGAGCATATCCCAAGGGTATCACCACTCGTAATATGATCACCCCAAACGTAAGCTGCGGTACAATCACATGTACAGCGCATCCATCCATTCCTCGAGCAACCCGCTCGGTATAAGGGTCACGTTAATCGGTGCCGCACACACCACCTCGTGCTCGGTACTGGCACCCAAGGCATACCACTGAATACGTATACTCAACGCATCGATCATCGTAACGATGATGCATGTCTAATAAGACATCTCCTACACCATCGTCATCGTCATCCTGTGACGACGCATGCCAACTCATGGCATCTATGACATTGTCAACTAGTGACGATACATGTACATCAGCGTATGTCATCCACTATCATGCTAGTAAAATAGTCATAATAAAACATGTATATCAATGCATGCCAGCTACAATAAAGCTAATAAAATAGCAATATCTCATACCTCATCGCTAACAATATAGCGTCATACCTGTCTCCGTCGCTCAATAATAGTGCGTAATCAGCACCCATCGCTCGAAGGCGGCAAAATCCTGTGCTGAGTACATAGCGGCAAAATCCCTCGCTATAGAATCGACGGCATGACACCTCGTCATATAATAAGTGGCATGAAACCTCGCTATACACCTGAGCATGAATCATCGTCCACATAGTAGCGGAAAGAGGCATCGCTATCAATACACCTGGCGGAATGAACCATCGCCTATCAATATAGCGGAATGAACCATCGCTATAAATATACCTGGCGGAGTGAACCATCGCCAATCAATATAGCGGAATGAACCATCGCTATAAATCGTGTCCTCATAGAGAAATGAATACAAATCGTCACAAGAAATTATGGTTCCTCCTTCCTTTTCCACGTAAGCAGAATTCTCGCTCCTTATGGAAATCCACGTAAGCGGAATTTTTTCCTCGCTTCCTATGGAATCCATGTCAGCAGAATTCTTGCTTCTTATGGAATTGAGTCACTTATCAGTAGTGCATTTCAATGCTTCCTACTACTCCACATAAGCGGAATTTTTCCTCGCTTCATATGGACCTTAGCATAAGCATTGAAATCCTCACTAGGATAACCTGGACTCGTGAAATATCAATAGTGCATTTCAATGCTTCTTACTACTCCATATAAGCGGAATTCTTCCTCGCTCATATGGACCTTAGTGTAAGCATTGAAATCCTCACTTTATATTTCACAATATACATATGCAAAACGATGCGTATCAACATGTATCATATCATAATGCACTATCTTATGCATACCTTGATTTACCTTGTGTTAAATGACTAAACACATAATACATGTTGCCCTTGGGATGCCCGTACATATGTATAATCATCATTCCTTTTTGTACTCCATATTTCCTGTAACCTGCAACCATCAGGGTTAACAGCAATAGCCATATACGCTATGCATCAACATTCAATACATAATAAAAACACATAATAAGAATGTATGGTTCACAAATAAATGTCATGACATCCTTCCTCCTTAAATCCTTATTTCAATCCTGAGCCCTTATCATTAGTACATTTTAATGCTTCTTGCTACTCCATGTAAGCGGAATCCTTCCTCGCTTCCAATGGACTTTAGCGTAAGCCATTAAAATCCTTACTAAGATAACCTTGACTCGTGAAATACACCTCATATATTTCACAACATACATATGCAAAAACAATGCATAATAACATGTATCATAACCTTAATGCACCACATTGCATTCATCGTGTGTCAACAAGACAACATAAAGTACATGTTACCTCGGAAATATCCCTTTACCTGATTTTCTTAAACCAGCTTCCTTGGCACATAACACACGGAGTGCCAGACATCCCTATTAATGCCATCCTATCGTGTTCCACACGATTCCTGCAACCACAATGGTTAGCAATACCACTTTTCATATCATAATAGCACATAAACAATTTGTTATGTCATACAACATTAATGCCATCATGCATAAATATGTGCTATCAATAACTTCCTAGGCCCTTAACAGCCCCAATGAGCAACCACTGCTCTGATACCACTAATGTAAGGACCCCCTTAGCCCTTAACCCCTGATTAGTGTATTAACCACTATGTGTGGCACATGCTTTCAATAAAAAGTCAATCGGGAAGCTCAGATGATACTTTACCATTGAATGTCAATTATAAAATTTTCCTTTAATACTCAATGTTATAAGATCATCATCCTAACAATAAAAGACTCATATGTTTGCCCTTTACCAACCCCTTGGTGCCACTTTTCACATTGTGAACTTTTATAAAAATTTGGGCAGAGTCTCCCCATAAATAGAGCTATCCCAAACAAAAAGCACAACACATAACATAATTCCCGGCCAGGGAACACATAATACTCATCATAATGCAGTAATACAAGTAAATTCCCAGCCAGGGAAGACACCACACATATGACGACAACAGTGGGTTTCAACACCCACATAATACACCAATGACTCTCATATCATTTAGCAATTAACCTCTAATTGCATGCAACCTCAAATGAAAGAGAGAAAGGCTCATGCCTTTATATACAATCCATATACAAGTAAAATCGTGCTCACATGCGAGCATCATGAATCTGTATAAATCCTCAGGTGTATATATAGGTACTCTATACGATACCGTGCTCCATCAAGCCCTGGTACCACGATCCTGGGAGTACCTCCAATCAACAGCTCGAGCTCAGCTCCACAGCCATCGATGTACCTGTTCACCTGCCCCAACAGAGACAGCCCCCAACGGGGTGAGCATACCAATACACAAAATCCCATAATCACAATAATGAAATTCATAATTTACAACAAAGGTAAATACAAATGAATTTAAATGATACTCCCTGGATGGCAACCTCATCCGGGATTCCTTGTACTGTCCATGTCCTCACAATCATCAAACTCATCAAATCTCAAAAATCAGTAAATCAACACATTGATTAACTCATCGCATGCCTAATCCTCGAATATCAACAGATAGTGATTGAAAATTCATTAAACATGCAATTATAGATATCTCAATATCTAATACTGATTTCACAACCTCGCTATCAATCACAGATAGCTCAAATGCCGAGCATTTGTTTTACCAATCCTTCATTATACCTAGACATCTCAAATGTCTTATAATGAATACATGATTCTACGAACCTAGACATCTCAATGTCTCATAATAGATACATGATTCTACAACCCTATACATCTCGAATGTCTCATAATGAATACATATGAACCCAGTACCCCTTATATCATGTAAGAGTCATCCTACTCTAGTGTCACGCACGCTGCAAGCGGCGATATCAAGATTTGGGTCATTCCTTGGCTATATCAACATATATATATATAATCCTCATGCGCGATTATTCAATGAAATCAAATTTCATTATGCATTCACAAATGTCCTAATATATAGAAATGCTCGTACGTCGCACGTACCTTAAATCTCCGAAGTCCGAGCCAAACCTTGCTCGAGTTCCATGCCCCGAGGAATGATGTGCTAACACGATAAATAATTCACAATTATTTACGAACATGTAACCTATGCTCAAGCACACCCATATCCCTCAAAATATCGTCAACACACGACAATTAACCTTTTAAAAGACCCGGGGCAGGGTATACGCAGGGAGGGAAAAAAATGAGACAATATCGAAATTTGTTCAGGAATACCCTACAAAAATCGAACCCTAATCTCACAATTTCGAACCCAATTAAATACCATAATACATCAAAAACATTTAATAATCGATCAATTGCAAGAAACAACACCCATGCCAAAAACCCCCAATTTTCGAATTAACCCTACAAATTTTCGAAAATTATTTCGAACCAAAACCTCACAAAAAGTAGGGGAATACTTCACAAGCATGGAAAAGGGGTAAGAAAGGTTACCCAATCGAAAATCGGAAGAAATCGGACGAAAATCGAAGAACCCTAACTTTTGGGGATCGACGCCTTATTGCCAAATCCGACTTCAAAACGCGACGAAACTTCGAATTGACGGAGGGGATAGCTGCGCCTCGACGAGACGACGTCGGTGATAGGTCGCACGCGCCGAACGGCGGCCGGACGGCGGCGGGCGAAGCGCCTGAAGCGGCGGGGGCAGGGGAGATCGGGAAAGGGGCGACGCGAGGAGAGAGAGGGAAAAGTGGGCTGAAATGAAATTTTTGTAAAATTTTTGGGTTCAATTGGTATTTATAGCAAAAATACCCCGAAAAATTAATAGCCCCACAAATACATCATGATTCATTAAAAATCATCTGTTTTCAAAAACTCTCTCTCTAACTCCAAAATCCCCTACCGGTGCTCACACAGCACCCGAGATCCCGAGACACATAAAAAAACCAACTCTTAGGTTTTTCACCCAAATGAGAATACAATCTCAACCTCTGGATCCAACGATCCCAACTACCCAAATAAACGAGCCCAGAAGGCCCAACACCTCGATTAAATTCCAAAACGCCACGTAAAACCACTTTAGGGATTATTAACACTACGGGATTAACACCTATAATCCCTGGTCATCACACCTGCTCGGCAAAAAGGTCTCGTCAACTAGTGACCCAGGCTCTACCATGTGCTCACCATCGGCACTCAAACCATACAACCAAATACATAACATAAATGTATTAACCATCAAAACGACGCTACACGTCTACATAGAACATCCACTATGTCATTGTCATCCCGTGACGGTACCTGTCAACATATGACTTTGAAATAATATTGTCGACTCGTGACGGTAAATGTCGATACACGACGTCTATAATCTCTTCGTCAAACACATGACAACATAAGTAAATCAACACATGATATCCACAATAGTGCTAAATAAACAGTAATATGCCAGACCTCATTGCTAACAATATAGCGGCATACCTGTCTCCGTCATCCAACAGTGGTACGCAATCAGCACCCATCGCTCGTAGGTGGCGTAATCCAGCGTCATGTACATAGCGGCATAACCCGTCGCTATAGAATCAGGGGCATAATCCCTCGTCATAGAGTTAGCGGCATAAAACATCGCTATAGACATCTGGCGGCATGAACCATCGCCATAGATGTAGCAGAATGTACCATCGCTATGAACACCCGGCGGCATAAGTCATCGCCAATAGAATAGCGGAATGAGACATCACTATCAATACCCGGCGGCAAAAACCATCGCCAATAGAATAGCGGAATGAGACATCGCTATCAATATATCCGGCGGCAAAAATCGTCGCCAATCAATATAGCGGAATGAGCCATCGCTATCAACATATCCGGCGGCAAGAACCATCGCCAATCAATATAGCGGAATGAACCATCGCTATCAATACATCTGGCGGCAAGAACCATCGCCAATCAATATAGCGGAATGAACCATCGCTATCAATACATCTGGCGGCAAGAACCATCGCCAATCAATATAGCGGAATGAACCATCGCTATCAATACATCTGGCGGCAAGAACCATCGCCAATCAATATAGCGGAATGAACCATCGCTATCAATACATCTGGCGGCAAGAACCATCGCCAATCAATATAGCGGAATGAACCATCGCTATCAATACATCTGGCGGCAAGAACCATCGCCAATCAATATAGCGGAATGAACCATCGCTATCAATACATCTGGTGGCAAGAACCATTGCCAATCAATATAGCTGAATGAACCATCGCTATCAATATATCTGGCGGCATAAACCCTCACCAATAGGATAGTCGGTCCCTAGTCATTGTTACAGTAGTGTATTTTAATGCCCCTCGCTCAAATAAAACATGCGGTACTCCCACCCCTCGCTTCACATATAGGCGGCATAGAATAACCTCGCTTAAATGGACATGCGGCGCTCCCACCCCTCGCTTCACATTTTAGCGGCAAATATTCTTTCCTCGCCTCATATGCTAACCACGCTTCAATGTGACATGAGGCGCTCCCACCCCTCACTTCACATTTTAGCGGCACAAAACAATAAATAACGGCAAGCATTTAAAATCATCACTCATCCATAACAATGACTCATGGGATATTCACCAAGTATCCCGTCTATACCTGCAACACAAAGCATATTTCATATTCCAATATACATCATCATGAGTGTATTTTAATGCACCTCGCTCAAATGCGACATGCGGTACTCCCACCCCTCGCTTCAACATTTGGCGGCAGAGCATTAAAATCATCACTCCATTGTACACATGCAACCACAATGCATAATCCATGATGTATATAAAATGCAGGTTACCGTTTCGTGTCTTTCAACCCTGGCCTTAGCCTTTCGCGTCATAGTGTCCCTACAGGAACAATCTCAAACCATGAGCATACGATAATCCATATTAACCACAATATGATTATAATGAGTAAATGCATAAACTATGAGTACAAAGTACTTCCTGTATCCCAATGCATTTCAAAATGCTCCATTTGGTTGTCCCTGTGTCACAACTCACAATCATAATCAACAGATTATATTATGATTCTATAGATGTCATGACATATAATCGTTTCACTATGATCACATGTTACAAATGCACATAAGAAAAATAGTTGTGTCACACAACACTAGCTACTATCATGCATAAATATGTGCTACCAATCCCTATCAGCATGTTCCAGGCCTTCAACAGCCCCAAAGAGCTAACCATTGCTCTGATACCACTAATGTAAGGACCCCATAGCCCTTAACCCATGATTAGTGTATTAACCACTATGTGTGGCACATGCTTTTAATAAAAAAAAACAATCGGGAAACTCAGATGATGATTTACCATTGAATGGCAATCACAAAATTTTCTTTGATATGCAATGTTATAAGATCATCATCCTAACAACAAGTAGACTCATAGAGTTCGCCCATTACCATCCCCATTACACCACTTTTTATATTGTGGACTTTTATAAAAATTTGGGCAGAGTCTCCCCTTAAATAGAGCCATCCCGAAATAAAAGCACATTGCATAATATAGTTCCCGGCCAGGGAAAACACATACTCAACAGAATACAGCAACACTAAGTAAATTCCCAGCCAGAGAAGACACCACACATAAGACAACATAAAGTGGGTTTCAACACCCACATAATACACCAACGACTCTCATATCATTAGCAATTCTACCCATAACCGTGCTCACATGCGAGCATCATAAATGTGTATATAACCCTCGGGTGTATATAAGTACTCTATACGATACCGTGCTCCATCAAGCCCTGGTACCACGATCCTGGGAGTACATCCAATCAACAGCTCGAGCTCAACTCCAAAGCCATCGATGTACATGTTCACCTGCCCCAACAGAGACAGCCCCCCAACGGGGTGAGCATACCAATACACAAAATCCCATAATCACAATAATGAAATTTATAATTTACAACAAAAGTAAATACTAATGAATTTTAAATGATACTCCCTGGATGGCAACGTCCTCATCCGGGATTCCGTGTACTGTCCCTGTTCTCACAATCATCAAACTCATCAAATCTCGAAAATCAGTAGATCAACACATTGATTTATCTCATCGCATGCCTAATTCTCGAATATCAATATATAGTGATTCCAAATTCATTATACAGGCAAATATGGATATCTCAATAACAAATACTGATTTCTCAACCTCGCTATCAATCACAGATAGCTCAAATGCCTAGCATTTATTTTTCCAATTCTCCATTATACTTAGACATCTCACATGTCTTATAATGAGTACAAGATTCCACGATCATTCTCAGGCATCTCAAATGCCCTACAATAGTCATATAGACTCAGTACCCCATATATCTTGTAAAGTTATACCACTCTAGTATCATGCACGCTTGTGGCGGCGATGTCAAGATTGGGTCGTTCCATAACTATATCAACACATAAATATAACCATACGCACAACCATCAATGAAATCAAAATACATTATGCATTTCACAAATGCTCTCATGTAAAGTAATGCTCGTACGTCGCACGTACCTTAAATCTCCTTAGTTCGAGCCAGACTTTGTTCGAGTTCCATGCCCCGAGGGACGACGTGCTAACACGATAAATAATTCACAATTATTTACGAACATGCAACCCATGCTCAAGCGCACCCATAACCCTTAAACAAAATATTGCCAACACACGACAATTAACCATTTAAAAGACCCGGGGCAGGGCACATGTAGGGAGGGAAAACGAATGAGACATTATTGAAAATTGTTCAAGAACTCCCCATAAATTTTCGAACCTTCACATCACAAATCGAACCCAATTAGGCACCATAATTCATCTAAAACATGAATTAATCTATCAATAACAAGAATCACCACCCCCTGCCAAAACCCCAAAATTTGAACCCTAAACCCACGTAATCAGCGTTAAATTCGAACCATAATGCATCACCATAGAGACTCAAAAGCTGAACCATGTGAAGCATAATAATTTATCCAAAAAAATCAGCAAGATTTTCGAAACATAGAACACCAAATTCGAACCAATGGCAACAAATTTCTTCGAACCACAAAGCATAAAATTTTCGACCCAAAATGCAGCACAAAACGCCCCAAAAACGCCTGAAGAAAAGTCCCAAAAACGTACCAAAAATCGAGCCCCAAATCGGACAGATTACAGTTTCGAACCCTAGCGCTTTTCTGGCAAAGCATTTCAACCCCGACCCTGGTTCTCGTCAACAAAAGCACCTACAAAGACAACCCCCAACACGTGAGCATAAAACAATTCATATTCAATATAATATGAAAGTAAGGCATAAATGCACACCTAAACACAAGCACTTCCTGTATTTCCTGCATTTATAACGCCCATTGGTTGTCCCTGTACCATAATTCATAATAAAACACATTATATGAATGTATGTCTTTACAAATGAATGTCATGACATTTCCTCTTTTTCTTGAGTCAGTCATAATCAGTTATTTTAATGCTTTCTTAATCTCAAAACAAGCGGTATCGCATACCCGCTTCTTCATACTAGCGGTATCTCTTCCTCGCTCAGTATGGTATACCTCGCCTCCATGTGCAAGCGAGCCTCCCCCCTCCCGCTCCACATTTTCAGCGGTAAAGCATAAGCATTAAAACCTTAACTGTGATCGCCCTGACTCGTGGAATACACCACTTTATTCCACATCACAATATGCAACAACAATGCATAATATGCAACACAATGCATAATAACATGTATCATAACCTTAATGCATCACATTGCATTCATCATGTGTCACACAGACAAACATAAGTACATGTTACCGTTGGGATGCCCGTACGTCGCTTATGTACCTTTCCAAAATGTGATGTGTTGCAGGACTCTATCCCCTGCGCTGTGTAGCTACCTGTGAAGGCTCTACACCAGTGTATAACACAATATTAGATGCCTCATTACAATCCAATATCAAAATTTTAACAAAATATATCAATTTATATTTTTCAACATTCTGGGTCTCTCGATCGATCAGCCCCTCTTCCCGATCGATCGAGAAGACGCCTTAAATCAAAACCAAGATTCTGCCTCGCTCGATCGATCGAGAAGAAATGTCGATCGATCGAGATGCCCTGTTCGAGAAATACCAACCCAGAATTCTCGAACACCTATATTCACACCCTTCGATCTAGCATATAACATACACCACATGTTTGAACAATTATGCTAGCAATTACAATACACTACTCCGAGTGTATTCATACCAAATTTACACCTCAAACTTAAGCCCACATGCATAAACGTCAACCATTTACATAAGTACTCAACCAACTTTTCCGGAAACAGGGCAACATATAAATTTCCAGATTTTTGAGTACTTAACTTCATGCTATTATATCTACCACATATAACATAAAGCATGCTCGAACAAACATGCCAAGGGCTTCACAAAACTACCATGCATATTTTCACATCAAAGGTTTACCAAAAACCTAAGCTAACGTGCATGATATCACCTCCTCAAAATCACTCCCAAACCATAATTTTCCAGAAAAACAGGGCATATTCCTTACCCAGATTTTCGAACACTAAACTTCACATGCTTTAGTCCTCTACATAAAACATGCAACATGCTCAAGGAAAATTACAGAGAGCCTCATAAACATCACATAAAAGTATTCATAACAATATTTCTTTAAACCCTAAACTAGCATGCCAAATCTTCTACAAAGAACAAGCATGGTTAGGAAAAACTGGGAAGAACATGTGACTCCTCACCACTTTTGCCCTTCGATTTTCTATATGAAAGGATGAATGAAATCCGATCACTTTCCTCCTTGAAACCGACCACGTTGCAGACAAAAAGAAGAGAAAAGAAGGAAGCTTTTTGGAGGAGACAATGTGAAAATATCTAAGTCCAAAGTAGCATACTTAGTCAATTCTGCTTTCCAGAAAACAGGGGAGGGGCGTGGGTTCAACCAAGTGGGGGTGGGGTGGTTGCATGTAGGGTGGTTTTGTGGTGTTTAATTGTGTCCCGGTATTTCATACGATGTATAAAAATATCTCTCCTTGATATTTTATTATTTTACCACATCAACACAATAATTAAAAACACCTAACATGCTCCCTAAACCACATCATCAAAATAAATAAATAACTCCCACATAAAATACGCCTTTAGCACATAGGCTCACAATTAACAACCTTTAATTGTATGATTACCCACATAATCATTTCGGGGATATCACACATATCAATTCAATATCTTAATCCAACGACTCAATATTATCATCATTAACTCATTAAAGTGATATAAATCACCAATTCATGCTATGTCACATATTCAAGCATATTCATAAGTATATAATTTAATACTTGCTTATAACACACATTGACATGTATCTAACTCTCCTATGCACACAATGACACAGGCTCGAAGTTATTAGCATCTCAAATAATAGTTCAACACTCACCAAAACACTATAATATTCTAAGTCATATAGACTTTCCTACTACACAACTTAGTAGAGTTTTCTTGGCCAACACTCGAACACAACTTAACTGTAGGGTCTTCCTACCTTAACATCATATTATACACGTATTATGGACTTAACTTGCATTCATAACCTCTTAAGGGTTCCGGTTGTAACTTTGAGCTAATAAGATTACGGGCCAAAAAAAAAGAAATTTCAAACTTAATTAATTACATTCTCAAAACGAATGTTAAAGCGATAGAATTATACTACTACTAGAGTAGAGACTATCCAGAAATCCTGAATCCTAACATCTTTCATGCTCCTCATAGCTCACTGCCTCAACCCGGCCCTTAGTCTTTTAGTCCAAAAGTGTACCTACAGGAACAACCCATCGTGAGCATGTACATCGTTACTTAACATCATAAAGCAATGACATATAAATAAATGCATGAAAATAATTGGTAACATATACTTCCTGGTTAATCGTATTAACCTTCTTTGGTTGTCCCTGTTTCATAGCCATGCATATAATCATTAGTTCTTGACATGAATGATTAAAATCATCATCGTATAACATCATCATCATATAAGTATCATCAACTTATAGCATCATCATCTTATAGTATCATCATCTTATAACATCATCATCTTACATCATCATCATCTTATAAATATCATCATCTTATATCATCATCATCTTACATCATCATCATCTTATAAATATCATCATCTTATATCATCATTATCATATAAGCATCATCATCTTATTAATATCATCTTATAACATCATCATCATATAAGCATCATCATCTTATTAATATCATCATCTTATAACATCATCATGACATAAGCATCATCATCTTATAGCATCATTATCTTGTAACATCATAATAATACATAACAGTAAGTGTACGAAGTCTTAGTTAAGTAAACTTGCTGGTTATTCGGTAACTTCTTTTTGTTGACCCTGATTTACCTTCATGCATATGGGCATCTTACCCCGTGGCATCTTACCACGCAATAACATCGTAAGACCTCTTACCATATGGGCATCTTACCCCGTGGCATCTTACCACATAATAACATCGTATGGCCTCTTACCATATGGGCATCTTACCCCGTGGCATCTTACCACATAATAACATCGTATGGCCTCTTACCATATGGGCATCTTACCCCGTGGCATCTTACCACATAATAACATCGTATGGCCTCTTACCATATGGGCGTCTTACCCCGTGGCATCTTACCACATAATAACAATGTATGGCATCTTACCATATGGGCATCTTACCCTTTTATAAACATCGTATAACATTATTATGAACTTACTTATCATATCATCTTCATAAACATCATCATCTTAACTTATTTATCATAATCATCATCATAAACTCACTTATCACAATCATCATCATAAAATCATCATCATGAACTTACTTATCACAATCATCATCATAAACATCATCTTCATAAACTTACTAATCACAATCATCATCGTAAGCATCATCATCATAAACATCATCATTATAACTTATGAAATCAATACATAGTCATAGTTAGGAGTGTGTTACCGTCCGATGCCCGTACGCTTCTTACGTACCTTAATTCCAAAAGTGGAGAAATTGGAGAACTCTATCTTCTCGATGTTGTTGGCACCTGGGATGGTTCCACACAACCATACAAATCGATATTAGAAGCTAAACAATAGCCAAATACCAAAAATTCAACAAAAATCATCATTTTCCAACTTTTGAGCAGTGGCGATCGATCGCTCAAGACATGGCGATCGATCGCCAGATTTTTCACATAGCGGCGATCGATCGCTTAAAATGAGGCGATCGATCGCCTTGATGCTCATTTCGCTACTGGACGTTGGCGATCGATCGCGCCATTTGAGGCGATCGATCGCCTAACCTTATTTTCGCGTACTGCCTCTCGGCGATCGATCGCTGCATTTGTAGCGATCGATCGCCACAACCAGTGGTCGCGATTTCACCATTTTTATGTGCATTTTCCAAGCTTATCTTCATACCTTTCAAAACCAAACTTCCCAACAATAACAATAACATCATAACCCACTAAAACCCACATGAAACACTTCAAAAATCATACCCCAAACATATATAACACATACCCCAAAACAACCCACATAATCTACTTCAAAATCAACCCATTTCAACACCAAACATCATAAAACTTTTAGGAATGGTTCCATACCTCTTGTAGGCTCCAAATCCTAACAAAGATCACACAAACAAAGTTTTTGTGAAGCTTTCTTCTTCCTTCCTTGGTGAATTTCGAAAATGGGAGATGGGTTAGGGTTGAGGAATGAATTGGGGATTTTAAAAGTGATTGGTAAAGTAAGTGGGTATAGAGGGAAAAGGGGGTTATAAGGTTAATATTAAAATTATACCCCAAAGTTAACATGATGTATAAAACACCCCCAACATGGTATTTTAAAAGCATTTACAAAAATGCATTAAACTTCCACTAAATCATGCTTTCCTCATAATTAACCATCAACATAGTTAAATCATGTTAACACCTCATCTTCTAGCATGCATAACATGTACCCTGCAATGCAACCCCGGATCACGTCTATCATGTGGCTAAGCATTTCAACATGATAATTAATTTCAACACGTAAATCAATTATTCACATAATTAATCACATAAACATAATTAATGCCTTAATTGCAATTAATCATTTCGGGGACATCACATTACTCCCCTACTTATAAGATTTCGTCCTCGAAATCGCATGCACTTACCCCAAAAGAAACTAGACATAAATCACATACCAGAGAATAGTTCCGGGTAGTGCTGTACCATATGCCGTTCCATCTCCCACGTAGCCTCCTCGACACCCCGACGATCCCACTGAACTTTGACCATCGGCATAACTTTAATTTGTAGTCTGCGATCCTCATGATCCAGAATTCTGACCGGTCGTTCAACGTAGGATACATCTGAATCCAACTGCACTTCAGTAGGCTGTAAAACATGAGACGGGTCTGGCTCATACTTTCTCAACATAGAAACATGGAAGACATCATGAATTCCAGATAAAGACGGCGGTAGAGCCAAACGGTAAGCCAATGTACCAATACGCTGCAATACCTCATACGGTCCGACATATCTCGGAGATAACTTTCCCCGCATACCAAAACGGACCACACCCCTGAAGGGTGAGATTTTTAAGAACCTTGTCTCCTACTTGGAATTCTAGCGGCCGTCGCCGCTTATTGGCGTAGGCTGCTTGCCTATCTTGGGCCGCTTTCATCTTTAAGCGTATCAACTTTATTTGTCTTACATATCCTTAATCATATCCGGTCCTCCGACCGCTTTACTAGTCAAGTCCTCCCAATACAGCGGTGACTTACATCGTCGTCCGTAAAGAGCTTCAAAAGGAGTTATCTGAATGCTCGCCTGATATATGCTAATATAGGAGAACTCCATCATTGTCACTGAATCTTGCTACGGAGTATCAAACTCCTAAGCACATGCCCTCGACATGCCCTCGAGCGTCTGAAGGGTACGCTCTGTCTGGCCGTCTGACTGAGGGTGATAAGCTGTACTCAGTATCACTTCTGTGCCCAAAGCTGTCTGAAGACCCTCTCAGAAATGTGGAGCAAACCTTGGGTCTCTGTCAGACACAATCGAGACTGGAACCCAATGCAACCTCACCACATCCCGCACATATAATTGGGTCATCTTTAGGTACGCAAAAGTCATACAGTGGGGGATGAAGTGAGCTACCTTCTTAGCCTATCCACGATCACCCAGATCGCATCAAATCCAGAGGCCGTCCTTGGTAAGTGGGTCACAAAGTCCATAATGATATGCCTCCACTTCCACTTAGGTACCTTCAAGCTCTTCAGCTCGCCACCAAGCCTCTGCCTTTCTGCCTTTACCCGTTGGCAGATCAAACATCTTTTAACGAAAATGATCACCTCACGCTTCATGCGTCTCCACCAGAATTGATTGCATAGATCTTTGTACATCTTCTTTCCCCCTGGGTGGATACTGAACCGACTACTGTGAGCTCGCTCCAATATTCCTCTATGCAGTTCTGGTGTATCTGGAACTACCCATCGGTTGCCCAGTCTAAAAAAAAATCATTTTCTGTCATTCTGAATTTTGGTGGCTGTCCTCGAAGTACTAAAAACGACCACCTCTGAACTTCATCATCTGACCTCTGGGCTTTCCTAATAGCCTCAAATAAGTCTAGCTCAGCCAACAAGGTCGACACTCGCACCGGCGACGTGTCCACATCAAAATCATAGCCCAAATGGCAACAAGAGGTCATCATAGCTGATAACTTCATGACATCCATCTTCTTCGTCGCATATTCATCTCAGCCTGTGTGAACAAAACTCCAGGCTCTTATGGTTCGTGTAGATGGTAAACGACGTACCATGCAAGTAATGCCTCCAAATCTTCAAGGCAAATATAACGGCTGCCAGCTCCAAATCATGGACTGGGTACCTAGCCTCATGTGGTTCAACCGCCTCGATGCATAAGTCACCACATGCTTATCTTGCATCAACACACAGTCCAAACCCTGCAGTGATGCAGTCGTGTACATAGCAAACTTCTTATCCTCAGAAGGAATTACCAATATAGGTGTCGTAGTCAAACAACGCTTCAATTCTTGGAAGCTTTCCTCACAAGCTTCGGATCAAAAGAACGACACTCCTCTCTGAGTCAGCCGTGTCAGGGGTCTGGCAATCCCTAAGGATCTGGAGTACTGTTCTCAAGTGCTTTATGTGTTCCTCTTCAGTCCGAGAGTAAATAAGCACATCGTCAATGAAAACTATGACGAACTGATCCAAACATGGTTGGGGCATTCTGTTCATCAGGCTCATAAAACAGCTAGGGCATTCGTCGCCCCAAAGGCATGACTAAGAATCCGTAATGCCCACATCTAGTCCTGGAAGCTGTCTTATGTACATCATCCTCTCGAACTCGAATCTGATGATACCCCGGTCTCAGATCGATCTTACTATAGAGCCTCGTACTCTGCAGCTAATTGAACAATTCATCAATCCTCGGAAGTGGATACTTATTCCTCATCATGGCTTTGTTCAGTTGTCTGAAATCGATGTACAGCCGCATTGAACCATCTTTCTTCTTAACAGATAAAACTGGTGCACCCCAGGGTGTATATAGCCCTTGTCAAGGAGCTCCTGCAACTGAACATTTAACTCCCTTAGTTCCGCTGGTGCCATCCTATACAGGGCACGAGAAATGGTAGACGTCCCTGGTAGTAACTTAATCCCAAACTCGACCTCTCTCGTCGGTGGGAATCCGGGAATCTCTTCCGGAAATACATCAGGAGACACCGCCACTACGGGCACATCCTCAACCTTTAACTCTTTCCTCTTTTCAGTAATATCAACAGCATATATGAGATATCATTTATGGTCTCATTCCAATATCTGTGCCATCTTAACAGCAGATATTAACGGAATCCTTGAACGGGAATCATCCCCATAGAATGTCCATTGGACTCCCATATCAGACTTGAATCGGACAGTCCTTGTCTGCAGTCCACAACTGCTTGATACTTGATCAGCACATCGATGCCCACATCGAAGTCTGACATTCCCAGAACAATCAAGTCTGTCCTCAGCTCGTTACCCTCAAAATAAATGAGGCCGTCATAACCAATCTGATCAGTTAACAAACTTCTTCCAGCGGGGGTCGAGACTACAAGAGGCATGGGCGACGGAGAAGTGCATATGAAATCGCATCACTTACTTCAGCATTTGCTGCTATGCTGCAACACAAGGGTTAACAACAATACCCAAAAGCAGTTCATATATTACATCGTTAGAGAAACAAAACATGTTAGTGTAACATCATATACTTCATATGTAACATATACACAAAACATGTTTAAAAGTAAGCACCTAGCCAACTTATTGCTAAGGCTACCCTTCACTCTTTCCCGGGTTATCTAACCACTGCTCTGATACCACTAATGTAGGGTCTTCCTACCTTAACATCATATTATACACGTATTATGGACTTAACTTGCATTCATAACCTCTTAAGGGTTCCGGTTGTAACTTTGAGCTAATAAGATTACGGGCCAAAAAAAAAGAAATTTCAAACTTAAGTAATTACATTCTCAAAACGAATGTTAAAGCGATAGAATTATACTACTACTAGAGTAGAGACTATCCAGAAATCCTGAATCCTAACATCTTTCATGCTCCTCATAGCTCACTGCCTCAACCCGGCCCTTAGTCTTTTAGTCCAAAAGTGTACCTACAGGAACAACCCCTCGTGAGCATGTACATCGTTACTTAACATCATAAAGCAATGACATATAAATAAATGCATGAAAATAATTGGTAACATATACTTCCTGGTTAATCGTATTAACCTTCTTTGGTTGTCCCTGTTTCATAGCCATGCATATAATCATTAATTCTTGTAATGCCTCGATTTGTTTAATACACGTATGATATGATTATGGTGTAATTATCTCACTTGACGATATGATAACTGGGGGTTCGAGTGGAACCAAGAATGAATTGATTCATATATGAAATGAAATATGGGAAGGCATGAAACATGGTGTGTAATGCATTCATAATATAAACATATGAATTATGGATTAAGAGTTGAAGGTGCATCAATATGTGCATATGAGTTTGCATTTGAGTATGCATATGACTTTAATGTGAATTAGAGTTTCATTTTGAATTTGAGGTTCATTTCATGTACATGTGATTTAACATGTAATTATCTCCAAATGACATGATATCAAGTAAGTTAAGGACTTAATGACCTTATATCAAGTACATGATGGAGGCAAAATCACATAATACACCACTTTCACCTAAAAATCTCTACAAGCTCCTCTCCAAACCCTTAGAGCTTTTGGTAGGCAAAGCTTGGATTTTCACTTGTGAAGTGAGCTAGGAAGTTGGGTGAAGTGATTTCTTAGCCTCTTGGTAAGAAATTCATAGTTGTATACTTGAATTATTCATTAATGTTGATATATGTGAAGGAAAAGCTCAAGTGTGCATGTGTACAATCATAACATGTTTATATGCTAGGAATTGGAATCTATGATGTTAGATTTATGTTTATATGTTCCTAGGTATTGCAAGAAACATGTTGACATGGTTTAATATGAGGTGTAGGAGAAGATTCATGGAGATAAGCTTGAAAATCGCCATGCTCTCACTTTTCTGGGCATCGGCGATCGATCGGTGCGAGTAAGCGATCGATCGCCGATGACAGTAACATTTTAAGGCGGTGAAATTGGATGGCGATCGATCGGTGAAAGTGTCGCGATCGATCGCGATGAACAGAGCATTGTGGCGATCGATCGCCAAGTTATTGCGATCGATCGCGAGGGGGCAGAGAGTTTTGGCGATCGATCGGTGTTTATCGCGATCGATCGCCAGTGTTAATATTTTGAAAAATAAAATATTTTGTGGAATTTGATTTTAATGCCTATGATCACATGATATATTGTTGGCATTGTTGTAGCACCATCACAGGGGACAGGACAACGAGGCACTTAGCTATTGACAACTGCTTTATCTCGTTTGTGTCGCAGTACAGGTACGTGTTGACGTACGGAGTATAGATATGATATGATGATGCTATTATGGTTTTGATATCATATGATTTATGTTATCGTTGTGTCATATGATTGGTAGTATCATATGCATGTGCATACATAGATTTCATATGAGTGGTATGGATGCCTTGATAGATATGTGTATATGCTTTGGTACGATCATTGTCTTGATAGATATACCTGGTGGGGTATATGCTTGGACTGCCACGATAGATATGCTAGTGTTGGGCATATGCTTTGACTGGGATCGGTGCCTGGATAGATATGCTAGTGTGGGGCATATGCTTGGGCTGGGATCGTTGCCACGATAGATATACTACATATGCTTTGGCTTGAGAGATATACGCCTGGTGTGGGTATATACTCTGGTTATTATCACAGATGAGTATGGTACTATGATATGTGCTGCTAATATGAAGATGTGATGTGGTTTCACTGACATATTGAGCTGAATAGGCATATCATATGAGACTCGATAATAGGGAACTTGTTGAGACATGTCATGACATAGTGCATTTGTGGATGCATGATACAGAACATTCACGTTATCTGATTTATTGTGCTTTATCATTGATATTGATATTGTGTTTTGATATTGCACTGAGATAGTTGTTATCTATACTCACGTTGTGAATGTTTCTGTAGGGACTCATAGACGTGGGGAGCGTGAGTCATGATTTCCGCTACGAGGGGAACCACTGCCTAGGAGTTCTTTTGAATTAGGTTGTTTATGTACATGATATGTATAGTTTGTTAGGTTTTTGATAACCTTGTAAACAACTTAACTAGTATGAACTCTTAATCCGTGCATGGTATATTACTTAATTCAGACTCACATATGTATATTTAATGGATACATAATGGATTAAGTAAATCAGGCCCCACATTAGTGGTATCAGAGCAGTGGTTCGAGAACGGGGTGAACATGGGTAGAGGAAGTGTATTAGGGAGTTACCTAAACACTTTGAGAATGGTAATAGCATGTTAGGAGTTGGCATATGATGTTCTTCTAACATGTTATATATATTTGTGAATGTTATTGTTAACCCTTGATCTACAGCTATGACAGACAGAGGGTTACATGAGGATGTTGGGGATGCCATGAGTGGCAATGCGAGTGTACGGATGGCGCCTGTGCCACCACTACCGATTGAGCAAGGGCCAGTGGAACAGGTACTGCTACCTGGAGAATTGACATTGACACAGTTTCTGAGCTATCAGCCACCCAGGTTTGAGGGAACTGAATCAGGAGAATTGGCGGAGGAATGGCTGGAACGTGTGGAACAGATATTTGTCTCCGCACCATGTGCCAAGACTGCTTGGTTGCGTTTAGCTGAATTCCAGTTAGCTAAGAAGGCTATGATGTGGTGGAAATCCACAGTACTTGAGTTGAGGGCTCAAGGACAGACAGTGAACTGGGATGTGTTTAGAACAAAGTTTCTGGAGCATTATTTCTCTGTTGCTGCAAGGCAAAGGAAAGAGGATGAATTTACAAACCTGAGACAAGGAGCCATGACAGTATCTGATTATGCTGTTCACTATTCTTCTTTGCTCCGATATGTGCCACATATTGCTGTCAATACAAAGGCAAAGATCAGACAATTTGTGAAAGGGTTGAGGCCTGAATTGTTTGATAGGGTCATGTCAAATAACCCTACATCTTATGAAGAAGCCTTGACTCGAGCTGAGATGGCTGAGATTGCGGTAGGGGTGTATAAAGATGTTGGACAAGCCCAACCACCTACATCTGACAGTATGCGACCTAGAGGAGATTCCTTTAAATCACCACGAGGTGGTGCATCGTCATCTAGGTTTAGTGGGAAACGGTTTGGACCAAGGAAAGGGGATGACAGAAGGGCTAAGGGACAGTCCCAAGGTAGTAGTAGCAGTAGTGGACGAGGATTACAATGTTTTAAATGTGGAGGGCCACATTATCAAAAGAATTGTCCACAGTTTGATACAGTAGTTTGTTTCCGTTGTGGGAAACCAGGACATGTGATCCGTGATTGTCCTCAAGTGGGCGGACAACAGAGGAGAGGACCCATGTCAGAGAATACAGTGCAGCAGAGACCACAGAGTGTAGTACAGTCTGGTGGTGGACAGAGGGCAGGAACACCTCAGGCTCAGGTGTATGCACTGAACAGGGAGGAAGCAGAGGCAGCTCCTGATGCTGTGATAGCGGGTAAGTGTACTTTGTTTACTTATCCAGCCTTACTTTTGATTGATACTGGTGCATCACATTCTTTTGTTGCACAAACTTTTGTTGATCGGTATCATATATGCTCGTCTCCACTGTTGATGCCTCTTTATGTTTCGACACCCATGGGAACTACTGTAATGGCTTGTCAGAGTGTGTCTGACTGTGATATTCAGTTTGAGACTGAGTTTGGATTACAAGCTGATCTGATTGTGTTAGACATGACAGATTTTGATTGTATTATTGGGATTGATGTGTTGAGTAGATATCAGTCTGTTGTGGATTGTTGTCATAAGGTTGTGAGATTTCAGTCTAATACTGGAAATCAATGGTACTTTTATGGCCAGGGATCGAGGGCAAGGATTCCATTGATATCGGCAATCCGAATGTCGCGTTTGTTAGAACGTGGACATGCGGGTTATTTGATTTATGCCCTTGATGTTACGGAACAGAAACGAGAAAGGAAAGTGGATTATGCCCTTGATGTTACGGAACAGAAACGAGAAAGGAAAGTGGAGGAGATACCAGTGATTGCAGAATATGCGGATGTGTTTCCAGAGGAGATACCTGGATTCCCACCGAGTCGAGAAGTGGAATTTTGTATTGATTTGATACCTGGTACTTCTGCAATTTCACGTGCTCCTTATCGGATGGCACCAACCGAGTTGAAAGAATTGAAAACTCAATTGCAAGATTTGCTGGACAAGGGGTACATACGTCCTAGTGTATCGCCTTGGGGTGCTCCGGTTTTATTTGTGAAGAAGAAGGATGGGACAATGAGATTGTGTATTGATTATAGACAGTTGAACAAAGAAACCATAAAGAACAAATATCCTCTTCCCCGTATTGATGATTTGTTTGATCAATTGCAAGGATCAAAGATATATTCTAAAATTGACTTGAGGTCAGGATATCATCAAATACGTGTGAGGGAAGGAGATATACAGAAGACAGCATTCAGAACTCGTTATGGGCATTATGAGTTTCTGGTAATGCCATTTGGAGTGACAAATGCTCCTGCTGTCTTTATGAGTTTAATGAATTGTAAGGACCCTAATCCTTAAGTGCGGAATCAAGGCATAATTAGGGCTAATAATATGATCAGAGTAGAATAAACATGTTGAGTCTATGAGCTTAAGCCTTTACATGCCAAAATAAGGACTACCAAAAAGGATTAATTACATTCCAATCAATGAATGTTCAACTATAGTTTTATACTACTCCTAGAGTAGATACTATCAAAAATAATCCTGTCCTTTCTGCCTCAAAAGAAAGCTTCATAAGCTCACCACCTCAACCCGTTCAAGCCCATCTATCATGCCAAAAAGGTACCTACAAGGACAACCCCCAAACATGAGCAATAATAATCATTCATATTCAACACAATATGAAGATAAAGCGTAAATGCATAATCAAAATGAAACACTTCCTGTTTCCCCGTGCATTTCAAACGCTTCCCGTTTGGTTGTCCCTGTACCATAACTCATGAGTATAATCAACAGATTATTTTTAATGGCCAAAACATGTCATGACATCATATACCATCTCAACTGTACCACATATTGGTCACCATTCCCTAGTCTGTCCATCACAGTGTATTTTAATGCCCCTCGCTTATATTCATATGGGCGGCATAGGATAACCTCGCTACAATGGACATGCGGCGCTCCCACCCCTCGCTTCACAGAGAGCGGCAAATACCCTTTCCTCGCCCCATATGACAACCACGCTCAAATGTGACATGCGGCGCTCCCACCCCTCGCTTCACATTTAGCGGAACCAATACAAAAAGCGGCAAGCATTAAAATCATCAAAGGATGACCACGACTCATGGGATGTGCATCCAATAATCATAATATGCATCTAACATCAATATGCATAAATTACCATGTATATGCATCCACAATGCAATACCTCATATGGCATAAATCAACATGTATATGCATCCACAATGCAATACCACATATATACTCACATCCACAATGCATAAACAATGAGTATATAAAATACATGTTACCGTTGGGTGCCCGTACGTCCACTACGTACCTTTCCAAAATGTGGAATGTGGTTGGACCTTAATTCCTTGGCTGCGTTGCCACCTGGGTTGGTTCTACATATTCACAAATACCAATATTAGAACCCAATAATAGTCCAATACCAAAAATCCCACAAAAATAACCAAAAACACCCTTTTTGGTGTCTCGCGATCGATCGCCAACAAGCCCCGATCGATCGCGAGACTACACTGTCTCAGCCAACAAATTTCAACAATCCGCGATCGATCGCGGAGCTAGCGCCGATCGATCGCGGCCTCGCCGATCGATCGCGCGCATCTCGCGATCGATCGCTGAGGCTTACTGCCTTAGCCTTGCTGCTCGCGATCGATCGCGAGCGGACGCCGATCGATCGCCGAGCTGCGGGCAAGCGAGATTCGGGCACTATTCACCCATCTCCTTCCCAAACACAAACAAACCCACCAATACCAACATTAATCAAACCCAACAACTCAAAACCACCCATAAACATCATAACAAACTCATATAAACAACATCCAACTAAAACACTACCAAAATCACAACACCCAACACAAACCCATTTTAAACCCTTCAAAACCAACCCAAACTTAAACAAAACCTTACAAAAATAAACCATGAGGTACCCATACCTCTTGGGGATCTCCAATCACCCAACAATCTTCCACAAATCAAAGTTTGTAAGGACTCCTCTTCACCTCAAAGGTGGAACTCGAAAATTAAGGGGAAGGGAAGGGTTTGGGTGTGATATTTGGTAAAGGTAAAAGTGAGTGGATGTAAGGGTGGGTTGGATGATAAAAGTGAGTTTTAATTTAAAATACATGCCAAAGTAATCCCATGGTGTATAAAACACCCCAACATGATATTTTTCAAAGCATTTACTCAAAATGCACCATAATATCAATTAACACATGATTTCCAATTAATTGCTAACCAATGCAAATAAATCATGCTTCGAATAATATTTACCCAACATGCACCACATGCACCCTAAAATGCAACCCCGGGTCATCCTATCCACATGACCATGCATTTCCACATAAGGTAAATAAATCCCAACACATAATCAATTACCACATAATTAATCATGCAAACACAATTTAAAGCCAAATAGCAATTAACCATTTCGGGGATGTCACAATACTCCCCTACTTATAAGATTTCGTCCTCGAAATCACATGCACTTACCCCAACAGAAACTAAACATAAACTCATACCAGAGAATAGTTCCGGGTAGTGCTGCACCATATGCTGCTCCGTCTCCCACGTAGCCTCCTCGACACCCCTGCGATCCCACTGAACTTTGATCATCGGTATCACTTTGTTCCGAAGTCTACGGTCTGCTCTGTCCAGAATTCTAACAGGCCGTTCCACATAAGATACATCTGACTCTAACTGAACTTCGGAAGGCTGTAACACGTGAGACGGATCCGGCTCATACTTTCGCAGCATCGATACATGAAACACATCATGTATCCCAGATAAAGAAGGCGGCAAAGCCAGTCGGTAAGCCAATGTGCCAATGCGCTGCAAAATCTCGTACGGTCCCACAAACCTCGGAGACAGTTTCCCGCGCATCCCAAACCGCACAACGCCTCTGAAAGGCGAGATCTTCAAAAAGACCTTATCTCCCAACTGAAACTCTAACGGTCTCCGCCGTTTATTTGCATAAGCTGCCTGTCTGTCTTGGGCTGCTTTCATTTTCTGCCTTATAGTCTTTATCTTCTCTTCCATTTCCCGGATCAACTCAGGCCCTCCGACTGATCTACTGTCCAAATCATCCCAACACAAGGGCGATCTACATCGTCTGCCATAAAGAGCTTCAAACGGAGCCATCTGAATACTTGCCTGGTAGCTATTGTTATACGAAAACTCTACCAAAGGCACTGAATCCTGCCAAGAGGCATCGAACTCCAAAACGCAAGCTCTTAACATGTCCTCGAGCGTCTGAATAGTGCGCTCGGTCTGGCCATCCGTCTGAGGATGATAAGCAGTACTCAATCTGACCTCAGTTCCCAAGGCTGACTGAAGGCCTTCCCAAAAATGAGATGTGAATCGCGGATCTCGATCTGACACAATGGAAACGGGGATCCCATGCAATCTCACCACATCTCTAATATACAACTGCGCCATCCTCAAAAATGTAAATGTCATGCTATAGGGGATAAAGTGGGCTACCTTAGTCAATCTGTCCACAATCACCCAAATAGCATCGAAGCCTGAAGCACTCCTCGGCAAATGAGTCACGAAGTCCATGGAAATGTGCTCCCACTTCCACTTCGGTATCTCTAAGCTTCTCAATTCGCCGCCAGGTCTCTGCCTCTCTGCCTTAACCTGCTGGCAGATCAGACACCTCTTCACAAAAGCGACGACATCAGACTTCATTCTCTTCCACCAAAACTGACCACGCAGATCTCTGTACATCTTCTTCCCGCCTGGGTGGATGCTAAGTCTGCTACTGTGAGCTCGCTCCAAGATTCCCTTACGCAACTCCGGCGTACTCGGAACTACCCAGCGGTTACCCAATCTCAAAGATCCGTCGTCTGCCACTCTGAACTTCGTCGGCTGACCAAGATGCACTATAGACAACCATCTCTGAACCTCAGCATCTGATCTCTGAGCTCTCATGATGTTCTCATAAACATCTGGCTCAGCTAATAAGGTAGAGACATACACTGGCGATGCATCAATGTCGAAGTCATAGCCCAGATGGCAATAGGAGGTCATCATAGCCGACAAATGGATGACGTCCTCAGCAGAACTCCTCACTTTCCGGCTCAAAGCGTCTGCTGTCAAATTGGCCTTCCCCGGATGGTACTCTATCTCGCAATCATAGTCCTTGAGTAGGTCCATCCATCTCCTCTGTCTCATGTTCAGCTCCGCCTGAGTGAATAGAAACTTGAGGCTCTTGTGATCCGTGTATATGGTGAATGAAGTGCCATATAAGTAGTTCCTCCAGATCTTCAGGGCGAAGATGATAGCCGCCAATTCCAAGTCATGAACTGGATATCTGGTCTCATGCGGCTTCAACTGCCTCGATGCATAAGCTACCACATGCTTATCTTGCATCAGAACACATCCAAGGCCCTGCAGTGATGCATCAGTATACAGAACAAATCTGGAGTTCTCCGTAGGAATCACTAATACTGGCGCCGTCGTCAACCGGTGCTTCAACTCCTGGAAGCTCTCCTCACAAGCTTCTGACCAAAAGAAAGGCACTCCCTTCTGAGTCAACTGAGTCAGCGGCTTGGCAATCCTCGAAAAGCCCTCGACAAAGCGCCAATAATACCCGGCCAAACCAAGAAAACTCCGGATCTCAGGCACAGAAGTGGGGGCAGCCCACTCCATCACAGCCTCAATCTTCTTCGGGTCCACTGATAGCCCGCTGCTCGAAATGACATGCCCCAGAAACACTACAATGCTCAGCCAAAACTCGCACTTACTGAGCTTAGCATACAACTGATGCTCTCTAAGAATCTGAAGCACTGTCCTCAAGTGTTTCACATGATCTTCCTCACTCCGGGAGTAGATAAGAATGTCGTCAATAAACACGATGACGAACTGATCAAGATACGGCTGAAACACTCTGTTCATCAGACTCATGAAGACGGCCGGGCGTTCGTCACACCGAACGGCATCACTAAGAACTCATAATGCCCGTATCGAGTCCGGAACGCTGTCTTCTGCACATCTTCCTCTCTGACCCGAATCTGATGATACCCGGATCTCAAATCAATCTTGCTATACACCCTGGTACCTTGCAACTGATCAAACAAGTCGTCAATCCTTGGGAGAGGATACTTGTTCTTCACTGTAGCCTTATTCAGCTGTCGGTAGTCGATACACAACCGCATCGAACCGTCCTTCTTTTTCACAAAGAGAACTGGTGCGCCCCATGGCGACACGCTCGGGCGTATATACCCCTTGTCCAAGAGATCCTGCAACTGTTCTTTCAACTCTCTCAACTCAGCCGGTGCCATCCTATAAGGTGCACGAGAGATAGCGGATGTCCCTGGCAACAACTCGATCCCAAATTCAACTTCCCTGGCCGGTGGAAATCCTGGGATCTCTTCTGGAAATGCATCAGCAAATTCTGCCACAACTGGTACATCCTCAACTCTCAGTTCTTTACTCTTTCCAGACGTGTCCACGGCATAAATAAGATAGCCCGTGTGCCCACGTTCCAACAGCTGAGACATCTTGATCGCTGAAATCAACGGAATCTTCGCACGAGATCCTTTGCCAAAGAAAGTCCACTGACTGCCCAACTCAGGTCTGAACTTCACTGTTCTCTGCCGGCAATCTACCACTGCCTGATATCTGTTCAGAACATCAATACCCAAGATGCAGTCGAAGTCTGACATACCCAGCACAATCAAGTCTGATCTCAACTCGTTGCCCTCAAAATAAATGAGGCTATCTGCCAAAAACTGATCAGCAACGACGTTTCTTCCAGTGGGTGTCGAGACCAATAGAGGCGTGGGCAAAGAAGACGTGCGCATATGGTGTCTTTCCACAAATCCCACAGACACAAAGGAATGGGAGGCACCTGTATCTATCAAAACAAAAGCAGGGTACGTAAATAAATGGCACGTACCGGCAATCACCTCCTCTGGAGCTGCCTGAGCCTGCTCCCTGGTCAGTGCATATACTTGCCCCTGGGGTGGTCCCACTGTCTGACCTCCCGATGGTCGAGGCCCAAACTGTTGCCTCTGCTGCACTGTCCGATCATCAAATCTCGGCCTGTTGCCCTGATACTCTGACTGGCCTCCCCTGGTGGGAAAATACCGAGCAATGTGGCCCATCTTGCCACAGACATAACATGCAGGACACTTGTTTGAAGAATGTGGCCCTCCACAATTGTTGCACCTCGGCTCTCCCGGCCTATCCCCCTGTGAAGATCCTCGACTGGCGGACCAATTCCCTTTCTTGCCATCCTGTTTCTGGCCAAAGTATTTCTTTCCACCATACCGCGAAGATGAAGAGGCACCACGGGGTTTAAATGGCTCACCCCGAGGCCTCAAACTGTCACTAGTCTGCCTCTGTTGCGGTACCGGTGGTGGCATGGCATAAGCTCCCACTCCTAGCTCAGCAAGCTCCGCTCTTGTGAGAGCATCATCAAAAGAAGTTGGGTTATTGATGATAACCCGGTCATAGAGCTCCGGTCGCAGTCCTTTCATGAAATTTCTCATCTTGGCACGTCCATCAGAGGCAATATGGGGGACATACCTAAGTAGTGATGAGTACTGTGTGACATAGTCTGCCACTGTCATGTTCCCCTGCCTCAGACTTGTAAATTCATCCTCCTTTGTCTGTCTCGCTGCCGCGGAGAAGTATCGGTTCAAGAACCTGGTCCTGAAGAGCGTCCAATCAATCACAGCACCTAGTGCTCTCATCTCCATCACTGTGCTCCTCCACCACATCAATGGTTTCTTAGCCAACTGGAACTCCGCCAGCCTCAGCCAAGCAGTCACAGCACATGGAGCCGATACAAAGATCTGCTCAAGTCTTTCTAACCACTCTTCAGCCTCTTCTCCGGACTCTGTCCCCTCAAACCGGGGCGGATGATAAGACAGAAACTGAGTCAAGCTAATCTCACCCGGTAGCAATAACTGAACTACTGGTTCCATCCCTACAGCCGGTGGAGGTAGAGGATTAGCCTGTCCAACACTCGCATTTACACTCCCAACATCTCCGACTTCCTCATTAGCAGCCATGCTGTAACACAAATGTTAACAACAATCCAAAGCAATATATATATCATGTCGTTAGATAACAGGAGTGATATAAGCATGTTAGTATAACAGGATATACAAAATATGCACCACATGCATAAACATGCTTCGAATGTAAGCACCTAGCCAAACATGCTAAGGCTACCCTTCACTCGTTCCCGGGTTCTCTAACTACTGCTCTGATACCACTAATGTAAGGACCCTAATCCTTAAGTGCGGAATCAAGGCATAATTAGGGCTAATAATATGATCAGAGTAGAATAAACATGTTGAGTCTATGAGCTTAAGCCTTTACATGCCAAAATAAGGACTACCAAAAAGGATTAATTACATTCCAATCAATGAATGTTCAACTATAGTTTTATACTACTCCTAGAGTAGATACTATCAAAAATAATCCTGTCCTTTCTGCCTCAAAAGAATGCTTCATAAGCTCACCACCTCAACCCGTTCAAGCCCATCTATCATGCCAAAAAGGTACCTACAAGGACAACCCCCAAACATGAGCAATAATAATCATTCATATTCAACACAATATGAAGATAAAGCGTAAATGCATAATCAAAATGAAACACTTCCTGTTTCCCCGTGCATTTCAAACGCTTCCCGTTTGGTTGTCCCTGTACCATAACTCATGAGTATAATCAACAGATTATTTTTAATGGCCAAAACATGTCATGACATCATATACCATCTCAACTGTACCACATATTGGTCACCATTCCCTAGTCTGTCCATCACAGTGTATTTTAATGCCCCTCGCTTATATTCATATGGGCGGCATAGGATAACCTCGCTACAATGGACATGCGGCGCTCCCACCCCTGCTTCACAGAGAGCGGCAAATACCCTTTCCTCGCCCCATATGACAACCACGCTCAAATGTGACATGCGGCGCTCCCACCCCTCGCTTCACATTTAGCGGAACCAATACAAAAAGCGGCAAGCATTAAAATCATCAAAGGATGACCACGACTCATGGGATGTGCATCCAATAATCATAATATGCATCTAACATCAATATGCATAAATTACCATGTATATGCATCCACAATGCAATACCTCATATGGCATAAATCAACATGTATATGCATCCACAATGCAATACCACATATATACTCGCATCTACAATGCATAAACAATGAGTATATAAAATACATGTTACCGTTGGGTGCCCGTACGTCCACTACGTACCTTTCCAAAATGTGGAATGTGGTTGGACCTTAATTCCTTGGCTGCGTTGCCACCTGGGTTGGTTCTACATATTCACAAATACCAATATTAGAACCCAATAATAGTCCAATACCAAAAATCCCACAAAAATAACCAAAAACACCCTTTTTGGTGTCTCGCGATCGATCGCCAACAAGCCCCGATCGATCGCGAGACTACACTGTCTCAGCCAACAAATTTCAACAATCCGCGATCGATCGCGGAGCTAGCGCCGATCGATCGCGGCCTCGCCGATCGTTCGCGCGCATCTCGCGATCGATCGCTGAGGCTTACTGCCTCAGCCTTGCTGCTCGCGATCGATCGCGAGCGGACGCCGATCGATCGCCGAGCTGCGGGCAAGCGAGATTCGGGCACTATTCACCCATCTCCTTCCCAAACACAAACAAACCCACCAATACCAACATTAATCAAACCCAACAACTCAAAACCACCCATAAACATCATAACAAACTCATATAAACAACATCCAACTAAAACACTACCAAAATCACAACACCCAACACAAACCCATTTTAAACCCTTCAAAACCAACCCAAACTTAAACAAAACCTTACAAAAATAAACCATGAGGTACCCATACCTCTTGGGGATCTCCAATCACCCAACAATCTTCCACAAATCAAAGTTTGTAAGGACTCCTCTTCACCTCAAAGGTGGAACTCGAAAATTAAGGGGAAGGGAAGGGTTTGGGTGTGATATTTGGTATAGGTAAAAGTGAGTGGATGTAAGGGTGGGTTGGATGATAAAAGTGAGTTTTAATTTAAAATACATGCCAAAGTAATCCCATGGTGTATAAAACACCCCAACATGATATTTTTCAAAGCATTTACTCAAAATGCACCATAATATCTATGATATCCCCGAAATGATTATGTGTTATTTAAACATTAATCATTGTTGTGAAAATTATGGTATTAATTCTTGTGATGAATTAATAATATTGGGAGGTGCATGTGAGGGTGCATGTGTTACATGTTGGGATTTTGGGGATTGTGGCATGTTTAATTTGGGGTGTGTGTTAATCGTTTTGGTAAAGTATATTTTAAATGGGAATTGAAGTATTTTAATGAGAAAATACTATAAAATATCATGTGAGGATATTTTAATACATCGTGCGAAATACCGGGACCAAAACATAACACATCACACAAACCCACCACAAACCACCCCCCCTTGACCCATACCCTGCTGCCAGCTGCAGCTTGCCCATACCTTTTCCCTTACCTCTCACTCCACCTTGTCATAGCTGGAACACCACCAATTCTCTCCCACTTTTCGTCCAACACCTGATAAGAGAGAAAAGAAGGAGTTCAACCATTTTTGTTGCCTGGAAGCTTGCAAAAATCGGAGCCAAAAAGGGGTGAGAAACCATTTCTGGGTTTGAAGTTTTTTGTTGTTAAGTTCATACTTTGTCTAGTGTGAAAAATGGCATGTTAGGTTAGGTTTTGTTAAACCTTCGATTCATGTTCATTTATGGTGTGTTTATGAAGCTTCTAGTATTTTTCCTTGAGCACATTACATGTTTTATGTGGTAGATTTAAGCATGTAAAGTATGGTGTTCGAAAATCTGGGTAGATATTTTCCCCTGTTTTCTGGAAATATGTGATCTGGGAGTGATATTGAAGGGGTGGTATTATGCATGTTAGAAGGGTTTTTGAATGAACCTTTGATGTGAAAATATGCATGGTAGTTTGATGAAACCCTTGACATTTTTATTCGAGCAAATTGCATGACTTATGTGGTAGATTTCATTGCTTGAAAGTGTGTACTCAAAAATCTGGGCAGGAAGACAATGCCCTGTTTTCAGAAAATGTTGGATGAGTACTGATGTTCATGGGTGTTTTTAATGCATGTGGGTTTGTGGTTGGGGTACAATCTTGATGTAAATACACTCAGGGTAATGTGTTTTAAATACTAGCATGTTGGTCTTGGCATGTTGTATGTCTTACATGTTAGAATGAAAGGTGTGAATATCGGTGTTGAACATTCTGGAAAATTATCGCGCACAGACCAGGTGGCGATCGATCGCCACAAAGGGCGCGATCGATCGCCGAGGTCCAGTAGCCAAAATCGAAGGCACGCGATCGATCGCCATAAAAGGCGCGATCGATCGCCATGGGACAGTGGAGTTTGGCGATCGATCGCCAAGGGGTAGCGATCGATCGCCAGAGACAAAATTTTGAAATATTGATTTTTTGTTGGATTTTTGATTTTGGATCATATATTGGCATCTAATATGGTGTTGTACACTGGTGTAGAGCCTTCACAGACGGCTACACAACGCAGGGGATAGAGTCCCACCACACACTACTTTTTGGAAAGGTACGTAAGCGACGTACGGGCATCCCAACGGTAACATGTATTTATGTTTTGTCTGTATGACACATGATGAATGCAATGTGATACATTATGAGTTGCTACATGTTATTATGCATTGTTGTTGCATATTATGCATTGTTGTTGCATATTGTGATGTGGGATAAAGAGATGTATTCCACGAGTCAGGGCGATCACGGTTAAGGTGTTAATGCTTACGCTTTACCGCTAAAAATGTGGAGCGGGAGGGGGGAGGCTCGCTTGCACATGGAGGCGGGTTTATACTATACTGAGCGAGGATGAGATACCGCTAGTATAAAGAAGCGAGGATGAGATACCGCTTGTTTTGAGATTATGAAAGCGGAGAAGTATTAAAATAACCGATGATGACTGACTCAAGAAAAAGAAGAAATGTCATGACATTCATTTGTGAAACCATACATTCATATAATGTGTTATATTATGAATCATGGTACAGGGACAACCAGTGGGCATTGTAAATGCGATGGAAATACAGGAAGTGATTTGTATTTTATAATTGTGCATTACGCCTTATTTTCATATTATGTTGAATATGAATTGTGATATGCTCATGTGTTGGGGGTTGTCTTTGTAGGTGCTTTTGATGTTGAGAACCAGGGTCGGGGTTGAGAAGCTGAGCTATAAGGAGAGTTACGGGATTAGCTACAAGATTTGAGAAAAATTTTATATAGCTTCTACTTGTGGTAGAATAAGACTATAATGTAGCACCTTTTGTAGGAATTTGTGAAATCCCTTTTGAAACTTTTGCTACTGTATTCCTTAAGCTCAGGAAAATCAACATGACTCTTTACTCTGATTTATTCATATGAATGTTTAGTTCTCTTAATCGCACCTATTAGTATATTGAGATATCGGGGTCTCACATTTAGTGGTATCAGAGCAGTGGTTAGATAACCAGGGAAGAGTGAAGGGTAGCCTTTAGAGACAAGTTGGCTAGGTATTCATTGTTGGGCATGTTATGCATGTGATGCATATTGTTGTATAAGTATTATACTAACATGCTTTTGGATATGATACTCTTGTTATCTAACGGCTTATACTATGAACTGCTTTTGGTATTGTTGTTAACTCTTGTGTTGCAGCATGGCGGCTATTAACCCGGAGAACCTCAATGAAGAGGTAGGGGATATGGGCAGTATGAATGCTAGTGTTGCTCATGTGAATCCTTTACCGCCACCTGCTGTGGGAGTAGAGCCCAGTGCACAGATGTTATTACCCGGGGAGCTCAGTTTGACACAGTTTCTGAATTTCCGTCCACCCATGTTTGAGGGGACCGAATCTGGAGAAGGGGCCGAAGAGTGGCTAGAACGGATAGAGCAGATACTTGTGACTGCGCCCTGTGCACGTACCGCATGGCTGAGGTTAGCCGAGTTTCAGATGGCGAAGAAGCCTTCTATGTGGTGGAAGACCACTGTGGTGGAGCTGAGAGCTCAGGGCATGGTAGTAGACTGGACTGTATTCAGGACCCGGTTTCTTAACCGGTATTTTTCTGCCGTTGCTAGACAAGTCAAGGAGGACGAATTCACTAATTTGAAGCAGGGAAACATGTCAGTTTCAGACTTTGCCTTGCAGTATTCCTCACTGTTGAGGTATGTCCCCCATATTGCTGTGAGCAGCCATGCAAAGATGAGGCATTTCATGAAAGGACTCAGGCCAGAACTATTTGACCGGGTTATCTCCAACAACCCTAGTTCTTTTGATGACGCCCTGACACGGGCAGAGTTAGCAGAAATTGCAGTGGGAGCATACAAGGATGTTGTACCCCCTTCAGTACCATCACAGAGGCCTGTTGCTGATAGTTTGAAACCACGAGGAGATCAGTTCAAGACTCGTGGAGCCTCATCATCTTCCAGATTTAGCGGGAAGAAATCTCAGAGTCAGAAACAAAGCAATCGAGGACCTACACAGGGGAGTAAGGCAGGAGGGGACAGGTGTGACCGCTGTGGAGGATTTCACTTGTCACGTGACTGCCGAGGATGTTATGTTTGTGGCAAGGTGGGCCACTTAGCTAGGAACTGCCCCAATCGGTCAAGTCAGGCAGATTCAGGGCCGAATAGGCCAAGATTTGATGCTGGGAGGGCACCACCGAGACAGCAGTTTGCGCCTCGACCGCAGGGAGGTCAGGCGGCAGGACCACCGCAGGGTCAGGTGTACGCACTGACTAGGGAGCAAGCTGAGGCAGCCCCAGAGGAGGTCATTGCTGGTACGTGTCATTTATTTACGTACCCTGCATTTATTTTGGTAGATACAGGTGCTTCTCATTCTTTTGTATCTGTTGCTTTTGTGGAGAGACACCACTTGTGCTCGTCTCTGTTACCCACGCCTCTCATGGTCTCGACACCCACGGGGAAGCATGTAATTGCGGATCGGCTTTTGTCTGATTGCCTCATTTATTTTGAGGGCAATGATCTGAGGACTAATCTGATTCAGTTAGAGATGGCAGACTTTGACTGTATTATCGGCATTGATGTGTTGAGCAGATACCGAGCTGTGGTAGACTGTCGGCAGAGGACTGTTCGTTTTCTATCTGACCAGGGGTTCCAGTGGACTTTTTATGGGGACGGCTCTCGTCCAAGGATTCCAGTGATCTCAGCGGTTAAGATGTCGCGATTATTGGAGCGCGGCCACACAGGTTACATCATTTATGCGGTGGATGTATCTGAGGAAAAGGAAGTGAGAGCCGAGGACATTCCAGTTGTGGCGGAGTTCATTGATGTGTTCCCAGATGAGATTCCGGGATTTCCGCCTGTCAGGGATGTTGAGTTTGCTATTGAGCTGCTGCCGGGGACATCAGCCATTTCTCGTGCCCCATACAGGATGGCACCGGCAGAGCTGAGGGAACTAAAGGTACAGTTACAGGAGCTCCTTGACAAGGGATACATTCGTCCTAGTGTATCGCCTTGGGGTGCACCAGTCTTGTTCGTGAAAAAGAAGGATGGATCAATGCGTCTGTGCATTGACTACAGGCAATTGAACAAGGCTACAGTGAAGAACAGATATCCACTTCCGAGGATTGATGATCTGTTCGACCAGCTTCAGGGTACAGAGGTGTACTCGAAGATAGACTTGAGGTCAGGCTATCATCAGGTGCGGGTTAGAGCTGGTGATGTTCAAAAGACGGCTTTTAGAACTCGATATGGACACTATGAGTTCTTGGTGATGCCTTTCGGTGTGACAAATGCACCTGCAGTTTTTATGAGCCTGATGAACCGAGTATTTCAGGAGTACCTCGATCAGTTTGTGATCGTATTCATTGACGACATCCTTGTCTATTCAAGGAGTGAGGAGGATCATGCCAATCATCTGAGGATAGTACTCCAGATCCTCAGAGATCATCAGTTGTACGCCAAACTCAGCAAGTGTGAGTTCTGGCTGAGCAGTGTATCATTCTTGGGCCATATCATATCACGAGAGGGGATATCAGTAGACCCGAGAAAGATAGAGGCAGTTATGGATTGGTCTACCCCTACTTCAGTCAGTGAGATTCGGAGTTTTCTAGGGTTGGCTGGCTATTATCGACGTTTCGTCGAGGGTTTTTCAAAGATCGCCAAACCACTTACACAGCTGACTCAGAAGGGAGTCCCTTTTTGTTGGACAGAGGCTTGTGAGCAGAGTTTCAGGGAATTGAAGCACAGACTGACTACTGCACCAGTTCTAGTGATTCCCAAGGAGAACAAAGGATTTGTTCTTTACACCGACGCATCGCTACAGGGCTTAGGGTGTGTACTGATGCAGGACAGGCATGTTGTGGCTTATGCTTCGAGACAGTTGAAGCCACATGAGACGAGGTATCCAGTCCATGATTTGGAGTTGGCAGCTATAGTTTTCGCCTTGAAGATATGGCGACACTACTTATACGGTACCTCATTCACCATCTTCACTGATCACAAGAGCCTGAAGTTCTTGTTTACACAGGCTGAGCTGAACATGAGACAGAGGAGATGGATGGATCTATTGAAGGATTATGATTGTGAAATCCTATACCATCCCGGGAAAGCAAACTTGACAGCCGACGCCTTGAGTCGGAAGGTGAGGAGCACAGCAGAGGATGCCATGTACCTATCGGCTATGTTGGGCTCCTACTGCCATTTGGGATTCGATTACGATGTGTCTACTTCACCAGTACAAGTTTTGACCTTGCTAGCTGAGCCGGTTATTTATGATCACATCAGGAAGGCTCAGGGGCCGATGCAGAGATTCAGAGATGGATGTCAGTGGTCCATTCAGATCAGCCATCGAGATTCAGAGTGGCTGAGGACGGTTCTTTGAGACTTGGCGACAGATGGGTGGTTCCAGATACACCCGAGTTGCGCCAGGGTATTTTACAGCGAGCTCATTGCAGCAGGATGAGTGTCCACCCGGGCGGGAAGAAGATGTATAAGGATCTACGCAACCAGTTCTGGTGGAGGCGTATGAAACAAGATGTCACCTCATTTGTCAAGCGCTGTTTGATTTGTCAGCAGGTGAAGGCTGAGAGGCAGAGGCCGGGAGGTGAACTAAGGAGTTTGGAGATACCCGAGTGGAAGTGGCAGCACGTGTCTATGGATTTCGTGACCCACTTACCGAGGACTGTTTTGGGTTTTGATGCCATCTGGGTAGTCGTGGACAGATTGACCAAAGTGGCTCATTTCATTCCTTACTGTATGACATATACGCACTTGAGGATGGCGCAGTTATATGTCAGAGATATAGTGAGACTACACGGGATTCCTGTTTCGATAGTGTCTGATCGAGATCCACGGTTCACATCTCACTTTTGGGAAGGTCTGCAGAAAGCTCTAAGTACGGAGTTGAGGCTGAGCACAGCCTATCACCCTCAGACGGACGGACAGACTGAGCGTACGATACAGACGCTCGAGGATATGTTGAGAGCTTGTGTGTTAGAGTTCGACATATCATGGCAGGACTTGATAGCCTTGGTAGAGTTCTCTTACAACAACAGCTACCAGGCAAGTATACAGATGGCTCCTTTCGAGGCCCTCTATGGTAGGCGTTGTAGGTCACCCTTGTGTTGGGATGACTTGGACCGTAAGTCGGTTGGAGGACCAGAGTTGGTTCAAGAAATGGAAGAGAAAGTTAAGGTTATCAGACGAAAGATGAAGGCAGCTCAGGATAGACAGGCAGCATATGCCAATCAGCGGCGGAGACCGTTGGAGTTTCAGTTGGGCGACAGAGTTTTTCTGAAGATCTCACCCTTCAGGGGTGTGGTACGGTTTGGTATGCGGGGGAAGTTGTCTCCTAGATACGTGGGGCCGTATGAGATCTTACAGCGTGTTGGTACTCTGGCGTACCGTTTGGCTTTACCGCCTTCTCTGTCTGGTATACACGATGTATTCCATGTGTCTATGCTGAGGAAGTATGAGCCGGACCCTTCACATGTGTTACAGCCTTCTGAGGTTCAGATTGAGTCCGATGTTTCCTATGTGGAGCGGCCTATCAGGATTTTGGATAGGGCAGATCGCAGACTGAGAAACAAAGTTATACCTATGGTCAAAGTTCAGTGGGATCGTAGGGGTGTCGAGGAGGCCACGTGGGAGACGGAGCGACACATGGTGCAGCACTACCCAGAACTGTTTTCTGGTATGTGATTTACGTCATTTTATTTTGGGTAAGTGCATGCTGATTTCGAGGGCGAAATCCTATAAGTAGGGGAGTATTGTGATATCCCCGAAATGATTATGTGTTATTTAAACATTAATCATTGTTGTGAAAATTATGGTATTAATTCTTGTGATGAATTAATAATATTGGGAGGTGCATGTGAGGGTGCATGTGTTACATGTTGGGATTTTGGGGATTGTGGCATGTTTAATTTGGGGTGTGTGTTAATCGTTTTGGTAAAGTATATTTTAAATGGGAATTGAAGTATTTTAATGAGAAAATACTATAAAATATCATGTGAGGATATTTTAATACATCGTGCGAAATACCGGGACCAAAACATAACACATCACATAAACCCACCACAAACCACCCCCCCTTGACCCATACCCTGCTGCCAGCTGCAGCTTGCCCATACCTTTTCCCTTACCTCTCACTCCACCTTGTCATAGCTGGAACACCACCAATTCTCTCCCACTTTTCGTCCAACACCTGATAAGAGAGAAAAGAAGGAGTTCAACCATTTTTGTTGCCTGGAAGCTTGCAAAAATCGGAGCCAAAAAGGGGTGAGAAACCATTTCTGGGTTTGAAGTTTTTTGTTGTTAAGTTCATACTTTGTCTAGTGTGAAAAATGGCATGTTAGGTTAGGTTTTGTTAAACCTTCGATTCATGTTCATTTATGGTGTGTTTATGAAGCTTCCAGTATTTTTCCTTGAGCACATTACATGTTTTATGTGGTAGATTTAAGCATGTAAAGTATGGTGTTCGAAAATCTGGGTAGATATTTTCCCCTGTTTTCTGGAAATATGTGATCTGGGAGTGATATTGAAGGGGTGGTATTATGCATGTTAGAAGGGTTTTTGAATGAACCTTTGATGTGAAAATATGCATGGTAGTTTGATGAAACCCTTGACATTTTTATTCGAGCAAATTGCATGACTTATGTGGTAGATTTCATTGCTTGAAAGTGTGTACTCAAAAATCTGGGCAGGAAGACAATGCCCTGTTTTCAGAAAATGTTGGATGAGTACTGATGTTCATGGGTGTTTTTAATGCATGTGGGTTTGTGGTTGGGGTACAATCTTGATGTAAATACACTCAGGGTAATGTGTTTTAAATACTAGCATGTTGGTCTTGGCATGTTGTATGTCTTACATGTTAGAATGAAAGGTGTGAATATCGGTGTTGAACATTCTGGAAAATTATCGCGCACAGACCAGGTGGCGATCGATCGCCACAAAGGGCGCGATCGATCGCCGAGGTCCAGTAGCCAAAATCGAAGGCACGCGATCGATCGCCATAAAAGGCGCGGTCGATCGCCATGGGACAGTGGAGTTTGGCGATCGATCGCCAAGGGGTAGCGATCGATCGCCAGAGACAAAATTTTGAAATATTGATTTTTTGTTGGATTTTTGATTTTGGATCATATATTGGCATCTAATATGGTGTTGTACACTGGTGTAGAGCCTTCACAGACGGCTACACAACGCAGGGGATAGAGTCCCACCACACACTACTTTTTGGAAAGGTACGTAAGCGACGTACGGGCATCCCAACGGTAACATGTATTTATGTTTTGTCTGTATGACACATGATGAATGCAATGTGATACATTATGAGTTGCTACATGTTATTATGCATTGTTGTTGCATATTATGCATTGTTGTTGCATATTGTGATGTGGGATAAAGAGATGTATTCCACGAGTCAGGGCGATCACGGTTAAGGTGTTAATGCTTACGCTTTACCGCTAAAAATGTGGAGCGGGAGGGGGGAGGCTCGCTTGCACATGGAGGCGGGTTTATACTATACTGAGCGAGGATGAGATACCGCTAGTATAAAGAAGCGAGGATGAGATACCGCTTGTTTTGAGATTATGAAAGCGGAGAAGTATTAAAATAACCGATGATGACTGACTCAAGAAAAAGAAGAAATGTCATGACATTCATTTGTGAAACCATACATTCATATAATGTGTTATATTATGAATCATGGTACAGGGACAACCAGTGGGCATTGTAAATGTGATGGAAATACAGGAAGTGATTTGTATTTTATAATTGTGCATTACGCCTTATTTTCATATTATGTTGAATATGAATTGTGATATGCTCATGTGTTGGGGGTTGTCTTTGTAGGTGCTTTTGATGTTGAGAACCAGGGTCGGGGTTGAGAAGCTGAGCTATAAGGAGAGTTACGGGATTAGCTACAAGATTTGAGAAAAATTTTATATAGCTTCTACTTGTGGTAGAATAAGACTATAATGTAGCACCTTTTGTAGGAATTTGTGAAATCCCTTTTGAAACTTTTGCTACTGTATTCCTTAAGCTCAGGAAAATCAACATGACTCTTTACTCTGATTTATTCATATGAATGTCTCTTAATCGCACCTATTAGTATATTGAGATATCGGGGTCTCACAATATCAATTAACACATGATTTCCAATTAATTGCTAACCAATGCAAATAAATCATGCTTCCAATAATATTTACCCAACATGCACCACATGCACCCTAAAATGCAACCCCGGGTCATCCTATCCACATGACCATGCATTTCCACATAAGGTAAATAAATCCCAACACATAATCAATTACCACATAATTAATCATGCAAACACAATTTAAAGCCAAATATCAATTAACCATTTCGGGGATGTCACATGAATCGTGTGTTTCAGGAATACCTTGATCGATTTGTCATTGTCTTTATCGATGATATATTGATCTATTCACGGAGTGATGCTGAACATGTTCAACATTTGCATATGGTACTGCAATTGTTGAGGACACATCAGTTGTATGCCAAACTCAGTAAGTGTGAGTTTTGGTTGACTAGTGTTGGATTTTTGGGTCATGTTATATCAGAGGAAGGTATATCAGTTGATCCAAAGAAAGTGGAAGCAGTGTTGAATTGGTCAGCACCTACTTCTGTGCCAGAGATTCGTAGTTTCTTAGGTTTGGCTGGATATTATAGACGATTCGTTGAAGGATTTTCAGCGATTGCCAACCCATTGACACATTTGACACAGAAGGGAGTATCATTTCATTGGTCAGAGGCTTGTGAGCGTAGTTTTCAAGAATTGAAACATCGATTGACTACAGCTCCAGTCTTGATCATTCCATCTGAGCATGACAGGTTTGCATTATATACTGATGCATCTTTACTTGGTTTGGGTTGTGTATTGATGCAGGACAAACATGTAGTGGCTTATGCATCACGACAGTTGAAGCCACATGAAATGAGATATCCAGTGCATGATCTGGAATTGGCTGCCATTGTCTTTGCATTAAAGATATGGCGACACTATTTATATGGTACGTCGTTTACCATATATACTGATCATAAGAGCTTAAAATTTCTATTCACTCAAGCGGAGTTGAATATGAGACAAAGGAGATGGATGGATCTGTTGAAAGATTATGATTGTGAGATTGATTATCATCCAGGAAAAGCTAATCTTACAGCAGATGCCTTGAGTCGGAAAGTACATCATACGGCTGATGAGATGGTTCATTTATCTGCTTTGATGACTTCTTGTTGTACTTTGGGTTATGATTTTGATATGGAGTCAGTGCCGGTACGGGTATCAACATTGTTGGTTGAACCTGACATTTTTGACAAAATAAGAACGGCACAAGGGAGTGATGATGAGGTACAACATTGGAAGGAAAAGATAAATCAAGGACAAACATCTCAATTTGTATTAACAAGTGATGGAACTTTGAAGTACCGAAACTGTTGGGTAGTACCTGCGTCATTAGGACTACGCCAAGAACTACTACAACGTGCTCATTGTAGTAGATACAGTATACATCCTGGAGGGAAGAAAATGTACCATGATTTACGTACCCAATTTTGGTGGAAACGTATGAAACAGGATGTATTGAGTTTTGTGAAACGATGTTTGATTTGTCAACAAGTGAAAGCGGAAAGACAAAGACCAGGAGGTGAATTACATAGTTTGGAAATTCCTCAGTGGAAATGGGAACATATCACGATGGATTTTGTGACTCATTTGCCACGGACGTCTTCTGGTTGCGATGCAATTTGGGTAATTGTTGACAGACTTACCAAAGTATCTCATTTTGTGCCATATTGTATGACATATACATATCTGAGAATGGCACAGTTGTACATTCAACATGTAGTGAGACTACATGGTATTCCAGTTTCCATTGTATCGGATAGGGATCCGAGATTTACTTCTCATTTCTGGGAAGGGTTACAAACAGCGTTGGGAACTGAAGTGCGGTTGAGTACAGCATATCATCCTCAGACGGATGGACAAACAGAGCGTACGATACAAACGCTAGAGGATATGTTGCGTGCTTGTGTATTAGAGTTTGATAACTCATGGCAAGAGTCATTGCCATTAGTCGAATTTTCATATAACAATAGTTATCAGGCTAGTATACAGATGGCACCATTTGAGGCCTTGTATGGGCGACGATGTAGATCGCCATTGTATTGGGATGATGTGGATCAGTCTTCCTTACATGGACCGGATATGATTCATGACATGGAAGAGAAAGTCAAGGTAATACGATTGAAATTGAAAGCTGCTCAGGATCGACAGGCTGCTTATGCCAATAAGCGACGTAGACCACTTGAATTTCAAATTGGTGACCGTGTGTTCTTGAAAATCTCACCTTTTAAAGGTGTAGTACGGTTTGGTAAGCGTGGAAAATTGTCTCCACGGTATGTTGGTCCATATGAAGTGTTGCAACGTATTGGTACGTTGGCATATCGCTTAGCACTACCACCGGCCTTGAGTAGTATTCATGATGTTTTTCATGTGTCACTGTTGAGGAAGTATGAACCAGATCGAGTCATGTCTTACAGCTACCTGAGGTACAGTTGGATACAGATGTGTCGTATGAGGAACGACCGGTTATGATCTTGGATCGAGCTGAACGCAGGTTGCGTAATAAAGTGATTCCTATGGTAAAAGTACAGTGGGACAGAAGGGGTGTCGACGAGGCAACGTGGGAGACGGAGCAGCATATGATGCAACGGTATCCGGATTTATTTACTGGTAAGATTTTACAGTTTTATGATACTGTTGCATACATGATCATGTTTCCTATTGTCATATCGTAGTATTGTTGAGTTGCGTATTTTAATATGCATGTTATGTATCTACAATTTCGAGGACAAAATTCAATAAGTGGGGGAGAATTGTAATGCCTCGATTTGTTTAATACACGTATGATATGATTATGGTGTAATTATCTCACTTGACGATATGATAACTGGGGGTTCGAGTGGAACCAATAATGAATTGATTCATATATGAAATGAAATATGGGAAGGCATGAAACATGGTGTGTAATGCATTCATAATATAAACATATGAATTATGGATTAAGAGTTGAAGGTGCATCAATATGTGCATATGAGTTTGCATTTGAGTATGCATATGACTTTAATGTGAATTAGAGTTTCATTTTGAATTTGAGGTTCATTTCATGTACATGTGATTTAACATGTAATTATCTCCAAATGACATGATATCAAGTAAGATAAGGACTTAATGACCTTATATCAAGTACATGATGGAGGCAAAATCACATAATACACCACTTTCACCTAAAAATCTCTACAAGCTCCTCTCCAAACCCTTAGAGCTTTTGGTAGGCAAAGCTTGGATTTTCACTTGTGAAGTGAGCTAGGAAGTTGGGTGAAGTGATTTCTTAGCCTCTTGGTAAGAAATTCATAGTTGTATACTTGAATTATTCATTAATGTTGATATATGTGAAGGAAAAGCTCAAGTGTGCATGTGTACAATCATAACATGTTTATATGCTAGGAATTGGAATCTATGATGTTAGATTTATGTTTATATGTTCCTAGGTATTGCAAGAAACATGTTGACATGGTTTAATATGAGGTGTAGGAGAAGATTCATGGAGATAAGCTTGAAAATCGCCATGCTCTCACTTTTCTGGGCATAAGCGATCGATCGCCGATGACAGTAACATTTTAAGGCGGTGAAATTGGATGGCGATCGATCGGTGAAAGTGTCGCGATCGATCGCGATGAACAGAGCATTGTGGCGATCGATCGCCAAGTTATTGCGATCGATCGCGAGGGGGCAGAGAGTTTTGGCGATCGATCGGTGTTTATCGCGATCGATCGCCAGTGTTAATATTTTGAAAAATAAAATATTTTGTGGAATTTGATTTTAATGCCTATGATCACATGATATATTGTTGGCATTGTTGTAGCACCATCACAGGGGACAGGACAACGAGGCACTTAGCTATTGACAACTGCTTTATCTCGTTTGTGTCGCAGTACAGGTACGTGTTGACGTACGGAGTATAGATATGATATGATGATGCTATTATGGTTTTGATATCATATGATTTATGTTATCGTTGTGTCATATGATTGGTAGTATCATATGCATGTGCATACATAGATTTCATATGAGTGGTATGGATGCCTTGATAGATATGTGTATATGCTTTGGTACGATCATTGTCTTGATAGATATACCTGGTGGGGTATATGCTTGGACTGCCACGATAGATATGCTAGTGTTGGGCATATGCTTTGACTGGGATCGGTGCCTGGATAGATATGCTAGTGTGGGGCATATGCTTGGGCTGGATCGTTGCCACGATAGATATACTACATATGCTTTGGCTTGAGAGATATACGCCTGGTGTGGGTATATACTCTGGTTATTATCACAGATGAGTATGGTACTATGATATGTGCTGCTAATATGAAGATGTGATGTGGTTTCACTGACATATTGAGCTGAATAGGCATATCATATGAGACTCGTGATAATAGGGAACTTGTTGAGACATGTCATGACATAGTGCATTTGTGGATGCATGATACAGAACATTCACGTTATCTGATTTATTGTGCTTTATCATTGATATTGATATTGTGTTTTGATATTGCACTGAGATAGTTGTTATCTATACTCACGTTGTGAATGTTTCTGTAGGGACTCATAGACGTGGGGAGCGTGAGTCATGATTTCCGCTGCGAGGGGAACCACTGCCTAGGAGTTCTTTTGAATTAGGTTGTTTATGTACATGATATGTATAGTTTGTTAGGTTTTTGATAACCTTGTAAACAACTTAACTAGTATGAACTCTTAATCCGTGCATGGTATATTACTTAATTCAGACTCACAGATGTATATTTAATGGATTAACTAATTGGATTAAGTAAAGCAGGCCCCACAATTTCATGACATGAATGATTAAAACTCATCATCGTATAACATTAATGCCATCATGCATAAATATGTGCTATCAATAACTTCCTAGGCCCTCAACAGCCCCAATGAGCAACCACTGCTCTGATACCACTAATGTAAGGACCCCATATACTTAACCCTTGATTAGTGTATTAATCATTATGTGTGGCACATGCTTTCAATAAAATTATTCGGGAAACTCAGATGATACTTTACCATTGAATGGCAATTTCAAAGTTTTCTTTAACATACAGTGTTATAAGCTCATCATCCTAACAACAACAGACTCACAGGGTTCGCCCATTACACCACTTTTTACATTGTGGACTTTTATAAAAATTTGGGCAGAGTCTCCCCATAAATAGAGCTATCCCGGAATAAAAGCACAACACATAACATAATTCCCGGCCAGGGAAGACATAAAACTCATCCGAAAACAGCAATATCAAGTAAATTCCCAGCCAGGGAAGACACCACACATATGACAACAAAAGTGAGTTTCAACACCCACAATACACCAATGACTCTCATATCATTTAGCAATTCTACCTCTAATTGCATGCAACATAGAATGAAAGAGAGAAAGGTTCATGCCTTTATATACAACGCATATACAAGTAATCTTGCTCACATGCGAGCATCATGAATATGTATATAACCCTCATGGGTATATAAGTACTCTATACGATACCGTGCTCCATCAAGCCCTGGTACCACGATCCTGGGAGTACATCCAATCAACAGCTCGAGCTCATCTCCAAAGCCATCGATGTACCTGTTCACCTGCCCCAACAGAGACAGCCCCCAACGGGGTGAGCATACCAATTCCACAATTTCATAAGCATAATGACATAATACATAATTTACGAAAATGTAAATATTGTGGAACATATGTGATACTTCCTGGATGGTATCATCCTCATCATAGCGTACCCCTGTAATAATCCTGTTCTCAAAACAGATAAATCATCAAATCCTGAATATGCAGTTAATCATCATATTGGTTAACCCTAGCCAGTTTCAATTTAACAACATTTCATAACATCTTTCTTTATCTAGCAATTATCATAATTCTAGATATCATATTGAGATTTCCTTAACTTCCGATACTAGTTAATCACTTCTCTGATTAACTACGTCTCTGTTCTTATTCATTACCAATAGGGAATAAAATACAGATATCCTAGATATCTAATCAAATACCACCTTTTTCATTTCTTACTTCAAGTAGCATCATACTATCGGTGTTTGCTCCGTAGCAACCACACCCCATCATTTGCTCGCTTCATAGCGGCACTAAGCATTTCACCATGTGAATCAACATAATGTAATCAAGTCCTGGTACCATCATAGTAAAACATTTCATGTATTTTAAATCATGCATCATACTTGCAAAAACATCATTTAAACTATGCTCGTACGCTAAACGTACCTTAAATCCTCGAAGTCCGAGCCAAACCTTGTTCGAGTTCCATGCCCCGAGGAACGATGTGCTAACACGATAAATAATTCACAATTATTTACGAACATGCAACCCATGCTCAAGCACATCCATAACCCTCAAAATATTGTCGACACACGACAATTAAACATCTAAAAGACCCGGGGCAGGGTACATGCAGGGAAGGAAAACGAATGCAACATCTCGAAAAATTGCTCAAGAACACCTTCAATAATTCGAACCCAACCAACACAAATCAAACCCGAATAATCACCATAATTCATCTAACACATGAATTAATCAATTAACAACAACAATAATCGCCCCACATGCCAAAACCCCCAAAATTCGAATTCAAGCCCTAACTTCGAATCCAATTCCTCAATTTCGAACACAATCAAGCATCATAATGCATTTAAACAAGAATTAATCGAATAACAACAAGAATCATCATCCTCATGCCAAAAATCCAAATTTTCGAACCCTAACTCCCAAAATCGAGCTGAAATTCGAACTAAAAGCAACAATTATTTCGAACCATAAAAGTCTGAAATCATCGACTCAAAATCAGCTTAAAAACGCCCCAAAAACACCAGAAAAATCGTACCAAAAACATACCAAAATCGAGCTCCAAAAATCGGACAGAAATCAGTTTTTGAACCCTACGCTTCTCTGGCAAATCCGAGCTCAAATCGCGACCAAACTTCAAATTGATGGTATGGATAGGAGCGCCTGGAAGAGACGATTCCAACGGCGGGTGGCACGCGCCGAACGGCGGCCGGACGGCGGCGGGCGGAGCACTTTTGTGCGCGGTGGTCAAAGGGGATCGGGAAAGGGGCGCGCGGGTGGAGAGAGAAATGAGGTGCTGAAATGGTTCCGATAATTAAAATCTCGGGTTCAACTGGTATTTATAGCAAAAATACCCCGAAATACTAATATCCCCACAAATACATCATGATTCATTAAAAATCATCTGTTTTCAAAAACTCTCTCTCTAACTCAAAAACCCCCTACCGGTGCCCACACCAAGCACCCGAGATTCCGAGTCATACTAAAAACCCAACTCACAGGTTTTCACCGAAATGAGAATACGATCTCAACCTCGGGATCCAACGATCCCAATTACTCAAATAGACGAGCCCAGAAGGCCCAACACCGCGATTAAACTCCATGTCGCCACGTAAAACAACTTTAGGGGTTATTAATACTCCGGGATTAACATCCCTAATCTCAGGTCATCACATGTTTTAGCTTGGTTAAATCATGTAGGGTTGTATAGTTTTATTCAAATTGCCTCTTGTTGGATCGAATTGTTGCTGCGGTTTGAAGAATTCTGCTATCGATTTTGCTTCCCTGCTGCTTGTAGGCTTAACTTCATGCTTAGTCGCTTATTATCTTGTTTGGTTTGGGTTTTGGCTTGAGTATCACATGGTGGAGGGTTTAATAAGCTTTGCAATTTCAATTTTTGTTGAGCCGATTTTCTGTTTCAAATTTTGGGGATTTTGCTGTCAATATCTTTAGGCTTTGTTGCTCATGAGTTTTGTTCATGTTTAGGCAATTTTTAACTCATTGGGCACGCGTTATCACAAGTTAAATGTTGACACAGATGTTTGGGCAGCACCTTATTTGTTTCATGTTATGTTGATCGATTTTTGCTGCTGTGTGTGAGTGTGAGTCACTGTGTGCGTGAGTTTGTGCGTGTGTTAATTTGTGTGTTTAGATGTTGTTTACACATTTGTGTGGGTATTTTAGTGTGTAGATGGTGTTTATGCAAGTAATTATGTATTCCTACTACATGTATTGAAGTGTAAATGTGTTATAGATGTATGTGGTTAGATGAAGCATTGTAAATGAAGAATGATAACTTGTATTGGTATAGCGGGTTAAGGCGGTTAAGTGATTACAATTCGAGTACGAATATTGTAATTGGGAATTGGAGAGCATGAGGGATGCTATTAATTGTTAGAAGGGGAATTGTTGACTTGTACATTGACTAGTATCATTGTTGGTTAAATATGAAGATTAAAAATCATGCATGGAAGGTGCTTGTTAATATGCTTAAATGTGGTTCAAGTGTGGGCCTAAGCCTTGTTAGTGGGGGTGAAAAGCACTAACTTGGCTTGTAGCCATTGTAATAATTTGGTGGGTGTTGATACTTATTTAATCGATTATTACTTTGATAGATTATGGATATATGAGATAAAAGTTGTCGAATTTAAATAATTGAAATTATATGATCGATATCGGTTGGATTATAAATGAGCTAATATTGAGTGATGGTTTTAATATAGATCCTACATGATTCTTCGGATGTCGGGATAGCGTATCATGTTGTCGACTATAAGGTACGTGGTGACGTACGAGCAGGTACAATATGAATTATTTCATATTCTAGTGTTCATATATCGTTGAATTGTGATGACTGAATATAAGTGAACGGATATGTCAATTGAGTTTATTATATGTGGTATGGTGGACACGTAAATGTACGTGGTCCGGACATGGAATTGGGCATGGATGCCTTTGGCATGACTAGTATGAGAAAGTGTTGAGTGATAGATTGATAGACAGAACTGCATTGATATGGAATTATTTATGATTGAGCATAAATAATATATTCTTGTTGTATTGAATTCATCGTGTGGTTGAGTATCATATTTTCAGCGACGATACTAAAGTCGATATTATGAAGGCGTGTAAGATTGAAATAGGAACATTGCGTGGAAGCTATACAGATTCAGGACTTCACAGGGAGTACATCTTATAGATTTTCGATACTCTTAAATTATGATATCATGATCTTTATGCATTGTTATGATATGGGTAGCGTGATGTTGGTATCCTCACCCTGTGGGGGGGCTGTTTCTGTTGAACAGGTAGAACAGGTACGACATGTACTACTGCGTTTTGGGATGGTAAGCTCGAACTCGTTGAACGATGCTGCTTCCCGGAGTGTGGTTGGAGTATGGGATGAAGGCATGCATTATTTATGCATTTAACTGGTATTCAATTATTTATTGCTCGTATGTGAGCATCTGGATGCATGTATATGAACTTTATAATGGTGTTGAAGCCCATTTTTGATGTCTTCTTAGTATTGTGTTTTCCCTGGCTGGGAACTTACTTAGGGTTTTGGTTTCTTATCAGTATTGTGTTTTTCCCTGGCTGGGAGTTATTTTGTGATGTGTTTCATTTTCGGATAGCTCAATTTATGGAGAGACTCTGCCCAATTTTTTATAAAACCCATAAAGTAAAAGTGGTGCAATGGTGATGATAATGGGTGAACCTTGAGTCTTATTGTTGGTAGAAGTGATCATTCCATGCTGAGTATCATGGAGAATATGTGAAGCATGTAATGATTCTTTTATAGAATGATTTTTTTTTTATACTCATACGATGTCATAAATGCATTTATGACGAGTTAAGGGGTTGGGGCCTTACATTAGTGGTACCAGAGCAGTGGTTGGCTCTTTGGGATGTCTAATGGCCTAGGGATGTGTTGATAGACATGTATATCACATACTTTTATGCATAATTGTAGTCTTCTGTCATTGTGACATGCCGCCTGCTATGTGCATTTTATGATATGAAGCAATGAAAATTGGTGTTATTGCTAACCATCGTGATTGCAGGATCGTATGAGATACGAAGAACATGATATTGATAAACGACCAGCAATACCAATGAACATACACAATGAGGGTGGTATGGTTGAAAAGCCTCGAGTATGGTAACACATTTTATTTATATCATTAGCTGGACTATGGTGAAAATAATAATGCGTTTAAGGTGTGCGATGAATGACATCGCTGACGGTAATTAATGTTGATGACAAGTGGACGTTGTTACTAGTAGAGGGATAAATGCGTTTTATTGAGTTGAGTTTGGTGTACATGTTATGTATATGTATGTGCAGTGCTGAGAAATCTGATTTTGCAGGAAAAATCAGGAAATGAGTAAGATGATACGTTGTCTAAGGACAGTAATGGTGGATAACAGACAGTGGAATATTCGGGTATGATTTCCATATGATTATGAGATTTCAATTGATATTGAGCATACAAAAGTATTGCAATTAGAGTCTTGCTACAGGTATATCACCAAAGATGGATCATAATATTTGCCACTCATATGTCGAAGTGATGGTTAATGCCGCTGTCATATCATAGCGCGGGATATTATTGAGCCGCCGATATAACGTAGTAGAATTTGTGGACTGTTGTGTTAACCTTGATGCAGGTGTATGGAAATATCGGTGAGATTATGGGGAATGGGCATCACCTCTTGAGTCCAAAGGACAATGTGCACATGTACGGGGTCACCTCTTGCGCCTACGGGGCATGTGGCACGTGCATGGGAGTATCTCTTGGGCCTACGGAACAAAGTGATACATTTTTGATGATGCCGTTGTCGTGTCGAAGCGATGGTAGATGCCGCTGTCATGTCGAAGCGATGATGCTGCTGTCATGTCGAAGCGATGATGCCACTGTCGTGTCGAAGCGATGATACATGGCGCTGTCACGTCGAAGCGATGATGCCGCTGTCATGACGTAGCAACGCGATCGGGAACAAAGTGCTGCATGTAACGTGAGCCACCTCTTGGGTCCGAAAGGAGCAAAGTGCTGCATGTAGTGTGAGCCACCTCTTGAGTCCACGATTGTTCCGTTGATTATATGACGATGGTTCTTGCCACCGATTGTATAGCGATGTTTTATGCCGCTGATTATTGGCTATGGTTTATGCCGCCGGGTATTCATAGCGATTGTTCATTACACTATTCTATTGGCGATGGTTCATGCCGCCGAGTATTATATAGCGATGCTACACTCCGCTACATCTACGGTGATGGTTCATACCACCGGATATCTATAGCAATGATCTATTCCGCTGATTCTATAGCGAGGGTTTGTGCCGCTAGTCCTATGGCGATGTTTCATGCCGCTGATATGTCGAGGCAATGAGTATTTTTGGATGATCATGTTATTGATGATGAGTATATCAATTGTTTATTGATATGAAATTATATTTTGTGGAATATTTATGTTGAGAACAGGGACAGTTTAAAGGATCAAGTATGGATCCGCTGTGTACAGTAAGTGTTATTACATCTTATTGTTTTAAGAATGTAAATTTATTCATTGTGATTATGGATATTATATGTATGCCCGTAGTGGCGATGAGATTATGCATGCCAGTGTTGGCGATGAGTATTGATATATTGCTATTGTGTTAGCAATAAATAATGTTGTACCGTTATTGTGTTAGCAATAAATATTAATGATAGGTTGATTGCATATGGCAGTGAGCGTTGTATTATACAAATCATATTATTGTTTCTTGGACACTTGAGTTGTAGGCTCAAGAGAATATTGGAATGTTCCACGGGAGCGAGGAATTGAGGTAAATCATTTCGTTTGGTTTAACATGTTTGATTTATGTAGATGGTGAACTATCGCAATTGATTGGTACGGTTTATGAGTACCAATTTAAAGACGAGGAAGAATTGAGAAATAAATTGAATAAAGTATAGTATTGATATGTTCATTGATTAATCATGCAGAAACGAGATAAAAGTGGGGTAATGATGATCAGATTGAGATGATATTGGTTTATGAGAACATGATTATTTTGTATACTATGAGATTAATGATCTGTTAATCACGATATGTTGAGTTAAATGTAACCATGTTGGAATGAGATTAATGAACAGGTCATGAGATGACAAGGAACATCACAGGATGACGTGAATAGCTACGAATGTCCTGTGTGGACGTGTGATCATTGTGAACGTTGCGGGTCGACGTAGTAAGTACGAAATTATGATGTTATTCTCTAGTATATAATGACAACACTGATAAATAATCATGGAGTGATTAATGATAAGTTAGACATGATGTGATAGATAATATAATAATGTCATAATGAGAATACATGAGATATATGACCATTTACTTTAAATGATGGATCATTTTGATATTTTGTTTGAAACTGGAAGGCATATAAATGATGATATATGCGATGAGACTGATGAATGAGAAATCATGAATACATACTACACTATGATATGTTATTCATTTATGAAATAGTACTTTGTTGATTGAAGAGAGTTACGTCGTTGAGGTATGAAATTGATTCTTGTATTGAATTTTATCACACAGATATGAGATAGTATGTTGTAGCATGATGTGTACGGAAATGTGTGAATCTTTTGGCGTAGGGATATTCATGTTAATGACTGTGATGTTATGAATATCCATAATGCTTAAATGATAAGGTGCGTGGTTCTGACACGTGTATATGAGAAGTACTAATGATATTGCTTCTAGTACTTATTTTCCACCAGATGACAGCTGGGTGATGAGATATGGAGATGTTGATGTTTAAGGACTCAAGAGTACCAATATTCCCTACGGGACAATGGTGGTGTGCGATATGATGATGTTTGAGTACATTTCATACTCTGCAGCTACACAAGAGGAGTTCATGAAGTGTAATTGAAGTTACACATGGCAGCGAAAGATATTAAGGAAGTTAAACTCATGACACGATTGGAGATAAATCGAGCGTGATTGAGGTTGAAGTACATGATTTCATTTGAAATCTCATGAGATGAGGTTAGTATCACCTTGATACTGTTTAATGTTTGAGATAACTATTGTGTACATGATATATAATTCTTATAGATGTCACATATTTGCGAAGCATAATTTAAGATACTAATGTTGGGATATGGTAAAGTTATGTGATTTGTAGTCTTGTGATCGTTGGTGTAATGTGGCACGTGTGAGCCGTGATGATTCGAATGTCTGTCATCCTAAAGATGGTCAAGTAACTATTTTGAGCTGTATAATGGTATGTAAAGTTTACTGTTGGCTTTTATGGTAAGCATTCATTTAAATTTCGAGGTCGAAATTTCATTAGATGGGGAGAATTGTGATGCTCCGAATAATTGATAATTGTTCTTTTAATTTAATTGTGGTACTTTATCAGACAATTTCAGGATTAAATTTTTGGGCATCGTATTTTTGGATCGGAGTTTGAATAAATAATTCTGGGTTGAACTTGTGATGTAAATTAAAGTTATTATTCTATGGAATGATAATTGAATGGTGGAGATTTAAACTTGGCTTTGAGATGAGTATATAATTGCAGAGGTAAGATTCATTCCAGGTTTAGATTTAACAACACTCTTTGTGATATCCCCGAAATAATTAATTGTAATTTGGGCATAATTATGATTATGTGATTATATATGGTGATAATCAAATTATGTGTTGGAATTAATTATCTTGGTGAAATTCTTATTCACATGGTAGGCGTGACCCGGTGATGCATTTCAGGGTGCATGTTGTGCATGATGGGAAATTGGTTGTTAGCATGATTTAATTGTGATGGTTGATAATTACTTGGAAAGCATGTATTTTAATTGAGGTTTTGGGTGTATTTTGGTAAAATACTTTTAAAATAACATGTTGGGGTATTTTATACATCATGCTAATTAATGGGGTACCACTTTTAATCTTTAACCCACTTATACCCTTTTCCCCCTTTTAACTCTCATTCATTACCCACAACTCCCAACCCTAACCCAAAACCCCCAATTTTCGTCCAAGCCAAGGAGGAGGAGGAGAAATCCTTGCAAACTCTTCATTTGTTGGAATCTTGATAGGATTTGAAGTCCAATAGAGGTATAAATCCCTCCTTGTTAATTTCTTGAAGATTGGTTTTGAAATGGGTTGGTATTTTGGGGTTTATATGGGTTTGTTTTTGGGTATGTGTTGTAAGTGGTTGGGTTATGATTTTTGAGGTGTTTCATGTGGGTTTTATGCAGTTATTATGGTATTGAGTTGTTGGAATGTTTTAGTTTGAAGTGTGTGTAGTGGAGCTTTGGATTTGTGTTAAAAATGGTGAAATCGTGTGTGCAGACTGTGGCAATCGATCGCCGTAAATGGCGCGATCGATCGTCTCGAGCCAGTGAAGTCTAGCGATCGATCGGTAAGGCTAGCAATCGATCGCCTAGACGCAGCGATCGATCGCCAGCAGCCAATTTTTGAGAAATTGATTTTTATGTTGGATTTTATGTATTGGACTATTATTTGGCTTCTAATATTGGATTGTGTGATTGTGTAGAACCATCCCAGGTGGCGACACAGCCAAGGAAGTGAAGTCATACCAAATCCTACTTTTGAAAAGGTACGTAAAGAGATGTACGGGCACCCAACGGTACATGTATCTATTATACTCATTGATTATGAATTGTGGATGCGTGTATATATTGAATTGTGCATTGTGGATGCAAATACATGTTGAATTATGCATTATGATTGCATATGTTTATGATGATTGTTTGGTGCATATCCCATGAGTCATGGTTATATAGAGTGATGATTTTAATGCTTTGCCACTGTCACTTGAAGCGATGATAGAATACTTGCCGCTGTCATATTGTAGCGAGGAAAGAATATTTGCCGCCAAATGTTGAAGCAAGGGTGTTGCCGCATGTCGCATTTGCGCGAGGTTATTCAATGCCGCTAATATGTCGAAACAAGGGGTATTAGTGCCGCTGTCATGACAAGCGAGGTGCATTAAAATACACTATTATAACAGACTAGGGATTGGTGATTGATGATAATGAAATGGTGATATGTCATGACATGTGTAGAACGATTAAATAATCTATTGATTATACTCATGAGTTATGGTATAGGGACAACCGAAAAGGGAGCGTTTAAAATGCATGGGAAAAACAGGAAGTGTTTTATTACGGTTTACGCCTTATATTCATATTGTGTGAATATGGATTATTATATTCTCATGTTTTGGGGGTTGTCCTTGTAGGTACATTTTGGCATGATAAAGGGGCTAAGGCGGGTTGAGGCGGTGAGCTTGTGAATAACACTTTTGATAAGTATGGACATGATTATTTGTAAGGACCCTAATCCTTAAGTGCGGAATCAAGGCATAATAGATGAATGCAATGTATTTATGTTTTGTCTGTATGACACATGATGAATGCAATGTGATACATTATGAGTTGATACATGTTATTATGCATTGTTGTTGCATATTATGCATTGTTGTTGCATATTGTGATGTGGGATAAAGAGATGTATTCCACGAGTCAGGGCGATCACGGTTAAGGTGTTAATGCTTACGCTTTACCGCTAAAAATGTGGAGCGGGAGGGGGGAGGCTCGCTTGCACATGGAGGCGGGTTTATACTATACTGAGCGAGGATGAGATACCGCTAGTATAAAGAAGCGAGGATGAGATACCGCTTGTTTTGAGATTATGAAAGCGGAGAAGTATTAAAATAACCGATGATGACTGACTCAAGAAAAAGAAGAAATGTCATGACATTCATTTGTGAAACCATACATTCATATAATGTGTTATATTATGAATCATGGTACAGGGACAACCAGTGGGCATTGTAAATGCGAAGGAAATACAGGAAGTGATTTGTATTTTATAATTGTGCATTACGCCTTATTTTCATATTATGTTGAATATGAATTGTGATATGCTCATGTGTTGGGGGTTGTCTTTGTAGGTGCTTTTGATGTTGAGAACCAGGGTCGGGGTTGAGAAGCTGAGCTATAAGGAGAGTTACGGGATTAGCTACAAGATTTGAGAAAAATTTTATATAGCTTCTACTTGTGGTAGAATAAGACTATAATGTAGCACCTTTTGTAGGAATTTGTGAAATCCCTTTTGAAACTTTTGCTACTGTATTCCTTAAGCTCAGGAAAATCAACATGACTCTTTACTCTGATTTATTCATATGAATGTTTAGTTCTCTTAATCGCACCTATTAGTATATTGAGATATCGGGGTCTCACAATATCAATTAACACATGATTTCTAATTAATTGCTAACCAATGCAAATAAATCATGCTTCCAATAATATTTACCCAACATGCACCACATGCACCCTAAAATGCAACCCCGGGTCATCCTATCCACATGACCATGCATTTCCACATAAGGTAAATAAATCCCAACACATAATCAATTACCACATAATTAATCATGCAAACACAATTTAAAGCCAAATAGCAATTAACCATTTCGGGGATGTCACATGAATCGTGTGTTTCAGGAATACCTTGATCGATTTGTCATTGTCTTTATCGATGATATATTGATCTATTCACGGAGTGATGCTGAACATGTTCAACATTTGCATATGGTACTGCAATTGTTGAGGACACATCAGTTGTATGCCAAACTCAGTAAGTGTGAGTTTTGGTTGACTAGTGTTGGATTTTTGGGTCATGTTATATCAGAGGAAGGTATATCAGTTGATCCAAAGAAAGTGGAAGCAGTGTTGAATTGGTCAGCACCTACTTCTGTACCAGAGATTCGTAGTTTCTTAGGTTTGGCTGGATATTATAGACGATTCGTTGAAGGATTTTCAGCGATTGCCAACCCATTGACACATTTGACACAGAAGGGAGTATCATTTCATTGGTCAGAGGCTTGTGAGCGTAGTTTTCAAGAATTGAAACATCGATTGACTACAGCTCCAGTCTTGATCATTCCATCTGAGCATGACAGGTTTGCATTATATACTGATGCATCTTTACTTGGTTTGGGTTGTGTATTGATGCAGGACAAACATGTAGTGGCTTATGCATCACGACAGTTGAAGCCACATGAAATGAGATATCCAGTGCATGATCTGGAATTGGCTGCCATTGTCTTTGCATTAAAGATATGGCGACACTATTTATATGGTACGTCGTTTACCATATATACTGATCATAAGAGCTTAAAATTTCTATTCACTCAAGCGGAGTTGAATATGAGACAAAGGAGATGGATGGATCTGTTGAAAGATTATGATTGTGAGATTGATTATCATCCAGGAAAAGCTAATCTTACAGCAGATGCCTTGAGTCGGAAAGTACATCATACGGCTGATGAGATGGTTCATTTATCTGCTTTGATGACTTCTTGTTGTACTTTGGGTTATGATTTTGATATGGAGTCAGTGCCGGTACGGGTATCAACATTGTTGGTTGAACCTGACATTTTTGACAAAATAAGAACGGCACAAGGGAGTGATGATGAGGTACAACATTGGAAGGAAAAGATAAATCAAGGACAAACATCTCAATTTGTATTAACAAGTGATGGAACTTTGAAGTACCGAAACTGTTGGGTAGTACCTGCGTCATTAGGACTACGCCAAGAACTACTACAACGTGCTCATTGTAGTAGATACAGTATACATCCTGGAGGGAAGAAAATGTACCATGATTTACGTACCCAATTTTGGTGGAAACGTATGAAACAGGATGTATTGAGTTTTGTGAAACGATGTTTGATTTGTCAACAAGTGAAAGCGGAAAGACAAAGACCAGGAGGTGAATTACATAGTTTGGAAATTCCTCAGTGGAAATGGGAACATATCACGATGGATTTTGTGACTCATTTGCCACGGACGTCTTCTGGTTGCGATGCAATTTGGGTAATTGTTGACAGACTTACCAAAGTATCTCATTTTGTTCCATATTGTATGACATATACATATCTGAGAATGGCACAGTTGTACATTCAACATGTAGTGAGACTACATGGTATTCCAGTTTCCATTGTATCGGATAGGGATCCGAGATTTACTTCTCATTTCTGGGAAGGGTTACAAACAGCGTTGGGAACTGAAGTGCGGTTGAGTACAGCATATCATCCTCAGACGGATGGACAAACAGAGCGTACGATACAAACGCTAGAGGATATGTTGCGTGCTTGTGTATTAGAGTTTGATAACTCATGGCAAGAGTCATTGCCATTAGTCGAATTTTCATATAACAATAGTTATCAGGCTAGTATACAGATGGCACCATTTGAGGCCTTGTATGGGCGACGATGTAGATCGCCATTGTATTGGGATGATGTGGATCAGTCTTCCTTACATGGACCGGATATGATTCATGACATGGAAGAGAAAGTCAAGGTAATACGATTGAAATTGAAAGCTGCTCAGGATCGACAGGCTGCTTATGCCAATAAGCGACGTAGACCACTTGAATTTCAAATTGGTGACCGTGTGTTCTTGAAAATCTCACCTTTTAAAGGTGTAGTACGGTTTGGTAAGCGTGGAAAATTGTCTCCACGGTATGTTGGTCCATATGAAGTGTTGCAACGTATTGGTACGTTGGCATATCGCTTAGCACTACCACCGGCCTTGAGTAGTATTCATGATGTTTTTCATGTGTCACTGTTGAGGAAGTATGAACCAGATCGAGTCATGTCTTACAGCTACCTGAGGTACAGTTGGATACAGATGTGTCGTATGAGGAACGACCGGTTATGATCTTGGATCGAGCTGAACGCAGGTTGCGTAATAAAGTGATTCCTATGGTAAAAGTACAGTGGGACAGAAGGGGTGTCGACGAGGCAACGTGGGAGACGGAGCAGCATATGATGCAACGGTATCCGGATTTATTTACTGGTATGATTTTACAGTTTTATGATACTGTTGCATACATGATCATGTTTCCTATTGTCATATCGTAGTATTGTTGAGTTGCGTATTTTAATATGCATGTTATGTATCTACAATTTCGAGGACGAAATTCAATAAGTGGGGGAGAATTGTAATGCCTCGATTTGTTTAATACACGTATGATATGATTATGGTGTAATTATCTCACTTGACGATATGATAACTGGGGGTTCGAGTGGAACCAATAATGAATTGATTCATATATGAAATGAAATATGGGAAGGCATGAAACATGGTGTGTAATGCATTCATAATATAAACATATGAATTATGGATTAAGAGTTGAAGGTGCATCAATATGTGCATATGAGTTTGCATTTGAGTATGCATATGACTTTAATGTGAATTAGAGTTTCATTTTGAATTTGAGGTTCATTTCATGTACATGTGATTTAACATGTAATTATCTCCAAATGACATGATATCAAGTAAGATAAGGACTTAATGACCTTATATCAAGTACATGATGGAGGCAAAATCACATAATACACCACTTTCACCTAAAAATCTCTACAAGCTCCTCTCCAAACCCTTAGAGCTTTTGGTAGGCAAAGCTTGGATTTTCACTTGTGAAGTGAGCTAGGAAGTTGGGTGAAGTGATTTCTTAGCCTCTTGGTAAGAAATTCATAGTTGTATACTTGAATTATTCATTAATGTTGATATATGTGAAGGAAAAGCTCAAGTGTGCATGTGTACAATCATAACATGTTTATATGCTAGGAATTGGAATCTATGATGTTAGATTTATGTTTATATGTTCCTAGGTATTGCAAGAAACATGTTGACATGGTTTAATATGAGGTGTAGGAGAAGATTCATGGAGATAAGCTTGAAAATTGCCATGCTCTCACTTTTCTGGGCATCGGCGATCGATCGGTGCGAGTAAGCGATCGATCGCCGATGACAGTAACATTTTAAGGCGGTGAAATTGGATGGCGATCGATCGGTGAAAGTGTCGCGATCGATCGCGATGAACAGAGCATTGTGGCGATCGATCGCCAAGTTATTGCGATCGATCGTGAGGGGGCAGAGAGTTTTGGCGATCGATCGGTGTTTATCGCGATCGATCGCCAGTGTTAATATTTTGAAAAATAAAATATTTTGTGGAATTTGATTTTAATGCCTATGATCACATGATATATTGTTGGCATTGTTGTAGCACCATCACAGGGGACAGGACAACGAGGCACTTAGCTATTGACAACTGCTTTATCTCCTTTGTGTCGCAGTACAGGTACGTGTTGACGTACGGAGTATAGATATGATATGATGATGCTATTATGGTTTTGATATCATATGATTTATGTTATCGTTGTGTCATATGATTGGTAGTATCATATGCATGTGCATACATAGATTTCATATGAGTGGTATGGATGCCTTGATAGATATGTGTATATGCTTTGGTACGATCATTGTCTTGATAGATATACCTGGTGGGGTATATGCTTGGACTGCCACGATAGATATGCTAGTGTTGGGCATATGCTTTGACTGGGATCGGTGCCTGGATAGATTTGCTAGTGTGGGGCATATGCTTGGGCTGGGATCGTTGCCACGATAGATATACTACATATGCTTTGGCTTGAGAGATATACGCCTGGTGTGGGTATATACTCTGGTTATTATCACAGATGAGTATGGTACTATGATATGTGCTGCTAATATGAAGATGTGATGTGGTTTCACTGACATATTGAGCTGAATAGGCATATCATATGAGACTCGTGATAATAGGGAACTTGTTGAGACATGTCATGACATAGTGCATTTGTGGATGCATGATACAGAACATTCACGTTATCTGATTTATTGTGCTTTATCATTGATATTGATATTGTGTTTTGATATTGCACTGAGATAGTTGTTATCTATACTCACGTTGTGAATGTTTCTGTAGGGACTCATAGACGTGGGGAGCGTGAGTCATGATTTCCGCTGCGAGGGGAACCACTGCCTAGGAGTTCTTTTGAATTAGGTTGTTTATGTACATGATATGTATAGTTTGTTAGGTTTTTGATAACCTTGTAAACAACTTAACTAGTATGAACTCTTAATCCGTGCATGGTATATTACTTAATTCAGACTCACATATGTATATTTAATGGATACATAATGGATTAAGTAAATCAGGCCCCACAATTCTTGACATGAATGATTAAAATCATCATCGTATAACATCATCATCATATAAGTATCATCAACTTATAGCATCATCATCTTATAGTATCATCATCTTATAACATCATCATCTTACATCATCATCATCTTATAAATATCATCATCTTATATCATCATCATCTTACATCACCATCATCTTATAAATATCATCATCTTATATCATCATCATCTTACATCATCATCATCTTATAAATATCATCATCTTATATCATCATTATCATATAAGCATCATCATCTTATTAATATCATCTTATAACATCATCATCATATAAGCATCATCATCTTATTAATATCATCATCTTATAACATCATCATGACATAAGCATCATCTTATAGCATCATTATCTTGTAACATCATAATAATACATAACAGTAAGTGTACGAAGTCTTAGTTAAGTAAACTTGCTGGTTATTCGGTAACTTCTTTTTGTTGACCCTGATTTACCTTCATGCATATGGGCGTCTTACCCCGTGGCATCTTACCACGCAATAACATCGTAAGGCCTCTTACCATATGGGCATCTTACCCCGTGGCATCTTACCACATAATAACATCGTATGGCCTCTTACCATATGGGCATCTTACCCCGTGGCATCTTACCACATAATAACATCGTATGGCCTCTTACCATATGGGCATCTTACCCCGTGGCATCTTACCACATAATAACATCGTATGGCCTCTTACCATATGGGTGTCTTACCCCGTGGCATCTTACCACATAATAACAATGTATGGCATCTTACCTTTTATAAACATCGTATAACATTATTATGAACTTACTTATCATATCATCTTCATAAACATCATCATCTTAACTTATTTATCATAATCATCATCATAAACTCACTTATCACAATCATCATCATAAAATCATCATCATGAACATACTTATCACAATCATCATCATAAACATCATCTTCATAATCTTACTTATCACAATCATCATCTAAGCATCATCATAATAAACATCATCATTATAACTTATGCAATCAATACATAGTCATAGTTAGGAGTGTGTTACCGTCTGATGCCCGTACGCTTCTTACGTACCTTAATTCCAAAAGTGGAGAAATTGGAGAACTCTATCTTATCGATGTTGTTGGCACCTGGGATGGTTCCACACAACCATACAAATCGATATTAGAAGCTAAACAATAGCCAAATACCAAAAATTCAACAAAAATCATCATTTTCCAACTTTTGAGCAGTGGCGATCGATCGCTCAAGACATGGCGATCGATCGCCAGATTTTTCACATAGCGGCGATCGATCGCTAAAATCTGGCGATCGATCGCCTTGATGCTCATTTCGCTACTGGACGTTGGCGATCGATCGCGCCATTTGAGGCGATCGATCGCCTAACCTTATTTTTGCGTACTGCCTCTCGGCGATCGATCGCTGCATTTGTAGCGATCGATCGCCACAACCAGTGGTCGCGATTTCACCATTTTTATGTGCATTTTCCAAGCTTATCTTCATACCTTTCAAAACCAAACTTCCCAACAATAACAATAACATCATAACCCACTAAAACCCACATGAAACACTTCAAAAATCATACCCCAAACATATGTAACACATACCCCAAAACAACCCACATAATCTACTTCAAAATCAACCCATTTCAACACCAAACATCATAAAACTTTTAGGAATGGTTCCATACCTCTTGTAGGCTCCAAATCCTAACAAAGATCACACAAACAAAGTTTTTGTGAAGCTTTCTTCTCCCTTCCTTGGTGAATTTCGAAAATGGGAGATGGGTTAGGGTTGAGGAATGAATTGGGGATTTTAAAAGTGATTGGTAAAGTAAGTGGGTATAGAGGGAAAAGGGGTTATAAGGTTAATATTAAAATTATACCCCAAAGTTAACATGATGTATAAAACACCCCAACATGGTATTTTAAAAGCATTTACAAAAATGCATTAAACTTCCACTAAATCATGCTTTCCTCATAATTAACCATCAACATAGTTAAATCATGTTAACACCTCATCTTCTAGCATGCATAACATGTACCCTGCAATGCAACCCCGGATCACGTCTATCATGTGGCTAAGCATTTCAACATGATAATTAATTTCAACACGTAAATCAATTATTCACATAATTAATCACATAAACATAATTAATGCCTTAATTGCAATTAATCATTTCGGGGACATCACATTAACCATATTATCAAATAACTTGTAAGCATGATTTTCAATCCCCAATAAAACCCTAATTATCGTCCATCACAGCCCCTAAGGTTCAGTCATGCAACTCCCCTTTTTGCACTATATTTTCGAACCAAAGTAGTAATTAAATCGAGCCATAAACAATATAAATTTAACCCATTTTAGCAACATTTTTCGATTAGTTTCAGCATCTAAATTCAACACATTTCAGCATGTAGTTAACATATATTACTCTTGCTTGAAGTTATTATCATATATACATTCAAAGAGCTACACTAATCCATCTAGTCTTACTGCAAAAGTAATATCAATCCACATTCATAAGTTGAAATATACACATATTTATTCTGATATACACGCATACAAATACACGTCCAACAACTTACGTGTAAAAACCCATACACGCACGTTGCAATAATCACAAGGATCAAGCCAATAATTCTAAAATGAGGTCCAGAGGAAAAGAAAGTCGAACTAGTTGAACTCAAGTAATTATGCATCCTCTTCCCCCTTTCTCTTTTTATGTTACAGCCTACACACACTTTATACCATGAAATATACCATCATGTATTCAGCAAGTATTTTGGTCTCTTATCAGCAGGAATAAAGAAAATAGAGAACCAAAGTTTCCCCAAAACAACAGCAGAATTCGATCCATAACTCAAGTCTTACGCGCCAATTAACAGTAGGTTCTTGAACCAAATTTCAGCATAAAAATCAAAGGTTAACAACATATTTTCGAGCATGAACAAGCAGCAGATTTCAAAGCATATTGCAGCAGATAAATCGACCCAAAACAGTAGGGAAATCGAAGCTGAAACAACAATAAAAATTCGTTTAAGCAAGGGACCAAACACCCCCTGCAACAAACTCATTTCGCCCAAAAATTTCTCTCCCGTCCCTAACAAAATCGAACCTATCTAAGAGATATCCAAGGGAGGAGAAAGCATTAGGTGCAAGACAGGATTTACCTCCAAAAATCGCGTCTGAAACTAAGCTGAATCGCTTCTATCGGCTGGCAGAGGAGATGGCGTGGAGGTGGGGGAGAGGGAAGAGATGGACGTTGGTTTTAAAGTGTGAAATGGTGAAGTGTGAGTGTTATAAGTCCAACCCTAAGATGAAATTTTAACCCTTCAATTATACACTCATCTTAAAGCCAAGTTTAAATCTCCACCATTCAATTATCATTCCATAAAATAATTACTTTAATTTAGATCACATGTTCAACCCGAAATTATTTATTCCAACTCCAACCCAAATAAAATTCCCGATAATTGAATTCCATAAGTATCTCATAATTAATACAATTACCATCAAATAAATAATTATAAATTATTCTGGGCATTACATGTTCTCTCGGCCAAATCGCACAGCAAGAGGAACAACGTGTTCCATGGATATCCTTAGTGATTGCAGCTGGTTTTTGAATGTAAGACTCTCATTGTTTCGTGACTGCTCGTTTTCCTGAAATGTTCAGGTTTAGCTCGATCTTGGTCTCGATATTTAAGGAAATGATGCTGTTGAGTTTTTCTTTTTAAAACTGTTTGAAATGGATTTTAGTCTTTGAGTTCATGTTTTGTAAGGACCCCATATACTTAACCCTTGATTAGTGTATTAATCATTATGTGTGGCACATGCTTTCAATAAAATTATTCGGGAAACTCAGATGATACTTTACCATTGAATGGCAATTTCAAAGTTTTCTTTAACATATAGTGTTATAAGCTCATCATCCTAACAACAACAGACTCACAGGGTTCGCCCATTACACCACTTTTTACATTGTGGACTTTTATAAAAATTTGGGCAGAGTCTCCCCATAAATAGAGCTATCCCGAAATAAAAGCACAACACATAACATAATTCCCGGCCAGGGAAGACATAAAACTCATCCGAAAACAGCAATATCAAGTAAATTCCCAGCCAGGGAAGACACCACACATATGACAACAAAAGTGAGTTTCAACACCCACAATACACCAATGACTCTCATATCATTTAGCAATTCTACCTCTAATTGCATGCAACATAGAATGAAAGAGAGAAAGGCTCATGCCTTTATATACAACGCATATACAAGTAATCTTGCTCACATGCGAGCATCATGAATATGTATATAACCCTCATGGGTATATAAGTACTCTATACGATACCGTGCTCCATCAAGCCCTGGTACCACGATCCTGGGAGTACATCCAATCAACAGCTCGAGCTCATCTCCAAAGCCATCGATGTACCTGTTCACCTGCCCCAACAGAGACAGCCCCCAACGGGGTGAGCATACCAATTCCACAATTTCATAAGCATAATGACATAATACATAATTTACGAAAATGTAAATATTGTGGAACATATGTGATACTTCCTGGATTGTATCATCCTCATCATAGCGTACCCCTGTAATAATCCTGTTCTCAAAACAGATAAATCATCAAATCCTGAATATGCAGTTAATCATCATATTGGTTAACCCTAGCCAGTTTCAATTTAACAACATTTCATAACATCTTTCTTTATCTAGCAATTATCATAATTCTAGATATCATATTGAGATTTCCTTAACTTCCGATACTAGTTAATCACTTCTCTGATTAACTACGTCTCTGTTCTTATTCCTTACCAATAGGGAATAAAATACAGATATCCTAGATATCTAATCAAATACCACCTTTTTCATTTCTTACTTCAAGTAGCATCATACTATCGGTGTTTGCTCCGTAGCAACCACACCCCATCATTTGCTCGCTTCATAGCGGCACTAAGCATTTCACCATGTGAATCAACATAATGTAATCAAGTCCTGGTACCATCATAGTAAAACATCTCATGTATTTTAAATCATGCATCATACCTGCAAAAACATCATTTAAACTATGCTCGTACGCTAAACGTACCTTAAATCCTCGAAGTCCGAGCCAAACCTTGTTCGAGTTCCATGCCCCGAGGAACGATGTGCTAACACGATAAATAATTCACAATTATTTACGAACATGCAACCCATGCTCAAGCACATCCATAACCCTCAAAATATTGTCGACACACGACAATTAAACATCTAAAAGACCCGGGGCAGGGTACATGCAGGGAAGGAAAACGAATGCAACATATCGAAAAATTGCTCAAGAACACCTTCAATAATTCGAACCCAACCAACACAAATCAAACCCGAATAATCACCATAATTCATCTAACACATGAGTTAATCAATTAACAACAACAATAATCGCCCCACATGCCAAAACCCCCAAAATTCGAATTCAAGCCCTAACTTCGAATCCAATTCCTCAATTTCGAACACAATCAAGCATCATAATGCATTTAAACATGAATTAATCGAATAACAACAAGAATCATCATCCTCATGCCAAAAATCCAAATTTTCGAACCCTAACTCCCAAAATCGAGCTGAAATTCGAACTAAAAGCAACAATTATTTCGAACCATAAAAGTCTGAAATCATCGACTCAAAATCAGCTTAAAAACACCCCAAAAACACCAGAAAAATCGTACCAAAAACATACCAAAATCGAGCTCCAAAAATCGGACAGAAATCAGTTTTCGAACCCTACGCTTCTCTGGCAAATCCGAGCTCAAATCGCGACCAAACTTCAAATTGATGGTATGGATAGGAGCGCCTGGAAGAGACGATTCCAACGGCGGGTGGCACGCGCCGAACGGCGGCCGGACGGCGGCGGGCGGAGCACTTTTGTGCGCGGTGGTCAAAGGGGATCGGGAAAGGGGCGCGCGGGTGGAGAGAGAAATGAGGTGCTGAAATGGTTCCGATAATTAAAATCTCGGGTTCAACTGGTATTTATAGCAAAAATACCCCGAAATACTAATATCCCCACAAATACATCATGATTCATTAAAAATCATCTGTTTTCAAAAACTCTCTCTCTAACTCAAAAACCCCCTACCGGTGCCCACACCAAGCACCCGAGATTCCGAGTCATACTAAAAACCCAACTCACAGGTTTTCACCGAAATGAGAATACGATCTCAACCTCGGGATCCAACGATCCCAATTACTCAAATAGACGAGCCCAGAAGCCCCAACACCGTGATTAAACTCCATGTCGCCACGTAAAACAACTTTAGGGGTTATTAATACTCCGGGATTAACATCCCTAATCTCAGGTCATCACAATATCCCCCACTAAAAGAATTTCGTCCTCGAAATTAGCACCGGTGTATCACATAACACCCAGGCTACACAACAACATGAAGCCAGAACCTCGATTCTTGACCATAACAGAATCGTCTTAAAAACCTCGAGAATACTTACCTCACATCGAACTCTGAAACAGAGCGACATACCAAAACCAACATATCACTCAAGAGGCAAAACGTACCTCTATGTGGGTCATCCCAAAAGTCAGTCCCTCATGACTGCAAAACAACCGATACTTACGACTGTAGATCGGACAGTCATCCTTCGTTCTAATACCACTAGTAAGAACGCATCATGAATGACACCTCAACCTTGAGAACATTGACTTCGTGTCAAACTCTGGAGTGGAATAGACTTCCAAATCCATCATAACGTCAAAGAGCGTCAGTACCACTCAACGCTAACAACCCAAAAGCAGTTAGTCAACTGAAACTGCAAGTATTCGAATTGCTTCCGATTCCATCGTAGATATCATTCAAAGACATCTCTATCATGACTCACAATGTCTAACATACATCGTTACGAGGGAAACATTAGCATACCACGGTGTACACGTACCAAGCCTGGTTTCCACTTTCAAACCTCCTCCATCGAATGAGCAGTCGCATCATTGCAACTCAATTTGGGCAACTCACGGCCACAGATTCACACAAAAGACATCTCACCAGATGTCCACCTCCGGATATCCTAAGAATCACATCCTGATCATAAATAAACAATCGAGACTCCTCAGAGTTTCAAATTTGAAAGGACATGCAATAAACCCAATGCATCCCAAATACATGGATTCCCAGGCCAAATCAACGACGACTTGATGACTCTCTTGTTGGTACTTCAACATCATGAGCTGTCCCAGACAAATCTCACCAAGATTAAATATAAACATATATATGTTTCAGTGAGGCATACTCAACTTCAACTTCAAATGACGTGGTGACTACCAGAGTCCACCACAATCCACCTCGTATCACCTTACGATTTGCCAAACTTGGTTCCAATGAGCAGTATAACGGCTCTAGCAAGCCCATCATGGTGCTGCACACACGCGGCAGACAAACTAGTCGCTGCCTCACTAGGTTCACCTCAAACCTACCAATCAGACGGACGTTTCCGCACGGCATACCATACCATGGGAAGAAAATCAATAGAGTAGTGGGTCTTTACCCAACATTCCTCCAATGCTGACATACCCTGGACACTCCAATGTCCCCATGTACTTAACATAACCTGATCCTACTTCCTTAGGACCCATCTTACACTCTCATGGGTGGTGTGACCATGTCTACTACATGTCATATCAATAGAAAGCGAGTAATTCCTCCACGATTACTCCTGTCGTCAAAATACATGGCCAAAAAGCCATTCCAACGAGCATACCTCAAGGGTATCACCACTCGTAATATGATCGCCCCAAACATAAGCTGCGGTACAATCACATGTACAGCGCATCCATCCATTTCTCGAGCAACCCGCTCGGTATAAGGGCCACGTTAATCGGTGACGCACACACCACCTTGTGCCGGACACTGGCACCCAAGGCATACAACTGAAAACGTATACTCAACGCATTGTTCATCGTAACGATGATGCATGTCTAATAAGACATCTCCTACACTATCGCCATCGTCATCCTGTGAGGACACATGCCAACTCATGGCATCTAAGGCATTGCCAACTAGTGACGATACATGTCCACAATGACATCTAAACAACCCAGTCAGCTCGTGACGGTCCATGTACATCAGCGTATGTCATCCACCATCATGCTAGTAAAATAGGCATAATAAAACATGTATATCAACGCATGCCAGCTACAATAAAGCTAATAAAATAGCAATATCTCATACCTCATCACTAACAAGATAGCGGCATACCTGTCTCCGTCGCTCGATAATAGTGCGAAATCAGCACTCATCGTTCGAAGGCGGCATAATCCTGTGCTGAGTACATAGCGGCACAATCCATCGCTATAGAATCGACGGCATGATACCTCGTCATATAATAAGTGGCATGAAACCTCGCTATACACCTGAGCCTGAATCATTGTCTACATAACAGCGGAAAGAGGCGTCGCTATCAACATATCTGGTGTCACTAATCATCGCCAATCCTCATAGAAGAATAAGTCATCGTAAATCCACCTAATAGCGGAATGGGGCATCCTATCATCATAAACATCATCATAATCATCATATCATCTTTACTCATCATAAACATCATATTCACATATATACTCACAACAAACTATGTTAATTAGAAATGGAACTGTCCGGGTTCCATTATGACAGCGGCACAATTGGCCCCCTCGCTCGACATAACACATCGTATGATACCCATCGCTACGCCTTGATAGCGGATGTATCTCTTATTCAGCGGATGATACCCATCGCTACGCCTTGATAGCGGATGTACCCCATCGCTCAGCGGATGATACCCGTCGCTACACCTTGATAGCGGATGTACCCCATCGCTCATCAGCGGATGATACCCATCGCTACACCTTGATAGCGGATGTGCCCCATCGCTCATCAGCTATGTGAGCGGCAAGACCTTCCTCGCTTGCCCATAATGACCACCAGACATTCAACCATTCTAAGTAACATAGTTAAACATACATTATCATCTTGTAGCATCATCTTCATATAAACATCATCATCTTATAGATATAACAGTAAATGTACGAAATCATAGTTGAGGAAGCTTGCTAGTTATTCATTAACTTCTTTTCTTTTTCCCTGGTTCATATTCATGCATATGTGTGATGACCTGGGATTGGAGATGTTAATCCCGGAGTGTTAATAACCCCTAAAGATGTTTTACGTAGCGATTTGGAGTTTAATCGCGGTGTTGGGCCTTCTGGGCTCGTCTATTTGAGTAGTTGGGATCGTTGGATCTCGAGGTTGAGATTGTATTCTCATTTCGGTGAAAACCTGTGAGTTGGGTTTTTAGTTTGACTCGGAATCTCGGGTGCTTGGTGTGGGCACCGGTAGGGGGTTTTTGAGTTAGAGAGAGAGTTTTTGAAAACAGATGATTTTTAATGAATCATGATGTATTTGTGGGGCTATTAGTATTTCGGTGTATTTTGCTATAAATACAAGTTGAAGCCGAGATTTTTATTAAAATCCCATTTTCAGCCCCAACCCGCGTCTCTCTCTCTCTCCCGCCGATTCCCGAAATTCCTGCCCAGCCCGCGCACGAAAACGCCTCGCCCGCCGCCGTCCGGCCGCCGATCGGCGCGTCCGACCTACCCACGACTTCGTCTCGACCAGCGCTCCTTTCCCCTCCGTCAATTCGAAGTTTCATCGCGGTTTGAGTTCGAATTTTACAGAAGAGCGGCGATCCCCAAATTCTAGGGTTTATCGATTTTGGTCGATTTTTCTTCCGATTTTCGTTTGGGTAACGTTCTTTACCTCTTTTTCGTCCCTCTCACGTAATTCCCTGCTATTTTTGGTGGATTTGTGTTCGAATGTAAAGAACTATAAGGGTTCGAATTTAAGGGATTGTTTGGTTCGAAAATTGAGGGCTTTAAATTCGAAAATTGGGGGTTTTTGGCATGAGGATGATGATTCTTGTTGTTATTCGATTTATTCATGTTTAAATGAATTATGATGCTTTTTGGGTTCGATTTGTGAGATAAGGGTTCGAAAATTTGTAGGGTATCATTGAACAATTTTCGTTGTTGTCTCATTCGTTCCCCTCCCTGCATGTACCCTGCCCCGGGTCTTTTAAATGATTTATTGTCGTGTGTTGACGATATGTTGAGGGTTATGGGTGTGCTTGAGCATGGGTTGCATGTTCGTAAATAATCGTGAATTATTTATCGTGTTAGCACATCATTCCTCGGGGCATGGAACTCGAGCAAGGTTTGGCTCGGACTTCGAGGATTTAAGGTACGTTTATCGTACGAGCATAACTTAAATGATGTTTTACAAGTATGATGCATGATTTAAAGTACATGAAATGCTTTACTATGATGGCACCGTGACTTGGTTACGTTATGTTGAATCACATGGTGAAATGCTTGGTGCCGCTATGAAGCGAGCAAATGATGGGTGTGGTCGCTACGGAGCGAACACCAGTAGTATGACGCTACTTTGAAGCAAGAAATGAAAACGTGGTGTTGATTAGATATCTAGGATATCTGTATTTTATTCCCTATTGGTAATGAATAGGAACAGAGACGTAGTTAATCAAAGAAGTGATTAACTAGTATCGGAAGTTAAGGAAGTCTCAATATGATATCTAGAATTATGATAATTGCTAGATAAAGAAAGATGTTATGAAATGTTGTTAATTCGAAACTGGTTAGGGTTAACCAATATGATGATTAACTGCATATTCAGGATTTGATGATCTATCTGTTTTGAGAACAGGGTTATTACAGGGGTACGCTAGGATGATGATGATACCATCCAGGAAGTGTCACATATGGTCCACAATATTTACATTTTCGTAAATTATGTATTATGTCATTATGATTATGAAATTGTGGAATTTGTATGCTCACCCCGTTGGGGGCTGTCTCTGTTGGGACAGGTGGACAGGTACATCGATGGCTTTGGAGATGAGCTCGAGCTGTTGATTGGATGTACTCCCAGGATCGTGGTACCAGGGCTTGAAGGAGCACGGTATCGTATAGAGTACCTATATATATATATACACCCATGATGGTTATACACATGATTATGATGCTCGCATGTGAGCACGATGGTACTTGTATATGGGTTGTATATAAAGGCATGAGCCTTTCTCCCTCTCATTCTATGTTGCATGCAATTAGATGTAGAATTGCTAAAGGAGTATGAGAGTTATTAGTGTATGTGGGTGTTGAAACCCACTTTTGTTGCCATATGTGTGGTGTCTTCCCTGGCTGGGAATTTACTTGATATTACTGCTTTCTGATGAGTTTTATGTGTTCCCTGGCCGGGAATTATGTTGTGTGCTGTACTTTTATTTCGGGATAGCTCTATTTATGGGGAGACTCTGCCCAAATTTTTATAAAAGTCCACAATGTAAAAGTGGTGTAATGGGCGAACTCTATGAGTCTCTTGTTGTTAGGATTATAAACTTTTAACTTTGTATGTTAAAGAAAACTTTGTAATTGCCATTCAATGGTAAAGTACCATCGGAGTTCCCGAATGATTTTATGGAAAGCATGTGCCACACATAATGATTAATACACTAATCAAGGGTTAAGTATTTGGGGTCCTTACATTAGTGGTATCAGAGCAGTGGTTGCTCATTGGGGCTGTTGAGGGCCTAGGAAGCTATTGATAGCACATATTTATGCATGATGGCATTAATGTTATACGACATGACTAATTGTTTATGTGCTTTTATGATATGAGAAGTGGTATTGCTAACCATTGTGGTTGCAGGAATCGTGTGGAACACGATAGGATGGCATTAATAGCGATGTCTAACACTCTATATGCTACGTGCCAAGGAACCTGATTTTGGAAGAAAATCAGGGAAAAGAAAGATATGATGTATTGTCTGAGGACAGACTGGGTAGACAACCGACAGTGGAATACTTCGGTATGGTCTCAATTATTACTGAATATACTAATGCGTTTGTTCATGTAATGCTCAAGCAAGGAAGGTACGTAAGAAACGTACGAGCATCAAACGGTAACATATTCCAAAACTATGACCTTGCACTAATTGCATGAGTATTTATGATGATGATTATGATGATTATGATGAATAAGTTATGATGATGATGTTTACGATGATGTTTACGATGATGATGATTATGATGATGTTTATGATGATGTTTACGATGATGTTTACGATGATGATGATTATGACGATGTTTACGATGATGATGATCATGATGATGTTTATGATGACGTATATATGAGTGGGTAAGATGCCCCTGTGGTAAGATGCCACACAATGTTTATGATATGGCAAGACGCCATATGAGTGGGTAAGATGCCCCTGTGGTAAGATGCCACACAATGTTTATGATATGGCAAGACGCCATATGATTGGGTAAGATGCCCCTGTGGTAGGATACCACACAGTGTTGACGATATGGTAAGACGCCATATGATTGGGTAAGATGCCCATGTGGTAAGATGCCACACGATGATTATATTATGGTAAGATGCCATATAACAGGGTAAGATGCCCATATGGTAAGAGACCATACGATGTTATTATGTGGTAAGACGCCACAGGGTAAGATGCCCATATGGTAAGAGACCATACGATGTTATTATGTGGTAAGACGCCACAGGGTAAGATGCCCATATGGTAAGAGACCATACGATGTTATTATGTGGTAAGACGCCACAGGGTAAGATGCCCATATGGTAAGAGACCATACGATGTTATTATGTGGTAAGACGCCACAGGGTAAGATGCCCATATGGTAAGAGACCATACGATGTTATTATGTGGTAAGATGCCACAGGGTAAGATGCCCATATGGTAAGAGACCATACGATGTTATTATGTGGTAAGACGCCACAGGGTAAGATGCCCATATGGTAAGAGACCATACGATGTTATTATGTGGTAAGACGCCACAGGGTAAGATGCCCATATGGTAAGAGACCATACGATGTTATTATGTGGTAAGACGCCACAGGGTAAGATGCCCATATGGTAAGAGACCATACGATGTTATTATGTGGTAAGACGCCACAGGGTAAGATGCCCATATGGTAAGAGACCATACGATGTTATTATGTGGTAAGACGCCACAGGGTAAGATGCCCATATGGTAAGAGACCATACGATGTTATTATGTGGTAAGACGCCACAGGGTAAGATGCCCATATGGTAAGAGACCATACGATGTTATTATGTGGTAAGACGCCACAGGGTAAGATGCCCATATGGTAAGAGACCATACGATGTTATTATGTGGTAAGACGCCACAGGGTAAGATGCCCATATGGTAAGAGCCCATACGATGTTATTATGTGGTAAGACGCCACAGGGTAAGATGCCCATATGGTAAGAGACCATACGATGTTGTTATGTGGTAAGACGCCACAGGGTAAGATGCCCATATGGTAAGAGGCCATACGATGTTATTATGTGGTAAGACGCCACGGGGTAAGATGCCCATATGGTAAGAGGTCATACGATGTTATTATGTGGTAAGATGCCACAGGGTAAGATGCCCATGTGCATGAATATGAACCAGGGAAAATGAAAAGAAGTTAATGAATAACCAGCAAGCTTACTCAACTATGATTTCGTACATTTATTGTTATAGCTATAAGATGATGATGCTTATATGATGATGATATATAAGATGATGATGCTATAAGATGATGATGTATAAGATGATGATGCTTATATGATGATGATGTATAAAATGATGATGCTATAAGATGATGATGTATAAGATGATGATGCTATAAGATGACGATGCTATAAGATGACGATGCTTGTAAGATGATGATGCTATAAGATGATGATGTATAAGATGATGATGCTATAAGATGATGATGTATAAGATGATGATGCTATAAGATGATGATGTATAAGATGATGATGCTTATATGATGACGATGTATAAGATGATGATGCTTATAAGATGATGATGTATAAGATGATGATGCTATAAGATGACGATGCTTATGTGATGATGATGTTATAAGATGATGATATTTATGAAATGATGATGCTCATATGATGAAGATGTTATAAGATGGTGATAATTATAAGATGATGATTTTAATCATTCATGTCAAGAATTAATGACTATATGCATGGCTATGAAACAGGGACATTGGAGTGTCCAGGGTGTATAGGCATTAGAGGAATGTTGGGTAAAGACCCACTACTCTATTGATTTTCTTCCCACAGTATGGTATGCCGTGTGGAAACGTCCATCTTATTGGTAGGTTTGAAGTGAACCTAGAGGGGCAGCGACTAGTTTGTCTGTCGTGTGTATGCAGCACCAAGAGGGGCTTGCTAGAGCCGTTATACTGCTCGTAGGAACCAAGTGGCAAATCGTAAGGTGATACGATGTGGATTGTGGTGGACTCTAGTAGTCACCATGTCATCGAGGTTGAGGTTGTGCATGCCTCACTGAAACGTGTATACGTTATGTTTAATCTTGGTGAGACTTGTCTGTGACAGCTCATGATGTTGGAGTACCAACAAAAGAGTCATCAAGTCGTCGTTGATTCGATCTGGGAATCCATGTATTTGGGATGCAATGGGTTTATTGCACGTCCTTTCAAGTTTGAAACTCTGAGGAGTCTCGATTGTTTGTTTATGACCAGGATGTGGTTCTTGGGATATCCAGAGGTGGACATCTTATGAGATATCTTTTGTGTGAATCTGTGGCCGCGAGTTGCCCAATTTGAGTTGCAATGATGTGACTGCTCCTTCGACAGAGGAGGTTTGAAAGTGGAAACCAGGTTTGGTGTGTGTACACCGTGGAATACTAGTGTTTCCCTCGTAACGATGTATGTTAGACATCGTGAGTCATGATAAGAGATGTCATTGAATGATATCTACGATGGAATCGGGAGCGATTCGGATCCTCGCAGTTTCAGTTGACTAACTGCTTTTGGATTGTTAGCGTGGGTTGCGCTGACGCTTTTTGACGTTATGATGGATTTGGAAGTCTGTTCCACTTCAGAGTTGACACGAGGTCAACGTTCCCACAGTTGAGGTGTCATTCAGGATGCGTTCTTACTGGTTGTATTAGAACGAAGGATGATTGTCCGATCTACAGTCGTAAGTATCGGTTGTTTTGCAGTCATGAGGGACTGACTTTTGGGATGACCCGCATCGAGGTACGTTTGCCTCTTGGGTGATATATTGGTTTTGGGTAAGTCGCCCTGTTTCAGAGTTGATGTGAGGTAAGTATCCTCGCGTTTATTAAGACGATTCTGTTATGATCTAGAATCGAGGTTATGGCTCCATGTTGTGGTGTACCCCGGGTGTTACGGGATACACCGGTGCTAATTTCGAGGACGAAATTCTTTTAGTGGGGTATATTGTGATGACCTGGGATTGGAGATGTTAATCCCGGAGTGTTAATAACCCCTAAAGATGTTTTACGTAGCGATTTGGAGTTTAATCGCGGTGTTGGGCCTTCTGGGCTCGTCTATTTGAGTAGTTGGGATCGTTGGATCTCGAGGTTGAGATTGTATTCTCATTTCGGTGAAAACCTGTGAGTTGGGTTTTTAGTTTGACTCGGAATCTCGGGTGCTTGGTGTGGGCACCGGTAGGGGGTTTTTGAGTTAGAGAGAGAGTTTTTGAAAACAGATGATTTTTAATGAATCATGATGTATTTGTGGGGCTATTAGTATTTCGGTGTATTTTGCTATAAATACAAGTTGAAGCCGAGATTTTTATTAAAATCCCATTTTCAGCCCCAACCCGCGTCTCTCTCTCTCTCCCGCCGATTCCCGAAATTCCTGCCCAGCCCGCGCACGAAAACGCCTCGCCCGCCGCCGTCCGGCCGCCGATCGGCGCGTCCGACCTACCCACGGCTTCGTCTCGACCAGCGCTCCTTTCCCCTCCGTCAATTCGAAGTTTCATCGCGGTTTGAGTTCGAATTTTACAGAAGAGCGGCGATCCCCAAATTCTAGGGTTTATCGATTTTGGTCGATTTTTCTTCCGATTTTCGTTTGGGTAACGTTCTTTACCTCTTTTTCGTCCCTCTCACGTAATTCCCTGCTATTTTTGGTGGATTTGTGTTCGAATGTAAAGAACTATAAGGGTTCGAATTTAAGGGATTGTTTGGTTCGAAAATTGAGGGCTTTAAATTCGAAAATTGGGGGTTTTTGGCATGAGGATGATGATTCTTGTTGTTATTCGATTTATTCATGTTTAAATGAATTATGATGCTTTTTGGGTTCGATTTGTGAGATAAGGGTTCGAAAATTTGTAGGGTATCATTGAACAATTTTCGTTGTTGTCTCATTCGTTCCCCTCCCTGCATGTACCCTGCCCCGGGTCTTTTAAATGATTTATTGTCGTGTGTTGACGATATGTTGAGGGTTATGGGTGTGCTTGAGCATGGGTTGCATGTTCGTAAATAATCGTGAATTATTTATCGTGTTAGCACATCATTCCTCGGGGCATGGAACTCGAGCAAGGTTTGGCTCGGACTTCGAGGATTTAAGGTACGTTTATCGTACGAGCATAACTTAAATGATGTTTTACAAGTATGATGCATGATTTAAAGTACATGAAATGCTTTACTATGATGGCACCGTGACTTGGTTACGTTATGTTGAATCACATGGTGAAATGCTTGGTGCCGCTATGAAGCGAGCAAATGATGGGTGTGGTCGCTACGGAGCGAACACCAGTAGTATGACGCTACTTTGAAGCAAGAAATGAAAACGTGGTGTTGATTAGATATCTAGGATATCTGTATTTTATTCCCTATTGGTAATGAATAGGAACAGAGACGTAGTTAATCAAAGAAGTGATTAACTAGTATCGGAAGTTAAGGAAGTCTCAATATGATATCTAGAATTATGATAATTGCTAGATAAAGAAAGATGTTATGAAATGTTGTTAATTCGAAACTGGTTAGGGTTAACCAATATGATGATTAACTGCATATTCAGGATTTGATGATCTATCTGCTTTGAGAACAGGGTTATTACAGGGGTACGCTAGGATGATGATGATACCATCCAGGAAGTGTCACATATGGTCCACAATATTTACATTTTCGTAAATTATGTATTATGTCATTATGATTATGAAATTGTGGAATTTGTATGCTCACCCCGTTGGGGGCTGTCTCTGTTGGGACAGGTGGACAGGTACATCGATGGCTTTGGAGATGAGCTCGAGCTGTTGATTGGATGTACTCCCAGGATCGTGGTACCAGGGCTTGAAGGAGCACGGTATCGTATAGAGTACCTATATATATATACACCCATGATGGTTATACACATGATTATGATGCTCGCATGTGAGCACGATGGTACTTGTATATGGGTTGTATATAAAGGCATGAGCCTTTCTCCCTCTCATTCTATGTTGCATGCAATTAGATGTAGAATTGCTAAAGGAGTATGAGAGTTATTAGTGTATGTGGGTGTTGAAACCCACTTTTGTTGCCATATGTGTGGTGTCTTCCCTGGCTGGGAATTTACTTGATATTACTGCTTTCTGATGAGTTTTATGTGTTCCCTGGCCGGGAATTATGTTGTGTGCTGTACTTTTATTTCGGGATAGCTCTATTTATGGGGAGACTCTGCCCAAATTTTTATAAAAGTCCACAATGTAAAAGTGGTGTAATGGGCGAACTCTATGAGTCTCTTGTTGTTAGGATTATAAACTTTTAACTTTGTATGTTAAAGAAAACTTTGTAATTGCCATTCAATGGTAAAGTACCATCGGAGTTCCCGAATGATTTTATGGAAAGCATGTGCCACACATAATGATTAATACACTAATCAAGGGTTAAGTATTTGGGGTCCTTACATTAGTGGTATCAGAGCAGTGGTTGCTCATTGGGGCTGTTGAGGGCCTAGGAAGCTATTGATAGCACATATTTATGCATGATGGCATTAATGTTATACGACATGACTAATTGTTTATGTGCTTTTATGATATGAGAAGTGGTATTGCTAACCATTGTGGTTGCAGGAATCGTGTGGAACACGATAGGATGGCATTAATAGCGATGTCTAACACTCTATATGCTACGTGCCAAGGAACCTGATTTTGGAAGAAAATCAGGGAAAAGAAAGATATGATGTATTGTCTGAGGACAGACTGGGTAGACAACCGACAGTGGAATACTTCGATATGGTCTCAATTATTACTGAATATACTAATGCGTTTGTTCATGTAATGCTCAAGCAAGGAAGGTACGTAAGAAACGTACGAGCATCAAACGGTAACATATTCCAAAACTATGACCTTGCACTAATTGCATGAATATTTATGATGATGATTATGATGAATAAGTTATGATGATGATGTTTACGATGATGTTTACGATGATGATGATTATGATGATGTTTATGATGATGTTTACGATGATGTTTACGATGATGATGATTATGACGATGTTTACGATGATGATGATCATGATGATGTTTATGATGACGTATATATGAGTGGGTAAGATGCCCCTGTGGTAAGATGCCACACAATGTTTATGATATGGCAAGACGCCATATGAGTGGGTAAGATGCCCCTGTGGTAAGATGCCACACAATGTTTATGATATGGCAAGACGCCATATGATTGGGTAAGATGCCCCTGTGGTAGGATACCACACAGTGTTGACGATATGGTAAGACGCCATATGATTGGGTAAGATGCCCATGTGGTAAGATGCCACACGATGATTATATTATGGTAAGATGCCATATAACAGGGTAAGATGCCCATATGGTAAGAGACCATACGATGTTATTATGTGGTAAGACGCCACAGGGTAAGATGCCCATATGGTAAGAGACCATACGATGTTATTATGTGGTAAGACGCCACAGGGTAAGATGCCCATATGGTAAGAGACCATACGATGTTATTATGTGGTAAGACGCCACAGGGTAAGATGCCCATATGGTAAGAGACCATACGATGTTATTATGTGGTAAGACGCCACAGGGTAAGATGCCCATATGGTAAGAGACCATACGATGTTATTATGTGGTAAGACGCCACAGGGTAAGATGCCCATATGGTAAGAGACCATACGATGTTATTATGTGGTAAGACGCCACAGGGTAAGATGCCCATATGGTAAGAGACCATACGATGTTATTATGTGGTAAGACGCCACAGGGTAAGATGCCCATATGGTAAGAGACCATACGATGTTATTATGTGGTAAGACGCCACAGGGTAAGATGCCCATATGGTAAGAGACCATACGATGTTATTATGTGGTAAGACGCCACAGGGTAAGATGCCCATATGGTAAGAGACCATACGATGTTATTATGTGGTAAGACGTCACAGGGTAAGATGCCCATATGGTAAGAGACCATACGATGTTATTATGTGGTAAGACGCCACAGGGTAAGATGCCCATATGGTAAGAGACCATACGATGTTATTATGTGGTAAGACGCCACAGGGTAAGATGCCCATATGGTAAGAGACCATACGATGTTATTATGTGGTAAGACGCCACAGGGTAAGATGCCCATATGGTAAGAGACCATACGATGTTATTATGTGGTAAGACGCCACAGGGTAAGATGCCCATATGGTAAGAGCCCATACGATGTTATTATGTGGTAAGACGCCACAGGGTAAGATGCCCATATGGTAAGAGACCATACGATGTTGTTATGTGGTAAGACGCCACAGGGTAAGATGCCCATATGGTAAGAGGCCATACGATGTTATTATGTGGTAAGACGCCACTGTAAGGACCCCAAGCCCTTAAACCTTTATTAGTGTATTAACCACTATGTGTGGTACATGCTTTCTATAAATGTCAATCGGGAAGCTCTGATGATACTTAATCATTGCCTGTCAATAAAAGACTCATATGTTTGCCCTTTACCAACCCCTTGGTGCCACTTTTCACATTGTAAACCTTTACAAAAATTTGGGCAGAGTCTCCCCATAAATAGAGCTATCCCAAAACAGAGTACAACACATAACAAAATTCCCGGCCAGGGAACACATAATACTCAACAGAAAGCAGTAATACAAGTAGATTTCCCAGCCAGGGAAGACACCACACATAGGTCAACAAAAGTGGGTTCCAACACCCACATAATACACCAATGACTCTCATATCATTCTAGCAATTCAACCTAATTGCATGCAACCTTAAATGAAAGAGAGAAAGGCTCATGCCTTTATATACAATCCATATACAAGTATAATCGTGCTCACATGCGAGCATCATGAATATGAATATGTATAAATCCTCAGGTGTATATATAGGTACTCTATACGATACCGTGCTCCATCAAGCCCTGGTACCACGATCCTGGGAGTACCTCAAATCAACAGCTCGAGCTCAGCTCCATAGCCATCGATGTACCTGTCCACCTGTCCCAACAGAGACAGCCCCCAACGGGGTGAGCATACCAATACACAAAATCCCATAATCATAATAATGAAATTCATAATTTACAACAAGGTAAATGCTAATGAATTTAAATGATACTCCCTGGATGGCAACATCCTCATCCGGGATTCCGTGTACTGTCCCTGTTCTCACAACATCAAACTCATCAAATCTCATAAATCAGTAAATCAACACATTGATTTACACATCGCATGCCTGATCCTCGAATATCAACATATAGTGATTACAAATTCATTAAACATGCAATTACAGATATCACAATATCTAATACTGATTTCACAACCTTGCTATCAATCACAGATAGCTCAAATGCCTTAGCATTTATTTTACCAATCCTTCATTATACTTAGACATCTCAAGTGTCTTATAATGAATACATGAGTCTACAAACCTAGACATCTCAAATGTCTTATAATGAATACACGATTCTACGAACTTAGACATCTCAAATGTCTTACGAAGAATACATGATTTTACAAACCTAGACATCTCAAATGTCTCATAATATAGTCATATAAACCCAGTACCCCATATATCATGCAAGAGTCATCCTACTCTAGTGTCACGCACGCTACAAGCGGCGATATCAAGATTTGGGTCATTCCTTGGCTATATCAACATATATGTATAACCATACGCAAAACATTCAATGCAATCAAAAACACCTTATGCATTTCACATATATATAGTAATGCTCGTACGTCGCACGTACCTTAAATCTCCGAAGTCCGAGCCAAGCCTTGCTCGAGTTCCATGCCCCGAGGAATGATGTGCTAACACGATAAACAATTCACCATTATTTACGAACATGTAACCTATGCTCAAGCACACCCATATCCCTCACAACATTGTCAATACACGACAATTATCCTCTTAAAAGACCCGGGGTAGGGTACATGCAGGGAAGGAAATAAATGAGACAATCGAAATTTGTTCAAGAATGCCCTACAAAAATCGAACCTTAATCTCACAATTTCGAACCCAATAAAATACCATAATTCATCTAAAATGTGAATTAATCAATCCATAGCATGAATAATCATCCTACATGCCAAACCCCCAAATTTGAAATCCAAATCCCTAAAATTCGAAACCCAAGCCCCTAAAATTCGAAATCCAAGAAGCATCATAATGCATCTACAACATGAATTTATCAATCCATAACAAGAATCACCACAACCCTTCCAAAACCCCCAAAATCGAACCCATTTCATGCACCCAACCAAAATTTCGAACCAATCCCACCAACAACAATAATCCGAACAAATCGAACACAAAAATGGCAGGGAATTGCACGAAAATAACGAAAAAGGGGTTAGGATGATTACCCAAACGAAAATCGGAAGAAATCGGACCAAAATCGAAGAACCCTAGAATTTGGGGATCGCCGCTCTTTCTCAAAATCCGACTTCCACACGCGACGAAACCTCGAATTGATGGAGGGGAAAGAAGCGCCTCGTCGAGACGAAGACGGGGGTAGGTCACACGCGCCGATCGGCGGCCGGACGGCGGCGGGCGCACCGCTTGAAGCCGCGGGGGCAGGGGCTGACGGGAGTGGCGCGCGGGAGGGAGAGAAGAATAAAGGGGCTGAAATGAATTTTGTGTAAAATTTTGGGTTTAATTGGTATTTATAGCAAAAATACCCCGAAAAATTAATAGCCCCACAAATACATCATGATTCCTTAAAAATCATCTGTTTTCAAAAATTCTCTCTCTAACTCCAAAACCCTCTACCGGTGCTCACATAGCACCCGAGATTCCGAGACACATCAAAAACCCAACTCTTAGGTTTTACACCGTAATGTGAATACAATCTCAACCTCTGGATCCAACGATCCCAACTGCCCAAATAAACGAGCCCAGAAGGCTCAATACCTCAATTAAACTCCAAATCGTCACGTAAAACCACTTTAGGGATTATTAATACTCCGGGATTAACACCTATAATCCCTGGTCATCACATTATCCCCCACTAAAAGAATTTCGTCCTCGAAATTAGCACTGGTGTATCACGTAACACCCAGGCTGCACAACAACATGAAGCCATAACATCGATTCCTGACCATATCAGAATCGTATTAATAAACGCGAGGATACTTACCTCTCATCAAACTCTGAAACAGAGCGACATACCAAAACCAACATATCACCCAAGAGGTAAAACGTACCTCGATGCGGGTCATCCCAAAAATCAGCCTCTCATGACTGCGAAACAACTGATACTTACGACTGTAGATCAGACAGTCATCCTTCGTTCTAATACAACAGTACGAACACATCCCGAATGACACCTCAACCGTAAGAACGTTGACCTCGTGTCAAACTCTGGAGTGGAATAGACTTCCAAATCCATCATAACGTCAAAGAGCGTCAGCACAACTCAACGCTAACAGTCCAAAAGCAGTTAGTCAACTGAAACTGCAAGGATTCGAATCGCTCTTGATTCTATCGTAGATATCATTCCATGACATCTTTACCAAGACTCTCGATGTCTAACATACATCGTTACGAGGGAAACACTAGTACAACTACGGTGTACACATACCAAACCTGGTTTCCACTTTCAAACTTCCTCCATCGAAGGAGTAGTCGCCTCATTGCAACTTAATTTGGGCAACTCACGGCCACAAATTCAAACAAAAGACATCTCACAAGATGTCCACCTCCGGATGTTCCAAGAATCACGTCCTGATCATAAATAACAACCGAGACTCCGCAGAGTTTACATTTCTTAAGGGGCATGCAATAAACCCATTGCATCCGCAACGCTTGTGTCGTCAGCGACACTCAACCAATCCGAAATCCTGCCATCCCTTGAAAATCCTCGGATTTAACAATCCAAACTTGGGAAGGCTGTCGCATAACTCGAAGGAAAACACCAACAAGGGAAATACCTTAACCCTCACAAGAAAATCCCTCCTCAAGGGAGTCAACTAACTTCACGATCATTCCTCATAATCATCGTGCCATGGAGATTCCCAATCTCAAGGTGTTCCATATCTCTCATCAGAGATTTAACCATCCAAAAAATAGCATAACTCTATGCTTAACAGAGAGGAAATCAATAACTGGCATCCGTATACTCACCGGTATACCTGCCTAAGCACTGATGTCGCATGCATACTCAATGCACTCGGCTCGGGTATCTACCACATATCCCTAAGCCCCAAACACAACCGTCAATTCTGAGTCATTCCTTACTCAGTGGAGGATGAAAATCGACGATTAACAATACACGGTGTGATTCCCAAGATCAACACCACTTGCACCAACTTACCGAATCTTTCAAGATTCCCAAATAGGTATAATACTACCTCCTTCCTCGCAAGGGAAATGCCATCGAACTCGAGATCCACAAGTCTCGAACCATCGTTCGGAAAAACTGGATACAATAACACCCATTGTATCCCAATACACGGGTTCCTTTAGATTGAGTCAATAACAACCTGATGACTCTCTTGTTGGTACTCCAACATCCTGAGCTGTCCCAGACAAGTCTCCAAGATTTAAACATAAACGTATACACGTTTCAGCGAGGCACGAACAACCTTAACCTCAATGACATGGTGACTACTAGAGTCCACCACAATCCACATCGTATCACCTTACGATTTGCCAAACTTGGTTCCAACGAGCAGTGTAACGGCTCTAGCAAGCCCATCATGGTGCTACACACACGCGGCAGACAACCTAGTCTCTGCCTCTTTAGGTTTACCTCAAACCTACCAACAAGACGGACGTTTCCACATGGTATAACATACTATGGGAGAAAACTCAATAGAGTAGTGGGTCTTTATCCAACATTCCTCAATGCCGATACACCCTGGACAACCCAATGTCCCTATGTACTTAACATAACCTGATCCTACTCCCTTAGGACCCATCCTACACCCTCAAGGGTGGTGTGACCATGTCCACCACATGTCACATCGACAGAAAGCGAGTACTTTCCTCCATGATTACTCCTGTCGTCAAAACACATGGCCAAAAGCCATTCCAACGAGCATACCTCAAGGGTATCACCACTCGTAATATGATCGCCTCAATCGTAAGCTGCGGTACAATCCCATGTACAGCGCATCCATCCATTCCTCGAGCAACCCGCTCGGTATAAGGGTCACGTCCATCGGTGTCGCACACACCACCTTGTGCTCGGTACTGGCACCCAAGGCATACTACTGAATACGTATACTCAACGCATCGATCATCGTAACGATGATGCATGTCTAATAAGACATCTCCTACACCATCGTCATCGTCATCCCGTGACGACACATGCCAACTCATGGCATCTAAAACATTGCCCACTAGTGACGATACATGTACATCAGCGTATGTCATCCACTAACATGCTAGTAAAATAGGCATAATAAACATGTATATCAATGCATGCCAGCTACAATAAAGCTAATAAAATAGCAATATCTCATACCTCATCGCTAGTGATATAGCGTCATACCTGTCTCCGTCGCTCAATAATAGTGCGTAATCAGCACCCATCGCTCGAAGGCGGCAAAATCCTGTGCTGAGTACATAGCGGCAAAATCCCTCGCTATAGAATCGACGGCATGACACCTCGTCATATAATAAGTGGCATGAAACCTCGCTATATACCTGAGTATGAATCATCGTCCACATAGTAGCGGAAAGAGGCATCGCTATCAATACACCTGGCGGAATGAACCATCGCCAATAGATATAGCGGAATGAACCATCGCTATAAATACACCTGGCGGAATGAACCATCGCCAATCAATATAGCGGAATGAACCGTCGCTATAAATACACCTGGCGGAATGAACCATCGCCAATAAATATAGCGGAATGAACCGTCGCTATCAATACACCTGGCGGAATGAACCATCGCCAATAGATATAGCGGAATGAACCATCGCTATCAATACACCTGGCGGAATGAACCATCGCCAATAGATATAGCGGAATGAACCGTCGCTATAAACCGTGTCCTCATAGAGAAATGAATATAAATCGACACAGCGGGACACATCACCGCTATCATCCGTGTCATCACAAAGGAATGAATCATCATCCTAACAAGCGGCATCTCATCCTCGCTTCTTCATACAAGCGGTATCTCATCCTCGCTTCGTATGGCATACCCCGCCTCCATGTGCAAGCGAGCATCCCTGCCCGCTCCACATTTTTAGCGGTACAAGCATAAGCTTCTTCATACAAGCGGTATATCATCCTCGCTTCGTATGGAATACCCCGCCTCCATGTGCAAGCGAGCATCCCCGCCCGCTCCACATTTTTAGCGGTCAAGCATAAGTATAAAAATTCTCACTGTCATAAGCAGGACTCCTGGAATGTATAATCATCATTCCTTTTTTATACTCCATATTTCCTGTAACCTGCAACCATCAGGGTTAACAACAATAGCCATATACGCTATGCATCCACATTCAATTCATAATAAAAACACATTATGAGAATGTATGGTTCACAAATAAATGTCATGATATCCTTCTTTAAATCCTTATTTCATCCTGAGCCCTTATCATTAGTACATTTTAATGCTTCTTGCTACTCCAGGAAAGCGGAATTCTTCCTCGCTTCCACTGGACTTTAGCGTTGCTACTCCATGTAAGCGGAACTCTTCATCGCTTCCAATGGACTTTAGCGTTGCTACTCCATATAAGCGGGACTCTTCATCGCTTCATATGGACTTTAGCATAAGCCATTAAAATCCTTACTAAGATAACTTTGACTCAAGACATGCATATGCAAAAACAATGCACAATAACATATATCATAACCTCAATGCACCACTTTGCATTCATCATGTGTCAACAAGACAACGTAAAATACATGTTACCTCGGAAATATCCCTTTATCTGATTTTCTTAAAACCAGCTTCCTTGGCACATAACACACGGAGTGCCAGACATCCCCATAAATGTCATCCTATCGTGTTCCACACGATTCCTGCAACCACAATGGTTAGCAATACCACTTTTCATATCATAATAGCACATAAACAATTTGCTATGTCATACAACATTAATGCCATCATGCATAAATATGTGCTATCAATAACTTCCTAGGCCCTTAACAGCCCCAATGAGCAACCACTGCTCTGATACCACTAATGTAAGGACCCCAAGCCCTTAAACCTTTATTAGTGTATTAACCACTATGTGTGGTACATGCTTTCTATAAATGTCAATCGGGAAGCTCTGATGATACTTAATCATTGCCTGTCAATAAAAGACTCATATGTTTGCCCTTTACCAACCCCTTGGTGCCACTTTTCACATTGTAAACCTTTACAAAAATTTGGGCAGAGTCTCCCCATAAATAGAGCTATCCCAAAACAGAGTACAACACATAACAAAATTCCCGGCCAGGGAACACATAATACTCAACAGAAAGCAGTAATACAAGTAGATTTCCCAGCCAGGGAAGACACCACACATAGGTCAACAAAAGTGGGTTCCAACACCCACATAATACACCAATGACTCTCATATCATTCTAGCAATTCAACCTAATTGCATGCAACCTTAAATGAAAGAGAGAAAGGCTCATGCCTTTATATACAATCCATATACAAGTATAATCGTGCTCACATGCGAGCATCATGAATATGAATATGTATAAATCCTCAGGTGTATATATAGGTACTCTATACGATACCGTGCTCCATCAAGCCCTGGTACCACGATCCTGGGAGTACCTCAAATCAACAGCTCGAGCTCAGCTCCATAGCCATCGATGTACCTGTCCACCTGTCCCAACAGAGACAGCCCCCAACGGGGTGAGCATACCAATACACAAAATCCCATAATCATAATAATGAAATTCATAATTTACAACAAGGTAAATGCTAATGAATTTAAATGATACTCCCTGGATGGCAACATCCTCATCCGGGATTCCGTGTACTGTCCCTGTTCTCACAACATCAAACTCATCAAATCTCATAAATCAGTAAATCAACACATTGATTTACACATCGCATGCCTGATCCTCGAATATCAACATATAGTGATTACAAATTCATTAAACATGCAATTACAGATATCACAATATCTAATACTGATTTCACAACCTTGCTATCAATCACAGATAGCTCAAATGCCTTAGCATTTATTTTACCAATCCTTCATTATACTTAGACATCTCAAGTGTCTTATAATGAATACATGAGTCTACAAACCTAGACATCTCAAATGTCTTATAATGAATACACGATTCTACGAACTTAGACATCTCAAATGTCTTACGAAGAATACATGATTTTACAAACCTAGACATCTCAAATGTCTCATAATATAGTCATATAAACCCAGTACCCCATATATCATGCAAGAGTCATCCTACTCTAGTGTCACGCACGCTACAAGCGGCGATATCAAGATTTGGGTCATTCCTTGGCTATATCAACATATATGTATAACCATACGCAAAACATTCAATGCAATCAAAAACACCTTATGCATTTCACATATATATAGTAATGCTCGTACGTCGCACGTACCTTAAATCTCCGAAGTCCGAGCCAAGCCTTGCTCGAGTTCCATGCCCCGAGGAATGATGTGCTAACACGATAAACAATTCACCATTATTTACGAACATGTAACCTATGCTCAAGCACACCCATATCCCTCACAACATTGTCAATACACGACAATTATCCTCTTAAAAGACCCGGGGTAGGGTACATGCAGGGAAGGAAATAAATGAGACAATCGAAATTTGTTCAAGAATGCCCTACAAAAATCGAACCTTAATCTCACAATTTCGAACCCAATAAAATACCATAATTCATCTAAAATGTGAATTAATCAATCCATAGCATGAATAATCATCCTACATGCCAAACCCCCAAATTTGAAATCCAAATCCCTAAAATTCGAAACCCAAGCCCCTAAAATTCGAAATCCAAGAAGCATCATAATGCATCTACAACATGAATTTATCAATCCATAACAAGAATCACCACAACCCTTCCAAAACCCCCAAAATCGAACCCATTTCATGCACCCAACCAAAATTTCGAACCAATCCCACCAACAACAATAATCCGAACAAATCGAACACAAAAATGGCAGGGAATTGCACGAAAATAACGAAAAAGGGGTTAGGATGATTACCCAAACGAAAATCGGAAGAAATCGGACCAAAATCGAAGAACCCTAGAATTTGGGGATCGCCGCTCTTTCTCAAAATCCGACTTCCACACGCGACGAAACCTCGAATTGATGGAGGGGAAAGAAGCGCCTCGTCGAGACGAAGACGGGGGTAGGTCACACGCGCCGATCGGCGGCCGGACGGCGGCGGGCGCACCGCTTGAAGCCGCGGGGGCAGGGGCTGACGGGAGTGGCGCGCGGGAGGGAGAGAAGAATAAAGGGGCTGAAATGAATTTTGTGTAAAATTTTGGGTTTAATTGGTATTTATAGCAAAAATACCCCGAAAAATTAATAGCCCCACAAATACATCATGATTCCTTAAAAATCATCTGTTTTCAAAAATTCTCTCTCTAACTCCAAAACCCTCTACCGGTGCTCACATAGCACCCGAGATTCCGAGACACATCAAAAACCCAACTCTTAGGTTTTACACCGTAATGTGAATACAATCTCAACCTCTGGATCCAACGATCCCAACTGCCCAAATAAACGAGCCCAGAAGGCTCAATACCTCAATTAAACTCCAAATCGTCACGTAAAACCACTTTAGGGATTATTAATACTCCGGGATTAACACCTATAATCCCTGGTCATCACAGCCACGGGGTAAGATGCCCATATGGTAAGAGGTCATACGATGTTATTATGTGGTAAGATGCCACAGGGTAAGATGCCCATGTGCATGAATATGAACCAGGGAAAATGAAAAGAAGTTAATGAATAACCAGCAAGCTTACTCAACTATGATTTCGTACATTTATTGTTATAGCTATAAGATGATGATGCTTATATGATGATGATATATAAGATGATGATGCTATAAGATGATGATGTATAAGATGATGATGCTTATATGATGATGATGTATAAAATGATGATGCTATAAGATGATGATGTATAAGATGATGATGCTATAAGATGACGATGCTATAAGATGACGATGCTTGTAAGATGATGATGCTATAAGATGATGATGTATAAGATGATGATGCTATAAGATGATGATGTATAAGATGATGATGCTATAAGATGATGATGTATAAGATGATGATGCTTATATGATGACGATGTATAAGATGATGATGCTTATAAGATGATGATGTATAAGATGATGATGCTATAAGATGACGATGCTTATGTGATGATGATGTTATAAGATGATGATATTTATGAAATGATGATGCTCATATGATGAAGATGTTATAAGATGGTGATAATTATAAGATGATGATTTTAATCATTCATGTCAAGAATTAATGACTATATGCATGGCTATGAAACAGGGACATTGGAGTGTCCAGGGTGTATAGGCATTAGAGGAATGTTGGGTAAAGACCCACTACTCTATTGATTTTCTTCCCACAGTATGGTATGCCGTGTGGAAACGTCCATCTTATTGGTAGGTTTGAAGTGAACCTAGAGGGGCAGCGACTAGTTTGTCTGTCGTGTGTATGCAGCACCAAGAGGGGCTTGCTAGAGCCGTTATACTGCTCGTAGGAACCAAGTGGCAAATCGTAAGGTGATACGATGTGGATTGTGGTGGACTCTAGTAGTCACCATGTCATCGAGGTTGAGGTTGTGCATGCCTCACTGAAACGTGTATACGTTATGTTTAATCTTGGTGAGACTTGTCTGTGACAGCTCATGATGTTGGAGTACCAACAAAAGAGTCATCAAGTCGTCGTTGATTCGATCTGGGAATCCATGTATTTGGGATGCAATGGGTTTATTGCACGTCCTTTCAAGTTTGAAACTCTGAGGAGTCTCGATTGTTTGTTTATGACCAGGATGTGGTTCTTGGGATATCCAGAGGTGGACATCTTATGAGATATCTTTTGTGTGAATCTGTGGCCGCGAGTTGCCCAATTTGAGTTGCAATGATGTGACTGCTCCTTCGACAGAGGAGGTTTGAAAGTGGAAACCAGGTTTGGTGTGTGTACACCGTGGAATACTAGTGTTTCCCTCGTAACGATGTATGTTAGACATCGTGAGTCATGATAAGAGATGTCATTGAATGATATCTACGATGGAATCGGGAGCGATTCGGATCCTCGCAGTTTCAGTTGACTAACTGCTTTTGGATTGTTAGCGTGGGTTGCGCTGACGCTTTTTGACGTTATGATGGATTTGGAAGTCTGTTCCACTTCAGAGTTGACACGAGGTCAACGTTCCCACAGTTGAGGTGTCATTCAGGATGCGTTCTTACTGTTTGTATTAGAACGAAGGATGATTGTCCGATCTACAGTCGTAAGTATCGGTTGTTTTGCAGTCATGAGGGACTGACTTTTGGGATGACCCGCATCGAGGTACGTTTGCCTCTTGGGTGATATATTGGTTTTGGGTAAGTCGCCCTGTTTCAGAGTTGATGTGAGGTAAGTATCCTCGCGTTTATTAAGACGATTCTGTTATGATCTAGAATCGAGGTTATGGCTCCATGTTGTGGTGTACCCCGGGTGTTACGGGATACACCGGTGCTAATTTCGAGGACGAAATTCTTTTAGTGGGGTATATTGTGATGACCTGGGATTGGAGATGTTAATCCCGGAGTGTTAATAACCCCTAAAGATGTTTTACGTAGCGATTTGGAGTTTAATCGCGGTGTTGGGCCTTCTGGGCTCGTCTATTTGAGTAGTTGGGATCGTTGGATCTCGAGGTTGAGATTGTATTCTCATTTCGGTGAAAACCTGTGAGTTGGGTTTTTAGTTTGACTCGGAATCTCGGGTGCTTGGTGTGGGCACCGGTAGGGGGTTTTTGAGTTAGAGAGAGAGTTTTTGAAAACAGATGATTTTTAATGAATCATGATGTATTTGTGGGGCTATTAGTATTTCGGTGTATTTTGCTATAAATACAAGTTGAAGCCGAGATTTTTATTAAAATCCCATTTTCAGCCCCAACCCGCGTCTCTCTCTCTCTCCCGCCGATTCCCGAAATTCCTGCCCAGCCCGCGCACGAAAACGCCTCGCCCGCCGCCGTCCGGCCGCCGATCGGCGCGTCCGACCTACCCACGGCTTCGTCTCGACCAGGCGCTCCTTTCCCCTCCGTCAATTCGAAGTTTCATCGCGGTTTGAGTTCGAATTTTACAGAAGAGCGGCGATCCCCAAATTCTAGGGTTTATCGATTTTGGTCGATTTTTCTTCCGATTTTCGTTTGGGTAACGTTCTTTACCTCTTTTTCGTCCCTCTCACGTAATTCCCTGCTATTTTTGGTGGATTTGTGTTCGAATGTAAAGAACTATAAGGGTTCGAATTTAAGGGATTGTTTGGTTCGAAAATTGAGGGCTTTAAATTCGAAAATTGGGGGTTTTGGGCATGAGGATGATGATTCTTGTTGTTATTCGATTTATTAATGTTTAAATGAATTATGATGCTTTTTGGGTTCGATTTGTGAGATAAGGGTTCGAAAATTTGTAGGGTATCATTGAACAATTTTCGTTGTTGTCTCATTCGTTCCCCTCCCTGCATGTACCCTGCCCCGGGTCTTTTAAATGATTTATTGTCGTGTGTTGACGATATGTTGAGGGTTATGGGTGTGCTTGAGCATGGGTTGCATGTTCGTAAATAATCGTGAATTATTTATCGTGTTAGCACATCATTCCTCGGGGCATGGAACTCGAGCAAGGTTTGGCTCGGACTTCGAGGATTTAAGGTACGTTTATCGTACGAGCATAACTTAAATGATGTTTTACAAGTATGATGCATGATTTAAAATACATGAAATGCTTTACTATGATGGCACCGTGACTTGGTTACGTTATGTTGAATCACATGGTGAAATGCTTGGTGCCGCTATGAAGCGAGCAAATGATGGGTGTGGTCGCTACGGAGCGAACACCAGTAGTATGACGCTACTTTGAAGCAAGAAATGAAAACGTGGTGTTGATTAGATATCTAGGATATCTGTATTTTATTCCCTATTGGTAATGAATAGGAACAGAGACGTAGTTAATCAAAGAAGTGATTAACTAGTATCGGAAGTTAAGGAAGTCTCAATATGATATCTAGAATTATGATAATTGCTAGATAAAGAAAGATGTTATGAAATGTTGTTAATTCGAAACTGGTTAGGGTTAACCAATATGATGATTAACTGCATATTCAGGATTTGATGATCTATCTGTTTTGAGAACAGGGTTATTACAGGGGTACGCTAGGATGATGATGATACCATCCAGGAAGTGTCACATATGTTCCACAATATTTACATTTTCGTAAATTATGTATTATGTCATTATGATTATGAAATTGTGGAATTTGTATGCTCACCCCGTTGGGGGCTGTCTCTGTTGGGACAGGTGGACAGGTACATCGATGGCTTTGGAGATGAGCTCGAGCTGTTGATTGGATGTACTCCCAGGATCGTGGTACCAGGGCTTGAAGGAGCACGGTATCGTATAGAGTACCTATATATATATATACACCCATGATGGTTATACACATGATTATGATGCTCGCATGTGAGCACGATGGTACTTGTATATGGGTTGTATATAAAGGCATGAGCCTTTCTCCCTCTCATTCTATGTTGCATGCAATTAGATGTAGAATTGCTAAAGGAGTATGAGAGTTATTAGTGTATGTGGGTGTTGAAACCCACTTTTGTTGCCATATGTGTGGTGTCTTCCCTGGCTGGGAATTTACTTGATATTACTGCTTTCTGATGAGTTTTATGTGTTCCCTGGCCGGGAATTATGTTGTGTGCTGTACTTTTATTTCGGGATAGCTCTATTTATGGGGAGACTCTGCCCAAATTTTTATAAAAGTCCACAATGTAAAAGTGGTGTAATGGGCGAACTCTATGAGTCTCTTGTTGTTAGGATGATAAACTTTTAACTTTGTATGTTAAAGAAAACTTTGTAATTGCCATTCAATGGTAAAGTACCATCGGAGTTCCCGAATGATTTTATGGAAAGCATGTGCCACACATAATGATTAATACACTAATCAAGGGTTAAGTATTTGGGGTCCTTACAATATGGGCATCTTACCCTATGGCATCTTACCACCTTATAAACATCATATCATTCTATAAACATCATATTAACATCATCATTACTTATCATAATCGTCATCGTAAACGTCATATCATCTTCATTTATCATAACATCATCATAAGTATCTTGTCATCTTTATTCATTATAAAATCATCTTCATTGTGAACTTACTTATCATAACATCATCTTAAACATCTTATCAATTTTTTTTTTTTTATTCATTATACACATCATCATGGCATCGTAAATTCTTATGCAATCATAGTATGATCATAATATAGGAGTATGGCCTCTTACCATATGGGCATCTTACCCCGTGGCATCTTACCACATCATAACATCGTATCACATCATCATAAACTTACTTATCAAAATCATCATCGTAACATCATCATCATAGCCATCATCATCATAACTTACTTATCATAATCATCATCATCATAACATTATCATCATAATCATCATCATCATAAACATCATAAAAACTTATGCATTCAATGCATAGTCAGAGTTAGGAGTGTGTTACCGTCCGATGCCCGTACGCTTCTTACGTACCTTCCTTGCTTGAACATTACATGAACAAACGCATTAGTATATTCAATAATAATTGAGACCATACCGAAGTATTCCACTGTCGGTTGTCTACCCAATCTGTCCTCAGACAATACGTCATATCTTTCTTTTCCCTAAGTTTCTTCCAAAATCAGATTCCTTGGCACGTAGCATATAGAGTGTTAGACATCACTATTAATGCCATCCTATCATGTTCCACACGATTCCTGCAACCACAATGGTTAGCAATACCACTTTTCATAACATAAAAGCACATAAACAATTAGTCATGTCGTATAACATTAATGCCATCATGCATAAATATGTGCTATCAATAACTTCCTAGGCCCTCAACAGCCCCAATGAGCAACCACTGCTCTGATACCACTAATGTAAGGACCCCATATACTTAACCCTTGATTAGTGTATTAATCATTATGTGTGGCACATGCTTTCAATAAAATTATTTGGGAAACTCAGATGATACTTTACCATTGAATGGCAATTTCAAAGTTTTCTTTAACATACAGTGTTATAAGCTCATCATCCTAACAACAACAGACTCACAGGGTTCGCCCATTACACCACTTTTTACATTGTGGACTTTTATAAAAATTTGGGCAGAGTCTCCCCATAAATAGAGCTATCCCGGAATAAAAGCACAACACATAACATAATTCCCGGCCAGGGAAGACATAAAACTCATCCGAAAACAGCAATATCAAGTAAATTCCCAGCCAGGGAAGACACCACACATATGACAACAAAAGTGAGTTTCAACACCCACAATACACCAATGACTCTCATATCATTTAGCAATTCTACCTCCAATTGCATGCAACATAGAATGAAAGAGAGAAAGGTTCATGCCTTTATATACAACGCATATACAAGTAATCTTGCTCACATGCGAGCATCATGAATATGTATATAACCCTCATGGGTATATAAGTACTCTATACGATACCGTGCTCCATCAAGCCCTGGTACCACGATCCTGGGAGTACATCCAATCAACAGCTCGAGCTCATCTCCAAAGCCATCGATGTACCTGTTCACCTGCCCCAACAGAGACAGCCCCCAACGGGGTGAGCATACCAATTCCACAATTTCATAAGCATAATGACATAATACATAATTTACGAAAATGTAAATATTGTGGAACATATGTGATACTTCCTGGATGGTATCATCCTCATCATAGCGTACCCCTGTAATAATCCTGTTCTCAAAACAGATAAATCATCAAATCCTGAATATGCAGTTAATCATCATATTGGTTAACCCTAGCCAGTTTCAATTTAACAACATTTCATAACATCTTTCTTTATCTAGCAATTATCATAATTCTAGATATCATATTGAGATTTCCTTAACTTCCGATACTAGTTAATCACTTCTCTGATTAACTACGTCTCTGTTCTTATTCATTACCAATAGGGAATAAAATACAGATATCCTAGATATCTAATCAAATACCACCTTTTTCATTTCTTACTTCAAGTAGCATCATACTATCGGTGTTTGCTCCGTAGCAACCACACCCCATCATTTGCTCGCTTCATAGCGGCACTAAGCATTTCACCATGTGAATCAACATAATGTAATCAAGTCCCGGTACCATCATAGTAAAACATCTCATGTATTTTAAATCATGCATGATACTTGCAAAAACATCATTTAAACTATGCTCGTACGCTAAACGTACCTTAAATCCTCGAAGTCCGAGCCAAACCTTGTTCGAGTTCCATGCCCCGAGGAACGATGTGCTAACACGATAAATAATTCACAATTATTTACGAACATGCAACCCATGCTCAAGCACATCCATAACCCTCAAAATATTGTCGACACACGACAATTAAACATCTAAAAGACCCGGGGCAGGGTACATGCAGGGAGGGAAAACAAATGCAACATATCGAAAAATTGCTCAAGAACACCTTCAATAATTCGAACCCAACCAACACAAATCAAACCCGAATAATCACCATAATTCATCTAACACATGAATTAATCAATTAACAACAACAATAATCGCCCCACATGCCAAAACCCCCAAAATTCGAATTCAAGCCCTAACTTCGAATCCAATTCCTCAATTTCGAACACAATCAAGCATCATAATGCATTTAAACAAGAATTAATCGAATAACAACAAGAATCATCATCCTCATGCCAAAAATCCAAATTTTCGAACCCTAACTCCCAAAATCGAGCTGAAATTCGAACTAAAAGCAACAATTATTTCGAACCATAAAAGTCTTAAATCATCGACTCAAAATCAGCTTAAAAACGCCCCAAAAACACCAGAAAAATCGTACCAAAAACATACCAAAATCGAGCTCCAAAAATCGGACAGAAATCAGTTTTTGAAACCTACGCTTCTCTGGCAAATCCGAGCTCAAATCGCGACCAAACTTCAAATTGATGGTATGGATAGGAGCGCCTGGAAGAGACGATTCCAACGGCGGGTGGCACGCGCCGAACGGCGGCCGGACGGCGGCGGGCGGAGCACTTTTGTGCGCGGTGGTCAAAGGGGATCGGGAAAGGGGCGCGCGGGTGGAGAGAGAAATGAGGTGCTGAAATGGTTCCGATAATTAAAATCTCGGGTTCAACTGGTATTTATAGCAAAAATACCCCGAAATACTAATATCCCCACAAATACATCATGATTCATTAAAAATCATCTGTTTTCAAAAACTCTCTCTCTAACTCAAAAACCCCCTACCGGTGCCCACACCAAGCACCCGAGATTCCGAGTCATACTAAAAACCCAACTCACAGGTTTTCACCGAAATGAGAATACGATCTCAACCTCGGGATCCAACGATCCCAATTACTCAAATAGACGAGCCCAGAAGGCCCAACACCGCGATTAAACTCCATGTCGCCACGTAAAACAACTTTAGGGGTTATTAATACTCCGGGATTAACATCCCTAATCTCAGGTCATCACATGTTTTAGCTTGGTTAAATCATGTAGGGTTGTATAGTTTTATTCAAATTGCCTCTTGTTGGATCGAATTGTTGCTGCGGTTTGAAGAATTCTGCTATCGATTTTGCTTCCCTGCTGCTTGTAGGCTTAACTTCATGCTTAGTCGCTTATTATCTTGTTTGGTTTGGGTTTTGGCTTGAGTATCACATGGTGGAGGGTTTAATAAGCTTTGCAATTTCAATTTTTGTTGAGCCGATTTTCTGTTTCAAATTTTGGGGATTTTGCTGTCAATATCTTTAGGCTTTGTTGCTCATGAGTTTTGTTCATGTTTAGGCAATTTTTAACTCATTGGGCACGCGTTATCACAAGTTAAATGTTGACACAGATGTTTGGGCAGCACCTTATTTGTTTCATGTTATGTTGATCGATTTTTGCTGCTGTGTGTGAGTGTGTGTCACTGTGTGCGTGAGTTTGTGCGTGTGTTAATTTGTGTGTTTAGATGTTGTTTACACATTTGTGTGGGTATTTTAGTGTGTAGATGGTGTTTATGCAAGTAATTATGTATTCCTACTACATGTATTGAAGTGTAAATGTGTTATAGATGTATGTGGTTAGATGAAGCATTGTAAATGAAGAATGATAACTTGTATTGGTATAGCGGGTTAAGGCGGTTAAGTGATTACAATTCGAGTACGAATATTGTAATTGGGAATTGGAGAGCATGAGGGATGCTATTAATTGTTATAAGGGGAATTGTTGACTTGTACATTGACTAGTATCATTGTTGGTTAAATATGAAGATTAAAAATCATGCATGGAAGGTGCTTGTTAATATGCTTAAATGTGGTTCAAGTGTGGGCCTAAGCCTTGTTAGTGGGGGTGAAAAGCACTAACTTGGCTTGTAGCCATTGTAATAATTTGGTGGGTGTTGATACTTATTTAATCGATTATTACTTTGATAGATTATGGATATATGAGATAAAAGTTGTCGAATTTAAATAATTGAAATTATATGATCGATATCGGTTGGATTATAAATGAGCTAATATTGAGTGATGGTTTTAATATAGATCCTACATGATTCTTCGGATGTCGGGATAGCGTATCATGTTGTCGACTATAAGGTACGTGGTGACGTACGAGCAGGTATAATATGAATTATTTCATATTCTAGTGTTCATATATCGTTGAATTGTGATGACTGAATATAAGTGAACGGATATGTCAATTGAGTTTAGTATATGTGGTATGGTGGACACGTAAATGTACGTGGTCCGGACATGGAATTGGGCATGGATGCCTTTGGCATGACTAGTATGAGAAAGTGTTGAGTGATAGATTGATAGACAGAACTGCATTGATATGGAATTATTTATGATTGAGCATAAATAATATATTCTTGTTGTATTGAATTCATCGTGTGGTTGAGTATCATATTTTCAGCGACGATACTAAAGTCGATATTATGAAGGCGTGTAAGATTGAAATAGGAACATTGCGTGGAAGCTATACAGATTCAGGACTTCACAGGGAGTACATCTTATAGATTTTCGATACTCTTAAATTATGATATCATGATCTTTATGCATTGTTATGATATGGGTAGCGTGATGTTGGTATCCTCACCCTGTGGGGGGGCTGTTTCTGTTGAACAGGTAGAACAGGTACGACATGTACTACTGCGTTTTGGGATGGTAAGCTCGAACTCGTTGAACGATGCTGCTTCCCGGAGTGTGGTTGGAGTATGGGATGAAGGCATGCATTATTTATGCATTTAACTGGTATTCAATTATTTATTGCTCGTATGTGAGCATCTGGATGCATGTATATGAACTTTATAATGGTGTTGAAGCCCATTTTTGATGTCTTCTTAGTATTGTGTTTTCCCTGGCTGGGAACTTACTTAGGGTTTTGGTTTCTTATCAGTATTGTGTTTTTCCCTGGCTGGGAGTTATTTTGTGATGTGTTTCATTTTCGGATAGCTCAATTTATGGAGAGACTCTGCCCAATTTTTTATAAAACCCATAAAGTAAAAGTGGTGCAATGGTGATGATAATGGGTGAACCTTGAGTCTTATTGTTGGTAGAAGTGATCATTCCATGCTGAGTATCATGGAGAATATGTGAAGCATGTAATGATTCTTTTATAGAATGATTTTTTTTTTATACTCATACGATGTCATAAATGCATTTATGACGAGTTAAGGGGTTGGGGCCTTACATTAGTGGTACCAGAGCAGTGGTTGGCTCTTTGGGATGTCTAATGGCCTAGGGATGTGTTGATAGACATGTATATCACATACTTTTATGCATAATTGCAGTCTTCTGTCATTGTGACATGCCGCCTGCTATGTGCATTTTATGATATGAAGCAATGAAAATTGGTGTTATTGCTAACCATCGTGATTGCAGGATCGTATGAGATACGAAGAACATGATATTGATAAACGACCAGCAATACCAATGAACATACACAATGAGGGTGGTATGGTTGAAAAGCCTCGAGTATGGTAACACATTTTATTTATATCATTAGCTGGACTATGGTGAAAATAATAATGCGTTTAAGGTGTGCGATGAATGACATCGCTGACGGTAATTAATGTTGATGACAAGTGGACGTTGTTACTAGTAGAGGGATAAATGCGTTTTATTGAGTTGAGTTTGGTGTACATGTTATGTATATGTATGTGCAGTGCTGAGAAATCTGATTTTGCAGGAAAAATCAGGAAATGAGTAAGATGATACGTTGTCTAAGGACAGTAATGGTGGATAACAGACAGTGGAATATTCGGGTATGATTTCCATATGATTATGAGATTTCAATTGATATTGAGCATACAAAAGTATTGCAATTAGAGTCTTGCTACAGGTATATCACCAACGATGGATCATAATATTTGCCACTCATATGTCGAAGTGATGGTTAATGCCGCTGTCATATCATAGCGCGGGATATTATTGAGCCGCCGATATAACGTAGTAGAATTTGTGGACTGTTGTGTTAACCTTGATGCAGGTGTATGGAAATATCGGTGAGATTATGGGGAATGGGCATCACCTCTTGAGTCCAAAGGACAATGTGCACATGTACGGGGTCACCTCTTGCGCCTACGGGGCATGTGGCACGTGCATGGGAGTACCTCTTGGGCCTACGGAACAAAGTGATACATTTTTGATGATGCCGTTGTCGTGTCGAAGCGATGGTAGATGCCGCTGTCATGTCGAAGCGATGATGCTGCTGTCATGTCGAAGCGATGATGCCACTGTCGTGTCGAAGCGATGATACATGGCGCTGTCACGTCGAAGCGATGATGCCGCTGTCATGACGTAGCAACGCGATCGGGAACAAAGTGCTGCATGTAACGTGAGCCACCTCTTGGGTCCGAAAGGAGCAAAGTGCTGCATGTAGTGTGAGCCACCTCTTAAGTCCACGATTGTTCCGTTGATTATATGACGATGGTTCTTGCCACCGATTGTATAGCGATGTTTTATGCCGCTGATTATTGGCTATGGTTTATGCCGCCGGGTATTCATAGCGATTGTTCATTACACTATTCTATTGGCGATGGTTCATGCCGCCGAGTATTATATAGCGATGGTACACTCCGCTACATCTACGGCGATGGTTCATACCACCGGATATCTATAGCAATGATCTATTCCGCTGATTCTATAGCGAGGGTTTGTGCCGCTAGTCCTATGGCGATGTTTCATGCCGCTGATATGTCGAGGCAATGAGTATTTTTGGATGATCATGTTATTGATGATGAGTATATCAATTGTTTATTGATATGAAATTATATTTTGTGGAATATTTATGTTGAGAACAGGGACAGTTTAAAGGATCAAGTATGGATCCGCTGTGTACAGTAAGTGTTATTACATCTTATTGTTTTAAGAATGTAAATTTATTCATTGTGATTATGGATATTATATGTATGCCCGTAGTGGCGATGAGATTATGCATGCCAGTGTTGGCGATGAGTATTGATATATTGCTATTGTGTTAGCAATAAATAATGTTGTACCGTTATTGTGTTAGCAATAAATATTAATGATAGGTTGATTGCATATGGCAGTGAGCGTTGTATTATACAAATCATATTATTGTTTCTTGGACACTTGAGTTGTAGGCTCAAGAGAATATTGGAATGTTCCACGGGAGCGAGGAATTGAGGTAAATCATTTCGTTTGGTTTAACATGTTTGATTTATGTAGATGGTGAACTATCGCAATTGATTGGTACGGTTTATGAGTACCAATTTAAAGACGAGGAAGAATTGAGAAAGAAATTGAATAAAGTATAGTATTGATATGTTCATTGATTAATCATGCAGAAACGAGATAAAAGTGGGGTAATGATGATCAGATTGAGATGATATTGGTTTATGAGAACATGATTATTTTGTATACTATGAGATTAATGATCTGTTAATCACGATATGTTGAGTTAAATGTAACCATGTTGGAATGAGATTAATGAACAGGTCATGAGATGACAAGGAACATCACAGGATGACGTGAATAGCTACGAATGTCCTGTGTGGACGTGTGATCATTGTGAACGTTGCGGGTCGACGTAGTAAGTACGAAATTATGATGTTATTCTCTAGTATATAATGACAACACTGATAAATAATCATGGAGTGATTAATGATAAGTTAGACATGATGTGATAGATAATATAATAATGTCATAATGAGAATACATGAGATATATGACCATTTACTTTAAATGATGGATCATTTTGATATTTTGTTTGAAACTGGAAGGCATATAAATGATGATATATGCGATGAGACTGATGAATGAGAAATCATGAATACATACTACACTATGATATGTTATTCATTTATGAAATAGTACTTTGTTGATTGAAGAGAGTTACGTCGTTGAGGTATGAAATTGATTCTTGTATTGAATTTTATCACACAGATATGAGATAGTATGTTGTAGCATGATGTGTACGGAAATGTGTGAATCTTTTGGCGTAGGGATATTCATGTTAATGACTGTGATGTTATGAATATCCATAATGCTTAAATGATAAGGTGCGTGGTTCTGACACGTGTATATGAGAAGTACTAATGATATTGCTTCTAGTACTTATTTTCCACCAGATGACAGCTGGGTGATGAGATATGGAGATGTTGATGTTTAAGGACTCAAGAGTACCAATATTCCCTACGGGACAATGGTGGTGTGCGATATGATGATGTTTGAGTACATTTCATACTCTGCAGCTACACAAGAGGAGTTCATGAAGTGTAATTGAAGTTACACATGGCAGCGAAAGATATTAAGGAAGTTAAACTCATGACACGATTGGAGATAAATCGAGCGTGATTGAGGTTGAAGTACATGATTTCATTTGAAATCTCATGAGATGAGGTTAGTATCACCTTGATACTGTTTAATGTTTGAGATAACTATTGTGTACATGATATATAATTCTTATAGATGTCACATATTTGCGAAGCATAATTTAAGATACTAATGTTGGGATATGGTAAAGTTATGTGATTTGTAGTCTTGTGATCGTTGGTGTAATGTGGCACGTGTGAGCCGTGATGATTCGAATGTCTGTCATCCTAAAGATGGTCAAGTAACTATTTTGAGCTGTATAATGGTATGTAAAGTTTACTGTTGGCTTTTATGGTAAGCATTCATTTAAATTTCGAGGTCGAAATTTCATTAGATGGGGAGAATTGTGATGCTCCGAATAATTGATAATTGTTCTTTTAATTTAATTGTGGTACTTTATCAGACAATTTCAGGATTAAATTTTTGGGCATCGTATTTTTGGATCGGAGTTTGAATAAATAATTCTGGGTTGAACTTGTGATGTAAATTAAAGTTATTATTTTATGGAATGATAATTGAATGGTGGAGATTTAAACTTGGCTTTGAGATGAGTATATAATTGCAGAGGTAAGATTCATTCCAGGTTTAGATTTAACAACACTCTTTGTGATATCCCCGAAATAATTAATTGTAATTTGGGCATTAATTATGATTATGTGATTATATATGGTGATAATCAAATTATGTGTTGGAATTAATTATCTTGGTGAAATTCTTATTCACATGGTAGGCGTGACCCGGTGATGCATTTCAGGGTGCATGTTGTGCATGATGGGAAATTGGTTGTTAGCATGATTTAATTGTGATGGTTGATAATTACTTGGAAAGCATGTATTTTAATTGAGGTTTTGGGTGTATTTTGGTAAAGTACTTTTAAAATAACATGTTGGGGTATTTTATACATCATGCTAATTAATGGGGTACCACTTTTAATCTTTAACCCACTTATACCCTTTTCCCCCTTTTAACTCTCATTCATTACCCACAACTCCCAACCCTAACCCAAAACCCCCAATTTTCGTCCAAGCCAAGGAGGAGGAGGAGAAATCCTTGCAAACTCTTCATTTGTTGGAATCTTGATAGGATTTGAAGTCCAATAGAGGTATAAATCCCTCCTTGTTAATTTCTTGAAGATTGGTTTTGAAATGGGTTGGTATTTTGGGGTTTATATGGGTTTGTTTTTGGGTATGTGTTGTATGTGGTTGGGTTATGATTTTTGAGGTGTTTCATGTGGGTTTTATGCAGTTATTATGGTATTGAGTTGTTGGAATGTTTTAGTTTGAAGTGTGTGTAGTGGAGCTTTGGATTTGTGTTAAAAATGGTGAAATCGTGTGTGCAGACTGTGGCAATCGATCGCCGTAAATGGCGCGATCGATCGTCTCGAGCCAGTGAAGTATAGCGATCGATCGGTAAGGCTAGCGATCGATCGCCTAGACGCAGCGATCGATCGCCAGCAGCCAATTTTTGAGAAATTGATTTTTATGTTGGATTTTATGTATTGGACTATTATTTGGCTTCTAATATTGGATTGTGTGATTGTGTAGAACCATCCCAGGTGGCGACACAGCCAAGGAAGTGAAGTCATACCAAATCCTACTTTTGAAAAGGTACGTAAAGAGACGTACGGGCACCCAACGGTACATGTATCTATTATACTCATTGATTATGAATTGTGGATGCGTGTATATATTGAATTGTGCATTGTGGATGCAAATACATGTTGAATTATGCATTATGATTGCATATGTTTATGATGATTGTTTGGTGCATATCCCATGAGTCATGGTTATATAGAGTGATGATTTTAATGCTTTGCCACTGTCACTTGAAGCGATGATAGAATACTTGCCGCTGTCATATTGTAGCGAGGAAAGAATATTTGCCGCCAAATGTTGAAGCAAGGGTGTTGCCGCATGTCGCATTTGCGCGAGGTTATTCAATGCCGCTAATATGTCGAAACAAGGGGTATTAGTGCCGCTGTCATGACAAGCGAGGTGCATTAAAATACACTATTATAACAGACTAGGGATTGGTGATTGATGATAATGAAATGGTGATATGTCATGACATGTGTAGAACGATTAAATAATCTATTGATTATACTCATGAGTTATGGTATAGGGACAACCGAAAAGGGAGCGTTTAAAATGCATGGGAAAAACAGGAAGTGTTTTATTACGGTTTACGCCTTATATTCATATTGTGTGAATATGGATTATTATATTCTCATGTTTTGGGGGTTGTCCTTGTAGGTACATTTTGGCATGATAAAGGGGCTAAGGCGGGTTGAGGCGGTGAGCTTGTGAATAACACTTTTGATAAGTATGGACATGATTATTTGTAAGGACCCTAATCCTTAAGTGTAGAATCAAGGCATAATAGAGCTAAAATAAACAAATCAGAGTCTAAAAGAACATGTTGAGTCTATGAGCTTAAGCATTACATGCCAAAAATAAGGACCACCAAAAGGATTAATTACATTCCAATAAATGAATGTTCAATTATAGTTTTATACTACTCCTAGAGTAGATACTATCCAAATAATCCTGTCATTCATAGTCTCAAAAGCGTCCTCAAAAGCTCACCATCTCAACTCGTCTAGCCCTTCTATCATGCCAAACGTGTACCTACAAGGACAACCCCCAAACATGAGCAATGATAATCATTCATATTCAACACAATATGAAGATAAAGCGTAAATGCATAATCATAATAAAACACTTCCTGTTTTCCCATGCATTTCAAACGCTCCCCGTTTGGTTGTCCCTCTACCATAACTCATGAGTATAATCAATAGATTATTTTTAATGGTCTAAACATGTCATGAACATATACCATTTCATCAATACCAAATACTGATCACCAATCCCTAGTCTGTCCATCACAATATATTTTAATGCCCCTCGCTTATTTACATATAGACGGCATAGGATGACCTCGCTTCAATGGACTGCGGGACTCCCACCCCTCGCCTCTCATTGAGCGGCAAATACCCTTTCCTCGTCCTATATGATAACCACGCTCAAATGTGACATGCGGCGCTCCCACCCCTCGCTTCACATTTAGCGGAACCAAACCAAATAGCGGCAAGCATTAAAATCATCAAGGGATGACCACGACTCATGGGATATGCACCAATAATCATATGCATCTATAAACATCATGCATAACATGTATTTGCATCCACTATGCAATACTACATATATACTTGCATCCACAATGCATAACAATAAGTATATAAGATACATGTACCGTTGGGGTGCCCGTACGTCCACTACGTACCTTTTCAAAAGTGGATTTGATATGGTTTCAATTCCTCGGTTGCGTTGCTACCTGGGATGGTTCTACACAATCACACAACCCCATATTAGAAGCCAAATAATAGCCAAATACCAAAAATTTGACAAAATAAACCATTTCTCAAAAATCCACTGACGGCGATCGATCGCTTCACCCAGGCGATCGGTCGCCTCAAAATTTCCACTGCGGCGATCGGTCGCCCCAAACATGGCGATCGATCGCCATTCCTTTGATTTGGCTACTGCCTCTCGGCGATCGGTCGCCCCATTTTAGGCGATCGATCGCCTAACCCGTAAAAATGCCACTGTCTCTTGGCGATCGGTCGCCTCTTTTCAGGCGATCGATCGCCTCGCGCAGACATGCGTTTTTCACCATTTTTGTTCCCAAAATTTCTTCCAATCCATTCCAACACTTAAACCAACCAACCAACAACATAAATATCAACATAAACCACCAAAACATACTTCAAAACAAGTATAAATCTAACCCTTAACCAAAACCACAACAACCCAACACAAACCCATTTCAAAATCATTAAAAACCCTTCCAAAACTAACCCAAACACAATAAAAATGACAATGAGGCATCCATACCTCTTGGGGACCTCAAATCACCCAATAATCTTCACAAATCAAGTCTTTTGGAAGGTTTTCTCCCCACCTCTTTGCTCCAACTCGAAAATGGAAAGGGGGGGAAGGGTTTGGGTGGTGATTTTGGTAAAGTAAGAGTGAGAGTGTATTGAGTGGGGTTGGGGTAAAAAGGGTGTTGGTTTTAATTAATTAAAAGCATACCAAAATATTCCATGGTGTATAAAACACCCCAACATGATATTCTTTCAAAGCATTTACTCATAATGCACCAAATATCAATTAAACACATGATTTCTAATAAATTGCTACCAAAGGCAAATAAATCATGCTTCCAATAATATTTACCCAACATGCACCACATGCACCCTGAAATGCTACCCCGGGTCACTCTAACATGTGACTAAGCATTTCCACATAAGGTAAATAAATTCCAACACATAATTAATTACCACATAATTAATCATAATAATCGTAATTAATGCCCAAATGCAATTAATCATTTCAGGGATATCACAATACTCCCCTACTTATAAGATTTCGTCCTCGAAATCACATGCACTTACCCCAAAAAGGAAACTAAACATAAATACATACAGAGAATAGTTCCGGGTAGTGCTGCACCATATGCTGCTCCGTCTCCCACGTAGCCTCCTCGACACCCCTGCGATCCCACTGAACCTTGATCATCGGTATCACTTTGTTCCGAAGTCTACGGTCTGCTCTGTCCAGAATTCTAACAGGCCGTTCCACATAAGATACATCTGATTCTAACTGAACTTCGGAAGGCTGTAACACATGCGACGGATCCGGCTCATACTTCCGCAGCATCGATACATGAAACACATCATGTATCCCAGATAAAGAAGGCGGCAAGGCCAGTCGGTAAGCTAAGGTGCCAATGCGCTGCAAAATCTCGTACGGTCCAACATACCTCGGAGACAGTTTCCCGCGCATCCCAAATCGCACAACGCCTCTGAAAGGCGAGATCTTCAAAAAGACCTTATCTCCCAACTGAAATTCCAACGGTCTCCGTCGTTTATTCGCATAAGCTGCCTGCCTGTCCTGAGCCGCTTTCATTTTCTGCCTTATCGTCTTTATCTTTTGTTCCATCTCTCGGATCAACTCCGGTCCTCCGACCGATTTGCGGTCCAAATCATCCCAACACAAGGGTGATCTACACCGTCTGCCATAAAGAGCTTCAAACGGAGCCATCTGGATACTCGCCTGGTAGCTATTGTTATAAGAAAACTCTACCAAAGGCACTGAATCCTGCCAAGAGGCATCGAACTCCAAAACACAAGCTCTTAACATGTCCTCGAGCGTCTGAATAGTGCGCTCGGTCTGGCCATCCGTCTGAGGATGATAAGCAGTACTCAATCTGACTTCAGTTCCCAAGGCTGCATGAAGGCCTTCCCAGAAATGAGATGTGAATCGCGGATCTCGATCTGACACTATGGAGACGGGGATCCCATGCAATCTCACCACACCTCTAACATACAACTGCGCCATCCTCAAAAATGTGAAAGTCATGCTATAGGGAATAAAGTGGGCTACCTTAGTCAATCTGTCCACAATCACCCAAATAGCATCGAAGCCTGAAGCACTCCTCGGCAAATGAGTCACGAAGTCCATGGAAATGTGCTCCCACTTCCACTTCGGTATCTCCAAGCTTTTCAACTCGCCGCCAGGTCTCTGTCTCTCTGCCTTAACCTGCTGGCAGATCAAACACCTCTTCACAAAAGCGACGACATCAGACTTCATCTTTTTCCACCAAAACTGATCACGCAGATCTCTGTACATCTTCTTCCCGCCTGGGTGGATGCTAAGTCTGCTACTGTGAGCTCGTTCCAAGATCCCTTTGCGCAACTCCGGCGTACTCGGAACCACCCAACGGTCACCCAATCTCAAAGACCCGTCATCGGCCACTCTGAATTTTGTTGGCTGACCAAGATGTACTAAAGATAACCACCTCTGAACCTCATCATCTGACCTCTGAGCTCTCCTGATGTTCTCATAGATGTCTGGCTCGGCTAACAGAGTCGATACATACACAGGCGATGCATCTATGTCAAAATCATAGCCCAGATGGCAATAGGAGGTCATCATAGCAGACAAATGAATGACGTCCTCAGCAGAACTCCTCACTTTCCGGCTCAAAGCGTCTGCTGTCAAATTGGCTTTCCCCGGATGGTACTCGATCTCGCAATCATAGTCCTTGAGTAGGTCCATCCATCTCCTCTGCCTCATGTTCAGCTCTGCCTGAGTGAATAAAAACTTGAGGCTCTTGTGATCCGTGTATATGGTGAACGAAGTCCCATATAAGTAATGTCTCCAGATCTTCAGGGCGAAGATGATAGCCGCCAATTCCAAGTCATGAACTGGATATCTGGTCTCATGCGGCTTCAACTGCCTCGATGCATAAGCTACCACATGCTTATTTTGCATCAGAACACACCCAAGGCCCTGCAGTGATGCATCAGTATACAGAACAAATCTGGAGTTCTCCGTAGGGATCACTAACACTGGCGCCGTCGTCAACCGGTGCTTCAACTCCTGGAAGCTCTCCCCACAAGCTTCTGACCAAAAGAAAGGCACTCCCTTCTGGGTCAACTGAGTCAGCGGCTTGGCAATCTTCGAAAAGCCCTCGACAAAGCGTCGATAATACCCGGCCAAACCCAGAAAACTCCGAATCTCAGGCACAGAAGTGGGGGCAGCCCACTCCATCACAGCCTCAATCTTCTTGGGATCTACAGATATCCCGCTGCTCGATATGACATGCCCCAGAAACACTACACTGCTCAGCCAAAATTCACACTTACTGAGCTTAGCATATAACTGATGCTCTCTGGGAATCTGAAGCACTGTCCTCAAGTGTTTCACATGCTCTTCCTCACTCCGGGAGTAGATAAGAATATCGTCAATAAACACAATGACGAACTGATCAAGATACTGCTGAAACACCCTGTTCATCAGACTCATGAAGACTGCTGGAGCATTCGTCACGCCGAACGGCATCACTAGGAACTCATAATGTCCATATCGGGTCCGGAACGCTGTCTTCTGCACATCTTCCTCTCTGACCCGAATCTGATGATACCCGGATCTCAAATCAATCTTGCTATACACCCTGGTACCTTGCAACTGATCAAACAGATCGTCAATCCTTGGAAGAGGATACTTGTTCTTCACTGTAGCCTTATTCAGTTGCCGGTAATCGATACACAACCGTATCGAACCGTCCTTCTTCTTCACAAAGAGAACTGGCGCGCCCCATGGCGACACGCTCGGGCGTATATATCCCTTATCCAGGAGATCCTGCAACTGTTCTTTCAACTCTCTCAACTCGGCCGGTGCCATCCTATAAGGTGCACGAGAGATAGCGGATGTCCCTGGCAACAGCTCGATCCCAAACTCAACTTCCCTAGCCGGTGGGAATCCTGGGATCTCTTCTGGAAATACATCAGCGAACTCTGCCACTACTGGCACATCCTCAACTCTTAGTTCTTTATCCTTTCCAGACGTGTCCACGGTATAAATAAGATAACCCGTGTGGCCACGTTCCAACAACTGAGTCATCTTGATTGCTGAAATCAACGGAATCTTCGCACGAGAATCGTTGCCATAGAAAGTCCACTGACTGCCCAACTCAGGTCTGAACTTCACTGTCCTCTGCCGGCAATCTACCACTGCCTGATATCTGTTCAGAACATCAATACCTAAGATGCAGTCGAAGTCTGACATGCCCAATACGATCAAGTCTGCCTTCAACTCGTTTCCCTCAAAATAAATGAGGCTATCTGCCAAAAACTGATCAGCAACGACATTTCTTCCAGTGGGTGTCGAGACAAGGAGAGGCGTGGGTAAAGAAGACGTGCGCATATGGTGTCTTTCCACAAAACCCACCGATACAAAAGAATGGGAGGCACCTGTATCGATCAAAATAAAAGCAGGGTACGTAAATAAATGGCACGTACCGGCAATCACCTCCTCTGGGGCTGCCTGGGCCTGCTCCCTGGTCAGTGCATACACCTGTCCCTGGGGTGGTCCTACTGTCTGACCTCCCGATGGTCGAGGCCCAAACTGCTGCCTCTGCTGCACTGTCCTATCCTCAAACCTCGGCCTGTTGCCCTGGAACTCAGACTGTCCTCCCCGTGTGGGGCAATACCGAGCGATGTGGCCCATCTTGCCACAGATATAACATGCAGGACACTTGTTTGAAGAATGTGGCCCTCCACAATTGTTGCACCTCGGCTCTCCCGGCCTATCCCCTTGTGAAGATCCTCGATTGGCCGACCAATTGCCCTTCTTGCCATCCTGTTTCTGGCCAAAGTGTTTCTTTCCACGATACCGCGAAGATGAAGAGGCACCACGGGGTTTAAATGGCTCTCCCCGAGGCCTCAAGCTGTCATTGGTCTGCCTCTGTTGCGGTACCGGTGTTGGCATAGCGTAAGCTCCCACTCCTAGCTCAGCAAGCTCCGCTCTTGTGAGAGCGTCATCAAAAGAAGTTGGGTTATTAGTGATAACCCGGTCATAGAGCTCCGGTCGCAATCCTTTCATAAAGTTCCTCATCTTAGCGTGTCCACTGGTGGCAATGTGGGGGACGTACCTCAACAACGAAGAGTACCGTGTGGCATAGTCTGCCACTGTCATGTTCCCCTGCCTCAGACTTGTAAATTCATCCTCCTTTGTCTGTCTTGCTGCTGCGGAGAAGTACCGATTCAAAAACCTAGTCCTGAAGAGTGTCCAATCAATCACAGCACCCAGTGCTCTCATCTCCATTACTGTGCTCCTCCACCACATCAGAGGTTTCTTGGCTAATTGAAACTCCGCTAGCCTCAGCCAAGCTGTCACAGCACAAGGAGCCGATACAAAGATCTGCTCAAGCCTTTCCAACCACTCTTCAGCCTCTTCTCCGGACTCTGTCCCCTCAAACCGGGGCGGATGATAAGATAGAAATTGCGTCAGACTGATCTCACCCGGTAGCAATAACTGAACCACTGGCTCCATGCCTACGGCCGGTGGAGGTAGAGGGTTCACTTGACCGACGCTTGCGTTCACACTACCAATATCTCCAACCTCCTCATTAGCAGCCATGCTGTAATACAAATGTTAACAACAATTCCAAAGCAGTATATATGTTATGCCGTTAGATAACAGGAATGAGAATAAGCACGTTAGTATAACAGGATATACATCAATATGCACCACATGCATAAACATGCTTCAAATGTAAGCACCTAGCCTATCATGCTAAGGCTACCCTTCACTCGTTCCCGGGTTCTCTAACCACTGCTCTGATACCACTAATGTAAAGACCCTAATCCTTAAGTGCGGAATCAAGGCATAATAGAGCTAAAATAAACAAATCAGAGTCTAAAAGAACATGTTGAGTCTATGAGCTTAAGCATTACATGCCAAAAATAAGGACCACCAAAAGGATTAATTACATTCCAATAAATGAATGTTCAATTATAGTTTTATACTACTCCTAGAGTAGATACTATCCAAATAATCCTGTCATTCATAGTCTCAAAAGCGTACTCAAAAGCTCACCATCACAACCCGTCTAGCCCTTCTATCATGCCAAACGTGTACCTACAAGGACAACCCCCAAACATGAGCAATGATAATCATTCATATTCAACACAATATGAAGATAAAGTGTAAATGCATAATCATAATAAAACACTTCCTGTTTTCCCATGCATTTCAAACGCTCCCCGTTTGGTTGTCCCTGTACCATAACTCATGAGTATAATCAATAGATTATTTTTAATGGTCTAAACATGTCATGAACATATACCATTTCATCAATACCAAATACTGATCACCAATCCCTAGTCTGTCCATCACAATGTATTTTAATGCCCCTCGCTTATTTACATATAGACGGCATAGGATAACCTCGCTTCAATGGACTGCGGGACTCCCACCCCTCGCCTCTCATTGAGCGGCAAATACCCTTTCCTCGTCCTATATGATAACCACGCTCAAATGTGACATGCGGCGCTCCCACCCCTCGCTTCACATTTAGCGGAACCAAACCAAATAGCGGCAAGCATTAAAATCATCAAGGGATGACCACGACTCATGGGATATGCACCAATAATCATATGCATCTATAAACATCATGCATAACATGTATTTGCATCCACTATGCAATACTACATATATACTTGCATCCACAATGCATAACAATAAGTATATAAGATACATGTACCGTTGGGGTGCCCGTACGTCCACTACGTACCTTTCCAAAAGTGGATTTGATATGGCTTCAATTCCTCGGTTGTGTTGCTACCTGGGATGGTTCTACACAATCACACAACCCCATATTAGAAGCCAAATAATAGCCAAATACCAAAAATTTGACAAAATAAACCATTTCTCAAAAATCCACTGGCGATCGATCGCTTCACCCAGGCGATCGGTCTCCTCAAAATTTCCACTACGGCGATCGGTCGCCCCAAACATGGCGATCGATCGCCATTCCTTTGATTTGGCTACTGCCTCTCGGCGATTGGTCGTCACATTTTAGGCGATCGATCGCCTAACCCGTAAAAATGCCACTGTCTCTTGGCGATCGGTCGCCTCTTTTCAGGCGATCGATCGCCTCGCGCAGACATGCGTTTTTCACCATTTTTGTTCCCAAAATTTCTTCCAATCCATTCCAACACTTAAACCAACCAACCAACAACATAAATATCAACATAAACCACCAAAACATACTTCAAAACAAGTATAAATCTAACCCTTAACCAAAACCACAACAACCCAACACAAACCCATTTCAAAATCATTAAAAACCCTTCCAAAACTAACCCAAACACAATAAAAATGACAATGAGGCATCCATACCTCTTGGGGACCTCAAATCACCCAATAATCTTCACAAATCAAGTCTTTTGGAAGGTTTTCTCCCCACCTCTTTGCTCCAACTCGAAAATGGAAAGGGGGGAAAGGGTTTGGGTGGTGATTTTGGTAAAGTAAGAGTGAGAGTGTATTGAGTGGGGTTGGGGTAAAAAGGGTGTTGGTTTTAATTAATTAAAAGCATACCAAATATTCCATGGTGTATAAAACACCCCAACATGATATTCTTTCAAAGCATTTACTCATAATGCACCAAATATCAATTAAACACATGATTTCTAATAAATTGCTACCAAAGGCAAATAAATCATGCTTCCAATAATATTTACCCAACATGCACCACATGCACCCTGAAATGCTACCCCGGGTCACTCTAACATGTGACTAAGCATTTCCACATAAGGTAAATAAATTCCAACACATAATTAATTACCACATAATTAATCATAATAATCGTAATTAATACCCAAATGCAATTAATCATTTCAGGGATATCACATTATTTTGGTATAGTGTCTACTCTAGGAGTAGTGTAAAGCTATAGTGAATAACATTCATTTGATTGAGAATGTAATTAATCCATTTGAAAGTCCTTAACTTGGCATGTAATTCTTAAGGCTCAAAGTCTCAACACGAACTTTTATACTCTGATAATGTATGTTAGCACTAATTATGCCTTTAATCCGCACTTAAGGAACTATGGTCCTTACATTAGTGGTATCAGAGCCAGGTTAGAGAACCCGGGAACGAGTGAAGGGTAGCCTTAGCAGATTGGCTAGGTGATTACATTTGGGCATGTTTATGCATGTGGTGCATATTGGTGTATAAATTGTTATACTAACATGCTTATTATCATTCATGTTATCTAACGGTATAGCATATGTATTGTTTTGGAATTGTTGTTAACCCTTGTGTTACAGCATGTCGGCTATGAACTTGGGAAACCTCAATGAAGAGGTAGGTGATGTTGGAAGTGTTAATGCAAGTATTGGTCAGACAAATCCTTTACCTCCACCAGCTGTGGGTGTGGAACCGGTTGCTCAGTTGTTACTACCTGGGGAGTTAAGTCTGACTCAATTCTTGACTTTCCACCCGCCCTGGTTTGAGGGGACAGAGACAGGGGAAGAGGTTGAGGAGTGGCTTGAGAGACTGGAGCAGATCTTTGTGTCCGCTCCTTGTGCTAGGACAGCATGGCTGAGGTTGGCGGAGTTCCAACTAGCAAAGAAGCCTTCCATGTGGTGGAAGACTACGGTGATGGAATTGAGAGCTCAGGGTATGTTGATCGATTGGACTCTCTTCAGGACCCGGTTTCTAAACCGGTATTTTTCTGCTGCTGCGAGACAGATGAAGGAGGATGGTTCACAAACTTGAAGCAACGAGCTATGACTATAACAGACTATGACATGCACTATTCTTCACTATTGAGGTATGTCCCTCATATTGCCACAAACGGACATGCAAAGATGAGACACTTCTTGAAGGGGTTGCGTCCTGAACTGTTTGACCGGGTTATCACCAACAACCCCACTTATTTCGATGATGCTCTTACTAGAGCAGAACTGGCAGAGATTGGAGTTGGGGCCTATCCTAATGCTGTACCCCCACATGTGCCACCGCAGAGGCAAGTTACTGATAGCTTGAGGCCACGAGGGGAGCCATTTAAGCCTTGTGGAGCTTCTTCATTGTGGGGTCTTCCCACCTTAACAGTGATTACTAAACATAAAAAGGATTAATCATGCATTGATAACGTCTTAAGGATTCGGTTGTTACATGAGCTAATAGGATTACAGGCCAAAAAGTTACAAAACTTTAAAATAATTCATTACATTCCAAAAGAATGTCATTGTAAGGACCCCAAGCCCTTAAAACCTTGAATTAGTGTATTAACCACTATGTGTGGTACATGCTTTCTATAAAATGTCAATCGGGAAGCTCTGATGATACTTAATCATTGCCTGTCAATAAAAGACTCATATGTTTGCCCTTTACCAACCCCTTGGTGCCGCTTTTCACATTGTAAACTTTTACAAAAATTTGGGCAGAGTCTCCCCATAAATAGAGCTATCCCAAAACAGAGTACAACACATAACAAAATTCCCGGCCAGGGAACACATAATACTCAACAGAAAGCAGTAATACAAGTAGATTCCCAGCCAGGGAAGACACCACACATACGTCAACAAAAGTGGGTTCCAACACCCACATAATACACCAATGACTCTCATATCATTCTAGCAATTCAACCTAATTGCATGCAACCTTAAATGAAAGAGAGAAAGGCTCATGCCTTTATATACAATCCATATACAAGTATAGTCGTGCTCACATGCGAGCATCATGAATATGAATATGTATAAATCCTCAGGTGTATATATAGGTACTCTATACGATACCGTGCTCCATCAAGCCCTGGTACCACGATCCTGGGAGTACCTCAAATCAACAGCTCGAGCTCAGCTCCATAGCCATCGATGTACCTGTCCACCTGTCCCAACAGAGACAGCCCCCAACGGGGTGAGCATACCAATACACAAAATCCCATAATCAAAATAATGAAATTCATAATTTACAACAAAGGTAAATGCTAATGAATTTAAATGATACTCCCTGGATGGCAACATCCTCATCCGGGATTCCGTGTACTGTCCCTGTTCTCACAACATCAAACTCATCAAATCTCATAAATCAGTAAATCAACACATTGATTTACACATCGCATGCCTGATCCTCGAATATCAACATATAGTGATTACAAATTCATTAAACATGCAATTACAGATATCACAATATCTAATACTGATTTCACAACCTTGCTATCAATCACAGATAGCTCAAATGCCTTAGCATTTATTTTACCATTCCTTCATTATACTTAGACATCTCAAGTGTCTTATAATGAATACATGAGTCTACAAACCTAGACATCTCAAATGTCTTACGAAGAATACATGATTCTACAAACCTAGACATCTCAAATGTCTCATAATATAGTCATATAAACCCAGTACCCCATATATCATGCAAGAGTCATCCTACTCTAGTGTCACGCACGCTACAAGCGGCGATATCAAGATTTGGGTCATTCCTTGGCTATATCAACATATATGTATAACCATACGCAAAACATTCAATGCAATCAAAATACCTTATGCATTTCACATATATATAGTAATGCTCGTACGTCGCACGTACCTTAAATCTCCGAAGTCCGAGCCAAGCCTTGCTCGAGTTCCATGCCCCGAGGAATGATGTGCTAACACGATAAATAATTCACAATTATTTACGAACATGCAACCTATGCTCAAGCACACCCATATCCCCCACAACATTGTCAATACACGACAATTATCCTCTTAAAAGACCCGGGGCAGGGTACATGCAGGGAAGGAATAAATGAGACAATCGAAATTTGTTCAAGAATGCCCTACAAAATCGAACCTTAATCTCACAATTTCGAACCCAATAAAATACCATAATTCATCTAAAATGTCAATTAAGCTATCCAAGCAAGAATCAACATCCCTTGACAAAAACTCCCCATTTTTCGAATTCAACCCCCTTAAAATCGATCCCAAACAAGCCTTTAAATCCCAACTCTTAAAATCCTTCAAATTCGAACCAAAGCTTCTCAATCAAGCATCATAATACTCTTAAAACATGCAATAATCCATCAATTGCAAGAAACAACACCCATGCCAAAAACCCCCAAAATTTCGAAATCCAAGCCCTAAAATTCGAACAGAAATTCGAACCAAAATCACAATAAAGGCATGGAAATACACGAAAAAGACGAACAAGGGGTAAGGGAGATTACCCAACGAAAATCGGAAGCAAAATCGTTCAAAATCGATGAACCCTAACTTTTGGGGATCGACGCCTTTCTGTAAAATTCGACTTCCACACGCGACGAAACCTTCAATTGGCAGAGGGGAAAGGAGCGCCTCGTCGAGACGAAGACGGCGGTAGGTCGCACGCGCCGATCGGCGGCCGGACGGCGGCTGGCGCACCGCTTGAAGCGGCGGGGGTCCTGTAGCAGACGGGAATCGCGTGGACGGGAAAGAGAGAGGAAGGAGAGGGCTGAAATGATAATTTCCTAAAATCTTGGGTTCAAATGGTATTTATAGCAAAAATACCCCGAAAAATTAATAGCCCCACAAATACATCATGATTCCTTAAAAATCATCTGTTTTCAAAAACTCTCTCTCTAACTCCAAAACCCTCTACCGGTGCTCACATAGCACCCGAGATTCCGAGACACATCAAAAACCCAACTCTTAGGTTTTACACCGTAATGTGAATACAATCTCAACCTCTGGATCCAACGATCCCAACTGCCCAAATAAACGAGCCCAGAAGGCCCAATACCCTCGATTAAATCCCAAATCGCCACGTAAAACCACTTTAGGGATTATTAATACTCCGGGATTAACACCTATAATCCCTGGTCATCACAATATCCCCCACTAAAAGAATTTCGTCCTCGAAATTAGCACTGGTGTATCACGTAACACCCAGGCTACACAACAACATGAAGCCAGAACCTCGATTCTTGACCATATCAGAATCGTATTAATAAACGCGAGGATACTTACCTCTCATCTAACTCTGAAACAGAGCGACATACCAAAACCAACATAACACCCAAGAGGTAAAACGTACCTCGATGCGGGTCATCCCAGAAGTCAGTCCCTCATGACTGCGAAACAACTGATACTTACGACTGTAGATCAGACAGTCATCCTTCGTTCTAATACAACAGTACGAACACATCCTGAATGACACCTCAACCGTAAGAGCGTTGACCTCGTGTCAAACTCTGGAGTGGAGTAGACTTCCAAATCCATCATAACGTCAAAGAGCGTCAGCACAACTCAACGCTAACAGTCCAAAAGCAGTTAGTCAACTGAAACTGCAAGGATTCGAATCGCTCTTGATTCTATCGTAGATATCATCCAATGATATTTTACTATGACTTACGATGTCTAACATACATCGTTACGAAAGAAACACTAGTACAACCACGGTGTACACATACCAAACCTGGTTTCCACTTTCAAACTTCCTCCATCGAAGGAGTAGTCGCCTCATTGCAACTTAATTTGGGCAACTCACGGCCACAAATTCAAACAAAAGACATCTCACAAGATGTCCACCTCCGGATGTTCCAAGAATCACGTCCTGATCATAAATAACAACCGAGACTCCGCAGAGTTTAAAATTCTTAAGGGGCATGCAATAAACCCATTGCATCCTCAACGCTTGTGTCGTCAGCGACACTCAACCAATCCGAAATCCTGCCATCCCTTGAAAATCCTCGGATTTAACAATCCAAACTTGGGAAGGCTGTCGCATAACTCGAAGGAAAACACCAACAAGGGAAATACCTTAACCCTCACAAGAAAATCCCTCCTCAAGGGAGTCAACTAACTTCACGATTATCCCTCATAAACATCGTGCCATGGAGATTCCCAATCTCAAGGTGTTCCATATCTCTCATCAGAGATTTAACCATCCAAAAATAGCATAACTCTATGCTTAACAGAGAGGAAATCAATAACTGGCATCCGTATACTCACCGGTATACCTGCCTAAGCACTGATGTCGCATGCATACTCAATGCACTCGGCTCGGGTATCTACCATATATCCCTAAGCCCCAAACACAACCGTCAATTCTGAGTCATTCCTTACTCAGTGGAGGATGAAAATCGACGATTAACAATACACGGTGTGATTCCCAAAATCAACACCACTTGTACCAACTTACCGAATCTTTCAAGATTCCCAAATAGGTATAATACTACCTCCTTCCTCGCAAGGGAAGTGCCATCGAACTCGAGATCCACAAGTCTCGAACCATCGTTCGGAAAAACTGGATACAATAACACCCATTGTATCCCAATACACGGGTTCCTTTAGATTGAGTCAATAACAACCTGATGACTCTCTTGTTGGTACTCCAACATCCTGAGCTGTCCCAGACAAGTCTCCAAGATTTAAACATAAACGTATACACGTTTCAGTGAGGCATGAACAACCTTAACCTCAATGACATGGTGACTACTAGAGTCCACCACAATCCACATCGTATCACCTTACGATTTGCCAAACTTGGTTCCAACGAGCAGTGTAACGGCTCTAGCAAGCCCATCATGGTGCTACACACACGCGGCAGACAACCTAGTCTCTGCCTCTTTAGGTTCACCTCAAACCTACCAATAAGACGGACGTTTCCACATGGTATAACATACTATGGGAGAAAACTCAATAGAGTAGTGGGTCTTTATCCAACATTCCTCAATGCCGATACACCCTGGACAACCCAATGTCCCTATGTACTTAACATAACCTGATCCTACTCCCTTAGGACCCATCCTACACCCTCAAGGGTGGTGTGACCATGTCCACCACATGTCACATCGACAGAAAGCGAGTACTTTCCTCCATGATTACTCCTGTCGTCAAATCACATGGCCAAAAGCCACTCCAACGAGCATACCTCAAGGGTATCACCACTCGTAAAATGATTACCCCCAATCGTAAGCTGCGGTACAATCCCATGTACAGCGCATCCATCCATTCCTCGAGCAACCCGCTCGGTATAAGGGTCACGTCCATCGGTGTCGCACACACCACCTTGTGCTCGGTACTGGCACCCAAGGCATACCACTGAATACGTATACTCAACGCATCGATCATCGTAACGATGATGCATGTCTAATAAGACATCTCCTACACCATCGTCATCGTCATCCCGTGACGACACATGCCAACTCATGGCATCTAAAACATTGTCAACTAGTGACGATACATGTACATCAGCGTATGTCATCCACTAACATGCTAGTAAAATAGGCATAATAAACATGTATATCAATGCATGCCAGCTACAATAAAGCTAATAAAATAGCAATATCTCATACCTCATCGCTAGTGATATAGCGTCATACCTGTCTCCGTCGCTCAATAATAGTGCGTAATCAGCACCCATCGCTCGAAGGCGGCAAAATCCTGTGCTGAGTACATAGCGGCAAAATCCCTCGCTATAGAATCGACGGCATGACACCTCGTCATATAATAAGTGGCATGAAACCTCGCTATACACCTGAGTATGAATCATCGTCCACATAGTAGCGGAAAGAGGCATCGCTATCAATACACCTGGCGGAATGAACCATCGCCAATAGATATAGCGGAATGAACCATCGCTATAAATACTCCTGGCGGAATGAACCATCGCCAATCAATATAGCGGAATGAACCATCGCTATCAATACGCCTGGCGGAATGAACCATCGCCAATAGATATAGCGGAATGAACCGTCGCTATAAATACACCTGGCGGAATGAACCATCGCCAATAGATATAGCGGAATGAACCATCGCTATCAATACACCTGGCGGAATGAACCATCGCCAATCAATATAGCGGAATGAACCGTCGCTATAAACCGTGTCCTCATAGAGAAATGAATATAAATCGACACAGCGGGACACATCACCGCTATCATCCGTGTCATCACATAGGAATGAATCATCATCCTAACAAGCGGCATCTCATCCTCGCTTCTTCATACAAGCGGTATCTCATCCTCGCTTCGTATGGCATACCCCGCCTCCATGTGCAAGCGAGCATCCCCGCCCGCTCCACATTTTTAGCGGTCAAGCATAAGTATAAAAATTCTCACTGTCATAAGCAGGACTCCTGGAATGTATAATCATCATTCCTTTTTATACTCCATATTTCCTGTAACCTGCAACCATCAGGGTTAACAACAATAGCCATATACGCTATGCATCCACATTCAATTCATAATAAAAACACATTATGAGAATGTATGGTTTCACAAATAAATGTCATGATATCCTTCTTTAAATCCTTATTTCATCCTGAGCCCTTATCATTAGTACATTTTAATGCTTCTTGCTACTCCAGGAAAGCGGAATTCTTCCTCGCTTCCACTGGACTTTAGCGTTGCTACTCCATGTAAGCGGAACTCTTCATCGCTTCCAATGGACTTTAGCGTTGCTACTCCATATAAGCGGGACTCTTCATCGCTTCATATGGACTTTAGCATAAGCCATTAAAATCCTTACTAAGATAACTTTGACTCAAGACATGCATATGCAAAAACAATGCACAATAACATATATCATAACCTCAATGCACCACTTTGCATTCATCATGTGTCAACAAGACAACGTAAAATACATGTTACCTCGGAAATATCCCTTTATCTGATTTTCTTAAAACCAGCTTCCTTGGCACATAACACACGGAGTGCCAGACATCCCCATAAATGTCATCCTATCGTGTTCCACACGATTCCTGCAACCACAATGGTTAGCAATACCACTTTCATATCATAAGAGCACATAAACAATGTGTTATGTCATACAACATTAATGCCATCATGCATAAATATGTGCTATCAATAACTTCCTAGGCCCTTAACAGCCCCAATGAGCAACCACTGCTCTGATACCACTAATGTAAGGACCCCAAGCCCTTAAAACCTTGAATTAGTGTATTAACCACTATGTGTGGTACATGCTTTCTATAAAATGTCAATCGGGAAGCTCTGATGATACTTAATCATTGCCTGTCAATAAAAGACTCATATGTTTGCCCTTTACCAACCCCTTGGTGCCGCTTTTCACATTGTAAACTTTTACAAAAATTTGGGCAGAGTCTCCCCATAAATAGAGCTATCCCAAAACAGAGTACAACACATAACAAAATTCCCGGCCAGGGAACACATAATACTCAACAGAAAGCAGTAATACAAGTAGATTCCCAGCCAGGGAAGACACCACACATACGTCAACAAAAGTGGGTTCCAACACCCACATAATACACCAATGACTCTCATATCATTCTAGCAATTCAACCTAATTGCATGCAACCTTAAATGAAAGAGAGAAAGGCTCATGCCTTTATATACAATCCATATACAAGTATAGTCGTGCTCACATGCGAGCATCATGAATATGAATATGTATAAATCCTCAGGTGTATATATAGGTACTCTATACGATACCGTGCTCCATCAAGCCCTGGTACCACGATCCTGGGAGTACCTCAAATCAACAGCTCGAGCTCAGCTCCATAGCCATCGATGTACCTGTCCACCTGTCCCAACAGAGACAGCCCCCAACGGGGTGAGCATACCAATACACAAAATCCCATAATCAAAATAATGAAATTCATAATTTACAACAAAGGTAAATGCTAATGAATTTAAATGATACTCCCTGGATGGCAACATCCTCATCCGGGATTCCGTGTACTGTCCCTGTTCTCACAACATCAAACTCATCAAATCTCATAAATCAGTAAATCAACACATTGATTTACACATCGCATGCCTGATCCTCGAATATCAACATATAGTGATTACAAATTCATTAAACATGCAATTACAGATATCACAATATCTAATACTGATTTCACAACCTTGCTATCAATCACAGATAGCTCAAATGCCTTAGCATTTATTTTACCATTCCTTCATTATACTTAGACATCTCAAGTGTCTTATAATGAATACATGAGTCTACAAACCTAGACATCTCAAATGTCTTACGAAGAATACATGATTCTACAAACCTAGACATCTCAAATGTCTCATAATATAGTCATATAAACCCAGTACCCCATATATCATGCAAGAGTCATCCTACTCTAGTGTCACGCACGCTACAAGCGGCGATATCAAGATTTGGGTCATTCCTTGGCTATATCAACATATATGTATAACCATACGCAAAACATTCAATGCAATCAAAATACCTTATGCATTTCACATATATATAGTAATGCTCGTACGTCGCACGTACCTTAAATCTCCGAAGTCCGAGCCAAGCCTTGCTCGAGTTCCATGCCCCGAGGAATGATGTGCTAACACGATAAATAATTCACAATTATTTACGAACATGCAACCTATGCTCAAGCACACCCATATCCCCCACAACATTGTCAATACACGACAATTATCCTCTTAAAAGACCCGGGGCAGGGTACATGCAGGGAAGGAATAAATGAGACAATCGAAATTTGTTCAAGAATGCCCTACAAAATCGAACCTTAATCTCACAATTTCGAACCCAATAAAATACCATAATTCATCTAAAATGTCAATTAAGCTATCCAAGCAAGAATCAACATCCCTTGACAAAAACTCCCCATTTTTCGAATTCAACCCCCTTAAAATCGATCCCAAACAAGCCTTTAAATCCCAACTCTTAAAATCCTTCAAATTCGAACCAAAGCTTCTCAATCAAGCATCATAATACTCTTAAAACATGCAATAATCCATCAATTGCAAGAAACAACACCCATGCCAAAAACCCCCAAAATTTCGAAATCCAAGCCCTAAAATTCGAACAGAAATTCGAACCAAAAATCACAATAAAGGCATGGAAATACACGAAAAAGACGAACAAGGGGTAAGGGAGATTACCCAACGAAAATCGGAAGCAAAATCGTTCAAAATCGATGAACCCTAACTTTTGGGGATCGACGCCTTTCTGTAAAATTCGACTTCCACACGCGACGAAACCTTCAATTGGCAGAGGGGAAAGGAGCGCCTCGTCGAGACGAAGACGGCGGTAGGTCGCACGCGCCGATCGGCGGCCGGACGGCGGCTGGCGCACCGCTTGAAGCGGCGGGGGTCCTGTAGCAGACGGGAATCGCGTGGACGGGAAAGAGAGAGGAAGGAGAGGGCTGAAATGATAATTTCCTAAAATCTTGGGTTCAAATGGTATTTATAGCAAAAATACCCCGAAAAATTAATAGCCCCACAAATACATCATGATTCCTTAAAAATCATCTGTTTTCAAAAACTCTCTCTCTAACTCCAAAACCCTCTACCGGTGCTCACATAGCACCCGAGATTCCGAGACACATCAAAAACCCAACTCTTAGGTTTTACACCGTAATGTGAATACAATCTCAACCTCTGGATCCAACGATCCCAACTGCCCAAATAAACGAGCCCAGAAGGCCCAATACCTCGATTAAATCCCAAATCGCCACGTAAAACCACTTTAGGGATTATTAATACTCCGGGATTAACACCTATAATCCCTGGTCATCACAGTCATTTAGATTTACACTACTCCTAGAGTAGATACTAATCATAACTTGAGATCCTAAACGTTCCTGAGTCCCTCGTAGCTCACTGCCTCAACCCGACCCTTAGTCCTTTCATCCAAAAGCGTACCTACAGGGACAACACATCATGAGCATATACAATTTCACTTAACAACATATAAACATTATAGTAAATGCATGAAATCTTAGTTAAGTAAATATGCTGGTTATTCATTAACTTCTTATTGTTGTCCCTGATTCATAATCATGCATATGGGGCACCTTACCCCGTGGCACCTTACCACAATAACATCACATGGCTACTTACCATGTGGGGCACCTTACCCCGTGGCACCTTACCACAATAACATCGCATGGCTACTTACCATGTGGGGCACCTTACCCCGTGGCACCTTACCACAATAACATCGCATGGCTACTTACCATGTGGGGCACCTTACCCCGTGGCACCTTACCACAATAACATCGCATGGCTACTTACCATGTGGGGCACCTTACCCCGTGGCACCTTACCACAATAACATCGCATGGCTACTTACCATGTGGGGCACCTTACCCCGTGGCACCTTACCACAATAACATCGCATGGCTACTTACCATGTGGGGCACCTTACCCCGTGGCACCTTACCACAATAACATCGTCATATAAACGTCGTTTACACATCATCATATAAACATCGCATAAACATCATGATTTCATCGTATACTTATTCATGCTATAAATGCATAGACATAGTGTAAGGATGTATTTTACCGTCCGATGCCCGTACGTCTCTTACGTACCTTTACAAAAAGAGGAGGAGTCAACAGACCTATCTCCTTGATTGTGCCGGTACCTGGGGTGGCTCTACACAATCACATAATACAGTATTAGGCACCTCATATTAATCCGGAAACAAAACTTAAATTAAAACCACATAAATCCTTAAACATCATCTCGCGATCGATCGTCCAAGAGCCCCGATCGATCGCGAGATGCTACTGCCTCGCATACCAAAAAAATTTAATCCGCGATCGATCGCCTCAAAATTGGCGATCGATCGCCACAACTCACTGGAACGTCGCGATCGATCTTGCCTTCTTGGCGATCGATCGCCAACCCTGTTCCTTTGAGCGATTTTCCAGAATTACTTGGCACAGTTAATCATACCCTTAAAACTAACATGTAAGACATAATACATGCCAAAGCCAACATGCTAGTAGTTGCACTACACTACCCTGAGTGTATCCAATTCGAATTTACGCCTTAAACATGAGTCCACATGCATAAACGTCGACCACTTATACAAGCACCGGGTCAACTTTTCTGAAAACAGGGCATCACAACTTCTACCCAGATTTTCGAGTACTACTTTTTATAGCAACGATTCTCACATATAAACCATACAACATGTTCCAACATATATGCTAGGGGCTTCATAAAACACCTATGTAAGCACGTAAATTCAAGTTTTCATAAAACTTAAGCTAGCATGCATCCTAACATCCTCATAAACTTTGAGTTCATCCAACTTACAGAAAAACAGGGCATCCCATCATAACCCAAATTTTCGAACACCTAGTTTCCAAGTCGGAAATCTAACACATAAAGCATGCAAGTTACTTAACAAGACATGCTAGAAGCTTCATAAACATCATATAAAAGTACTCATAACAAGAGTTCATCAAACCCTACACTATCATACCAAATATACTACAAAGAAAACATGTGCTAGAACTCTGAAATCTGGAAAAGAATGACTCCTCACCACTTTTTGGCACGACTTTCCTTCAAGAAAAAGAACAATAAAACGTGATCCTCTTCTTCCTACTTGCTGTCTGAGTGTTTTTAGAGGGTTTGGAGAGAAGGAGGAGAGTTTGGAGGAGATGGAGTGAGTAAAGAAGATGGACCAAAAGTCCTCCCTGGCCACTCTGCTTTTCCGAAAATAAGGGTAGGGGCATGGGTTGTGGCCAAGTGGGGGGAAAGGGTGGTTGCATGTAGGGTGCTTTTGTGGTGTTTAATTGTATCCCGGTATTTCTTATGATGTATAAAAATAATTTCCCTTGATATTTCACAATTGCACTACATCATTACAACAATTAAAAACCCGTAACATGCAACCTAAACCATATCATCATATCATAATTTTAACCCCCAATTAAAATACCATGACCCTCTTAAATACATCATAATTCATCATCGTAGCACATAATCATATAACATTTCGGGGGTATTACATTACTCCCCTACTTATAAGATTTCGTCCTCGAAATCCACATGCATCATCATAACGGAACTAAACATAAATACATACCAGAGAATAGTTCCGGGTAGTGCTGCACCATATGCCGTTCCGTCTCCCATGTAGCCTCCTCGACACCCCGACGATCCCACTGAACTTTGACCATCGGTATAACTTTGCTCCGTAGTCTGCGATCCTTCCGATCCAGAATTCTGATTGGTCGTTCTTCGTAGGACATATCTGAGTCTAACTGAACTTCTGTAGGCTGTAAGACATGAGACGGGTCTGGCTCATACTTCCGTAACATAGAGACATGGAAAACATCGTGTATGCCAGATAAAGATGGCGGTAGAGCCAAACGATATGCCAAAGTACCGATACGCTGCAAAATTTCATATGGCCCAACATACCTCGGAGATAACTTTCCCCGCATCCCAAAACGAACCACGCCCCTGAAGGGCGAGATCTTTAAGAAGACCCTGTCTCCTAACTGGAATTCTAGTGGTCGTCGCCGCTTATTGGCATAGGCCGCTTGCCTATCTTGGGCCGCTTTCATCTTCTGGCGTATCAACTTTATCTTACCTTCCATATCTCTGATCATATCCGGTCCTCCGACCGCTTTGCTGGTCAAGTCCTCCCAATACAGTGGTGATCTACATCGTCGTCCATAGAGAGCTTCAAAAGGGGCCATTTGAATGCTCGCCTGATAACTGTTATTATAGGAGAACTCCACCAGCGGTACTGAATCCTGCCACGGAGTATCAAACTCCATAATGCACGCCCTCAACATGTCTTCGAGCGTCTGAATGGTACGCTCTGTTTGGCCGTCTGTCTGAGGGTGATAGGCCGTACTCAGTCTCACCTCTGTACCCAAAGCTGTCTGGAGACCCTCCCAGAAATGTGAAGTGAACCTCGGGTCCCTGTCAGACACTACCGAGACTGGAATACCATGCAACCTTACCACATCCCTTATATACATCTGGGCCATCTTCAAGTACGTATATGACATACTGTAAGGGATGAAATGAGCCGTCTTCGTCAGCCTATCCACGATCACCCAGATCGCATCAAATCCTGAGGCCGTCCTCGGCAAGTGGGTCACGAAATCCATAGATATATGCTCCCACTTCCATTCAGGCACCTCTAAGCTCTTCAGCTCTCCACCAGGCCTCTGCCTCTCTGCCTTTACCTGCTGGCAGATCAAACATTTTTTAACAAAAATGATTACCTCACGCTTCATGCGTCTCCACCAGAATTGATCGCATAGATCTTTGTACATCTTCTTTCCCCCTGGGTGGATACTGAACCGACTACTGTGAGCTCGCTCCAATATTCCTCTACGTAGTTCTGGTGTATCTGGGACTACCCATCGGTTGCCCAGTCTCAAAGAATCATCCTCAGCCACTCTGAACTTGGATGGCTGACCCTGATGTACCAATGACGTCCACCTCTGAACCTCACTATCCGACTTCTGGGCCTTCCTGATTGCCTCAAATATGTCTGGCTCTGCCAAAAGGGTCGACACTCGCACAGGCGACGTGTCTACATCGAAATCATAGCCCAGATGGCAATAAGAAGTCATCAAGGCCGACAAACACATGACATCCTCTGCAGTACTCTTCACCTTCCGACTTAAGGCGTCTGCTATCAAGTTTGCTTTACCTGGATGGTACTCAATTTCACAATCATAGTCTTTGAGTAAGTCCATCCACCTTCTTTGCCTCATATTCAACTCTGCCTGAGTAAATAAGAACTTCAGGCTCTTATGGTCCGTATATATAGTGAAGGACGTGCCATACAAGTAATGCCTCCAGATCTTCAAGGCAAATATGATGGCCGCCAGCTCCAAATCATGCACTGGATACCTAGCCTCGTGTGGCTTCAGCTGCCTCGATGCATAAGCCACTACATGCTTATCTTGCATTAACACACAGCCCAAACCCTGCAGTGACGCATCCGTATACAAGGCAAATCTCTTATTCTCAGTCGGAATCACTAAAACAGGTGCTGTAGTCAAGCGACGCTTCAGCTCTTGAAAACCTTCTTCACAAGCCTCAGACCAATAGAAGGGGACTCCTTTCTGAGTCAGCTGTGTCAGGGGTTTGGCAATTTTTGAGAAACCTTCGACGAAACGTCGGTAATAACCTGCCAAACCAAGGAAGCTCCGTATTTCTGGTACAGAAGTGGGTGCAACCCACTCCATCACAGCTTCGATCTTCCTGGGATCCACAGATATCCCCTGGCTAGATATGACATGGCCTAAGAATACCACGCTGTCCAACCAGAACTCGCACTTACTAAGCTTTGCATACAACTGATGGTCCCTAAGGATCTGAAGTACCGTCCTCAAGTGCCTTACGTGCTCTTCTTCAGTCCGTGAGTAAATAAGTATGTCGTCAATGAAGACTATGACGAACTGATCCAAATACGGCTGGAATACCCTGTTCATCAAACTCATGAAGACAGCGGGGGCATTCGTCACTCCAAAAGGCATAACCAGGAATTCATAGTGCCCATATCTTGTCCTGAAAGCCGTCTTTTGAACATCGTCTTCTCTTACTCGAATCTGATGGTACCCCGACCTCAGATCGATCTTACTGTAGAGCCTCGTACCCTGCAACTGATCAAACAAGTCATCGATTCTCGGAAGTGGATACTTGTTCTTGACTGTGGCCTTATTCAGTTGCCTATAGTCAATGCATAGGCGCATCGATCCATCTTTCTTCTTAACAAATAAGACAGGCGCACCCCATGGCGATACGCTAGGGCGTATGTAGCCCTTGTCAAGGAGTTCCTGCAATTGCATCTTCAACTCCCTTAACTCAGCTGGTGCCATCCTATATGGGGCACGAGAAATTGCAGACGTCCCTGGTAGTAGCTCAATCCCAAACTCGACCTCTCTCGTCGGTGGGAATCCGGGAATCTCCTCCGGAAAGACATCAGCAAACTCTGCCACTATGGGCACATCCTCAACCTTTAACTCCTTCTTCTTTTCCGTCACATCAATAGCATAAATAAGATATCCTGAATGACCTTGTTCCAATAACTGTGCCATCTTGACAGCCGATACCAACGGAATCTTTGGGCGAGAACCATCCCCAAAGAATGTCCACTGGACTCCCATATCAGATCTGAATCGGACAGTCCTTTGCCTGCAGTTAACGACCGCCTGATACTTGTTCAGAACATCGATGCCCACAATGCAATCGAAGTCCGTCATTCCTAGCACAATCAAATCTGATCTTAACTCATTATCCTCAAAATAAATGAGGCCATCATAGATAATCTGATCCGTAGCCAAACTTCTTCCTGCGGGGGTCGAGACTAAAAGAGGCATGGGCGACGGAGAAGTGCATATGTGGTGCCTTTCCACAAAACTCGTCGACACAAAAGAGTGTGACGCACCTGTGTCTATCAATATAAGAGCAGGGTGCGTAAATAAAAGACACGTACCCGCTATCACCTCCTCTGGAGCCGCCGTAGCCTGCTCCCTTGTCAAAGCATACACCTGACCCTGAGGTGGCCCCGCGGGCTGACCTCCATACTGCCTCGGTGCGAAAGGTGGTCTGTGCGGTGCTGCTCTGTCCGCAAGTCTCCCCGCAGAGTTCTGCTGTCTTCCCCTGTTGGGACACTGTCGAGCGAGGTGGCCTCTGTCGCCACAGACATAGCAGCCAACGCAGTCCTTTGCCAAATGTGATAGTCCACATATAGTGCACTGAGCTCTTCCAGATCTATCTCCCTGAGGCTGTCCTCTCCCAGATGGAGTGTCATTCCTTCCCTTCCCTTTCCATCGATTCTCGGGCCTCTTGCCACTGAATCTCGATGCTGACGTGTTCCCCCTAGGCTTAAACTGATCACCCCTGGGCTTCAAGTGGTCAGAAGTAGATTTCGGAGGGGGTGCTGGAGGTGGCACTGCATCAGGATATGCACCAACTCCCAACTCAGCTAACTCAGCTCGTGAGAGTGCATCATCAAAACAAGCAGGGCCATAAGTGATCACCCTGTCATACAGTTCAGGCCTCAAGTGTGATGACCAGGGATTATAGGTGTTAATCCCGTAGTGTTAATAATCCCTAAAGTGGTTTTACGTGGCGATTTGGGATTTAATCGAGGTGTTGGGCCTTCTGGGCTCGTTTATTTGGGTAGTTGGGATCGTTGGATCCAGAGGTTGAGATTGTATTCACATTACGGTGTAAAACCTAAGAGTTGGGTTTTTAATGTGTCTCGGGATCTCGGGTGCTGGGTGAGCACCGGTAGGGGATTTTGGAGTTAGAGAGAGAGTTTTTGAAAACAGATGATTTTTAAGGAATCATGATGTATTTGTGGGGCTATTAATTTTTCGGGGTATTTTTGCTATAAATACCATTTAAACCCAAATTTTAGACATAATTTCAATTTCAGCCCCAATTCCTCCCCCTCTCTCCCGCAGCCGCGATTCCCGTCGCCCTTGCACCCCCGCCGTTTCAGGCGCTCCGCCAGCCGCCGTCCGGCCGCCGATCGGCGCGTGCGACCTACCCACGGCTTCGTCTCGACGAGGCGCTCCTTTCCCCTCTGCCAATTGAAGGTTTCGTCGCGTGTGGAAGTCGAATTTTGCAGATAAGCGGCGATCCCCAAATTCTAGGGTTTATCGATTTTGGTCGATTTTTCTTCCGATTTCGTTTGGGTAACCTTCCTAACCCCTTTTTCCATGCTTGTGATGTGATTCCCTGCCAAATTGTGATTTATTGGCTCGAATGATTTCGATTTTCGTTGGCTTGGGTTCGATTTTTGGATGGGTGCATGAAATGGGTTCGATTTTGGGGGTTTTGGAAGGGTTGTGGTGATTCTTGTTATGGATTGATTAATTCATGTTGTTGACGCATTATGATGCTTGATTGTGTTCGGAATTGAAGAATTGAGTTCGAATTTAGGGCTTTGGATTTCGAATTTGGGGGTTTGGCATGTGGGATGATTATTCATGCTATGGATTGATTAATTGACATTTTAGATGAATTATGGTATTTAATTGGGTTCGAAATTGTGAGATTAAGGTTCGATTTTTGTAGGGCATTCTTGAACAAATTTCGATTGTCTCATTTATTTCCTTCCCTGCATGTACCCTGCCCCGGGTCTTTTAAGAGGATAATTGTCGTGTATTGACAATGTTGTGAGGGATATGGGTGTGCTTGAGCATAGGTTACATGTTCGTAAATAATGGTGAATTGTTTATCGTGTTAGCACATCATTCCTCGGGGCATGGAACTCGAGCAAGGCTTGGCTCGGACTTCGGAGATTTAAGGTACGTGCGACGTACGAGCATTACTATATATATGTGAAATGCATAAGGTATTTTTGATTGCATTGAATGTTTTGCGTATGGTTATACATATATGTTGATATAGCCAAGGAATGACCCAAATCTTGATATCGCCGCTTGTAGCGTGCGTGACACTAGAGTAGGATGACTCTTACATGATATATGGGGTACTGGGTTTATATGACTATATTATGAGACATTTGAGATGTCTAGGTTTGTAGAATCATGCATTCTTCGTAAGACATTTGAGATGTCTAGGTTCGTAGAATCATGTATTCATTATGAGACATTTGAGATGTCTAGGTTCATAGACTCATGTTTTCATTATAAGACATATGAGATGTCTAAGTATAATGGAAAGCAAGGTTATGAAATCAATATTAGATATTGATATATCTATTTTTGCATGTATATGAACTTGGAATCATTCATTCTTGATATTTGAGAATCAGGCATGCGATGTGTAAATCAATGTGTTGATTTACTGATTTATGAGATTTGATGAGTTTGATGTTGTGAGAACAGGGACAGTACACGGAATCCCGGATGAGGATGTTGCCATCCAGGGAGTATCATTTAAATTCATTAGTATTTACTTGCGTTGTAAATTATGAATTTCATTATTATGATTATGGGATTTTGTGTATTGGTATGCTCACCCCGTTGGGGGCTGTCTCTGTTGGGACAGGTGGACAGGTACATCGATGGCTATGGAGCTGAGCTCGAGCTGTTGATTTGAGGTACTCCCAGGATCGTGGTACCAGGGCTTGATGGAACACGGTATCGTATAGAGTACCTATATATACACCTGAGGATTTATACATATTCATGATGCTCGCATGTGAGCACGATTATACTTGTATATGGATTGTATATAAAGGCATGAGCCTTTCTCTCTTTCATTTAAGGTTGCATGCAATTAGGTTGAATTGCTAGAATGATATGAGAGTCATTGGTGTATTATGTGGGTGTTGGAACCCACTTTTGTTGACATATGTGTGGTGTCTTCCCTGGCTGGGAATCTACTTGTATTACTGCTTTCTGTTGAGTATTATGTGTTCCCTGGCCGGGAATTTTGTTATGTGTTGTACTCTTTTATTTGGGATAGCTCTATTTATGGGGAGACTCTGCCCAAATTTTTATAAAAGTTTACAATGTGAAAAGTGGCACCAAGGGGTTGGTAAAGGGCAAACATATGAGTCTTTTATTGACAGGCAATGATTAAGTATCATCAGAACTTCCCGATTGACATTTTATAGAAAGCATGTACCACACATAGTGGTTAATACACTAATCAAGGTTTTAAGGGCTTGGGGTCCTTACATTAGTGGTATCAGAGCAGTGGTTGCTCATTGGGGCTGTTAAGGGCCTAGGAAGTTATTGATAGCACATATTTATGCATGATGGCATTAATGTTGTATGACATAACACATTGTTTATGTGCTCTTATGATATGAAAAGTGGTATTGCTAACCATTGTGGTTGCAGGAATCGTGTGGAACACGATAGGATGACATTTATGGGGATGTCTGGCACTCCGTGTGTTATGTGCCAAGGAAGCTGGTTTTAAGAAAATCAGATAAAGGGATATTTCCGAGGTAACATGTATTTTACGTTGTCTTGTTGACACATGATGAATGCAAAGTGGTGCATTGAGGTTATGATATATGTTATTGTGCATTGTTTTTGCATATGCATGTCTTGAGTCAAAGTTATCTTAGTAAGGATTTTAATGGCTTATGCTAAAGTCCATATGAAGCGATGAAGAGTCCCGCTTATATGGAGTAGCAACGCTAAAGTCCATTGGAAGCGATGAAGAGTTCCGCTTACATGGAGTAGCAACGCTAAAGTCCATTGGAAGCGATGAAGAATTCCGCTTTCCTGGAGTAGCAAGAAGCATTAAAATGTACTAATGATAAGGGCTCAGGATGAAATAAGGATTTAAGGAAAAAGAATGTCATGACATTGCATATCCATACATTCATATAATGCGTTTTTATTATGTATTGAATGTTGATGCATAGCGTATATGGCTATTGTTGTTAACCCTGATGGTTGCAGGTTACAGGAAATATGGAGTATAAAAAGGAATGATGATTATACATTCCAGGAGTCCTGCTTATGACAGTGAGAATTTTTATACTTACGCTTGACCGCTAAAAATGTGGAGCGGGCGGGGATGCTCGCTTGCACATGGAGGCGGGGTATCCCATACGAAGCGAGGATGAGATACCGCTTGTATGAAGAAGCTTATGCTTGTACCGCTAAAAATGTGGAGCGGGCAGGGATGCTCGCTTGCACATGGAGGCGGGGTATGCCATACGAAGCGAGGATGAGATACCGCTTGTATGAAGAAGCGAGGATGAGATGCCGCTTGTTAGGATGATGATTCATTCCTTTGTGATGACACAGATGATAGCGGTGATGTGTCCCGCTGTGTCGATTTATATTCATTTCTCTATGAGGACACGGTTTATAGCGACGGTTCATTCCGCTATATTGATTGGCGATGGTTCATTCCGCCAGGCGTATTTATAGCGACGGTTCATTCCGCTATATCTATTGGCGATGGTTCATTCCGCCAGGTGTATTTATAGCGATGGTTCATTCCGCTATATCTATTGGCGATGGTTCATTCCGCCAGGTGTATTGATAGCGATGCCTCTTTCCGCTACTATGTGGACGATGATTCATACTCAGGTATATAGCGAGGTTTCATGCCACTTATTATATGACGAGGTGTCATGCCGTCGATTCTATAGCGAGGGATTTTGCCGCTATGTACTCAGCACAGGATTTTGCCACCTTCGAGCGATGGGTGCTGATTACGCACTATTATTGAGCGACGGAGACAGGTATGACGCTATATCACTAGCGATGAGGTATGAGATATTGCTATTTTATTAGCTTTATTGTAGCTGGCATGCATTGATATACATGTTTTATTATGCCTATTTTACTAGCATGATAGTGGATGACATACGCTGATGTACATGTATCGTCACTAGTGGGCAATGTTTTAGATGCCATGAGTTGGCATGTGTCGTCACGGGATGACGATGACAATGGTGTAGGAGATGTCTTATTAGACATGCATCATCGTTACGATGATCGATGCGTGGAGTATACGTATTCAGTGGTATGCCTTGGGTGCCAGTACCGAGCACAAGGTGGTGTGTGCGACACCGATGGACGTGACCCTTATACCGAGCGGGTTGCTCGAGGAATGGATGGATGCGCTGTACATGTGATTGTACCGCAGCTTATGTTTGGGGGTAATCATTTTACGAGTGGTGATACCCTTGAGGTATGCTCGTTGGAGTGGCTTTTGGCCATGTGATTTGACGACAGGAGTAATCATGGAGGAAAGTACTCGCTTTCTGTCGATGTGACATGTGGTGGACATGGTCACACCACCCTTGAGGGTGTAGGATGGGTCCTAAGGGAGTAGGATCAGGTTATGTTAAGTACATAGGGACATTGGGTTGTCCAGGGTGTATCGGCATTGAGGAATGTTGGATAAAGACCCACTACTCTATTGAGTTTTCCTCCCATAGTATGTTATACCATGTGGAAACGTCCGTCTTATTGGTAGGTTTGAGGTAAACCTAAAGAGGCAGAGACTAGGTTATCTGCCGCGTGTGTGTAGCACCATGATGGGCTTGCTAGAGCCGTTACACTGCTCGTTGGAACCAAGTTTGGCAAATCGTAAGGTGATACGATGTGGATTGTGGTGGACTCTAGTAGTCACCATGTCATTGAGGTTAAGGTTGTTCATGCCTCGCTGAAACGTGTATACGTTTATGTTTAATCTTGGAGACTTGTCTGGGACAGCTCAGGATGTTGGAGTACCAACAAGAGAGTCATCAGGTTGTTATTGACTCAATCTAAAGGAACCCGTGTATTGGGATACAATGGGTGTTATTGTATCCAGTTTTTCCGAACGATGGTTCGAGACTTGTGGATCTCGAGTTCGATGGCACTTCCCTTGCGAGGAAGGAGGTAGTATTATACCTATTTGGGAATCTTGAAAGATTCGGTAAGTTGGTGCAAGTGGTGTTGATCTTGGGAATCACACCGTGTATTGTTAATCGTCGATTTTCATCCTCCACTGAGTAAGGAATGACTCAGAATTGACGGTTGTGTTTGGGGCTTAGGGATATGTGGTAGATACCCGAGCCGAGTGCATTAAGTATGCATGTGATGTCAGTGCTTAGGCAGGTATACCGGTGAGTATACGGATGCCAGTTATTGATTTCCTCTCTGTTAAGCATAGAGTTATGCTATTTTTGGATGGTTAAATCTCTGATGTGAGACATGGAACACCTTGAGATTGGGAATCTCCATGGCACGATGATTATGAGGAATGATCGTGAAGTTAGTTGACTCCCTTGAAGAGGGATTTTCTTGTGAGGGTTAAGGTATTTCCCTTGTTGGTGTTTTCCTTCGAGTTATGCGACAGCCTTCCCAAGTTTGGATTGTTAAATCCGAGGATTTTCAAGGGATGGCAGGATTTCGGATTGGTTGAGTGTCGCTGACGACACAAGCGTTGAGGATGCAATGGGTTTATTGCATGCCCCTTAAGAACTTTAAACTCTGCGGAGTCTTGGTTGTTATTTATGATCAGGACGTGATTCTTGGAACATCCGTAGGTGGACATATTGTGAGATGTCTTTTGTTTTAATTTGTGGCCGTGAGTTGCCCAAATTAAGTTGCAATGAGGCGACTACTCCTTCGATGGAGGAAGTTTGAAAGTGGAAACCAGGTTTGGTATGTGTACACCGTGGTTGTACTAGTGTTTCCCCTCGTAACGATGTATGTTAGACATCGTAAGTCATAGTAAAATATCATTGGATGATATCTACGATAGAATCAAGAGCGATTCGAATCCTTGCAGTTTCAGTTGACTAACTGCTTTTGGACTGTTAGCGTTGAGTTGTGCTGACGCTCTTTGACGTTATGATGGATTTGGAAGTCTATTCCACTCCAGAGTTTGACACGAGGTCAACGTTCTTACGGTTGAGGTGTCATTCAGGATGTGTTCGTACTGTTGTATTAGATCGAAGGATGACTGTCCGATCTACAGTCGTAAGTATTGGTTGATTTGCAGTCATGAGAGGCTGACTTCTGGGATGACCCGCATCGAGGTACGTTTTACCTCTTGGGTGTTATGTTGGTTATGGTATGTCGCTCTGTTTCAGAGATTAGATGAGAGGTAAGTATCCTCGCGTTTATTAATACGATTCTGATATGGTCAGGAATCGATGTTATGGCTTCATGTTGTTGTGCAGCCTGGGTGTTACGTGATACACCAGTGCTAATTTCGAGGACGAAATTCTTTTAGTGGGGGATATTGTGATGACCAGGGATTATAGATGTTAATCCCGTAGTGTTAATAATCCCTAAAGTGGTTTTACGTGGCGATTTGGGATTTAATCGAGGTGTTGGGCCTTCTGGGCTCGTTTATTTGGGTAGTTGGGATCGTTGGATCCAGAGGTTGAGATTGTATTCACATTACGGTGTAAAACCTAAGAGTTGGGTTTTTAATGTGTCTCGGGATCTCGGGTGCTGGGTGAGCACCGGTAGGGGATTTTGGAGTTAGAGAGAGAGTTTTTGAAAACAGATGATTTTTAAGGAATCATGATGTATTTGTGGGGCTATTAATTTTTCGGGGTATTTTTGCTATAAATACCATTTAAACCCAAATTTTAGACATAATTTCAATTTCAGCCCCAATTCCTCCCCCTCTCTCCCGCAGCCGCGATTCCCGTCGCCCTTGCACCCCCGCCGTTTCAGGCGCTCCGCCAGCCGCCGTCCGGCCGCCGATCGGCGCGTGCGACCTACCCACGGCTTCGTCTCGACGAGGCGCTCCTTTCCCCTCTGCCAATTGAAGGTTTCGTCGCGTGTGGAAGTCGAATTTTGCAGATAAGCGGCGATCCCCAAATTCTAGGGTTTATCGATTTTGGTCGATTTTTCTTCCGATTTCGTTTGGGTAACCTTCCTAACCCCTTTTTCCATGCTTGTGATGTGATTCCCTGCCAAATTGTGATTTATTGGCTCGAATGATTTCGATTTTCGTTGGCTTGGGTTCGATTTTTGGATGGGTGCATGAAATGGGTTCGATTTTGGGGGTTTTGGAAGGGTTGTGGTGATTCTTGTTATGGATTGATTAATTCATGTTGTTGACGCATTATGATGCTTGATTGTGTTCGGAATTGAAGAATTGAGTTCGAATTTAGGGCTTTGGATTTCGAATTTGGGGGTTTGGCATGTGGGATGATTATTCATGCTATGGATTGATTAATTGACATTTTAGATGAATTATGGTATTTAATTGGGTTCGAAATTGTGAGATTAAGGTTCGATTTTTGTAGGGCATTCTTGAACAAATTTCGATTGTCTCATTTATTTCCTTCCCTGCATGTACCCTGCCCCGGGTCTTTTAAGAGGATAATTGTCGTGTATTGACAATGTTGTGAGGGATATGGGTGTGCTTGAGCATAGGTTACATGTTCGTAAATAATGGTGAATTGTTTATCGTGTTAGCACATCATTCCTCGGGGCATGGAACTCGAGCAAGGCTTGGCTCGGACTTCGGAGATTTAAGGTACGTGCGACGTACGAGCATTACTATATATATGTGAAATGCATAAGGTATTTTTGATTGCATTGAATGTTTTGCGTATGGTTATACATATATGTTGATATAGCCAAGGAATGACCCAAATCTTGATATCGCCGCTTGTAGCGTGCGTGACACTAGAGTAGGATGACTCTTACATGATATATGGGGTACTGGGTTTATATGACTATATTATGAGACATTTGAGATGTCTAGGTTTGTAGAATCATGCATTCTTCGTAAGACATTTGAGATGTCTAGGTTCGTAGAATCATGTATTCATTATGAGACATTTGAGATGTCTAGGTTCATAGACTCATGTTTTCATTATAAGACATATGAGATGTCTAAGTATAATGGAAAGCAAGGTTATGAAATCAATATTAGATATTGATATATCTATTTTTGCATGTATATGAACTTGGAATCATTCATTCTTGATATTTGAGAATCAGGCATGCGATGTGTAAATCAATGTGTTGATTTACTGATTTATGAGATTTGATGAGTTTGATGTTGTGAGAACAGGGACAGTACACGGAATCCCGGATGAGGATGTTGCCATCCAGGGAGTATCATTTAAATTCATTAGTATTTACTTGCGTTGTAAATTATGAATTTCATTATTATGATTATGGGATTTTGTGTATTGGTATGCTCACCCCGTTGGGGGCTGTCTCTGTTGGGACAGGTGGACAGGTACATCGATGGCTATGGAGCTGAGCTCGAGCTGTTGATTTGAGGTACTCCCAGGATCGTGGTACCAGGGCTTGATGGAACACGGTATCGTATAGAGTACCTATATATACACCTGAGGATTTATACATATTCATGATGCTCGCATGTGAGCACGATTATACTTGTATATGGATTGTATATAAAGGCATGAGCCTTTCTCTCTTTCATTTAAGGTTGCATGCAATTAGGTTGAATTGCTAGAATGATATGAGAGTCATTGGTGTATTATGTGGGTGTTGGAACCCACTTTTGTTGACATATGTGTGGTGTCTTCCCTGGCTGGGAATCTACTTGTATTACTGCTTTCTGTTGAGTATTATGTGTTCCCTGGCCGGGAATTTTGTTATGTGTTGTACTCTTTTATTTGGGATAGCTCTATTTATGGGGAGACTCTGCCCAAATTTTTATAAAAGTTTACAATGTGAAAAGTGGCACCAAGGGGTTGGTAAAGGGCAAACATATGAGTCTTTTATTGACAGGCAATGATTAAGTATCATCAGAGCTTCCCGATTGACATTTTATAGAAAGCATGTACCACACATAGTGGTTAATACACTAATCAAGGTTTTAAGGGCTTGGGGTCCTTACATCAAGCCCTTCATGAAGTTCCGCATCTTCGCTTGAGTGCTTGCAGCAATGTGTGGCACATAACGTAGCAAGGAGCAGTAATGCAAAGCATAATCAGATACAGGCATGGTACCTTGTCTTAAACTGGTAAACTCATCCTCTTTGGCCTGTCTTGCAGCGGCTGAAAAATAGCGGTTCAGAAACCGCGTTCGGAACATCTTCCAATTCACCTCTTGTCCCTGAGCCTCTTGCTCAATCACTGTGGTTTTCCACCACATCAGTGCTTTCTTGGATAGCTGAAATTCTGCTAACCGGATCCAGGCCGTCTTTGCACAGGGCGCTGCCACAAATATCTGTTCGATCCTCTCTATCCATTCCTCTGCTTTCTCCCCTGATTCAGTTCCCTCGAACATCGGAGGCCGATACATCATAAACTGAGCCAAGCTCAATTCCCCAGGTAGCAACTGCTGTTCAGAGGGTTCCTCACCCAAGGCTGGGGGTGGCAATGGATTCGTACGCCCAGCACTTGCGTTTACACTAATGGCGTCTCCCACTTCTATATTTGCTGCCATGCTGCAACACAAGGGTTAATAACAACACCAAAAGCAGTTCATAAAGCACATCGTTAGATAATTAAACATGTTAGCATAACTTAGAAACTTCATATGCAACATACATATAAAACATGTTCAAAAGTAAGCACCTAGCCAACTTATCGCTAAGGCTACCCTTCACTCATTCCCGAGTTATCTAACCACTGCTCTGATACCACTAATGTGGGGTCTTCCCACCTTAACAGTGATTACTAAACATAAAAAGGATTAATCATGCATTGATAACGTCTTAAGGATTCGGTTGTTACATGAGCTAATAGGATTACAGGCCAAAAAGTTACAAAACTTTAAAATAATTCATTACATTCCAAAAGAATGTCATTTAGATTTACACTACTCCTAGAGTAGATACTAATCATAACTTGAGATCCTAAACGTTCCTGAGTCCCTCGTAGCTCACTGCCTCAACCCGACCCTTAGTCCTTTCATCCAAAAGCATACCTACAGGTACAACACATCATGAGCATATACAATTTCACTTAACAACATATAAACATTATAGTAAATGCATGAAATCTTAGTTAAGTAAATATGCTGGTTATTCATTAACTTCTTATTGTTGTCCCTGATTCATAATCATGCATATGGGGCACCTTACCCCGTGGCACCTTACCACAATAACATCACATGGCTACTTACCATGTGGGGCACCTTACCCCGTGGCACCTTACCACAATAACATCGCATGGCTACTTACCATGTGGGGCACCTTACCCCGTGGCACCTTACCACAATAACATCGCATGGCTACTTACCATGTGGGGCACCTTACCCCGTGGCACCTTACCACAATAACATCGCATGGCTACTTACCATGTGGGGCACCTTACCCCGTGGCACCTTACCACAATAACATCGCATGGCTACTTACCATGTGGGGCACCTTACCCCGTGGCACCTTACCACAATAACATCGCATGGCTACTTACCATGTGGGGCACCTTACCCCGTGGCACCTTACCACAATAACATCGTCATATAAACGTCGTTTACACATCATCATATAAACATCGCATAAACATCATGATTTCATCGTATACTTATTCATGCTATAAATGCATAGACATAGTGTAAGGATGTATTTTACCGTCCGATGCCCGTACGTCTCTTACGTACCTTTTCAAAAAGAGGAGGAGTCAACAGACCTATCTCCTTGATTGTGCCGGTACCTGGGGTGGCTCTACACAATCACATAATACAGTATTAGGCACCTCATATTAATCCGGAAACAAAACTTAAATTAAAACCACATAAATCCTTAAACATCATCTCGCGATCGATCGTCCAAGAGCCCCGATCGATCGCGAGATGCTACTGCCTCGCATACCAAAAAAATTTAATCCGCGATCGATCGCCTCAAAATTGGCGATCGATCGCCACAACTCACTGGAACGTCGCGATCGATCTTGCCTTCTTGGCGATCGATCGCCAACCCTGTTCCTTTGAGCGATTTTCCAGAATTACTTGGCACAGTTAATCATACCCTTAAAACTAACATGTAAGACATAATACATGCCAAAGCCAACATGCTAGTAGTTGCACTACACTACCCTGAGTGTATCCAATTCGAATTTACGCCTTAAACATGAGTCCACATGCATAAACGTCGACCACTTATACAAGCACCGGGTCAACTTTTCTGAAAACAGGGCATCACAACTTCTACCCAGATTTTCGAGTACTACTTTTTATAGCAACGATTCTCACATATAAACCATACAACATGTTCCAACATATATGCTAGGGGCTTCATAAAACACCTATGTAAGCACGTAAATTCAAGTTTTCATAAAACTTAAGCTAGCATGCATCCTAACATCCTCATAAACTTTGAGTTCATCCAACTTACAGAAAAACAGGGCATCCCATCATAACCCAGATTTTCGAACACCTAGTTTCCAAGTCGGAAATCTAACACATAAAGCATGCAAGTTACTTAACAAGACATGCTAGAAGCTTCATAAACATCATATAAAAGTACTCATAACAAGAGTTCATCAAACCCTACACTATCATACCAAATATACTACAAAGAAAACATGTGCTAGAACTCTGAAATCTGGAAAAGAATGACTCCTCACCACTTTTTGGCACGACTTTCCTTCAAGAAAAAGAACAATAAAACGTGATCCTCTTCTTCCTACTTGCTGTCTGAGTGTTTTTAGAGGGTTTGGAGAGAAGGAGGAGAGTTTGGAGGAGATGGTGTGAGTAAAGAAGATGGACCAAAAGTCCTCCCTGGCCACTCTGCTTTTCCGAAAATAAGGGTAGGGGCATGGGTTGTGGCCAAGTGGGGGGAAAGGGTGGTTGCATGTAGGGTGCTTTTGTGGTGTTTAATTGTATCCCGGTATTTCTTATGATGTATAAAAATAATTTCCCTTGATATTTCACAATTGCACTACATCATTACAACAATTAAAAACCCGTAACATGCAACCTAAACCATATCATCATATCATAATTTTAACCCCCAATTAAAATACCATGACCCTCTTAAATACATCATAATTCATCATCGTAGCACATAATCATATAACATTTCGGGGGTATTACATTCATCCTCTCGGTTCAGTGGGAAGAAATCTTTTAATCGGAAACCGGAGAATGGGAAGAGCAATCTTTTGGCCAACCGTGGACCCATGCAAGTGAATAGAACGGGGGAAGCAAGGTGTGACAATTGTGGAGGGCCACACTCATCGATCAACTGCCCAGCTTGTTACAGTTGTGGTAAGATGGGCTGTATCTCTCGGTATTGCCCCACTCGGGGAGGACAGTCAGACTTCCAGATGAATAGGACGAGATTTGATGATAGGACAGTGCATCAGAGGCAGCAGATTATGCCTCGACCATCGGGAGGTCAGACAGTGGGCCCGTCCCAGGGGCAAGTGTATGCACTAACTAGAGAGCAGGCACAGGCGGCCCCGGAGGAGGTGATCGCTGGTACGTGACATTTATTTACGCACCCTGCTTTTATTTTGATAGATACAGGTGCCTCCCACTCTTTTGTATCTGTTGGCTTTGTGGAGAGACACCATATGTGCACGTCTTCGTTACCCACGCCTCTTATGGTCTCGACACCCACTGGAAGAAATGTTGTTGCTGATCAGTTCCTTTGCGGATTGCCTCATTTATTTTGAGGGCAATGAGTTGAAGGCAGAGTTGATTGTGTTGGGCATGTCAGACTTCGATTGCATTGTCGGCATCGACATTCTGAATTGATATCAGGCAGTCGTGGACTGTCGGCAGAGAACGGTTCGGTTCAGATCTGATATGGGAATTCAGTGGACCTTCTATGGAAACGGTTCTCGTGCGAAAATTCCATTGATATCAGCGATCAAAATGTCCTAGTTGTTGGAACGTGGTCACACGGGCTATCTTATCTATGCCAAGGCACGTCGGGAAAGAATAAAGAATTGAGGGTGGAGGATGTACCAGTGGTAGCAGAATTTGCTGATGTATTTCCGGAGGAGATTCCCGGATTCCCACCGGCTAGAGAAGTCAAGTTTGGGATTGAGTTATTATCGGGGACATCTGTTATCTCTCGTGCCCCTTACAGGATGGCACCAGCGGAGTTACGGGAATTGAAGGAGCAGTTGCAGGAACTCCTTGACAAAGGATATATACGCCCTAGCGTATCACCTTGGGGCGCACCGGTTCTCTTTGTGAAAAAGAAGGATGGTTCGATGCGGTTGTGCATCGATTACCGACAACTGAATAAGGCCACTGTGAAGAACAAGTATCCTCTCCCAAGGATTGACGATTTGTTTGATCAGTTGCAAGGTACAAAGTTGTATAGCAAGATTGATTTGAGATCAGGGTACCACCAGATTCGGGTCAGAGAGGAGGATGTGTAGAAAACAACATTTCAGACTCGGTGTGGGCACTATGAGTTCCTAGTTATGCCGACGACATACTCATCTACTCTCGGAGTGAGGAAGAGCACGTGAAACACTTGAGAACAGTACTCCAAATCCTCAGGGATAATCATTTATTTGCCAAGCTCAGCAAGTTTGAGTTCTGGTTAAGTAGTGTAGCGTTCTTGGGGCATGTAATATCTAGTAGTGGGATATCGATGGATCCCAGGAAGATAGAGGGTGTGATGGAGTGGGCTACCCACCTATGTACCCGAGATACGGAGCTTTATTGGTTTGGCCGGCTATTATCGGCGCTTCGTTGAGGGATTTTCGAAGATTGCCAAGCCGTTGACACAGTTGACCCAAAAGGGAGTACCATTCTTTTTGTCTGAGGCTTGTGAGGAAAGTTTCCAAGAGTTGAAACACCGATTGACGACGGCGCCTGTGTTGGTAATTCCTACGGAGAACACGAGGTTTGTTCATTATACCGATGCATCACTTCAGGGCCTTGGATGTGTATTTGTTGGGAAAACATTTCTAAGTTTTGGTGGTGACAAACATCAACTGGATACAAAGACACCAATCGGGTATCAAAGACCTACCGGGTGATGGACATCAACTGGATACAAAGACCTACCGGGTGATGGACATCAACTGGATACAAAGACACATATCGGGTATCAGACACCTACCGGGTGATGGACATCAACTGGATACAAAGACACCTACCGGGTATCAAAGGCCTACTGGGTATCAGACACCTACCGGGTGATGGACATCAACTGGATACAAAGACACCTACCGGGTATCAAAGACCTACCGGGTATCAGACATCTACCGGGTGATGGACATCAACTGGATTCACAGACCTACCAGATGGACACCAACTGTATAGACACCTACCGGATGGACATCAACTGTATAGACATCTACCGGATGGACACCAAATGGATAAAAATTACCGGATGGACACCAACTGGATAGACATCTACCGGATGGACACTAATTGGACAACCATCTACTGGTTACAGAAGAATGATTGACCAGTTGAACGAAGAAACCAGCATAGGAGTAACCATCCAGCAAGAGTTCAAAGCAACAAGACAAAACAAGTACAACATATTCTGACAAAGGTACAACAGAGCGGCGCACCCTGCTATATCTCTGCCACCATTAGCGTCAGAATAAAAGAGCCGTTGCTAAACAAAATAGGAAAGAAGACAATCAGAATATGGAATGGTAACAGAAAGTATACCTCTTCCAAATATAGACAAGTTGCCGTTAAAGATCAAGGAGTCTATAAATATGTCAAATTGAAGAATGAAGAGGTTAGCTGAATGATCTATTCAAACAAAGAGAAACACCTCAACGCAAACAAGAATATTCATCTCACTGATATTCTCTAAAGATTCAGCAAGAGCAGACAAGCAGTACTACTGTATCTGTGACAGATTATCCTCAACTGAAGTCTGCTGCTCAAGAACACTCGAAGCTAAAAAGTTTATTTTGTGAGAGTGTCTTAGAATCTTTTGTAATCAAATTAAGAAGTTGTGATTGCTAGGAGTTTAGGCTAAGCTGTGTGAGAGCCTAAGAAGGTTGTATACTGTAAAGTGTAAACCAAGTCTTCTAGTGAAACCTTCCTGCAAAGGAAGAAGGGGAGACGTAGAAGCGTTGTGCTTCGAACTTCCAGAAACAATACTCTAGTCATTTACTTATTGCTTACTTACTACTCAATTTTATTCCTCACAAGTCCAGCAGACGTCTTCCGCACTATAAGAAGCTACTGCAGTACTTAACAGTCTGCATTTAACCCGAGCAAAATCGAAATTGAATCTAGTGTTTATTCAGCCCCCCCCCCCCCCCCCCCCCCCCCCCCTTCTAAACACTACCCCGATCCTAACTAGTGGTATCAGAGCTTAGGTCTTCTCAATCAAGAGAAATTACCAAAAAATGATTGCCTCATTAAGCAAGATTCCAATGTTCAAGAAGGATGAATATGATGATTGGAGAATTCGTATGCAAGCACATCTAAGTGCCCAAGATGATGACATGTGGTTCATCATCACTGATGGACCAATGAAGATCTTGAAAGTCAATACAACAACTGCCATTTCTGGTGGTGAACCTCAGATGGTCGAGAAGGATAGATCCTTCTGGACAAATGAAGAAAAGAAAAAGGCAAATCTGGACAATGTGGCGAAAGACATACTGTTCAAAACTTTGGACAAAAATATGTTCAACAAGATCAAAATGTGTCCCACTGCAAAGGACATCTGGGAAAAGATTGCTCAGCTATGCGAAGGAAATGATCAAACCAAGGAAAACAAGCTCGTTGTTGCCCTACAGAAGTTTGAAAACATCAAAATGATGTCCGGAGAAACTCTCAGCTAATACGATGAGAGAGTAAGTTGAATCATAAATGAACTCAATAGCCTTGGTAAAGATCTATCCAACAGGGAAATCACTCTAAAAGTCATGAGAGGTCTCCCAAGAGAATGGGATGTAAAAACGATTGCTATGAGAGAATCCAAAGATCTAAACAAGATAGACCTACACGACTTATTTGCTGACTTAAAAGCTTATGAGTTCGAACTAGGTATTCAGATTGAAGATGAACCCAGCACCAGTCAACCAACCAAAGCTCTTACTGCATCTGAAGCTCCACCTATCACAACAGATATGACCCCTGAAAAAATATGCAACGATGCAATGGTGCTATTTGTCAAAAACTTTGGAAAGTTTATGAAGAAGAGCCAAAAGACCTATCAATCCTACCCAAGAAGACAGAGCTTCAAAAATAGATCAGATGAAGATGATCGTGTATGCTTTAACTGTCTTAAGCAAGGACATTTTATTACTGACTGTCCTAAACCGAAGAAGGATGATCAAAAGAAAGGATCCAAAGATTATAGAAAGTCAAAAGAGAATAGAAGATCATCCAGAAGAGACAGAGAACAGAAAGTACTGGTGGCGGAAGAAAACAAGAACAAATGGGCAGACTCAGAATCAGAATCAGAAAATTCTTCCAGCTCATCCAGTGACAGTGAAGATGAAGAAGTTCATTGTCTAATGGCCAACGATGACTGTGAGGTAAATGATCCTAATCTTTCTTAATTTACACATATTGAGCTCACGAATGCATTACAGGACATGATAAACGAGTATCAGATGTTGTACGAATCCTTCGAGAACTACAAGACTGAACAACTAGTCCCAACAAAACAGCAGAACAACGAATGTGTTGTGAACAATCAAATGAGTTGAGAAGCTTGAGGGATAAAATAAGTCAGCTCGAGAAAGAAAGGGATGAAGCAACATGTGCACACCAGAAACTCAGTAAGCTAATTCGCACATGGAATGCATCTACTGCCAGAAAAGATGAAATGCTTGAGTCAATAAGACTTGATTGGTGATCTTACCGGTATAGGCTACTCTAGCAATGATAGTAATTCATCCGGCATCAAAGCTCAAGTGTGTCTAGAAAGAAACAAGATTCAAACAATGAATTTTGTTAAATCAAGCACAGTATATGAACTAAGTGAGTTGGTTAAGGAATCCGTTAAGCCAATACTCTTCAAGGAACGGGCATCACACAAAGGTATCGGTTATGTGGAGCCAAAAGAGAAAGCTAGACAGCGGCAAAAGTTTAGAAATAAATATAAACCCACTGGTCAGGCCACTCGCGAGGTAAAACTGTGAGACCCCGATATCTCAATATACTAATAGGTGCGATTAAGAGAACTAAACATTCATATGAATAAATCAGAGTAAAGAGTCATGTTGATTTTCCTGAGCTTAAGGAATACAGTAGCAAAAGTTTCAAAAGGGATTTCACAATATCCTACAAAAGGTGCTACATTATAGTCTTATTCTACCACAAGTAGAATCTATATAAAATTTTCTCAAATCTTGTAGCTAATCCCGTAACTCTCCTTACAGCTCAGCTTCTCAACCCCGACCCTGGTTCTCAACATCAAAAGCACCTACAAAGACAACCCCCAACACATGAGCATATCACAATTCATATTCAACATAATATGAAAATAAGGCGTAAATGCACAATCATAAAATACAAATCACTTCCTGTATTTCCATCGCATTTACAATGCCCACTGGTTGTCCCTGTACCATGATTCATAATATAACACATTATATGAATGTATGGTTTCACAAATGAATGTCATGACATTTCCTCTTTTTCTTGAGTCAGTCATCATCGGTTATTTTAATACTTCTCCGCTTTCATAATCTCAAAACAAGCGGTATCTCATCCTCGCTCAGTATAGTAATAAACCCGCCTCCATGTGCAAGCGAGCCTCCCCCCTCCCGCTCCACATTTTTAGCGGTAAAGCGTAAGCATTAACACCTTAATCGTGATCGCCCTGACTCGTGGAATGCATCTTTTTATCCCACATCACAATATGCAACAACAATGCATAATATGCAACAACAATACATAATAACATGTATCAACTCATAATGCATCACATTGCATTCATCATGTGTCATACAGACAAAACATAAATACATGTTACCGTTGGGATGCCCGTACGTCGCTTACGTACCTTTCCAAAAAGTAGTGTGTGTTGGGACTCTATCCCCTGCGTTGTGTAGCCGTATGTGAAGGCTCTACACCAGTGTACAACACAATATTAGATGCCAATATATGATCCAAAATCAAAAATCCAACAAAAATCAATATTTCAAAATTTTGCTTCTGGCGATCGATCGCTACCCCTTGGCGATCGATCGCCAAACTCCACTGTCCCATGGCGATCGATCGCGCCTTTCATGGCGATCGATCGCGTGGCTTTGATTTTGGCTACTGGACCTCGGCGATCGATCACGCCATTTGTGGCGATCGATCGCCACCTGGTCTGTGCGCGATAATTTTCCAGAATGCTCAACACCGATATTCACACCTTTCATTCTAACATGTAAGACATACAACATGCCAATACCAACATGCTAGTATTTAAAACACATTACCCTGAGTGTATTTACATCAAGTTTGTACCCCAACACAAACCCACATGCATTAAAAACACCCATGAACATCAGTACTCATCCAACATTTTCTGAAAACAGGGCATTGTCTTCCTGCCCAGATTTTTGAGTACACACTTTCAAGCAATGAATCTACCACATAAGTCATGCAATTTGCTCGAATAAAAATGTCAAGGGTTTCATCAAACTACCATGCATATTTTCACATCGAAGGTTCATTCAAAAACCCTTCTAACATGCATAATACCACCCCTTCAATATCACTCCCAGATCACATATTTCCAGAAAACAGGGGAAAATATCTACCCAGATTTTCGAACACCATACTTTACATGCTTAAATCTACCACATAAAACATGTAATGTGCTCAAGGAAAAATACTGGAAGCTTCATAAACACACCATAAATGAACATGAATCGAAGGTTTAACAAAACCTAAACTAACATGCCATTTTTACCCCAATAAAAGTATGAACTAAATCAACAAAATTTCAAACCCAGAAATGGTTTCTCACCCCTTTTTGGCTCCGATTTTTGCAAGCTTCTAGGCAACAAAAATGGTTGAACTCCTTCTTTTCTCTCTTATCAGGTGTTGGACGAAAAGTGGGAGAGAATTGGTGGTGTTCCAGCTATGACAAGGTGGAGTGAGAGGTAAGGGAAAAGGTATGGGCAAGCTGCAGCTGGCAGCAGGGTATGGGTCAAGGGGGGTGGTTTGTGGTGGGTTTATGTGATGTGTTATGTTTTGGTCCCGGTATTTCGCACGATGTATTAAAATATCCTCACATGATATTTTATAGTATTTTCTCATTAAAATACTTCAATTCCCATTTAAAATATACTTTACCAAAACGATTAACACACACCCCAAATTAAACATGCCACAATCCCCAAAATCCCAACATGTAACACATGCACCCTCACATGCACTTCCCAATATTATTAATTCATCACAAGAATTAATACCATAATTTTCACAACAATGATTAATATTTAAATAACACATAATCATTTCGGGGATATCACAAAAACCTAACTGGTATCATAATTGTATGCCTGTCGAAAAGAGATATATGCTTCCAAATAGAAACCAAAAACCTAAACAACATGCATACACTAAGTATAGCACATATCACCCAAGAACATCCTTATCATATAATGCACAAACATTTCAGGACACACACAGACCCAAACAGCTCAGGGTTATACAAGTGTGGGTCCCGAAAGGACTAATCCTGTCTGGACCCAAGTAGGATTGGGTACCAATCATACTATCGCTTTAATTGAAGAAAGATAGAATTCATCAAGTTTGGAGCTCTGAGTGGTTTCTAGACAGCGGATGTTCTAGACATATGACAGGGAATGCTTGCTTATTATCTGAATTGGTGAACTCCAATGGACCTAGAATAACCTTTGGAGACAACGCGAAAGGTAGAACCGTGGGTAAGGGTAAGATTATCTACTGTAACATTGTTATTATAGATATTCTGTTGGTTGAAAATTTATGTTATAACCTGATTAGCATCAGTCAACTCTGTGACAATGGTCACTCTGTAGAATTCAACCAGCACTCATGCGCAATCAAATCTACTGATGGCAGTATATTACTTGTAGGAAGAAGGCATGATAACACTTATAAAATTGATTGGAATCTTAATCAGCCTACCTCCTCTACTTTCTTTGCTACCCTGAATACTTCCAAAAATTGGCTTTGGCACAAACGATTAAGTCACTTAAACTTTAAAACTATTGCCAGTCTGCGTAAACTTGATCTAGTCACTGGACTGCCTCATATTGAGTTCTCAAAAGACAAGATCTGTGCAGCATGCCTGTGATGACCAGAAATTATGGATGTTAATCCCGGAGTGTTAATAACCCGTAAAGTTGTTTTACGTGGCGATTTGGGGTTTAATCGCGGTGTTGGGCCTTCTGGGCTCGTTTAATTGAGTAGTTGGGGTTGTTGGATCCCGAGGTTGAGATCGTATTCTCATTTCGGTGAAAACCTGTGAGTTGGGTTTTTAGTGTGACTCAGAATCTCGGGTGCTGTGTGTGGGCACCGGTAGGGGATTTTTGAGTTAGAGAGAGAATTTTTGAAAACAGATGATTTTTAATGAATCATGATGTATTTGTGGGGATATTAGTATTTCGGGGTATTTTTACTATAAATACCAGTTAAACCCGAGATTTTAATTATCGGAACCATTTTCTCCACCTTCCCTCTCTCTCCTCGCCCGCGCGATTTCCCGTCTGCCCCCTACCCCCGCGCACAAAAGTGCTTCGGCCGCCGCTGTCCGGCCGCCGTTCGGCGCGTGCCACCCGCCGTTGGAATCGTCTCTTCCAGGCGCTCCTATCCATACCAACAATTCGAAGTTTCGTCGAGAATCGAGCTCGGATTTCTGCAGAAAGCGCTAGGGTTCGTCACTGGTTTCTGTCCGATTTTGTGGCCCGATTTTGGTACGATTTTTGGGGCTTTTCTTCCTGTGTTTTGGGGCGTTTTTGTGATGTTTTTGAGTCGATGATTCCAGACTTTTTAGTTCGAAAATATTTGTTGCATTTGGTTCGAATTTAAGCTCGATTTTTGTGATTTAGGGTTCGAAAAATTGGGGCTTTTGACAAGGAGTGATGATTCTTGTTATGGATTGATTAATTCATGTTGTTGATGCATTATGATGCTTGATTGTGTTCGAAATTGAGGAATTGGATTCGAATTTAGGGCTTGAATCGAAAATTGGGGATTTTGGCTTGGGGATGATGATTTTCGTTGTTGATTGAGTAATTCATATTTTAGATGAATTATGGTGTTTAATTGGGTTCGATTTATGTTGTGAAGGTTCGAAAATTTTTGGGGAATTCTTGAGCAATTTTCGATAATGGTTAATTGTCGTGTGTTGACAATATTTTTTGAGGGTTATGGGTGTGCTTGAGCATGGGTTGCATGTTCGTAATTAATTGTGAATTAATTTATCGTGTTAGCACATCGTTCCTCGGAGCATGGAACTCGAGCGAGGTTTGGCTCGGACTTCGGAGATTAAGGTACGTGCGACGTACGAGCATTACTTTATGTGATAGCAATTGTGAATTGCATAATGTGTTGTAATTGCATTAGATGGTTGTGGGTATGGCTATATATATATGTGTCGATATGACTATGGAACGACCTAGTCTTGATATCGCTGCCACAAGTGTGCGTAGTACTAGAGTAGTATGACCTTATAAGAGGTATGGGTACTGGGTTTATATGACTATTGTGAGACATGTGAGATGTCTAAGTATAAATGAGAATTTGTAAAATAAAGGGTAGGGCATTTGAGATGCCTGAGAATGATCGTGGGATCATGTATTCATTGTAAGACATGTGAGATGTCTAAGTGAAATGGAAAAATTGGTAAAATAAATGCTACGCATTTGAGCTATCTATGATTGGTAGCAAAGTTGAAAATCAGTGTTAGATATCGAGATATCTATATTTGTATGTATAATGAATTTGGAGTCATTAATTATTGATACTTGAGAACCAGGCATGCTATGAGTTAAATCAATGTGTTGATTTACTGATTTATGAGATTTGATGAGTTTGATGATTGTGAGAACAGGGACAGTACACGGAATCCCGGATGAGGATGTTGCCATCCAGGGAGTATCATTTAAAATTCATTAATATTTACTTGTGTTGTAAATTATGAATTTCATTATTGTGATTATGAGATTTTGTGTATTGGTATGCTCACCCCGTTGGGGGCTGTCTCTGTTGGTGTGATGACCAGGGATTATAGGTGTTAATCCCGTAGTGTTAATAATCCCTAAAGTGGTTTTACGTGGCGATTTGGGATTTAGGAGAGGTGTTGGGCCTTCTGGGCTCGTTTATTTGGGCAGTTGGGATCGTTGGACCCAGAGGTTGAGATTGTATTCACATTACGGTGTAAAACCTAAGAGTTGGGTTTTTGGTGTGTCTCGGGATCTCGGGTGCTGGGTGAGCACCGGTAGGGGATTTTGGAGTTAGAGAGAGAGTTTTTGAAAACAGATGATTTTTAAGGAATCACGATGTATTTGTGGGGCTATTATTTTTTCGGAGTATTTTTGCTATAAATAGCAGTTGAACCCGAAATTTTATGAAAATTATCATTTCAGCCCCAAATCTTTTCCCTCTCCTCCCCTGCGCGCGATTCCCGCTGCTACAGCGCTCCCGCCGCTTCAAGCGGTGCGCCCGCCGCCGTCCGGCCGCCGATCGGCGCGTGCGACCTACCCACGGCTTCGTCTCGACGAGGCGCTCCTTTCCCCTCTGCCAATTGAAGGTTTCGTCGCGTCCTGGAGTCGAATTTGGCAGAAAGGCGTCGATCCCCAAAAGTTAGGGTTCATCGATTTTGAACGATTTTGCTTCCGTTTTTCGTTGGGTAATCTCCCTTACCCCTTGTTCTTCTTTTCGTGCATTTCCCTGCTTATTTTGGTGATTTTGGTTCGAAATAATTTTCGAAAATTGTAGGGTTTGATTTCGAAAATTTGGGGGTTTTTGGCAGGGGTGTTAATTCGTGCAATGGATCGATTATTGCATGTTTTAAGAGTATTATGATGCTTGATTGAGATCGAATTGAGAAGCTTTGGTTCGAATTTGAAGGATTTTAAGAGTTGGGATTTAAAGGCTTGTTTGGGTTCGATTTTAAGGGGGTTGAATTCGAAAAATGGGGAGTTTTTGTCAAGGGATGTTGATTCTTGCTTGGATAGCGTAATTGACATTTTAGATGAATTATGGTATTTTATTGGGTTCGAAATTGTGAGATTAAGGTTCGATTTTTGTAGGGCATTCTTGAACAAATTTCGATTGTCTCATTTATTTCCTTCCCTGCATGTACCCTGCCCCGGGTCTTTTAAGAGGATAATTGTCGTGTATTGACAATGTTGTGAGGGATATGGGTGTGCTTGAGCATAGGTTACATGTTCGTAAATAATTGTGAATTATTTATCGTGTTAGCACATCATTCCTCGGGGCATGGAACTCGAGCAAGGCTTGGCTCGGACTTCGGAGATTTAAGGTACGTGCGACGTACGAGCATTACTATATATATGTGAAATGCATAAGGTATTTTTGATTGCATTGAATGTTTTGCGTATGGTTATACGTATATGTTGATATAGCCAAGGAATGACCCAAATCTTGATATCGCCGCTTGTAGCGTGCGTGACATTAGAGTAGGATGACTCTTACATGATATAAGGGGTACTGGGTTTATATGACTATATTATGAGACATTTGAGATGTCTAGGTTTGTAGAATCATGCATTCTTCGTAAGACATTTGAGATGTCTAGGTTCGTAGAATCATGTATTCATTATGAGACATTTGAGATGTCTAGGTTCATAGACTCATGTTTTCATTATAAGACATATGAGATGTCTAAGTATAATGGAAAGCAAGGTTATGAAATCAATATTAGATATTGATATATCTATATTTGCATATATATGAACTTGGAATCATTCATTCTTGATATTTGAGAATCAGGCATGCGATGTGTAAATCAATGTGTTGATTTACTGATTTATGAGATTTGATGAGTTTGATGTTGTGAGAACAGGGACAGTACACGGAATCCCGGATGAGGATGTTGCCATCCAGGGAGTATCATTTAAATTCATTAGTATTTACTTGTGTTGTAAATTATGAATTTCATTATTATGATTATGGGATTTTGTGTATTGGTATGCTCACCCCGTTGGGGGCTGTCTCTGTTGGGACAGGTGGACAGGTACATCGATGGCTATGGAGCTGAGCTCGAGCTGTTGATTTGAGGTACTCCCAGGATCGTGGTACCAGGGCTTGATGGAGCACGGTATCGTATAGAGTACCTATATATACACCTGAGGATTTATACATATTCATGATGCTCGCATGTGAGCACGATTATACTTGTATATGGATTGTATATAAAGGCATTAGCCTTTCTCTCTTTCATTTAAGGTTGCATGCAATTAGGTTGAATTGCTAGAATGATATGAGAGTCATTGGTGTATTATGTGGGTGTTGGAACCCACTTTTGTTGACATATGTGTGGTGTCTTCCCTGGCTGGGAATCTACTTGTATTACTGCTTTCTGTTGAGTATTATGCTTTCCCTGGCCGGGAATTTGGTTATGTGTTGTACTTTTTTTTTTGGGATAGCTCTATTTATGGGGAGACTCTGCCCAAATTTTTATAAAAGTTTACAATGTTAAAAGTGGCACCAAGGGGTTGGTAAAGGGCAAACATATGAGTCTTTCATTGACAGGCAATGATTAAGTATCATCAGAGCTTCCCGATTGACTTTTTATAGAAAGCATGTACCACACATAGTGGTTAATACACTAATCAAGGTTTTAAGGGCTTGGGGTCCTTACATTAGTGGTATCAGAGCAGTGGTTGCTCATTGGGGCTGTTAAGGGCCTAGGAAGTTATTGATAGCACATATTTATGCATGATGGCATTAATGTTGTATGACATAGCAAATTGTTTATGTGCTCTTATGATATGAAAAGTGGTATTGCTAACCATTGTGGTTGCAGGAATCGTGTGGAACACGATAGGATGACATTTATGGGGATGTCTGGCACTCCGTGTGTTATGTGCCAAGGAAGCTGGTTTTAAGAAAATCAGATAAAGGGATATTTCCGAGGTAACATGTATTTTACGATGTCTTGTTAACACATGATGAATGCAAAGTGGTGCATTGAGGTTATGATATATGTTATTGTGCATTGTTTTGCATATGTATGTTGTGAAATATAAGAGGTGTATTTCACGAGTCAAAGTTATCTTAGTAAGGATTTTAATGGCTTATGCTAAAGTCCATTGGAAGCGATGAAGAATCCCGCTTACATGGAGTAGCAACGCTAAAGTCCAGTGGAAGCGAGGAAGAATTCCGCTTTCCTGGAGTAGCAAGAAGCATTAAAATGTACTAATGATAAGGGCTCAGGATGAAATAAGGATTTAAGGAAAAAGAATGTCATGACATTGCATATCCATACATTCATATAATGCGTTTTTATTATGTATTGAATGTTGATGCATAGCGTATATGGCTATTGTTGTTAACCCTGATGGTTGCAGGTTACAGGAAATAAGGAATACGAAAAGGAATGATGATTATACATATGTATGGGCATCCCAAGGGCAACATGTATTATGTGGTTAGTCATTTAACACAAGGTAAATCAAGGTATGCATAAGATAGTGCATTATGATATGATACATGTTGATACGCATCGTTTTGCATATGTATATTGTGAAATATAAAGTGAGGATTTCAATGCTTACACTAAAGTCCATATGAAGCGAGGAAGGATTCCGCTTATATGGAGTAGTGAGAAGCATTGAAATGCACTGATATTTCACGAGTCCAGGTTATCCTAGTGAGGATTTCAATGCTTGCGCTAAGGTCCATATGAAGCGAGGAAGGATTCCGCTTATATGGAGTAGTGAGAAGCATTGAAATACACTACTGATAAGTGACTCGATTCGAGGTTTATTTATAGCGATGGTTCATTCCGCTATATCTATTGGCGATGGTTCATTCCGCCAGGTGTATTTATAGCGACGGTTCATTCCGCTATATTTATTGGCGATGGTTCATTCCGCCAGGTGTATTTATAGCGATGGTTCATTCCGCTATATTTATTGGCGATGGTTCATTCCGCCAGGTGTATTTATAGCGATGGTTCATTCCGCTATATCTATTGGCGATGGTTCATTCCGCCAGGTGTATTGATAGCGATGCCTCTTTCCGCTACTATGTGGACGATGATTCATACTCAGGTATATAGCGAGGTTTCATGCCACTTATTATATGACGAGGTGTCATGCCGTCGATTCTATAGCGAGGGATTTTGCCGCTATGTACTCAGCACAGGATTTTGCCGCCTTCGAGCGATGGGTGCTGATTACGCACTATTATTGAGCGACGGAGACAGGTATGACGCTATATTGCTAGCTATGAGGTATGAGATATTGCTATTTTATTAGCTTTATTTTAGCTGGCATGCATTGATATACATGTTTTATTATGCCCATTTTTACTAGCATGATAGTGGATTGACATACGCTGATGTACATGTATCGTCACTAGTTGACAATGTTTTAGATGCCATGAGTTGGCATGTGTCGTCACAGGATGACGATGACGATGGTGTAGGAGATGTCTTATTAGACCTGCATCATCGTTACGAAGATCGATGCGTTGAGTATACGTATTCAGTGGTATGCCTTGGGTGCCAGTACCGAGCACAAGGTGGTGTGTGCGACACCGATGGACGTGACCCTTATACCGAGCGGGTTGCTCGAGGAATGGTTGGATGCGCTGTACATGTGATTGTACCGCAGCTTACGATTGGGGAATCATTTTACGAGTGGTGATACCCTTGAGGTGTGCTCGTTGGAATGGCTTTTGGCCATGTGATTTGACGACATGAGTAATCATGGAGGAAATTACTCGCTTTCTGTCGATGTGACATGTGGTAGACATGATCACACCACCCTTGAGGGTGTAGGATGGGTCCTAAGGGAGTAGGATCAGGTTATGTTAAGTACATAGGGACATTGGAGTGTCCAGGGTGTATCGGCATTGAGGAATGTTGGATAAAGACCCGCTACTCTATTGAGTTTTCCTCCCATAGTATGTTATACCATGTGGAAACGTCCGTCTTATTTGTAGGTTTGAGGTAAACCTAAAGAGGCAGAGACTAGGTTGTCTGCCGCGTGTGTGTAGCACCATGATGGGCTTGCTAGAGCCGTTATACTGCTCTTTGGAACCAAGTTTGGCAAATCGTAAGGTGATACGATGTGGATTGTGGTGGACTCTAGTAGTCACCATGTCATTGAGGTTAAGGTTGTTCATGCCTCGCTGAAACGTGTATACGTTTATGTTTAATCTTGGAGACTTGTCTGGGACAGCTCAGGATGTTGGAGTACCAACAAGAGAGTCATCAGGTTGTTATTGACTCAATCTAAAGGAACCCGTGTATTGGGATACAATGGGTGTTATTGTATCCAGTTTTTCCGAACGATGGTTCGAGACTTGTGGATCTCGAGTTCGATGGCACTTCCCTTGCGAGGAAGGAGGTAGTATTATACCTATTTGGGAATCTTGACAGATTCGGTAAGTTGGTGCAAGTGGTGTTGATTTTGGGAATCACACCGTGTATTGTTAATCGTCGATTTTCATCCTCCACTGAGTAAGGAATGACTCAGAATTGACGGTTGTGTTTGGGGCTTAGGGATATGTGGTAGATACCCGAGCCGAGTGCATTGAGTATGCATGTGATATCAGTGCTTAGGCAGGTATACCGGTGAGTATACGGATGCCAGTTATTGATTTCCTCTCTGTTAAGCACAGAGTTATGCTATTTTTGGATGGTTAAATCTCTGATGAGATATGGAACACCTTGAGATTGGGAATCTCCATGGCACGATGATTATGAGGAATGATCGTGAAGTTAGTTGACTCCCTTGAAGAGGGATTTTCTTGCGAGGGTTAAGGTACTTCCCTTGTTGGTGTTTTCCTTCGAGTTATGTGACAGCCTTCCCAAGTTTGGATTGTTAAATCCGAGGATTTTCAAGGGATGGCAGGATTTCGGATTGGTTGAGTGTCGCTGACGACACAAGCGTTGAGGATGCAATGGGTTTATTGCATGCCCCTTAAGAATTTTAAACTCTGCGGAGTCTCGGTTGTTATTTATGATCAGGACGTGATTCTTGGAACATCCGTAGGTGGACATCTTGTGAGATGTCTTTTGTTTTAATTTGTGGCCGTGAGTTGCCCAAATTAAGTTGCAATGAGGCGACTACTCCTTCGATGAAGGAAGTTTGAAAGTGGAAACCAGGTTTGATATGTGTACACCGTGGTTGTACTAGTGTTTCCCTAGTAACGATGTATGTTAGACATCGTAAGTCATAGTAAAATATCATTGGATGATATCTACGATAGAATCAAGAGCGATTCGAATCCTTGCAGTTTCAGTTGACTAACTGCTTTTGGACTGTTAGCGTTGAGTTGTGCTGACGCTCTTTGACGTTATGATGGATTTGGAAGTCTATTCCACTCCAGAGTTTGACACGAGGTCAACGTTCTTACGGTTGAGGTGTCATTCAGGATGTGTTCGTACTGTTGTATTAGAACGAAGGATGACTGTCTGATCTACAGTCGTAAGTATCAGTTGTTTCGCAGTCATGAGGGACTGACTTTTGGGATGACCCGCATCGAGGTACGTTTTACCTCTTGGGTGATATGTTGGTTTTGGTATGTCGCTCTGTTTCAGAGTTAGATGAGAGGTAAGTATCCTCGCGTTTATTAATACGATTCTGATATGGTCAGGAATCGAGGTTATGGCTTCATGTTGTTGTGTAGCCTGGGTGTTACGTGATACACCAGTGCTAATTTCGAGGAAGAAATTCTTTTAGTGGGGGATATTGTGATGACCAGGGATTATAGGTGTTAATCCCGTAGTGTTAATAATCCCTAAAGTGGTTTTACGTGGCGATTTGGGATTTAGGAGAGGTGTTGGGCCTTCTGGGCTCGTTTATTTGGGCAGTTGGGATCGTTGGACCCAGAGGTTGAGATTGTATTCACATTACGGTGTAAAACCTAAGAGTTGGGTTTTTGGTGTGTCTCGGGATCTCGGGTGCTGGGTGAGCACCGGTAGGGGATTTTGGAGTTAGAGAGAGAGTTTTTGAAAACAGATGATTTTTAAGGAATCACGATGTATTTGTGGGGCTATTATTTTTTCGGAGTATTTTTGCTATAAATAGCAGTTGAACCCGAAATTTTATGAAAATTATCATTTCAGCCCCAAATCTTTTCCCTCTCCTCCCCTGCGCGCGATTCCCGCTGCTACAGCGCTCCCGCCGCTTCAAGCGGTGCGCCCGCCGCCGTCCGGCCGCCGATCGGCGCGTGCGACCTACCCACGGCTTCGTCTCGACGAGGCGCTCCTTTCCCCTCTGCCAATTGAAGGTTTCGTCGCGTCCTGGAGTCGAATTTGGCAGAAAGGCGTCGATCCCCAAAAGTTAGGGTTCATCGATTTTGAACGATTTTGCTTCCGTTTTTCGTTGGGTAATCTCCCTTACCCCTTGTTCTTCTTTTCGTGCATTTCCCTGCTTATTTTGGTGATTTTGGTTCGAAATAATTTTCGAAAATTGTAGGGTTTGATTTCGAAAATTTGGGGGTTTTTGGCAGGGGTGTTAATTCGTGCAATGGATCGATTATTGCATGTTTTAAGAGTATTATGATGCTTGATTGAGATCGAATTGAGAAGCTTTGGTTCGAATTTGAAGGATTTTAAGAGTTGGGATTTAAAGGCTTGTTTGGGTTCGATTTTAAGGGGGTTGAATTCGAAAAATGGGGAGTTTTTGTCAAGGGATGTTGATTCTTGCTTGGATAGCTTAATTGACATTTTAGATGAATTATGGTATTTTATTGGGTTCGAAATTGTGAGATTAAGGTTCGATTTTTGTAGGGCATTCTTGAACAAATTTCGATTGTCTCATTTATTTCCTTCCCTGCATGTACCCTGCCCCGGGTCTTTTAAGAGGATAATTGTCGTGTATTGACAATGTTGTGAGGGATATGGGTGTGCTTGAGCATAGGTTACATGTTCGTAAATAATTGTGAATTATTTATCGTGTTAGCACATCATTCCTCGGGGCATGGAACTCGAGCAAGGCTTGGCTCGGACTTCGGAGATTTAAGGTACGTGCGACGTACGAGCATTACTATATATATGTGAAATGCATAAGGTATTTTTGATTGCATTGAATGTTTTGCGTATGGTTATACGTATATGTTGATATAGCCAAGGAATGACCCAAATCTTGATATCGCCGCTTGTAGCGTGCGTGACATTAGAGTAGGATGACTCTTACATGATATAAGGGGTACTGGGTTTATATGACTATATTATGAGACATTTGAGATGTCTAGGTTTGTAGAATCATGCATTCTTCGTAAGACATTTGAGATGTCTAGGTTCGTAGAATCATGTATTCATTATGAGACATTTGAGATGTCTAGGTTCATAGACTCATGTTTTCATTATAAGACATATGAGATGTCTAAGTATAATGGAAAGCAAGGTTATGAAATCAATATTAGATATTGATATATCTATATTTGCATATATATGAACTTGGAATCATTCATTCTTGATATTTGAGAATCAGGCATGCGATGTGTAAATCAATGTGTTGATTTACTGATTTATGAGATTTGATGAGTTTGATGTTGTGAGAACAGGGACAGTACACGGAATCCCGGATGAGGATGTTGCCATCCAGGGAGTATCATTTAAATTCATTAGTATTTACTTGTGTTGTAAATTATGAATTTCATTATTATGATTATGGGATTTTGTGTATTGGTATGCTCACCCCGTTGGGGGCTGTCTCTGTTGGGACAGGTGGACAGGTACATCGATGGCTATGGAGCTGAGCTCGAGCTGTTGATTTGAGGTACTCCCAGGATCGTGGTACCAGGGCTTGATGGAGCACGGTATCGTATAGAGTACCTATATATACACCTGAGGATTTATACATATTCATGATGCTCGCATGTGAGCACGATTATACTTGTATATGGATTGTATATAAAGGCATGAGCCTTTCTCTCTTTCATTTAAGGTTGCATGCAATTAGGTTGAATTGCTAGAATGATATGAGAGTCATTGGTGTATTATGTGGGTGTTGGAACCCACTTTTGTTGACATATGTGTGGTGTCTTCCCTGGCTGGGAATCTACTTGTATTACTGCTTTCTGTTGAGTATTATGCTTTCCCTGGCCGGGAATTTGGTTATGTGTTGTACTTTTTTTTTTGGGATAGCTCTATTTATGGGGAGACTCTGCCCAAATTTTTATAAAAGTTTACAATGTTAAAAGTGGCACCAAGGGGTTGGTAAAGGGCAAACATATGAGTCTTTCATTGACAGGCAATGATTAAGTATCATCAGAGCTTCCCGATTGACTTTTTATAGAAAGCATGTACCACACATAGTGGTTAATACACTAATCAAGGTTTTAAGGGCTTGGGGTCCTTACAGTTGGGGCAGGTGAACAGGTGCATCGATGGCTATGGAGCTGGGCTCGAGCTGTTGATTGGATGTACTCACAGGATCGTGGTACCAGGGCTTGATGGAGCACGGTATCGTATAGAGTACTTATATACACCCGAGGTTTATATACACATTTATGATGCTCGCATGTGAGCACGGATATTCTTGTATATGGGTTGTATATAAAGGCATGAGCCTTTCTCTCTTTCATTATATGTTGCATGCAATTGTGGTAGAATTGCTAATGATATGAGAGTCGTTAGTGTATTGTGTGGGTGTTGAGACCCATTTATGTCGTCATAGGTGTGGTGTCTTCCCTGGCTGGGAATTTACTTTGTGTACTATATTCTGTTGAGTATTGTGTATTCCCTGGCCGGGAATTATATTATGTGATGTGCTTGTGTTTTGGGATAGCTCTATTTATGGGGAGACTCTGCCCAAATTTTTATAAAAGTCTATCATGTGAAAATTGGTGTAATGGGAATGGTAAAGTATCATCTGAGCTTCCCGATTGAGTCTTTATTGAAAGCATGTGCCACACATAGTGGTTAATACACTAATTAAGGGTTAAGGGCTTGGGGTCCTTACAATGCCAGCTTGGTAAGCAAATCAAATCCTCCTTTAAGAACAAAGGGGGTAAATCTTCTTCTCGGTGCCTAGAGTTGCTGCATATGGATCTATTTGGTCCAATACCAGTAACAAGTCTAGGGGAAATGAAGTATACCCTAGTGTTAATAGACGATTACACTCGTTTTACGTGGGTCCTGTTTCTAAGTGGCAAAGATCAGGCTACACCAAAGCTGATCAAACTACTGAAAAGACTCCAAAATGAGAAATCGTGTGGGATAGATAGAATTCGTAGTGATAAAGGTACTGAGTTTACCATTCAGTCACTCGAATCATATCTAGATGACCTTGGTATTAAACACGAATACTCTGCTGCAAGAACCCCTCAACAAAACGGAGTTGCTGAGCGTAGGAACCGCACTTTGAAAGAAGCTGCGCGAACTATGCTTGCAGAATCAGAAATATCGCAGAGATTTTGGGCAGAAGCTGTCACCACAGCATGTTATACGCAGAACAGATCCATGATTAATAAGCGAGCAAATAAAACCCCTTATGAGATCTGGAATGGCAGTAAGCCAAATATTTCTTATTTTCATGTGTTTGGTTGCAAATGTTTCATTCATAACAATGGAAAGGCTCATCTCACCAAATCCGATGCTGGAATATTTCTTGGATATTCTACAGTTAGTAAAGCCTTCAGAGTATTTAATAATAGAACTCTTACTGTAGAAGAATCTGTGCATGTACAATTTGATGAACCTACTGACTGTACTGTATCTAATCTGCAAATCAACAATTTGAGCAATCGACTGGAAATCACTTATATTGATGAAAATGTTGATGATGAGATAAATTACAGAAGTAGGACTGACTGCTCTTTAGAACCAGAAGTTCCTAAAGCTCAAGCAGAAGAGTCTGCTCGTCAACAAGAACTGCATCCAGCTGACAATAACACTGTTGATCATACTTCTGCTGCAGTAGAAGGATCAAATGAAAAGGATGTGTCAATCAGATCTTCTGAGCTACCCACTCATATTCAGCCAAATGAAGAGCTCAATCCTCTTGGACCTCCGCTCCGGTGGATGAAGGATCATCCTCCCGAGCAGATCATAGGTAACCCTGTAGCTCCTCTACGCACCAGAGGACAAATGATTAATGAATTTCTTCATGCTGCATTCATATCTCACTTAGAACCTAAGAAGATGATGATGCTATGTTAGACCCAAGCTGGGTAGAAGCTATGCAGGAAGAACTAAATCAGTTTGAGCGAAACAAAGTATGGTATTTAGTACCATGACCACAGCATCACACTATAATAGGTACCAAATGGGTATTTAGGAAAAAATTAGATGAAAATGGAACAGTCATCAGAAATAAAGCAAGATTAGTCGCACAGGGCTACAGACAGGAAGAAGGCATTGATTTTGATGAAACCTTTGCCCCTGTAGCTCGATTAGAAGACATTCGCATATTTCTTGCATTTGCTGCTTTTAAAAACTTTAAAGTATATCAGATGGATGTTAAGAGTGCGTTTCTTAATGGCAGACTCCAGGAAGAAGTTTACGTTGAACAACCTCCTGGATTTGAAAGCCATCAACAACCTTCCTATGTTTTTCGTCTAAATAAAGCATTGTATGGTTTGAAGCAAGCTCCCCGTGCATGGTATGAAACTTTATCAAAATATTTGACTGAGCATAAGTTTACCATTGGCACGGTGGACAAGACCCTTTTCAAGTTTACAAAGGGTGATCATACTCTGCTTGTTCAAATTTATGTTGATGATATTATTTTCTGCAGTACTAACTCAAAACTGTCTGAAAGCTTTTCTAAAATTATGCAGGATCAATTTGAGATGAGCATGATGGGAGAATTATCATTTTTCTTAGGATTGCAAGTCAAACAATCAAATGAAGGAATTCTGATAACTCAGTCTAAATATACTAAAGAACTGCTGAAGAAATATGGGATGAGTACAAGTTCAGCAGCGGCCACTCCAATGAGCTCATCTGCAAAACTAGATTTGGATAACTCAGGAATACCAGTCGAAGTGACAATGTATCGCGGAATTATCGGATCACTACTGTACTTGATAGCCAGCCAACCAGACATTATGTTTGCAGTTTGAATGTGTGCTCGGTTTCAAGCAAATCCCAAGCAGTCACACTACACAGCTGTCAAAAGGATCCTCAAATATCTGAAAGGCACTGAGAATGTCGGTCTATGGTATCCAAGAGACTCAACTTTTAATCTGATCGGATATTCCGATGCAGACTATGCTGGATGCAAAATTGACAAAAAAAGTACTAGTGGATACTGTCAATTTCTTGGAGATAGACTAATTTCATGGGGTTGCAAGAAGCAGACATCCATAGCAACGTCTACTGCAGAGGCATAATACCTTGCTGCTGGAAGCTGCTGTGCTCAACTGCTCTGGATTCAACAACAACTGAGAGACTACGGAATTGAATCAACTGAGGCACCCATATTTTATGATAATACGTCTGCCATAGCAATTACGTACAATCCGGTTCTTCATACACGCACCAAACATATTGACATCCGTCATCATTTCATCAGAGATCACGTTATGAAGAAAGAAATTTGGCTAGAATACATATCTACCGAACAACAAGCAGCAGACATCTTCACAAAGCCTCTACCGGACGCTAAGTTTTCCTACTTTCGAAATATTCTTGGCTTAATTGAAATCAACCCATGATTGTTATTATTTTAGATTAATGAATTCAGGGGGAATTTCTCAGTAGAAATTGCATGGATTTAGGGGGACTTTCAGTTAAAATTTTATCATTGGTTATTCAAGCTCAGCTGGTAAAACAACAGCCTGCTGCAGTAGGTGCTTCCGTACCAGTAGGACTCTACATACAAGTAAATGTTATCTTACCAGTCGAACCCTACATACCAGCAGACTTTACGAAATATGCTTTAACAAAAATAACCTTCGGTAACCATTAACCTAATGGAACGTCGGAATTCAAATTTACTTTTATGTAAAAATAAATTATTTCACTCCCGCCCAAATCCTATCCTTTTATTTACTTGTTAAAATTTTTCAATCGTTAGATGATCGCCACTTACTCATGTGTCCGCTCATCTACAGTACGACGTTACATCTACTTTTTTCCTTTAACCGCCATTTATTTTATTTTATTTTCTAACTCTTATTTTTCCAAGATTCACTATGTTAACTTCCCTCCCATAAATTTTATTCTACAGGACTTTTGCTGCTTTTCTGCATCTTCATCAAAAATGTCGAAGAACTCACAGCCAAGTTTTATCACAAATGCTGTTCATGTGGATTTCCATTCCATCTCCACATCCTCTGATGCAGAAACAAAGGAAGTCTTTCACAAATTGGATACATCTGGAGTTCTAGTCATTCTCAGCCAGGCTCCAACTTTCTACAAAGACGCTCTACATGAATTCTTTGCCACTGCTAAAGTTGAAGATGATACCGTGGTAGCCTCTGTGTCTGGACAACTAGTTACCATCACTCAACATGAATTCAGCACTCACCTTTGTCTTCCATCCACTGGACTCACAGATTTCTCCACAGTTCCAGTGCATGTCAGGGAAGAAATGCGGATCATCTTCTCCGACTCAAATGATCGTCTCTGACGTCCTCCATTGAAGAAGGTGCTGATGAAGAGTCATTTCCGGCAAATGGCCGATGTTATTTCTAAGGGGCTACTGTGCAAAGCTGGCTCTTTTGACATTATCACCCCTGAGAAGTTTGACGTCCTGGGCGCCATCTTCAAAGGACTCGAAGTCAACTGGTCAGTAGTTTTGTTTCAGGTCCTCACTTGACTCATCACTTCAGGAAAGGGACAATCTGGTTTTGCCCTACCTCTCAGTAGCATCTTTGATAGCAAAACCATTCAGGCAGGGGCCTCCTCCGACCTTCATCCAGGCAGAATTATCACTGCTAAGTATCTTCAGATACACAGGCAGCGGAGTGGCAGAGAGGTTGGTTTGACGAAGCGACGATCGGCTCAAGTTATAAGTGATTTTGAACAAATAATATCCGAATCCGCTGAGTCATCTCCTCCCCATTCTCCTCCTAAGAAGCCGAGAACCATAAAAGGGGCTCCTCCTGCTCTCCGCAAAACAGTCACTGCTGCCTCTGATACCATCTCCTCTACAGGTCCCACGGCAGTCACCCCTAGTAGAGAGCCCAGTCCTGAAAATCCTCTTCCCGAGGAACCAACTGCATCACCTGCTTCATTGGCCATGGTACTCGCTGCACCAGTCGCTCCCTCTGACAAAATCTCCAAGCTGGTGGGCACTCAGCAAGAACCTGGCACTATCAGTTTTCGGACACCCAAGTCCTTGTGTCCCTACTGTCATCCAAAGAACACCATTGCTGGAAAAGGAAAGACCCTTATGGCCCCAGTGTCCACACCCGTCAATAATGAGATACAAATGGTTATGGATGAAGTAGAAGCCAAGCTGCAGCCACAGCTTGAAATTTTTGATCGATGGGTGAAGGCACGCCTAAAAATTGCTTCAATGACTTCACTCCAATTCTGGATCAAGCACGGGAGGATGAGAACCTCATCTTATCCTATCTTCAAGTCACGGACCCTGAGAAGAGTCTGAAGCTCAGGTATCTCTTCCGTCTCATGAACTATGAGTGCGAACTTCAAACCCTTGTTCAATCCCGTCTTCAGCAATTCAACAGTGATTCTGGCACAACAAAACATGATAGAGCAGTTCTGAATGCACTAGGACCAAAACTGGATATGGCCGAGCATGATCTTCATGATCCTTCGCATATCAACCGGTCTTCACTCTTGCTACAGCTGTGAATAATGCAAGCCCAGCTCCAACTGACTTGGAAACAGGTCCAACTGATTTAGAGACAGCTTCAACTGACTTGGAGGCAACTCTCCTGCCTTGGAGACTATCCCACCGAAATTGGAGATAACTCCTCCTGTCATAGAGATCACCTCTCAAGCTGCTCAACCTTTCTCCTCCGCTCCCAGTCCTACAAATGATCAACAACTTCAACTACTGGATGTTGACCACGCAAATGTTGACACAGTGATTCAGACTGTAGTTCATCAAGTTACGCTCTCTTCAGGTAATGTTGAACCCAGCGGACACTCCTCTCACTCTGCTGGTCACACCTAGTCGTCTGCAGCTAAGTTGGACCAAGCTACTGATAGCATGGCTGTTATTCCCACAGACGCACCTGCTGCACCAATTGTTGAAGCCGCTGCTTTACTGACCACTGCTGTTATTAAGGGTCATCCCAGAGTCCTCACTACTACTGTTGAGCCTCAAACAAATGCTCTGGATCAGTCGATGGCTCCAGACCCTCCTGAGGATTTCTTTGACTTCTCAACTTCTATTCCTCTGGAGGGGCCACCCAACATTGCTGATCAGCTAGTGAATCTGTACAACGCAATTTCTGCACTAGCCAGTGATGTCAATAAGCTCAAACAGGAAGAGCGCATTGCGACTCTTATTCTAGGGAGCCATTAGCAGCACACTGATTCTCAATTTCAGCACGTCTATAGGGACCTAAACAGCCTAACGACTACTGTCACCAGGCTTCAGTCTTTTGTTGTGGATGCGTTTGCGGACTCACTTTCTCGGATAGGGCAGGCTCGCCTTCAGATCAATCAACAAAATGAATCTCTTCATGCCGCCGCCTCACTGTCTCTTGAAGACAAGATAGAGGATGCTAAGAAAGCCTTATCAGATCAACTGGCAACCGTGCAGGCAGCTTTTGCTTCTCAAATTAAAGACTTGAGCAACAACCTGCCTGCTGCTCCTCAAATCGTCAGAAGATTGCCTGAGTCCAGCCGCCCTGCTCCTCTGAATCAACGAGACCAGAGCCCAGCTCGTCGCTCATCCACTGCAGCTGGAGCATCCAGTAGGTCAAGGCCATCTCAGCAAAGGTCCCACAGCTCCCGACAACCTCAGACTGACACTCCTCCATCCACCCGTGACTACTCCTCGCACTGGATTGGGGGCAAACAGTAAACTTTATTGTCTTTTTGTGTTTATCATTATTTTTTTATATATATTCAAAGTATTGTCATTTCATTTCCATCTTTATCTGATTTTTTTTATATGACACTTCACACTTCAACTTGCTCATTTTTTCGCTATAAATAGCATGCTAGTTCCCTAACTCAAAATCATCAATCATGCATCTCTTATCGTTTTACTTATCTTGCACCTGTTTCTATACAAATATCTATCCATGGGTTTATTACTTATCTAAATCAACCCTACATGGGTTGATTACTTATCTAACCCATGTCTGCTAGTTTGTGCTTTCTGGACCAGCCCTGGTGCTCTCCACCAACCTGAATTTTGGAACAGCAGATGCCTGGGTGCTGATGACAAAAAGGGGGAAGACAGAGATAGAGTATTTTCATTATTGAAGACAGAGATCTTGCCAAATGAACAGAGGACTACTTTGAAGATAATGGACTCTTTCTAGGCCTTTCTATGTTCTCAGATTTTCTGTATGCACTTTCTCCCCCCTCCCTTTGTCGATAACCCTGAAACTAGCCAGCTCGGATCATTCCATACTGGCTATGTTTCTCTATTTGGATAGATTGTAAAAATAGGTACGCTAAATGTCTTGTAAGATGTTCCATGTAATGGTCTATGTAATTTGTAAGATATATCATGTAAGTTGTAACCAAAATTCATTTTATATAAAAATGATATTTCTTTTTGGCTCAGTTTGATTACTACTCGTAATATGCTTATGTATTATAACATTTGCAAAGTCTTTGTGTGTCTCAAAGTCTTTGTGTGTCTCTAAGTCTTAACATGAGTTGTTGTTCATATGATCTAGCAAGAGTCTCAAGTACTAAGTTTTGTCATCACCAAAAAGGGGGAAATTGTTGGGAAAACATTTCTAAGTTTTGGTGGTGACAAACATCAACTGGATACAAAGACACCAACCGGGTATCAAAGACTTACCGGGTGATGGACATCAACTGGATACAAAGACCTACCGGGTGATGGACATCAACTGGATACAAAGACACCTACCGGGTATCAGACACCTACCGGGTGATGGACATCAACTGGATACAAAGACACCTACCGGGTATCAGACACCTACCGGGTGATGGACATCAACTGGATACAAAGAGACCTACCGGGTATCAAAGACCTACCGGGTATCAGACACCTATCGGGTGATGGACATCAACTGGATACACAGACCTACCTGATGGACACCAACTGTATAGACACCTACCGGATGGACATCAACTGTATAGACATCTACCGGATGGACACCAACTGGATAAACATTTACCGGATGGACACCAACTGGATAGACATCTACCGGATGGACACTAATTAGACAACCATCTACTGGTTACAGAAGAATGATTGACCAGTTGAATGAAGAAAGCCAGCATAGGAGTAACCATCCAGCAAGAGTTCAAAGAAACAAGACAAAACAAGTACAACCTATTCTGACAAAGGTACAACAGAGCGGCGCACCCTGCTATATCTCTGCCACCATTAGCGTCAGAATAAAAGAGCCGCTGCTAAACAAAATAGGAAAGAAGACAATCAGAATATGGAATGGCAACAGAAAGTATACCTCTTCCAAATATAGACAAGTTGTTGTTAAAGATCAAGGAGTCTATAAATACGTCAAATTGAAGAATGAAGAGGTTAGCTGAACGATCTATTCAAACAAAGAGAAACACCTCAACGCAAAAAGAATAATCATCTCACTGATATTCTCTAAATATTCAGCAAGAGCAGACAAGCAGTACTACTGTATCTGTGACAGATTATCCTCAACTGAGGTCTGCTGCTCAAGAACACTCGAAGCTAAAAGTTTATTTTGTGAGAGTGTCTTAGAATCTTTTGTAATCAAATTAAGAAGTTGTGATTGCTAGGAGTTTAGGCTAAGCTGTGTGAGAGCCTAAGAAGGTTGTATACTGTAAAGTTTAAACCAAGTCTTCTAGTGAAACCTTCCTGCAAAGGAAGAAGGGGAGACGTAGAAGCGTTGTGCTTCGAACTTCCAGAAACAATACTCTAGTCATTTACTTATTGCTTACTTACTACTAAGTTTTATTCCTCACAAGTCCAACTGACGTCTTCTGCACTATAATCAGTGTCTGCTGATTTGCTTTATATTGAGAAGCTACTGCAGTACTTAACAGTCTGTAGTTAACCCGAGAAAAATTAAAATATAATCTAGTGTTTATTCACCCCCCCTTCTAAACACTACCCCGATCCTAACAGTATTGATACAAGATAAGCATGTGGTAGCTTATGCATCGAGGCAGTTGAAGTCACACGAGACTAGATATCCAGTCCATGACTTGGAGTTGGGGGCTATTATTTTCGCCTTGAAGATCTGGAGGCATTATTTGTATGGTACGTCGTTTACCATTTATACGGATCACAAGAGCCTGAAGTTCTTGTTTACTCAGGCGGAGTTGAATATGGGGCAGAGGAGATGGATTGATTTACTCAAGGACTATGACAGTGAGATAGAGTACCATCTTGGAAAAGCAAACTTGACAGGAGACGCCTTGAGTAGGAAGGTGAAGAGTACTGCTGAGGACGCCATGTGTTTATCGGCTATGATGACTTCTTATTGCCATCTTGGCTATGATTTCGATGTGGATACATCGCCGGTATGTGTATCGACCTTATTAGCAGAGCCAAATATTTATGAGAATATTCGGAGAGCTCAGAAGGCAGACGATGAGATTCAGAGATGGTCATCACTAGTACATCTTGGACAGCCATCGAAGTTCAGAGTGGCTGAGGACGGATCCTTGAGATTGGGTAACCTTTGGGTGGTTCCGTGTACGCCGGAGTTGCGTAGTGGGATCTTGAAGCGAGCTCATAGTAGCAGGATTAGTATCCACCCAGGCGGGAAGAAGATGTATAAGGATCTACGTGATCAGTTTTGGTGAAAAAGAATGAAGTGTGATGTCGTCGCTTTCGTTAAGAGGTGCTTGATCTGCCAGCAGGTTAAGGCAGAGAGGCAGAGACCTGGTGGTTAGTTGAATAGTTTGGAGATACCAAAATGGAAGTAGAAACACATATCCATGGACTTTGTGACCCACTTGCCGAGGAGTGCTTCGGGTTTTGATGCCATTTGGGTGATTGTGGACAGATTGACCAAAGTGGCTCACTTCATTCCCTATAGTGTGACCTTCACCTATTTGAGGATGGCCCAGTTATATGTTCGGATGTGGTAAGATTACACGGGATCCCTATTTCTATAGTGTCGGATTGAGATCCACGATTCACCTCTCACTTTTGTTAAGGTCTTCAATCAGCCTTGGGAACTAAGGTAAGGTTGAGCACTGCATACCATCCTCAAACGGATGGCCAGACCGAGCGGACTATCTAGACGCTAGAGGACATGTTGAGGGCATGTGTATTGGAGTTCGATACTTCATGGCAAGAATCACTGGACTTGGTAGAGTTCTCTTATAACAATAGCTACCAGGCAAGCATTCAGATGGCTCCTTTTGAAGCCTTTTATGGAAGACGGTGTAGATCACCCTTATGTTGGGATGACATGGACCGTAAATCGGTCGGAGGACCATAATTAGTTCGGGAAATGGAAGAGAAGGTAAAGGTGATAAGGCAGAAAATGAAAGCAGCACAGGACAGACAGGCAGCTTATGCTAATAAACGGCGGCGACCCATAGAATTTCAGTTGGGGGATAAGGTCTTTTTGAAGATATCACCTTTCAGAGGTGTTGTACGATTTGGAATGCGCGGAAAACTGTCTCCGAGGTATGTTGGGCCGTATGAGATCTTGCAGAGCATTGACACCTTAGCTTACCGACTGGCCTTGCCACCTTCTTTGTCTGGTATACATGATGTGTTCCATGTGTCTATGTTCCGGAAGTATGAGCCGGATCCGTCACATGTGTTGCAACCTTCCGAGGTTCAATTAGAATCCGATGTATCTTATGTGGAACGACCTGTTAGGATTATGGATCGAGCAGACCGCAGACTTTGGAACAAATTGATACCTATGATCAAGGTTCAGTAGGATCGCAGGGGTGTCGAGGAGGCCACGTGGGAGACAGAGTGGCATATGGTGTAGCACTACCCGGAACTGTTTTCTGGTATGTGATTTATGTTTAGTTTCATTTGGGTAAGTGCATGCGATTTCGAGGACGAAATCTTATAAGTAGGGGAGTATTGTGATATCCCCGAAATAATTAATTGCAATTTGGGCATTAATTATGATTATGTGATTATTTATGGTGATAATCAAATTATGTGTTGGAATTAATTATCTTGGTGAAATGCTTAGTCACATGGTAGGCGTGACCCGTTGATGCATTTCAGGGTGCATGTTGTGCATGATGGGAAATTGGGTGTTAGCATGATTTAATTGTGATGGTTGATAATTACTTGGAAAGCATGTATTTTAATTGAGGTTTTGGGTGGATTTTGGTAAAATGCTTTTAAAATACCATGTTGGGGTATTTTATACATCATGCTTATTAATGGGGTACCACTTTTAATCTTTAACCCACTTATACCATTTTCCCCCTTTTAACTCTCATTCATTACCCACAACTCCCAACCCTAACCCAAAACCCCCAATTTTTGTCCAAGCCAAGGAGGAGGACAAGAAATCCTTGCAAACTCTTCATTTGTTGGAATCTTGATAGGATTTGAAGTCCAATAGAGGTATAAATCCCTCCTTGTTAATTTCTTGAAGATTGGTTTTGAAATGGGTTGGTATTTTGTGGTTTATATGGGTTTGTTTTTGGGTATGTATTGTATGTGGTTGGGTTATGATTTTTGAGGTTTTTTATGTGAGTTTGATGGAGTTATTATGGTATTGAGTTGTTGGAATGTTTTAGTTTGAAGTGTGTGTAGTGGAGCTTTGGATTTGTGCTCAAAAATGGTGAAATCGCGTGTGCAGACAGTGGCGATCGATCGCCGTAAATGACGCGATCGATCACCGAGGGTCAGTGTAAAAATCTGGTACAGGTGATCGATCGCCGTAAATGGCACGATCGATCGCCTCGAGCTAGTGAAGTCTGGAGATCGATCGGCAAGGCTCACGATCGATCGCCTTGACGCAGTGATCCATCGCCAGCAACCAATTTTTGAGAAATTGATTTTTATGTTGGATTTTTGGTATTGGACTATTATTTGGCTTCTAATATTGGATTGTGTGATTGTGTAGAACCATCCCAGGTGGCGACACAGCCAAGGAACTGAAGTCATACCAAATCCTACTTTTGGAAAAGTACGTAAAGAGACGTACGGGCACCCAACGGTACATGTATCTATTATACTCATTGATTATGCATTGTGGATGCGTGTATATATTGAATTGTGCATTGTGGATGCAAATACATGTTGAATTATGCATTATGAATGCATATGTTCATGACGATTGTTTGGTGCATATCCCATGAGTCATGGTTATATAGAGTGATGATTTTAATGCTTTGCCACTGTCACTTGAAGCGATGATAGAATACTTGCCGCTGTCATATTGTAGCGAGGAAAGAATATTTGCCGCCAAATGTTGAAGCGAGGGTGTTGCCGCATGTCGCATTTGCGCGAGGTTATTCAATGCCGCTAATATGTCGAAGCGAGGGGTATTAGTGCCGCTGTCATGACAAGCGAGGTGCATTAAAATACACTATTATAACAGACTAGGGATTTGTGATTGGTGATAATGAAATGGTGATATGTCATGACATGTGTAGAACCATTAAATAATCTATTGATTATACTCATGAGTTATGGTACATGGACAACCAAAAAGGGAGCGTTTAAAATGCATGGGAAAAACAGGAAGTTTTTTATTACGGTTTATGCATTTATGCCTTATATTCATATTGTGTTGAATATGGATTATTATATGCTCATGTTTTGGGGGTTGTCCTTGTAGGACATTTTGGCATGATAAAGGGGCTAAGGCGGGTTGAGGCGGTGAGCTTGTGAAGAACGCTTTTGATAAGGAAGGACAAGATTATTTTTGTATAGTGTCTACTCTAGGAGTAGTGTAAAGTTATAGTGAATAACATTCATTTGACTGAGAATGTAATTAATCCATTTGAAAGTCCTTAACTTGGCATGTAATTCTTAAGGCTCAAAGTCTCAACACGAACTTTTATACTCTGATAATGTATGTTAGCTCTAATTATGCCTTTAATCCGCACTTAAGGAACTAGGGTCCTTGCACTCTTCACCTTATTTCACACACTAAACCATCGACTTCTCTCCACTTCTCCATCTCGCTCTTCACTCTTCTTCCCCTCTTCTCTCGGCCAAATCGCACAGCAAGAGGAACAACGTGTTCCATGGATATCCTTAGAGATTTCAGCTGGTTTTTGAATGTAAGACTCTCTTTGTTTCGTGACTGCTCGTTTCCCTGAAATGTTCAGGTTTAGCTCGATCTTGGTCTCGATATTTAATGTTGTTGAGTATTTCTTTTTAAAACTATTTGAAATGGATTTTAGTGTTTGAGTTCATGTTTTAGCTTGGTTAAATCATGTAGGGTTGTATAGTTTTATTCAAATTGCCTCTTATTGGATCGAATTGTTTCTGCGGTTTGAAGAATTCTGCTATCGATTTTGCTTCCCTGCTGCTTGTAGGCTAAACTTCATGCTTACTCGCTTATTATCTTGTTTGGTTTGGGTTTTGGCTTGAGTAATCACATGTTGGAGGGTTTAATAAGCTTTGCAATTTCAATTTTTGTTGAGCCGATTTTCTGTTTCAATTTTGGGGATTTTGCTGTCAATATCTTTAGGCTTTGTTGCTCATGAGTTTTGTTTCATGTTTAGACAATTTTTAACTCATTGGGCACGCGTTATCACAAGTTAAATGTTGACACAGATGTTTGGGCAGCACCTTATTTGTTTCATGTTATGTTGATCGATTTTTACTGCTGTGTGTGAGTGTGTGTCACTGTGTGCGTGTGTTAATTTGTGTGTTTAGATGTTGTTTACACATTTGTGTGGGTATTTTAGTGTGTAGATGGTGTTTATGCAAGTAATTATGTATTCCTACATGTATTGAAGTGTAAATGTGTTAAGTATATACATGTATGTGGTTAGATGAAGCATTGTAAATGAAGAATAATAACTTGTATTGGTATAGCGGGTTAAGGCGGTTAAGTGAACATAATTCGAGTATGAATATTGTAATTGGGAATTGGAGAGAATGAGGGATGCTATTAATTGTTAGAAGGGGAATTGTTGACTTGTACATTGACTAGTATCATTGTTGGTTAAATATGAAGATTAAAAATCATGCATGGAAGGTGCTTGTTAATATGCTTAAATGTGGTTCAAGTGTGGGCCTAAGCCTTGTTAGTGGGGGTGAAAAGAACTAACTTGGCTTGTAGCCATTGTGATATTTTGGTGGTTGTTGATACTTATTTAATCGATTATTACTTTGATGGATTATGAATATATGAGATAAAAGTTGTCGAATTTAAATAATTGAATTGATATGATCGATATCGGTTGGATTATAAATGAGCTAATATTGAGTGATGGTTTTAATATAGATCCTACATGATTCTTCAGATGTCGGGATAACATATCATGTTGTCGACTATAAGGTACGTGGTGACGTACGAGCAGGTATAATATGAATTATTTCATATTCCAGTATTCATATATCGTTGAATTGTGATGACTGAATATAAGGGAAAGGATATGTGAATTGAGTTTATTATATGTGGTATGGTGGACACGTAAATGTACGTGGTCCGGACATGGAATTGGGTATGGATGCCTTTGGCATGACCAGTATGAGAAAGTGTTGAGTGATAGATTGATAGACAGAACTGCATTGATATGGAATTATTTATGATTGTGCATAAATAATAGATTCTTGTTGTATTGAATTCATCGTGTGGTTGAGTATCATATTTTTCAGCGACGATACTAAAGTCGATATTATGAAGGCGTGTAAGATTGAAACAGGAACATTGCGTGGAAGCTATACAGATTCAGGACTTCACAAGGAGTACATCTTATAGATTTTCGATACTCTTAAATTATGATATCATGATCTTTATGCATTGTTATGATATGGGTACCGTGATGTTGGTATCCTCACCCTGTGTGGGGGCTGTTTCTGTTGAACAGGTAGAACAGGTGTGATGTCCTGGGATTATTGGTAATAATCCCGGAGGGTTATTAATCTTTAATAGATTTTTTTTATTGTGGCAATTAGGAATTAATTGTGGTTATATAATTCTTGCGGTGATAATTACTTATCTTGGTAAAAATGCTTAGTCACGTGGTATGGGTGACATGGGGTGCATTTCGGGGTGCATGTTATACATGTTGGGTGTTTGGGTGTTATAATTTGTAATTTTGGTAAAGCATGATTTTAATGGTGATTTTGATGCATTGTAGTAAAATGCTTTTAAAATATCATGTTGAGGTATTTTATATATCATGCTTGTGTCTTGATACACATTTAAATCCCATACATGGCAAATGAGCCACTTGCACCTACTTTATATCCCATCACCCCTCTCTATCAATTTTGATGTCCATTCAACCCCATCCATTATCCAAAACCCCCATTTTCGTTTCTGCAACAAGAGAGGAGGAGAAAGCCTTGAAAAAGGGATCTTTTTGTGATTTCTTGCTAAAAACTTGGAGCTCAAGTGGTAAGCTTTCATTATGGTAAAGTTTTGTTGAGTTTTGGTTGGGCTTGTAGCTTGTTTTTGGGGTTATAAGGGTGGATCTTGGTCCAGCATGTTGTTTATGTTTGGGGGATGTATTTTAAGGTTGTTTTGTAGTTTAGTGTTGTGTTGGATGGTTGATCTTGGTGGTGTGTGAGTTAGCGTGTTGTTGGAAGCTCATTCTTGGAGGTTTCTCGCGCATACAGGGCTGCTCGATCGATCCGAAAATATTTTCGATCGATCGAGCATGGCAGAATGTGTTTTGTGGCGTGGGAACAGTGGACCGATCGATCGGGATTTTGACCGATCGATCGGAGGGTGGTTCTCGATCGATCGAGATGAAATTTCGATCGATCGAGATGGCCAGTTTGTTGGTGCCTCTTTTGTTGTTTCTTGGCTCTTTTTGGGTGTCTTGCATGCTTCGCCCCGGGTTCATGGATAGACAATATTTTTGGGGTATTATACATGCTTAGCCGGGAACTTTTATAATTTGGTAATCGTCATAGATAGACGATATGTTTGGGAGTTTTGAACGTGCTTCGGCACATGGTTGCATGCTTATGCTTGATTGTGGGTTGTTTATGTGTTTTAGCACATGTTTCACGGAGCATGGAACTCAAGCCAGGCTTGACATGGACTACGGAATTCTAAGGTACGTATGACGTACGAGCATAGCCTATTATAATGTTGCAACTGTAAAATGCATGGTATGTGATAATTGCATTAAATGGGCATTGGAACACATGGTATGTGATAATTGCATTAAATGGGCATTGGAACACATGGTATGTGATAATTGCATTAAATGGGCATTGGAACACATGGTGTGTGATAATTGCATTATATGGACATTGAAATATGTGGCAAGTGGTAATTGCATCGAATAGGTATTGAAATGCATGGTGCATTGATAGGCTTAGATTTTGAGTGTTTTTAACTGTAAATTCTTCCTACTTTCCGTTCTTTTTCCTGGATGATATTATGCTTTTTGGTGTTTATTCGTTTGTTTCAGGAAAATAGATCGGAAGTGGAAGAAATGAGCCAATATGAAGATAACGGGCGAAATCGAGGCGAAAAAGAACTGAAATTTAGGAAATGAAATTTTCAGAATCTCGATCGATCGAGCCAGGCAGAAAGTGAGAATCAGAATTTTTGAAGGCTCGATCGATCGGTGGAAATCTCGATCGATCGAGCGAGGCAGTAACTTCGGAGCTGATTTTTTCAAATTCTCGATCGATCGGTGGAAATTCTCGATCGATCGAGCGAGACAGTGAGTTTCAAAAGCTGCATGAACAGTGCACCGATCGATCGGTAGCAATTCTCGATCGATCGAGACGCGAAATCCTGAAGATTTTATTTTCCTTTTTTATCGTGATTTTGGAGGGCTTTTAAGAGGGGATCTCTTCCACAGACAAAAAAGACACCAAAGCAGACCATTTCTAGGTCAAGGAGAGCCGCCCGAGCCGCCGCCCAACGCCGGAAAAGGAGATCCAATCTCCGTTCTTCATCCAAGGTCGAGCCAATCTATTCCGGAGTGCAAGGAAGGAACAAAAGAAGAAATCACGGTGCAACGCACGGATTCATCCACTGATTATCGTATTTCTAAACTTTAATTTATTTGATTTTCAATTCCATTTGATGTTTTTGAGGTCGAGAGACAATAAAACTCGTATGTATTTGATTTGAATTAAATTTAGTTTATATTATTGAGTTTTAGTTTCGTTGTGGTTGATTATTGATTCATTGGTATTTGAGTGCATTGATTGTTATTGTTCATAAATTAATCGCTTGTGTAGATCAAAGTCTAGCTAGCTTTGATTGAATTTGAGAGTTACAGCCGAGATCGAGAGATAACGTTGTAACACGCTCCATTAATTTATGATGTATGTTACGATTGAGATCGAGAGATGATATCGCATACGTGAGAACTTGAAATCGAGAGATTTAGAGTTATAAGGTTTTGATAATCTATGCAACTTTGAATTAGTAAATAGGTGCACGAGAGTGACTTATTCTAATTTATCGTTAGTTTCTTTACAGCTCGAGAGAGTGCATTGAATAATATCGAAAACCGTTCACCTTTAAAATCAATTGGTTGATAATTTGAGAATTCCATTGAATCATTAGAGATAACATAATTGAACGACGAGCTCGGTGATTTTCTCGAGTAACTTACCTTTGCATTTCCGGAACCATCCTGTTCATTATTTCTAGTTTAATTCTTTAGTTTAATTTAGCTCTAGTTAATCAAACTTCTTAAATCATAGGCTAAATATAATTTTATTAATCTTATTTGGTACTTATACGTTAGTCCCTGTGGATTCGACAACCCATACTTAATTTTCACTATACTAAAACTTGACAACCGTGCACTTGCGGTAGAATCGCTTCACACCATTCTTTGAAATATCTTTTGTTTAAAAATAAAGCGGTCAAGTTTTTGGCGCCGTTGCGGGGGACTAATCTGTATAATATCATACGAGATTAGTTAATTGTAATAAGCCAATTCTTTTATTATTACGTTTTTGTTTTTCTTTTCTTTGTTTTCTTTTGTTGATCTTTGTTAATAACTTTGTGTATTTTGTTGTCTCCCTTTGTCTATTTTGTACAGGAACCGTTTCTCTAGTGCATGCTCAGAAGAGAGGAGCCCATTCTCGAGCCTTTCGATCCGGAGATAGAAAGAACCCTACTTAGGCGATTACAAGAAGCTCGAGCGATGGCTGATAATAACGAAGCACAGCACCCTAGATCGATGATGGACTTTGCGCAACCAGCATTTCATGGATCATTGTCGAGTATTACGAGGCCGACGATTCAAGCAAACAATTTTGAGATCAAGCCGGCAATCATACAAATGATTCAGCACTCGGTTATGTTCGGGGGAGCAGCTACGGATGATCCGAATAATCACATCTCCAACTTTTTGGAGATTTGTGACACATTCAAACACAATGGCGTCTCTGACGATGCCATCAGGTTAAGACTTTTCCCCTTTTCATTACGAGACAAAGCTAAGGCATGGTTGAATTCACTACCTGCAGGTTCTATAACAACATGGGAGGGGATGACAAAGGCGTTTTTGTCAAAGTACTTTCCCCCTTCCAAGACGGCAAAGATGCGGAACGATATCACGACTTTTGGGCAGTTTGACCCCGAGACGTTGTATGAAGCGTGGGATCGTTTTAAGGAGTTGTTGAGGAGATGCCCACACCATGGTCTACCCATATGGCTGCAGGTACAAATGTTCTATAACGGTTTATTTTCTGCTAACTGTTCCATGATTGATGCAGCATCTGGGGGATCCATAATGAGGAAGACGCCGGAAGAGGCATATAGATTGTTGGAGGAAATGGCGTGCAACAGTTACCAATGGCAATCTGAGAGGAGCACGCCACAGAAACCAATGGGAGTCCATCAAGTGGACGAGATCACTGCTCTTTCGGCTCAATTAGAAGCCATGAACCGGAAGATTGACAGCAATGGAGCAGCAGCAATGCAAGCTCAAGCAATCTTCTGTGAGCTGTGTGGAGGCGGTCATCCTAGCATCGAGTGCCAGGCAGGTAACCAATTTAACCAATCTGTTGAGGCTGTTAATTTTGTTGGTAACAGGCCACCCAATAATTCCTACTTGAATTACAACCAACCATGGAGGAACCACCCGAATTTGAGGTGGTCGAATCAAGAAAATGTGTTGAACCCTCAACCGCAGGCAGGGTTCACACAAAAGCCGAGTATGGAGGAATTGATGGCAAAGCTGATTTCATCAACGGAGGTGAGGATGCAGAATCAGGATGCATCTATTAAAAATTTGGAAGTGCAGATAGGGCAGTTGGCCACGTTGATATCTGGGAGGACGCAAGGTACGCTCCCGAGTGATTCTGTAATCCAAAGGAGCCATCAAATTGAGAAGACGAGGAGGTGACAGTCCAGCTTGGGACTATAAATTAAGAACTTCCGTTTTTCCTTCCTCAAGTTTTGTTTTTGATTTCTTGTTTTGTTGTGTTTTTGTTAGTTTGTTTGTTTTGAGTTTGTCTGGGAATGAATTCGTGTATTTTCTATTGCAGGTGTGTAAGCAATAGCAAGTTGATTGTAGGCGAGGCAATCCGAGAGAAAGATGTTGAGAAAAATTTTAAATTTTGTTTGCTGCTGCTGGCGATCGATCGGTAGAAATCTCGATCGATCGCCCGATTTTTTTTAACAAGACATTGTGCCTACTGCCTCGCTCGATCGATCGAGAATTTTTCCGATCGATCGAGCGAGAGAAAATTTGAAAAAAAAAAAATAAGGGCACAGACGCAGCATCTATCACTTTCAAAAATCAATCTTTCTCCTCTCCACAACATAACCCTAGCCGCCTCTTTCAAATTCCTTCATCTAATCTCATCATTTTTTTCATAGAATTTCAAATTTACTTCAACTCTAAGAAGTAATATTCATTCTAATGGGATTTTCATTGCATATTTGAAGAATTGCAAGGCCAATTGGGTAGAAGTGCATCAAAAAGAGAATTCCAAGCCAAGTGCCAAACTTTTCCAAGATCGGATTTTTAAGCGGTAATTGGTTTCTAATTCTCAAAAATTTTATCTTTTGGAAAAATTTCTCGAATTTTAGTAGAAGTGGGTTAGGAAAGAATTTAATTTAGGAGGAAGTTTTGTGGTGTTGAAGGGTGCCGGATGTGATGACCAGGGATTATAGGTGTTAATCCCGTAGTGTTAATAATCCCTAAAGTGGTTTTACGTGGCGATTTGGAATTTAATCGAGGAGTTGGACTCGTTTAATTGGGTAGTTGGGATCGTTGGATCCAGAGGTTGAGATTGTATTCACATTACGGTGTAAAACCTAAGAGTTGGGTTTTTGATGTGTCTCGGGATCTCGGGTGCTGTGTGAACACCGGTAGGGGGTTTTGGAGTTAGAGAGAGAATTTTTGAAAACAGATGATTTTTAAGGAATCATGATGTATTTGTGGGGCTATTAGTTTTTCGGGGTATTTTGCTATAAATACAAGTTGAACCCGAGATTTTAAGAAAATTCTCATTTTCAGCCCTTATTTCCTCTCTCTTTCCGTCTGCGCCCCATTCCCGATTTTCCCGCTGCTACAGTACCCGCGCCGCTTCAAACGCTTCGCCCGCCGCCGTCCCGCCGTCGTTCGGCGCGTGCGACCTGTCACCGGCGTCGTCTCGGCGAGGCGCTTCTTTCCCCTCCGTCAATTGAAGGTTTCGTCGCGTTTCTCGTTCGAATTTGGCTGGAATGCGTCGATCCCCAAAAGTTAGGGTTCATCGGATTTCGTCCGATTTTGCTTCCGATTTTCGTTGGGTAACGTTCCTTACCCCTTTTTCCATGTTTGTGATGTTTTTCCCTGCCTAATCGTGATTGTTGGTTCGAAATTATGTTCGAATTTTAGGGCTTGGAATTCGAAAATTTGGGGGTTTTTGGCAGGGGTATTAATTCGTACAATTGATCGATTATTGCATGTTTTAGGTGTTTTATGATGCTTGATTGTGATCGAATTGAGAAGCTATGGTTCGAATTTTGCCCTAATTTGGTGAGGGTTGATTTCGAATTTGGGGGTTTTGGCTATGGGTTGATGATTCATGTTAGGGATCGTTAATTACATGTTTAGATGTATTATGGTGTTAATTGGGTTCGATTTGTGAGATTAAGGTTCGATTTTGTTGGGTATCCTTGAACAATTTTCGATATTGTCTCATTCGTTTCCCTCCCTGCCCCGGGTATTTTAAAAGGTTAATTGTCGTGTGTTGACAATAATTTGAGGGTTATAGGTGTGCTTGAGCATGGGTTACATGTTCGTAAATAATTGTGAATTATTTATCGTGTTAGCACATCGTTCCTCGGGGCATGGAACTCGAGCAAGGTTTGGCTCGGACTTCGGAGATTTAAGGTACGTGCGACGTACGAGCATTACTACATATTAGAGCATTTGTGAATGCATAATGTATTTTGATTTTATTGAATAATCGTGCACGAGGATTATTTATATGTGTTGCATGAGGATTATTTATATGTGTTGAGAAACTATGAAGCGACCTAATCTTGATATCGCCATCAGGGGCGCACGTGACACTAGAGTAGTGTAACTCTCATAAGTTATATGGGGTACCTGATGTATATGACTATTGTAGGGCATTTGAGATGCCTGGGCATTTGAGATGCCTGAGAATGATCGTGGGATCATGTTTTCATTATAAGACATTTGAGATGTCTAGGTATAATGGAAAATTGGTAAAATAAATGCTAGGCATTTAATTTATTTATGATTAATAGCGAGGCTATGAAATCAGTGTTAGATATTGAGATATCTACTTTTGCATGAATGATGAACTTGGAATCATAATTATTGATATTCGAGAACTAGGCATGCAATGGGTTAAATCAATGTGTTGATTTACTGATTTATGAGATTTGATGAGTTTGATGATTGTGAGAACAGGGACAGTACACGGAATCCCGGATGAGGATGTTGCCATCCAGGGAGTATCATTTAAAATTCATTAATATTTACTTGTGTTGTAAATTATAAATTTCATTATTGTGATTATGAGATTTTGTGTATTGGTATGCTCACCCCGTTGGGGGCTGTCTCTGTTGGGGCAGGTGAACAGGTGCATCGATGGCTGTGGAGCTGAGCTCGAGCTGTTGATTGGATGTACTCATAGGATCGTGGTACCAGGGCTTGATGGAGCACGGTATCGTATAGAGTACTTATATACACCCGAGGTTATAGACACATTTATGATGCTCGCATGTGAGCACGGACATTCTCGTATATGGGTTGTATATAAAGGCATGAGCCTTCCTCTCTTTCATTATATGTTGCATGCAATTGTGGTAGAATTGCTAATGATATGAGAGTCGTTAGTGTATTATGTGGGTGTTGAGACCCATTTATGTCGTCATATGTGTGGCGTCTTCCCTGGCTGGGAATTTACTTGGTATTACTGCTTTCTGATGAGTATTATGTTTTCCCTGGCCGGGAATTATGTTATGTGTTGTGCTTCTATTTCGGGATAGCTCTATTTATGGGGAGACTCTGCCCAAATTTTTATAAAAGTCCACAATGTGAAAAGTGGCAAAAAGGGATGATATTGGGCGAACTTTGTGAGTCTATTTCGTTGTTAGACTGATGACCTTATAACATTGAGTGTTAAAGGAATTTTTTTGTAATTGCCATACAATGATAAAGTATCATCTGAGCTTCCCGATTGACTTTTATTGAAAGCATGTGCCACACATAGTGGTTAATACACTAATCAAGGATTAAGGGCTTGGGGTCCTTACATTAGTGGTATCAGAGCAGTGGTTGCTCTTTGGGGCTGTTAAGGGCCTAAGAAGTTATTGATAGCACATACTTATGCATGATGGCATTAATGTTGTATGACACAACTAGTTGTTTATGTGCTTTTTCTGATATGAAAAGTGGTGTTGCTAATCAGTGTGATTGCAGGAATCGTGTGCGACGCGATATGATGGCATTAGTGGTAATGTCTGGCACTCCGTATGTTACGTGCCAAGGAATCTGATTATTGTGAGAGAATCAGGTAAAGGGATATTTCCGAGGTAACATGTCTTGGTATACGTATTGACTTGCAAGTGGTTGCATATATGCATTGGATGTGTGATGCATAGCGTATATGGCTATTGTTGCTAACCATGATGGTTGCAGGTTACAGGAAATATGGAGTATAAAAAGGAATGATGATTATACATTCCAGGAGTCTTGCTTATCACAGTGAGAATTTTTATACTTATGTTTATACCGCTAAATGTGGAGCGGGAGGGGGGAGGCTCGCTTGCACATTGAGGCGGGGTATACCATACGAAGCGAGGATGAGATACCGCTTGTATGAAGAAGCGAGGATGAGATGCCGCTTGTTAGGATGATGATTCATTCCTTTGTGATGACACGGATGATAGCGGTGATGTGTCCCGCTGTGTCGATTATATTCATTTCATTGTGATGACACGGATGATAGCGGTGATGTGTCCCGCTGTGTCGATTATATTCATTCCATTGTGATGACACGGATGATAGCGGTGATGTGTCCCGCTGTGTCGATTATATTCATTTCATTGTGATGACACGGATGATAGCGGTGATGTGTCCCGCTGTGTCGATTATATTCATTCCATTGTGATGACACGGATGATAGCGGTGTGTCCCGCTGTGTCGATTATATTCATTCCTTTGTGATGACACGGATGATAGCGGTGATGTGTCCCGCTGTGTCGATTATATTCATTCCTTTGTGATGACACGGATGATAGCGGTGATGTGTCCCGCTGTGTCGATTATATTCATTTCATTGTGATGACACGGATGATAGCGGTGATGTGTCCCGCTGTGTCGATTTATATTGATTGGCGATGGTTCATTCCGCCAGGTGTATTGATAGCGATGGTTCATTCCGCTATATTGATTGGCGATGGTTCATTCCGCCAGGTGTATTGATAGCGATGGTTCATTCCGCTATATTGATTGGCGATGGTTCATTCCGCCAGGTGTATTGATAGCGATGGTTCATTCCGCTATATTGATTGGCGATGGTTCATTCCGCCAGGTGTATTGATAGCGATGGTTCATTCCGCTATATTGATTGGCGATGGTTCATTCCGCCAGGTGTATTGATAGCGATGGTTCATTCCGCTATATTGATTGGCGATGGTTCATTCCGCCAGATGTATTGATAGCGACGGTTCATTCCGCTATATTGATTGGCGATGGTTTATACCGCCGGGTATTGATAGCGATGCCTATTTTCGCTATTATGTGGACGATGATTCATGCTTAGGTGTATAGCGAGGTTTCATGCCACTTATTATATGACGAGGTATCATGCCGTCGATTCTATAGCGAGGGATTGTGCCGCCATGTACTCAGCACATGATTTTGCCGCCTTCGAGCGATGGGTGCTGATTTCACACTATTATTGAGCGACGGAGACAGATATACCGCTATATTGTTAGCAATGAGGAATGAGATATTGCTATTCTGTTAGCTTTATTGCAGCTGGCATGCGTAGATATACATGTTTTATTATGCCTATTTTACTAGCATGATGGTGGATGACATGTATCGTCACTAGTTGACAATGCCTTAGATGCCATGAGTTGGCATGTATCGTCACGGGATGACGATGACGATGGTGTAGGAGATGTCTTATTAGACATGCATCATCGTTACGACGATCGATGCGTTGAGTATACGTATTCAGTGGTATGCCTTGAGTGCCAGTACCGAGCACAAGGTGGTGTGTGCGGCACCGATTGACGTGACTCTTATACCGAGCGGGTTGCTCGAGGAATGGATGGTTGCGCTGTACATGTGATTGTACCGCAGCTTACGTTTGGGGTGATCATATTACGAGTGGTGATACCCTTGAGGTATGCTCGTTGGAATGGCTTTTCGCCATGTGATTTGACGACAGGAGTAATCATGGAGGAAATTACTCGCTTTCTGTCGATGTGACATGTGGTGGACATGGTCACACCACCCTTGAGGGTGTTGGATGGGTCCTAAGGGAGTAGGATCAGATTATGTTAAGTACATAGGGACATTAGAGGAACGTTGGGTGCAGACCCACTACTCTATTGATTTCCTTCCCACGGTATGGTGTGCCGTACGGAAACGTCCGTCTTGTTGGTAGGTTTGAGGTAAACCTAAAGAGGCAGAGACTAGATTGTCTGCCGCGTGTGTGTAGCACCATGAGGGGCTTGCTAGAGCCGTTATACTGCTCGTTGGAACCAAGTTGGCAAATCGTAAGGTGATACGATGTGGATTGTGGTGGACTCTAGTGGTCACCATGTCATTTGAGGTTGAGGCTGAGGTTGTGCATGTCTCACTGAAACGTGTATACGTTTATGTTTAATCTTGGAGACTTGTCTGGGACAGCTCAGGATGTTGGAGTACCAACAAGAGAGTCATCAGGTCGTTATTGACTCAATCTAAGGGAAACAGTGTATTTGGGATACAATGGGTGTTATTGTATCCAGTTTTTCCTAACGATGGTTCGAGACTTGTGGATCTCGAGTTCGATGGCACTTCCCTTGTGAGGAAGGAGGTAGTATTATACCTATTTGGGAATCTTTGAAAGATTCGGTGAGTTGGTGCTTGTGGTGTTGATTTTGAGAATCACACCGTGTTGTTGATCGTCGATTTTCATTCTCCTTTGGATGGGAATGACTTAGGATTGACGGTTATGTTTGGGGCTTGGGGGTATGTTGCAGATACCCGAGCATAGTGCATTGAGTATGCATGAGGTGTTCGTGCTTAGGCAGGTATACCGGTGAGTATACGGATGCCAGTTATTGATTTCCTTCTGTCAAGCATAGAGTTATGCTATTTTAGGATGGTTAAATCTCTGATGAGAGATATGGAACACCTTGAGATTGGGAATCTCCATGGCACGATGATTATGAGGAATGATCGTGAAGTTAGTTGACTCCCTTGAGGAGGGATTTTCTTGTGAGGGTTAAGGTATTTCCCTTGTTGGTGTTTCCCTTCGAGTTATGCGATAGCCTTCCCAAGTTTGGATGGTTAAATCCGAGGATTTTCAAGGGATGGCAGGATTTTGGGATTTGTTGGGTGTCGCTGACGACACAAGTATTGAGGATGCAATGGGTTTATTGCATGTCCTTTCAGAATTTTTTTAAACTCTGTGGAGTCTCGGTTGTTATTTATGATCAGGACGTGATCCTTAGAACATCCGGAGGTGGACATCTTGTGAGATGTCTTTGTGAGAATCTGTGGCCGTGAGTTGCCCAATTAAGTTGCAATGAGGCGACTGCTCCTTCGATGGAGGAGGTTTGAAGTGGAAACCAGGTTTGGTATGTGTACACCGTGGTGTACTAGTGTTTCCCTCGTAACGATGTATGTTAGACATCGTAAGTCTTGGTAGAGATGTCATTGGATGATATCTACGATAGAATCAGGAGCGATTCGAATCCTTACAGTTTCAGTTAACTAACTGCTTTTGGATTATTAGCGTTGAGTTGTTCTGACGCTCTTTGACGTTATGATGGATTTGGAAGTCTATTCCACTCCAAAGTTTGACGAGGTCAACGTTCTTACGGTTGAGGTGTCATTCAGGATGCGTTCTTACTAGTTGTGTTAGAACTAAGGTGACTGTCCGATCTGCAGTCGTAAGTATCGGTTGTTTTGCAGTCATGAGGGACTGACTTTTGGAATGACCCGCATCGAGGTACGTTTTACCTCTTGGGTGATATGTTGGTATTGGTAAGTCGCCTTGTTTCAGAGTTGGTGCGAGGTAGGTACCCTTGCGTTTAGTTATACGATTCTGATATGGTCAAGAATCGAGGTTCTGGCTTCATGTTGTTGTGTAGCCTGGGTGTTATGTGATACACCAGTGCTAATTTCGAGGACAAAATTCTTTTAGTGGGGGATATTGTGATGACCAGGGATTATAGGTGTTAATCCCGTAGTGTTAATAATCCCTAAAGTGGTTTTACGTGGCGATTTGGAATTTAATCGAGGAGTTGGACTCGTTTAATTGGGTAGTTGGGATCGTTGGATCCAGAGGTTGAGATTGTATTCACATTACGGTGTAAAACCTAAGAGTTGGGTTTTTGATGTGTCTCGGGATCTCGGGTGCTGTGTGAGCACCGGTAGGGGGTTTTGGAGTTAGAGAGAGAATTTTTGAAAACAGATGATTTTTAAGGAATCATGATGTATTTGTGGGGCTATTAGTTTTTCGGGGTATTTTGCTATAAATACAAGTTGAACCCGAGATTTTAAGAAAATTCTCAATTTCAGCCCTTATTTCCTCTCTCTTTCCGTCTGCGCCCCATTCCCGATTTTCCCGCTGCTACAGTACCCCCGCCGCTTCAAACGCTTCGCCCGCCGCCGTCCCGCCGTCGTTCGGCGCGTGCGACCTGTCACCGGCGTCGTCTCGGCGAGGCGCTTCTTTCCCCTCCGTCAATTGAAGGTTTCGTCGCGTTTCTCGTTCGAATTTGGCTGGAATGCGTCGATCCCCAAAAGTTAGGGTTCATCGGATTTCGTCCGATTTTGCTTCCGATTTTCGTTGGGTAACGTTCCTTACCCCTTTTTCCATGTTTGTGATGTTTTTCCCTGCCTAATCGTGATTGTTGGTTCGAAATTATGTTCGAATTTTAGGGCTTGGAATTCGAAAATTTGGGGGTTTTTGGCAGGGGTATTAATTCGTACAATTGATCGATTATTGCATGTTTTAGGTGTTTTATGATGCTTGATTGTGATCGAATTGAGAAGCTATGGTTCGAATTTTGCCCTAATTTGGTGAGGGTTGATTTCGAATTTGGGGGTTTTGGCTATGGGTTGATGATTCATGTTAGGGATCGTTAATTGGTGGGGGTTTTGGCTATGGGTTTCGAATTCATATTATGGTGTTAATTGGGTTCGATTTGTGAGATTAAGGTTCGATTTTGTTGGGTATCCTTGAACAATTTTCGATATTGTCTCATTCGTTTCCCTCCCTGCCCCGGGTATTTTAAAAGGTTAATTGTCGTGTGTTGACAATAATTTGAGGGTTATAGGTGTGCTTGAGCATGGGTTACATGTTCGTAAATAATTGTGAATTATTTATCGTGTTAGCACATCGTTCCTCGGGGCATGGAACTCGAGCAAGGTTTGGCTCGGACTTCGGAGATATAAGGTACGTGCGACGTACGAGCATTACTACATATTAGAGCATTTGTGAATGCATAATGTATTTTGATTTTATTGAATAATCGTGCACGAGGATTATTTATATGTGTTGCATGAGGATTATTTATATGTGTTGAGAAACTATGAAGCGACCTAATCTTGATATCGCCATCAGGGGCGCACGTGACACTAGAGTAGTGTAACTCTCATAAGTTATATGGGGTACCTGATGTATATGACTATTGTAGGGCATTTGAGATGCCTGGGCATTTGAGATGCCTGAGAATGATCGTGGGATCATGTTTTCATTATAAGACATTTGAGATGTCTAGGTATAATGGAAAATTGGTAAAATAAATGCTAGGCATTTAATTTATTTATGATTAATAGCGAGGCTATGAAATCAGTGTTAGATATTGAGATATCTACTTTTGCATGAATGATGAACTTGGAATCATAATTATTGATATTCGAGAACTAGGCATGCAATGGGTTAAATCAATGTGTTGATTTACTGATTTATGAGATTTGATGAGTTTGATGATTGTGAGAACAGGGACAGTACACGGAATCCCGGATGAGGATGTTGCCATCCAGGGAGTATCATTTAAAATTCATTAATATTTACTTGTGTTGTAAATTATAAATTTCATTATTGTGATTATGAGATTTTGTGTATTGGTATGCTCACCCCGTTGGGGGCTGTCTCTGTTGGGGCAGGTGAACAGGTGCATCGATGGCTGTGGAGCTGAGCTCGAGCTGTTGATTGGATGTACTCATAGGATCGTGGTACCAGGGCTTGATGGAGCACGGTATCGTATAGAGTACTTATATACACCCGAGGTTATAGACACATTTATGATGCTCGCATGTGAGCACGGACATTCTCGTATATGGGTTGTATATAAAGGCATGAGCCTTCCTCTCTTTCATTATATGTTGCATGCAATTGTGGTAGAATTGCTAATGATATGAGAGTCGTTAGTGTATTATGTGGGTGTTGAGACCCATTTATGTCGTCATATGTGTGGCGTCTTCCCTGGCTGGGAATTTACTTGGTATTACTGCTTTCTGATGAGTATTATGTTTTCCCTGGCCGGGAATTATGTTATGTGTTGTGCTTCTATTTCGGGATAGCTCTATTTATGGGGAGACTCTGCCCAAATTTTTATAAAAGTCCACAATGTGAAAAGTGGCAAAAAGGGATGATATTGGGCGAACTTTGTGAGTCTATTTCGTTGTTAGACTGATGACCTTATAACATTGAGTGTTAAAGGAATTTTTTTGTAATTGCCATACAATGATAAAGTATCATCTGAGCTTCCCGATTGACTTTTATTGAAAGCATGTGCCACACATAGTGGTTAATACACTAATCAAGGATTAAGGGCTTGGGGTCCTTACATTGGATTTACAGTGTTGTGGGGTGTTAGTTGAATTTAATTGAATTAGTTGGGAATCATTTGGCAAGAAAATGTCGTCCAGAAAGAGATCAAAGCAGGCGGAAGCTTCCCAAAAGCAAAAGCAGGCGGAGGCCACTGTTTCTGAGCCAGGATATGATGAAAAGAAGTTTCTCAATGCCACAATTGCTGAATTATACCCCACCTACCATAAGAAACCCCTGAGCCGTGAAAGGGGAATGAGCATAGATAAATTGGAATGTCCTGTCATTAGGACAGTCCGGCGAAAAGGGTGGTTTCAATTCGTTCAGACACCGATTGATGCTGTTAGACCAGGGCACCAAGTAAGTGTTTATGTTCGAGGGAAGGATGTGTTGGTGGATCGAGCCGCAATCAACAATATTCACCGGATGCCTTTACTTCAAAACTGTGCATACCAATCTTTCAAGAGTAGCAGGATTGACTACGATGAGGTATTGACAGTTATTGGCAAGCCGGGAGTGGATTGGCAAAGGAATGATAAAGCAGAGCCACAGTTGGTTCTAAAGAAACATTTGAAGCCAGAGGCCCAAGCATGGTTTTCATTTGTCGCCTCGCGGGTCATGCCTTCGACCCACACTTCTGAGGTGACAAAAGACAGAGCGGTCCTGGTATATGCCATCCTCTCAGGGAAGGAAGTGGACTTCGGCGAGATCATTGCTGATCACATTGCTGAAATTGGGAGCAGCTCACCGACCTCCGCACTACCGTTTCCATCCACGATCACTGCTTTATGTCAGCGGTACGGAGTGACATGGGGGGAAGACGAGGAGCTACTTCCACCGAAGACACCGATCATTGTGGACACTCCACCACCTCCTACGGGCCGACGAAGACCTTCGGACACTACACAAGCTGGAGCATCATCCTCTGCTGCAGAACATACATGTGTTACTTTGGACTCTCTTCATAGGGATCTCCAAGATATTCGCCTGGAGCAGCAGAGCATTCACAGCATGCAGCGGGACATTCATAGCATGCAGAGAGCATTGCATATGGACCATGAGCAGGTAGCTCAGCGTCCGATGGAGTTCATGCACTATCAGAGTGCATGGAACAATGCCATGGCCCAGGGCTTTCCAAGTTTCCAGTTCCCGCCGGAGCCACATTTTGCACCTTATCAGCCGCATGCACCTCCACCTTCTGAGTACCCACCATTTCCGCCATATCAGGGCGAGGAGCACCACTACCCAGTCCCCCCTCCGGAGCATGATGAGGACGACGATCAGTCGATCGTCGTCATGGTATGTGTCTTTGCCTTTGCATTTATTTTTATTGTTCATTGAGGGCAATTCACATGCTAAGTTTGGGGGGGTTTTTGAGTATTTGTATATATCTTGTTTGTGCACATATTGCTACTTGTCTTGTTCCTTTTCCTAGCATGACTGCATGATGTTGAGACTAATTCGTCCTTGAGCATTACCAACAAAATTTTTTTTTTTATTGATTGAGTTATTCTTGAGAATTGATGAGTTGGAATTGCAACGGTAATACATGATGAAATTAATCCTCATCTAGATAGGAGTCATGGAAATGCTTAACTTGTTTGTATATATCCTTTGTTAACTACATGTCAAAACTGAGGAATAATTTGAGCACTTATTGAGTCATGATTGAGTGAAGTATGCATTGATTAAATTGAAAACTTGTGTTAACTATGATGAGTCTTGAGTATCTTAGATAACTCTACAGTTTAGTGAAAGCACTTTGAGGCGAAATTTATAATTAGGAACTAGACTTGGAGATGATTTAGGCGATCTTTGTACCGTTTGTGCCTTTCAAGCCTACCTTGTATACATTATTCCTTAGTGTCCCCTTTTGAGCCTTATTGAAAAAGAATGGAATATGCATTGCATATGATTAGACCCCCATTCGGCATTCTTGGCAAACTCATTATACCCACCTTGGTTTGAGCCTAAAAGAACAATTTCATCCATCCCTAGGAGAGTATAATGAATCTCATTCATTGCAGTAAATTGTTAGATGTTGAGAAGTTCATTGTGAAAGAAATGAAATTAACAAAAGAATGAGCAAAGAAAAAGAAAAGATGTAGAGAAAAAGCCTTGAAAAGAAAAGTTAAATAAGACCCAAAGTGGCCAAGGCTAGAAAATGTGAAGAGAAGCTCAATGTTTATGTGAGAAGATTTTGAACTGATTCTGTTATACTCTCTTCTTTGCTTCTATCCTACCTTTTCTTTGGAGCCGACACCAAAAGGCCTAACGTTAAAAGCTTTTAAAGTCCTGTTGATCCAAGTCTAGGGAATAATTACATTAGTGGAGAAGTGCTGGATAGTAAATTTGTAGAGTAATTCAAAGTAATCTTGACTAGGAGTTGATATGGCACATGTTGATTTTAAAGATATGTATGTAACTCATGTTTGACAATAGCACACACGCACGTTCCGATGTTGCGATGTATTGTTTAACTTAGGAGAAATTGCTTCTTGTTAAGTGTTGAAGGACTTCTATTGATGTGTAAGTAGGATTTCTGAGATTTTACGTATGTTGTAAAGATGATTCATGCTTAGTATCGAGTTTAACTTTTCTTTTTGAGCTTATTGCTTGCTCGAGGACGATCAAGTCTAAGTTTGGGGGAGTTGGTAGGCTTAGATTTTGAGTGTTTTTAACTGTAAATTCTTCCTACTTTCCGTTCTTTTTCCTGGATGATATTATGCTTTTTGGTGTTTATTCGTTTGTTTCAGAAAAATAGATCGGAAGTGGAAGAAATGAGCCAATATGAAGATAACGGGCGAAATCGAGGCGAAAAAGAACTGAAATTTAGGAAATGAAATTTTCGGAATCTCGATCGATCGAGATTTACTCTCGATCGATCGAGCCAGGCAGAAAGTGAGAATCAGAATTTTTGAAGGCTCGATCGATCGGTGGAAATCTCGATCGATCGAGCGAGGCAGTAACTTCGGAGCTGATTTTTTCAAATTCTCGATCGATCGGTGGAAATTCTCGATCGATCGAGCGAGACAGTGAGTTTCAAAAGCTGGCATGAACAGTGCACCGATCGATCGGTAGCAATTCACGATCGATCGAGACGCGAAATCCTGAAGATTTTATTTTCCTTTTTTATCGTGATTTTGGAGGGCTTTTAAGAGGGGATCTCTTCCACAGACAAAAAAGACACCAGAGCAGACCATTTCAGACGATTTTTAGGTCAAGGAGAGCCGCCCGAGCCGCCGCCCAACGCCGGAAAAGGAGATCCAATCTCCGTTCTTCGTCCAAGGTCGAGCCAATCTATTCCGGAGTGCAAGGAAGGAACAAGAGAAGAAATCACGGTGCAACGCACGGATTCATCCACCGTTTATCGTATTTCTAAACTTTAATTTATTTGATTTTCAATTCCATTTGATGTTTTTGAGGTCGAGAGACAATAAAACTCGTATGTATTTGATTTGAATTAAATTTAGTTTATATTATTGAGTTTTAGTTTCGTTGTGGTTGATTATTAATTCATTGGTATTTGAGTGCATTGATTGTTATTGTTCATAAATTAATCGCTTGTGTAGATCAAAGTCTAGCTAGCTTTGATTGAATTTGAGAGTTACAGCCGAAATCGAGAGATAACGTTGTAACACGCTCCATTAATTAATGATGTATGTTACGATTGAGATCGAGAGATGATATCGCATACGTGAGAACTTGAAATCGAGAGATTTAGAGTTATAAGGTTTTGATAATCTATGCAACTTTGAATTAGTAAATAGGTGCACGAGAGTGACTTATTCTAATTTATCGTTAGTTTCTTTACAGCTCGAGAGAGTGTATTGAATAATATCGAAAACCGTTCACCTTTAAAATCAATTGGTTGATAATTTGAGAATTCCATTGAATCATTAGAGATAACATAATTGAACGACGAGCTCGGTGATTTTCTTTAGTAACTTACCTTTGCATTTCCGGAACCATCATGTTCATTATTTCTAGTTTAAATCTTTATTCTTTAGTTTAATTTAGCTCTAGTTAATCAAACTTCTTAAATCATAGGCTAAATATAATTTTATTAATCTTATTTGGTACTTATACGTTAGTCCCTGTGGATTCGACAACCCATACTTAATTTTCACTATACTAAAACTTGACAACCGTGCACTTGCGGTAGAATCGCTTCACACCATTCTTTGAAATATCTTTTGTTTAAAAATAAAGCGGTCATGCATGATACTTGCTATAAATGGATAACGATATGCGCGGTAAATGGTATTTGCGTCAAATGGATTATACATTGGGAATTATATGGTGCCGCTTTTGAGCGAGCAAGGATTGGGATGTTGTCGCCGTTGAGCGACCATCGGTTATGACGCCGCTATTGTTGAGCGTGCGTGGGGTCGAAATGCCACTATTGTGGAGCGAGCTATGACATAGGAATATGGAGTCAATTGCTAAATATATGTGATTCTGTAGTATTCTATTTTGATGGTTTAATCGTATTTGGTTATAGAACTGGTATAGCAGGAATGGTTTTAATTGATCAATGAGATGATCAACTGGCTTTTGGGAATTTAATGGTTTGGTTATTTTGAGAACAGGGACAATACAAGGGATCCCGGATGAGGGTGTTACCATCCAGGGAGTATCATTTAAATTATGGCATTTACATTCTGTAAATTATGAATTGCAATGTTATGGTTATTTGATTGGTGGTATTGGTATGCTCACCCCGTGTGGGGGCTGTCTCTGTTGGGGCAGGTGTTACAGGTGTAGCAGCAGATTTGGAGTTGAGCTCGGGCTGTTGATTTGAGGTACTTCCAGGATCGAGGTACCAGAGCTGGTTGAATAAGTACATAGATCCAGTGTTGAGATCGAGCTGTGCTTGGGAGGTGCTTCCAGGATTGAAGTACCAGTAACGGTATCCGGTAGAGTGTTTTATACATCAGATACACGCTTATCCATTGGGTACTCTTATGTGAGTACATTTTACGTGTATATGGAATGTATCAATGGGCTACGGCTTCTCTCTGTTCATTATGGTTGCATGCAATTAATTATGGAATTGCTAAATGAACTAAGAGCATGTTAGTGTATTATGTGGGTGCATGTTATATGAATAATCTTGGTTGGGGAATCTGAATATTATGTGAATTGAATGCAAGAATTTTCTGGGTAGCATACGGTGTTGCACTTGCACATGGTTTTCCCCATGATGGTATAATTATATGCACTAATGGTATGGCTTAATACACTAATAACGGGTTAAGGGCACGGGGGTCCTTACATTAGTGGTATCAGAGCAGTGGTTAGCTCTTTGGGGCTGTTGAGGGCCTAGGAACATGTTAATGGGAATGAGAAGCACATACTTATGCATGATTGCTTATGTGCATTTATGATATGTGTTCATAATTGGAATATGCTATTGCTAACCATGGTGGTGGCAGGGTCTTATGAGACATGGACTATGCATTACGGTTGCATAGATATACATCGGAGTGATGATTTTAATGCTTTGCCGCTAAATGTTGGAGCGAGGTGCATGAAAATACACTCATGGCGATGTTTATGGGAATACGGGTTATGCATTACGGTTGCATGCACGTCGAAGCGATGATGCCGCTGTCGTGCCGAAACAATTATTGGAACACGGGATATGCATTACGGTTGCATGCGTGGCGTAGCGATGTAAATACTTGCCGCTGTCATACCGTAGCGATGAGAGAATATTTGCCACTAATATGAAGCGAAGAACACGGCCGCTGTCATATTAATAGCGAGGGATATTATTTTCAGCTGGTATTGTCGAAGCGAGGGGTATTTCCGCTGTCATGTAAAGCGAGGGGTATTTCCGCTGTCATGCCGGAACGATGGTAAATGCCGCTGTCGTGTCGAAGCGATGGTGAATGCCGCTGTCACGTCGAAGCGATGGTACCACAATCATGTCGAAGCGATGATGCCGCTGTCATGACGTAGCGATGCGATCGGGAACAAAGTACTACATGGGTGTGAGTACCTCTTGAGTCCGCGATTATTCCAGGTATTTTATTGGCGATGGTTCATGCCACCGGGTATTATATTGGCGATGGTTCATGCCGCCGGGTATTATATTGGCGATGGTTCATGCCGCCGGGTACTATATTGGCGATGGTTCATGCCGCCGGGTATTATATTGGCGATGGTTCATGGGTATTATATTGGCGATGGTTCATGCCGCCGGGTACTATATTGGCGATGGTTCATGCCGCCGGGTATTATATTGGCGATGGTTCATGCCGCCGGGTATTATATTGGCGATGGTTCATGCCGCCGGGTATTTTATTGGCGATGGTTCATGCCGCCAGGTATCATATAGCGATGGTACATTCTGCTACATCTATGACGATGCTTCATACCGCCGGATATTCTTTGGAGATGTTTTATGCCACTGATTCTATAGCGATGGATTATACCGCTATGTGTGTAGCACTGGATTATGCCGCCTACAAGCGATGGATGCTGCTTGTGTACCGCTGGTGAACGATGGATAAAGGTATTCCGCTATCTTGATAGCGATGAGGTATGGCATATTACTTTTGTTATCATTATTGTGGATATTATGTGTTGTTTTATACCGTCATATGTTTGACGATGAGATTATGAGTGTCGTGTATCGACGGGTACCGTCATGTGTTTGACGATGTTATTTGGGATGTCTATGTGGACGCGTGGCGTCGTTTTAGTGAATAATACATTCGTGTTTATGTATTTGGTTGTATGGTTGAGTGCCGATGGTGAGCACATGGTAGAGTTTGGGTCACTAGTTGACAAGACCTTTTTGCCGAGCAGGTTTGCTCGAGGGAGCATCGGGTGCATTGTACCGGTGTGTATACCGCATCATGTTGTGGAGGTAAATATTTGTCGAGCAATGATACCCTTGGGTATGCTCGTTGGATTGGATAGGGCCAAGTGATTGGTGGTAAGAGTAGTCATTGAGGAAACTACTCGCTCGTTGTTGTGATATGTGATAGGCATGGGCACACCCACCGTGAGGGTGTGGAATAAATCCTAATGGATTAGGATTGCATGGTAATTAAGCATGGACGCCGGGTTGTCCATTGTGCTTTGGTGTTTTAGAGATATGTTGGGCGATGACCCACAACTCTAATGGTTACGGTATGGTATACCGGGATGGAACGTGTGTCACGTTGATAGGTTGGTATGAGCCTATGGGGCCAGCGAATCGCTAGCCAGGTATTGTTGCAGTACTTTAGCGTGCTTGTGTTAGCCATTATAATGCTCGTTGGATTCGAGTTTGGTGAATCGTATGGTGATAAGATGAAGGTCATGGTAGACTCTTGTAGTCTCTATGTGGCATGGTATTTCAGGTAGGGAATACCTCACGGGGACGTTTATACGTCAAATGTTTTGAGAGACTTGCTTTGGGGCAGCTCAATTCTGTTGGGAATGCCAACGTGAGTGTCGTCAAGTCGTGGTTACCTCTGGTTGAGCATCCTTGCATATGGAATGCAATGGGAGTCACAATGGTTTGTGAGACAGTTAGTGGGGTGACACTACTATATTGATTTTTGTCTCTTGGAGAGTTTTGGATTGTACTGTCTTGGAGACAGCTTGCATCGGTCGTGGATTGTGAATCAGCCAGGGTAGGTATTACTGGTGTTGGGCCGAGTAATGGATTTCTTACCTCGGTGAGATGTTTGAGGAGACGTCTTCGGGGAGATGCTCGATTGTGGAGTACTATGGCATTAGTACAGAGCATTGTTTGGATGTGTATACATGGCGTATACGGATTTTTGATCGGGTATTGGTGGCATTGATGCACTACTCTAACCAGTTGTGTATTTCTGGGTTCCGGGATATGTTTCGGTACAAATATATCCAGGTCTTCCGAACGGTGGTTCGAGGATTGGAGGATCATGGATTCATGACTTTTCTTTGAGAGGAAGGCGGTATTATGATACCTACCGGTTGAATCTTTTGGGGGGATTCGTTATTTTGGTTCGTGTGGTGGTGATGTTGAAATCACACCCTTTGGTTTTGGTTTGTCAACCATCATTCTCCGTGGGGTGAGAATAATTGAGGTTTGACAGTTGGTTTTGGGATTTGGGTATGTTTGGAGATACCCGAGTCTATTGCATTGTGTATGCATGTTGTGATTTTTGTTTGGGCATGTATGCCGTGAGTGTATACGAATGCCAACGTTATTTTGTTCATTGTCGAACGCTGGGTTGTATGCTTGGTTTGGTGAATCTCAGGTGTGAGATTGTGGAACCTCGAGATCGGTAATCTCGATGGCACGATGCATTCTGATGAATGATCATGAGGGTTGTTTGACTTCCCCTTGAGGAGGGATTGTCGTGTTTCGATAGCCTCCCTGTTTTAGGATTGTTAAATCCCAGGATAGACAAGGGGTGGCCAGGACTCGGATTTGTTTGGTGTCGTGGTTGACACGCGTGGCGGGGATGCAAATTGATTGTTTTGCGTGACCTCTGTGGAACTTGCGACTTTGTGGAGTCTTGATGGTGTGTCGGGACCAAGATATGATTTCTTGGAACACACCGGTGTAAACGTCCTTGGTGATGTGTTTTGTGTGGATCAGTGACCGTGGGTAACCCGTCCGGATTGCAATTGGTGCAACTACCCCTTTGGAGGAGATGGACTGGGAAGCAGAAACTGAATTTTTCTGTGAGTATACTGTTTATACTAGTGGTTCCCATCATAACGATGCGTGTCAAGCATCGTGGGCAAGTGGTGAATATCATGGAATGATATCTATGTCAGAACCAAGGGAGATTTGGTTGATTTGAAATTGTAGGGTCTTCCTACCTTAACCTCATCTTAATACACAATTTATGGACTAAACAAGCATTAATAACGTCTTAGGGTTCAGATTGTAGCCTTGAGCAAAAGATTTCAGGCCAATAATGAAATTTCAACCTTAATTAATTACATTCTCAATACGAATGTTAAAGCGATAGAATTATACTACTACTAGAGTAGAGACTATCCAGAAATCCTGAATCCTAACATCTTTCATGCTCCTCATAGCTCACTGCCTCAACCCGGCCCTTAGTCCTTTAGTCCAAAGTGTACCTACAGGAACAACCCATCATGAGCATGTATATCGTTACTTAACATCATAAGGCATTGGCATATAAATAAATGCATGAAAATAATTGGTAACATATACTTCCTGGTTAATTGCATTAACCCTCTTTGGTTGTCCCTGTTTAATAGCCATGCATATAATCATTAATTTATAATATCATCATCATATAAGCATCATCATCTTATAAGCATCATCATCTTATAGCATCATCATCTTATAAACATCATCATCTTATAGCATCATCATCTTATAACATCATCTTATAGCATCATCATCTTATAAACATCATCATCTTATAACATCATCTTATAGCATCATCATCTTATAACATCATCATTTTATGACATCATCATCATATAGCATCATCATCGTATAGCATCATCATCATATGAGCATCGTCATCTTATAAATATAACAGTAATGTACAAAATCATAGTTAAGTAAACATGCGGTTTATTCGTCAGTTTCTTTTTGTTGACCCTGATTCACATTCGTGCATATGGGCATCTTACCCCATCGTATGGCATCTTACCGTATCATAACATCGTGTGGTATCTTACCACGTGGGCATCTTACCCTATCGTATGGCATCTTACCATATCATAATATCGTGTGGCATCTTACCACGTAATAACATCGTATGGCCTCTTACCATATGGGCATCTTACCCCGTGGCATCTTACCACATAATAACATTGTATGGCATCTTACCATATGGGCATCTTACCCCGTGGCATCTTACCACATAATAAAATCGCATGGCCTCTTACCATATGGGCATCTTACCATGTGGCATCTTACCACATAATAAAATCGCATGGCCTCTTACCATATGGGCATCTTACCCTGTGGCATCTTACCACATAATAAACATCGTATCACATCATCATAAACTTACTTATCATAAACATCATCATCATAACATCATCATCATAAACTTACTTATCATAAACATTATCATCATAACATCATCATCATAAACTTACTTATCATATCATCTTCACAAACATCATCATCTTAAACTTATTTATCACAATCATCATCATAAACATCATCATCATAAATACTTATGCAATCAATGCATAGTCAGAGTTAGGAGTGTGTTACCGTCCGATGCCCGTACGCTTCTTACGTACCTTAATTCCAAAAATGGAGAAGTTGTAGGACTTTATCTCCTTGAAGTCGTGGGTACCTGGGATGGTTCTACATAACCATACAAATTGATATTAGAAGCTAAATATAGTCCAATATCCAAAAATCCCACAAAAATATCGAAAATCCACATTTTCCCATTTTTGAACAGTGGCGATCGATCGCTCAAAACATGGCGATCGATCGCCAGATTTTTCACATAGCGGCGATCGATCGCTTAAAATGAGGCGATCGATCGCTTAAAATGAGGCGATCGATCGCCTTGATGTTCATTTCGCCACTGGACGTTGGCGATCGATCGCGCCATTTGAGGCGATCGATCGCCTATCCTCATTTTCGCGCACTGTCCCTCGGCGATCGATCGCTGCATTTGTGGCGATCGATCGCCACTACCAGTGGTCGCGATTTCACCATTTTCATGTGCATTTTCCAAGCTTATCTTCATACCTTTCAAAACCAAACTTCCCAACAATAGCAATAACATCATAACCCACTAAAACAAACATAAAACACTTCAAAATCATACCCCAAACATATATAACACATACCCAAAACAAACCCACATAAAACATCAAAAATTAACCATTTCAACACCAAACATCATAAAACTTTTAGGAATGGTTCCATACCTCTTGTAGGCTCCAAATCCTAGCAAAGATCACACAAACAAAGTTTTTGTGGAACTTTCCTTCTCCTCCTTTGGTGGATCTCGAAAATGGGAAGGGTTTAGGGTTGGGAAGTGATTTTGGGGATTTTTTAAAAAGTGAATGTTATAGAGGGGTTAAAGTGGTGGGTAAAGGATTAAAAGGGGTTGTCTTAACTTAAATTAAAAATTGTACCCCAAACTTAACATGATTTATAAAATACTCCAACATGGTATTTTAAAAGCATTTTACAAAAATGCTCTAAACTTCAACTAAAATCACATCTTCCTCATATTTAAAAATCGAAACAATTAAATCATGTTAACATCTTAATACCCAACACATAAATCCATTATCACATGATTCATCATATAAACATAATTAATGCTTTAATTGCAATTAATTAATTTCGGGGCATCACAGAAATTGTGGTGGAATGACTTCTGGGACGATTCACATCGAGGTATGTTGTTATCTTATGGGTTTGTGTGGATTTTGACGTTTGCTCTATTTTAGAACTTTGTGCGAGATTGGTGTTCTCGCAGTTGTTAATTCGATTCTAATGAGATCCAGAATCGGGCTCGTGGTTTTATTTTGGTTGGTGTAGCCTTGGTGTTACGTGGAGTACACCGGTGCAAATTTCGAGGACGAAATTTTATTAGTGGGGGATAATTGTGATGTCCTGGGATTATTGGTATTAATCCCGGAGGGTTATTAATCTTTAATAGATTTTTTTTATTGTGGCAATTAGGAATTAATTGTGGTTATATAATTCTTGTGGTGATAATTACTTATCTTGGTAAAAATGCTTAGTCACGTGGTATGGGTGACCTGGGGTGCATTTCGGGGTGCATGTTATACATGTTGGGTGTTTGGGTGTTATAATTTGTAATTTTGGTAAAGCATGATTTTAATGGTGATTTTGATGCATTGTAGTAAAATGCTTTTAAAATATCATGTTGAGGTATTTTATATATCATGCTTGTGTCTTGATACACATTTAAATCCCATACATGGCAAATGAGCCACTTGCACCTACTTTATATCCCATCACCCCTCTCTATCAATTTTGATGTCCATTCAACCCCATCCATTATCCAAAACCCCCATTTTCGTTTCTGCAACAAGAGAGGAGGAGAAAGCCTTGAAAAAGGGATCTTTTTGTGATTTCTTGCTAAAAACTTGGAGCTCAAGTGGTAAGCTTTCATTATGGTAAAGTTTTGTTGAGTTTTGGTTGGGCTTGTAGCTTGTTTTTGGGGTTATAAGGGTGGATCTTGGTCCAGCATGTTGTTTATGTTTGGGGGATGTATTTTAAGGTTGTTTTATAGTTTAGTGTTGTGTTGGATGGTTGATCTTGGTGGTGTGTGAGTTAGGGTGTTGTTGGAAGCTCATTCTTGGAGGTTTCTCGCGCATACAGGGCTGCTCGATCGATCCGAAAATATTTTCGATCGATCGAGCATGGCAGAATGTGTTTTGTGGCGTTGGAACAGTGGACCGATCGATCGGGATTTTGACCGATCGATCGGAGGGTGGTTCTCGATCGATCGAGATGAAATTTTGATCGATCGAGATGGCCAGTTTGTTGGTGCCTCTTTTGTTGTTTCTTGGCTCTTTTTGGGTGTCTTGCATGCTTCGCCCCGGGTTATTTTAAAAGGTTAATTGTCATGGATAGACAATATTTTTGGGGTATTATACATGCTTAGCCGGGAACTTTTATAATATGGTAATCGTCATAGATAGACGATATGTTTGGGAGTTTTGAACGTGCTTGGGCACATGGTTGCATGCTTATGCTTGATTGTGGGTTGTTTATGTGTTTTAGCACATGTTTCACGGAGCATGGAACTCAAGCCAGGCTTGACATGGACTACGTAATTCTAAGGTACGTATGACGTACGAGCATAGCCTATTATAATGTTGCAACTGTAAAATGCATGGTATGTGATAATTGCATTAAATGGGCATTGGAACACATGGTATGTGATAATTGCATTAAATGGGCATTGGAACACATGGTATGTGATAATTGCAATAAATGGGCATTGGAACACATGGTGTGTGATAATTGCATTATATGGACATTGAAATATGTGGCACGTGGTAATTGCATCGAATAGGTATTGAAATGCATGGTGCATGATACTTGCTATAAATGGATAACGATATGCGCGGTAAATGGTATTTGCGTCAAATGGATTATACATTGGGAATTATATGGTGCCGCTTTTGAGCGAGCAAGGATTGGGATGTTGTCGCCGTTGAGCGACCATCGGTTATGACGCCGCTATTGTTGAGCGTGCGTGGGGTCGAAATGCCGCTATTGTGGAGCGAGCTATGACATAGGAATATGGAGTCAATTGCTAAATATATGTGATTCTGTAGTATTCTATTTTGATGGTTTAATCGTATTTGGTTATGGAACTGGTATAGCAGGAATGGTTTTAATTGATCAATGAGATGATCAACTGGCTTTTGGGAATTTAATGGTTTGGTTATTTTGAGAACAGGGACAATAAGGGATCCGGGATGAGGGTGTTACCATCCAGGGAGTATCATTTAAATTATGGCATTTACATTCTGTAAATTATGAATTGCAATGTTATGGTTATTTGATTGGTGGTATTGGTATGCTCACCCCGTGTGGGGGCTGTCTCTGTTGGGGCAGGTGTTACAGGTGTAGCAGCAGATTTGGAGTTGAGCTCGGGCTGTTGATTTGAGGTACTTCCAGGATCGAGGTACCAGAGCTGGTTGAATAAGTACATAGATCCAGTGTTGAGATCGAGCTGTGCTTGGGAGGTGCTTCCAGGATTGAAGTACCAGTAACGGTATCCGGTAGAGTGTTTTATACATCAGATACACGCTTATCCATTGGGTACTCTTATGTGAGTACATTTTACGTGTATATGGAATGTATCAATGGGCTACGGCTTCTCTCTGTTCATTATGGTTGCATGCAATTAATTATGGAATTGCTAAATGAACTAAGAGCATGTTAGTGTATTATGTGGGTGCATGTTATATGTATAATCTTGGTTGGGGAATCTGAATATTATGTGAATTGAATGCAAGAAATTTTCTGGGTAGCATACGGTGTTGCACTTTCACATGGTTTTCCCCATGATGGTATGATTATATGCACTACTTGTATGGCTTAATACACTAATAACGTGTTAAGGACACGGGGGTCCTTACAACAGGTACGTCATGTACTACGGCATTTTGGGATGGTAAGCTCGAACTCGTTGAACGATGCTGCTTCCCAGAGTGTGGTTGGAGTATGGGATGAAGGCATGCATTATTTATGCATTTAATTGGTATTCAATTATTTGTTGCTCGTATGTGAGCATCTGGATGCATGGAAATGGATTGTATAAGGGTGTTGAAGCCCATTTTCTTAGTATTGTGTTTTCCTTGGCTGGGAACTTACTTAGGGTTTTGGTTTCTTTTAAGTATTGTGTTTTTCCCTGGCTGTGAGTTATTTGGTGATGTGTTTCATTTTTGGATAGCTCAATTTATGGGGAGACTCTGCCCAAAATTTTATAAAACCCATAAGGTAAAAGTGGTGCAATGGTGATGATAATGGGTGAACCTTGAGTCTTATTGTTGGTAGAAGTGATCATTCCATGCTGAGTATTATTTATGTCATGGAGAATATGTGAAGCATGTAATGATTCTTTTATAGAATGAAATTTTATTTATACTCATACGACGTCATAAATGCACTTATGACGAGTTAAGAGGTTGGGGCCTTGTAGAAATGATTAACTGACTTTGGGGATTTGATGGTTTGGCGATTGTGAGAATAGGAACAGCTAGGGGGATCCCATATGGTGACGATATTATACAGGGAGTATCTTTAAAGTTTACAGCTTTATAGTATGTAAATTATGAATTGTGTTATTACTGTTATTGAGATGGTGGTATTGGTATGCTCACCCCGTGTGGGGGCTGTCTCTGTTGGGGCAGGTCACTAGTTAGATATGTGATCAGATGTGAACTACATTTTATACAAGCTGAACGTGCTGATTTTATTGAATTTGCTTCGTCTATACAACCCATGTTTAAACATATTTCTAGGCACACACTAAAAAGAAATTGTATGGAAGTATTTGTTGAATATAGAGTTTCAACATCTTTCTAGTTTGCCTTGTAGGGTTAGTTTAACAACTGATATTTGGACAAATGTAAATTCTGATTCATATCTTGTTGTCACTCATTGGATTGATGATAATTGGTGTATGCAAAAAAGGATTTTATCTTTAGATGAGTTAGACTGTGCACATACTAGTTATGTAATTGTTAAATATGTATTCAACACTTGTAGACATTATGGAATTCAGGATAAGGTATTTTCAATCACATTAGACAATGCTGCGAATAACAATGTTGCGATGCGTGATTTAAAGACCTATCTTAAACCAATGCTTGATGGTATATTTTTTCATGTTAGATGTGCATGTCATGTGATTAATTTGGTTGTTAAGTTGGTTATGAAGACAATCACTCAGCATGTATTGAGAAATGAAATACTTCGCTAAATGGTTACGCACGAGCCGTGTTAAGCGTGATTGGAAACATTATTTTCTTTTTCCATCACCAATAGAAACTAGGTGGAATTCGTTGTACAATATGTTGAATGCTATGTTACCTTACAAAGATATTTTAACTCCATTTTATAATTCATATCAATTGTCTGATAGCGATGAAAGTATTTATTTGACTAATGAGGATTGGGAATTTGTTGAAAATTGTGTATCATTCTTAGGTACTTTCAAAGAAGCGACGGAACATTTCTCTGGTGTTACTTATCCAACTTCCGTTTATTTTCTTCCTTTAGTATTTAACATGTTTGATAAATTTATAGAATTTAGAGATGACTATGACTTGCATGCTTTTGTTAGTGCAATGGAAACTAAATTTATAAAGTATTGGGAACAAATCCCACCTGTGCACTGCATCGCAACATTGCTAGATCCTAGTCAATGTTTATCTTCATTTGAGGTATTTTTTGAATATTATGCTAAATTTTTGGGGAAGGTTGTTGACGATCAAAAGACGTCTACAATGCAATCTCTCCAAAATATGTTTCAATTGTATTATAATCAACAGGCAAGTGAATCATTGCAACAAAGGCCTGTTGAAGAACAAACCCCAAGCTCAATCTAAAGGTGGGTGCATCAATTTTCTTAGAATGCTGGGCAGGAAAAAACTTAAGGGAAAAGGACCTTCTACTAGCACGTCGACTGAGTTGCAAATTTATCTGAATTATCAATTTCTAACCGAAGACAACTTCGACGTCTTACAATGGTGGAAGTCCAATGCAACACAATTCCCTATCTTAACCAAAATGGCTAGAGACGTGTATGTTGTACAAGCTTCAAGCGTCGCTTCTGAATCAGCATTCTAAACATGCGGCCGTATTATTGGAGACTACAGAAGTAGTCTATCAGCTGATCGTTATGCATGCTCACGTTACTTAAAGATTGGTTTGAAGCAGAATGTAAAAATAGAAGAGATGGGACGGTTGACGAATTCGTAAATCATTATGACGAGCAAGAAGAAGAGAACGCCAAAACAATACTTATTAATTATGAAGACTGCTAAGTACTAAATATTAATATTTTTTTATTTAGATTTTCAATTGTCATGTCTTTACAATTATTTGTACGCATCTATATTATGAAATAAAGAAGAAATATATTGAATTTGTGATGAACATCATTGAGGAAACATTTACAATATAAAAAAAAAAATTCGAAAAATCGTTAAGGAACCGGACCGAACCGGAACCAGTTGGAACCGGAACCGGTTCGATCCGATTCCTTAACGGACCGGACCGGTTCCGACCATAACGGGCCCGGAAGCGGCCGGTTCCGGTCCGGACCGGACCGGTTCACCCCGATATGCAGCCCTAGGCAGGTGGAATAGGTACAACAGTGGCTCCGGAGTTGAGTTTTAGCTGTTGATTGGAGGTGCTTCCAGGGCCGAGGTACCAGTATCGGTATTGAGTAGGGCGCTTTATACATTAGATACACATTCACACATTCAATGCTCGCATGTTAGCACTATTATATGTGTATATGGTTTGTATAAAAGTTACTAGAGTTCTCTTTTCATATATGGTTGCATGCAATTAATTATGGAGTAATGCATGATGAATTGAGAACGTGTTAGTGTATTATGAGGTGTATATTCATGCTAGTGGGACGGTATTGAGAATTGAATATTAAGTGGATTATTGTCGAAATTTTATAGATGGTATATACAGGATTTCCTTAATGTTATGAAAGCATGCACAATTAGTTGTGAAAATACACTAATAGCTTGTTAAGGGAACGGGGTCGTTACACATCATGATATGAATATATGAATTGTGCTTGCATTACTATACAAATTTATGGACCTTTGCATAGAGACAATTTACCCACTGCCACATTCTAATGAATGGAACATACCTGGTGACATTAGTTCTATGATTGGCCTACCTCTTGAGTTTATAGTGTTCAAAGGAAGAGCAAAGGAAAAAAGAATTCCTTCCATTGGAGAATTTACAAGCAGAAAGAAGAAATCAACAGTTTAAGATAAATATTTAAATTTTATTGTAATTGTTTTTTAGAGAGATATGTTAGCATAAATGCCCTACAAGCCAATCGTTGGCCCAATGGGCTTTATATTAACCCTGGCCCAGTTAGCTGATTACAACTATAAATATGACATATATATCTCTAGGGTTAAGAAGTTTGTCCTCTCTATTCACACTCTCATAGAAAATCCGACATCACACTAGCACTGGTGTTGTGCTTGTAGATCTGGTCAGGTTGGTTGGACTCGAGGGTGACCGCTATCAGATTCACATCGGTGAATGGTAATTCCTTTTCGTGCATTAATATTCGATATTTGCATGTTAATATATGAATCAGGCGCGATCGACCGTCCCCGGGTCAGATCTGTTATTGTATTATTTCCGCTGCGTTTGGATCTGGCGCCGGGGTATGGAAACCCAACAGTGGTATCAGAGCCAGGTTGCGCTTTGATTCATATATTCAATAATTAATTTTTATTAGATCGTTTCCCATCGATTCTAATCGTGTTTGAGTTTTCAAAAATCTGGATTTCGGAAAACATAGAAAATTGGAATAAAATGAGTTTTAATCCGGACCCAAAAACCGACCGGAAAGTGTTTCCGGCCTCTCTCAGGCGCGCTAGACGGCGGCCATGGCGGAAGACGGCAGCACGAAACTGGTTCCTCATCTGGACGGCCATGGTTTCTGCAATTGTTGCAGACGTAAACCAAGACCTCCATGGAAGCCGATCAGTACAAAATCGTGACCTATAATCTGCTTAAACTTCTGAATCGAGAAGCAACGAAAATCGCAACCTATTTTCGGAAATTGTTTCCGGAAACCTGTGACTGCCACCGCGTGTTGGTTGAAACGGGAAGCCGTCGGCGTGAGGCTGCGGCGAGAGGAGGCGGCGGCGGCTGCTGCTACAGGGTGAGGGCTAGGGTTTCAACTTTATTGGAAGGGATGATGAATAGTAACCCTAGGGACCAAAATGCAATTTTCAAAATTTTTAATTAAATTTTTTTTTTTTTATTAAATCCGAAATATTGGGATATTTTTTGGGTTGAAATTGCATTATTTAATTTTTGGATCCAAATTGTTTGGAGTCCATAAAATTTTTTTGGGTCATTTTAGATGTTTTATCCGGATATTATTTTTGAAATAATAAATCATAATACTTAATTTATTAAAAATGTGATTTTTAATTTATTAAGTGTAAAATTGAGATTTTACATTCAGTTGAAAATTTAATTAATTGAAAATTTAATGAAAATGTTTCATTTAATTTGTTAATTTTATTTTTGGCTAATATTATGATTTGAGGTAAAATAGTGATTTTACCAAGTAATTGAAATTTAATTAATTAGAAATTAAATGAAAGTGTTTCATTTAGTTTGTTAATTTTATTTTCGATTAATATGATTTAAAGGTAAAATAGAGATTTTACCAATTAATTGAAATTTAATTAATTAGAAATTAAATAAAATGGTTTTATTTAATTTGTTAATTTTATTTTCAATTTATGATGCGATTAGTGGGGAAACGATAGAATAAATTAATTATTGTGCTCTAATTACATGTGATGTGATTAGTACAATTACATATGATGTAATTGATTTTTTTAATGTTTAATTACATATATTGTGATTGCATGATGGATGATTACGGGCCTTGACCAATGTGTTTAGGTGAATGTTTAGTTTTTAATGTTTCATTATAATTGTGATTTTGGTTTTCAGGCCTGCGAGCTTGCTCTCTCTATTTTCTGATGTATCCCACCCCGGATTTGTATCCCTATTCTCTTGTTTGCACGATTTACATGTAAAATCATTAGAATTAGTGGGAGATAAAGATTGAAGATGGAGCACCAAGAATCAAGACATGTATAATGGAAGCAAAAATGTAATAGGATTGCATTGCATACCTGCATCACCTTAGAGAGACTTGTGATCCACGTATGGCTCACGTGGATCAATTAGGAAAAGGCCGTACTCTTCCCCTCTTTAATTTTGACCAGGATCCGTGTACGACTTTCCTGCTTACTCGTCCTCCATTAGAGCGCTTGGCAAAGTATCACTGATGTTTCCTGCCTACTCGTCGGACCGACTTGCGAACACCCCCCCTTTGGGTGCGAGCAACCCACTTGCTCGTCCATTCCTCTTGGACCCGCCAGTGCAGTGAGAGCGCTTGGCAACCAATGCAGTGTGCACACAACCTGGCTCTGATACCATTTGTCACGGGCTCAGAGTTTTGGCGCAGACGACAACCCGTGCGGCGACCCCGGATCCCCTTAACTCCGAGGTTAAGCCTTATTCCATCTCCGATGCCTACTGGTTTCGCCCTCCCATGGGCTCATCAGGGAAGCGGGAACAGCTCCCAACCAGTCTAGTGTCTTGCTGGTTGGTTATAACGTGGGATTACAGGATTGCGGGACGGCTCATAAGAGTCGAGTACGTGTCTTAGATGTTCGTCCGTCTTGAGTTAGGCATGCCGACCCAATTGAGTTTGGGGAGCTTGTCGCTGGTCTTGGACCTGACTAGGACGGAAGGGCGAGCATTCTAGACACTAGACTGGTTGGGAGCTGTTCCCGCTTCCCTGATGAGCCCATGGGAGGGCGAAACCAGTAGGCATCGGAGATGGAATAAGGCTTAACCTCGGAGTTATGGGGATCCGGGGTCGCCGCACGGGTTGTCGTCTGCGCCAAAACTCTGAGCCCGTGACAAATGGTATCAGAGCCAGGTTGTGTGCACACTGCATTGGTTGCCAAGCGCTCTCACTGCACTGGCGGGTCCAAGAGGAATGGACGAGCAAGTGGGTTGCTCGCACCCAAAGGGGGGGTGTTCGCAAGTCGGTCCGACGAGTAGGCAGGAAACATCAGTGATACTTTGCCAAGCGCTCTAATGGAGGACGAGTAAGCAGGAAAGTCGTACACGGATCCTGGTCAAAATTAAAGAGGGGAAGAGTACTCCCCCATGCACGAGGGCGTGCATGGATTGAGTGGGGGAGAATGTCACGCACCAAATATCGTGACACGCAGACATGCGCGAGATGCTTGCTGGTTGGTTATAACGTGGTATTACGGGATTGCGGGACGGCTCATAAGAGTCGAGTACGTGTCTTAGATGTTCGTCCGTCTTGAGTTAGGCATGCCGACCCAATTGAGTTTGGGGAGCTTGTCGCTGGTCTTGGACCTGACTAGGACGGAAGGGCGAGCATTCTAGACACTAGACTGGTTGGGAGCTGTTCCCGCTTCCCTGATGAGCCCATGGGAGGGCGAAACCAGTAGGCATCGGAGATGGAATAAGGCTTAACCTCGGAGTTAAGGGGATCCGGGGTCGCCGCACGGGTTGTCGTCTGCGCCAAAACTCTGAGCCCGTGACAAATGGTATCAGAGCCAGGTTGTGTGCACACTGCATTGGTTGCCAAGCGCTCTCACTGCACTGGCGGGTCCAAGAGGAATGGACGAGCAAGTGGGTTGCTCGCACCCAAAGGGGGGGTGTTCGCAAGTCGGTCCGACGAGTAGGCAGGAAACATCAGTGATACTTTGCCAAGCGCTCTAATGGAGGACGAGTAAGCAGGAAAGTCGTACACGGATCCTGGTCAAAATTAAAGAGGGGAAGAGTACTCCCCCATGCACGAGGGCGTGCATGGATTGAGTGGGGGAGAATGTCACGCACCAAATATCGTGACACGCAGACATGCGCGAGATGCTTGCTGGTTGGTTATAACGTGGGATTACAGGATTGCGGGACGGCTCATAAGAGTCGAGTACGTGTCTTAGATGTTCGTCCGTCTTGAGTTAGGCATGCCGACCCTATTGAGTTTGGGGAGCTTGTGTCCTACTGTAAGTTTGCTGATTTTATCTGCACATTGCGTGACTTGCAGAAGCTTTTTGGTCATCTTAACGTTCGATTCAGTCTTCGACTTATAAAGATGATTTGTAGAACTTTTTCTTATCATTCCTGAATCGTTCCATTTCGATAAGCAAGGTTATGGTAAATATACCACAACTGCTCTAATCTATCAGTTGTTGTTTCAGCTTTGCACCAGCAAGATCTTGCAGACATGTTTTTTCATGTAAACCTTCAAATTAGGTCTGTTGGCCTGAGATAAAACTTGTAAATTGAGTTGGCTTGAGTTGGCTATCCAGCCCCTTTGGAATCAGGTCGTTTCGATATCTGAGCTATGAGATATGATCGATTTATTCAGCAGTGCTCCTAATCATGACCTATCCATTGCACACTTGATGAAATATGTTAGCAACACGATAACAATTTTGTTAACTTCAAAACAAGATTATTCGGATTTCAAAAACCCAACAATGTAGTATTCATACAGATTTTCTGCACTAATTTTGTAAGGAATATAATTAAAAAATAAATATTAGAGATTATCCAACTAATTAATCATATCCTAATCATAATCTTTAAGTCTAATCCTACTTGAATTAAGATAATTGAACTCCTAATATGATTCTACTTCTTCTCCCGTTGCATGCAACAATACTTGGGCCACAATTAATTCGACTCTTTCTACATATATATATATATATATATATATATATATATATATATATATATATAGCTGTTTTAGATTCGTATTCATGATTCAAGAAAACTGATAAGAATCAACAAGATGTATAAGAAGGTATTGATTAGCGGCTTGAAAAATTTAGCCTCAATTTGAAAAAATAACCTCATCTTTTTAACTCATGTACTTTTACCTTTTTTAAAATACATTTGTGATTAACCTGCTCTAGCTCAATTTGAAAAATAACCTCATCTTTTCATTCATGTATTTTTTAACTTTACCATTTGTAAGGACCCCATATACTTAACCCTTGATTAGTGTATTGATCATTATGTGTGGCACATGCTTTCCATAAAATCATTCGGGAAACTCAGATGATACTTTACCATTGAATGGCAATTACAAAGTTTTCTTTAACATACAATGTTATAAGTTCATCATCCTAACAACAAGAGACTCATAGAGTTCGCCCATTACATCACTTTTTACATTGTGGACTTTTATAAAAATTTGGGCAGAGTCTCCCCATAAATAGAGCTATCCCGAAATAAAAGTACAACACATAACATAATTCCCGGCCAGGGAAAACATAATACTCATCAGAATGCAACAATATCAAGTAAATTCCCAGCCAGGGAAGACACCACACATATGGCAACAAAAGTGGGTTTCAACACCCACAATACACCAATGACTCTCATAAACTTTAGCAATTCTACCTCTAATTGCATGCAACATAGAATGAAAGAGAGAAAGGCTCATGCCTTTATATACAACCCATAAACAAGTATAATCGTGCTCACATGCGAGCATCATAAATATGTGTATAACCATCATGGGTATATATATATATAGGTACTCTATACGATACCGTGCTCCATCAAGCCCTGGTACCACGATCCTGAGAGTACATCCAATCAACAGCTCGAGCTCATCTCCAAAGCCATCGATGTACCTGTTCACCTGCCCCCAACAGAGACAGCCCCCAACGGGGTGAGCATACCAATTCCACAATTTCATAATCATAATGACATAATACATAATTTACGAAAATGTAAATATTGTGGAACATATGTGACACTTCCTGGATGGTATCATCCTCATCCTAGCGTACCCCTGTAATAACCTTGTTCTCAAAACAGATAAATCATCAAATCCTGAATATGCAGTTAATCATCATATTGGTTAACCCTAACCAGTTTCGAATTAACAACATTTCATAACATCTTTCTTTATCTAGCAAATATCGTAATTCTAGATATCATATTGAGATTTCCTTAACTTCCGATACTAGTTAATCACTTCTCTGATTAACTACGTCTCTGTTCCTATTCATTACCAATAGGGAATAAAATACAGATATCCTAGATATCTAATCAATACCACATTTTCATTTCTTACTTCAAAGTAGCGTCATACTACTGGTGTTCGCTCCGTAGCGACCACACCCATCATTTGCTCGCTTCATAGCGGCACCAAGCATTTCACCATGTGAATCAAAATAACGTAACCAAGTCCCGGTGCCATCATAGTAAAACATTTCATGTATTTTAAATCATGCATCATACTTATAAAACATCGTTTAAGCTATGCTCGTACGCTAAACGTACCTTAAATCCTCGAAGTCCGAGCCAAACCTTGCTCGAGTTCCATGTCCCGAGGAATGATGTGCTAACACGATAAATAATTCACAATTATTTACGAACATGCAACCCATGCTCAAGCACACACATATCCCTCAAAATATTGTCAACACACGACAATTAACCTTTAAAAAGACCCGGGGCTGGGTACATGCAGGGAGGGAACAAATGAGACAATATCGAAAATTGTTCAAGAACACCCTACAAATTTTCGAACCCTTATCTCACAAATCGAACCCAATTAAACACCATAAATCATCTAAAAAATGTGAATTAAACCATCAATAGCAAGAATCATCATCCTTGCCAAAAACCCCCAAATTTTCGAACTCAAGCCCTTAAATTCGAACCCAATAAGCATCAATAATACATCTAAAACATGTAATAATCGATCACTAACAAGAATCGTCACACCCCTGCCAAAGATCACAATTTTCGAACCCACTTCACCCACACATCCAAAAATTCGAACCAAAACCAACGAAATTCGAAATAAATTCGAGCCAATAAATCACAATTAGGCAGGGAATTACATCTATATAGTCTGGTACCTTGCAACTAATCAAACAAATCATCTATCCTTGGAAGAGGATACTTGTTCTTCACTGTGGCCTTATTCAGTTGCCGGTAATCGATGCACAACCGCATCGAACCATCCTTCTTCTTTACAAAGAGAATCGGTGCGCCCCATGGCGATACGCTAGGGCGTATATATCCTTTGTCAAGGAGTTCATGTAACTGCTCCTTCAATTCTCTTAACTCCGCCGGTGCCATCCTGTAAGGTGCACGAGATAGCGGACGTCCCCGGTAATAACTCAATCCCAAACTCGACTTCTCTAGCCGATGGGAATCAGGGAATCTCCTCCGGGAACTGTGATGACCTGAGATTAGGGATGTTAATCCCGGAGTGTTAATAACCCCTAAAGTGGTTTTACGTGGCAAATTGGAGTTTAATCGAGGTGTTGGGCCTTCTGGGCTCGTCTATTTGAGTAATTGGGATCGTTGGATCCCGAGGTTGAGATCGTATTCTCATTTCGGTGAAAACCTGTGAGTTGGGTTTTTAGTGTGACTCGGAATCTCGGGTGCTTGGTGTGGGCACCGGTAGGGGGTTTTGGAGTTAGAGAGGGAATTTTTGAAAACAGATGATTTTTAATGAATCATGATGTATTTGTGGGGCTATTAGTATTTCGGGGTATTTTTGCTATAAATACCAGTTGAACCCGAGATTTTAATTATCGGAACCATTTCTCCTCACCCGTTTCTCTCTCCTCGCCCGCGGCCATTCCCGATCCCCTTTGACCCCCGCGCACAAAAGTGCTTCGCCCGCCGGCGTCCGGCCGCCGTTCGGCGCGTCCGACCCGCCGCCAGCTTCGTCTCTTCCAGGCGCTCCTCCCCATACCAACAATTCAAAGTTTGGTCGCGATTTGAGCTCGGATTTGCCTGAAAAGCGCTAGGGTTCGAAACTGGTTCTGTCCGATTTTTGTGGCTCGATTTTGGTACGATTTTTGGGGCTTTTATTCTGGTGTTTTTGGGGCGTTTTTGAGCTGATATTGAGTCGATAATTTCAGACTTTTATGTTTCGAAAATATTTGTTGCATTTGGTTCGAATTTCAGCGCTGTTTTCGTGAGTTAGGGTTCGAAATTGGGGTTTATGTTCGAATTTTGGGGGTTTTTGGCTTGGGGATGATGATTCTTGTTGTTGATCGATTAATTCATGTTTAGATAAATTATAGTGATTATTTGAGTTCGAATTGTTATGATAGGGTTCGAATTATTGAAGGTGTTCTTGAGCAATTTTTGATAATGGTTGATTGTCGTGTGTTGACAATATTTTTGAGGGTTATGGGTGTGCTTGAGCATGGGTTGCATGTTCGTAATTAATTGTGAATTAATTTATCGTGTTAGCACATCGTTCCTCGGAGCATGGAACTCGAGCAAGGTTTGGCTCGGACTTCGGAAATTGTGATGCCCCGAAATTAATTAATTGCAAGTAAGGCATTAATTATGTTTATATGATGTATCATGTGTTGATGGATTTATGTGTTGGGTATTAAGATGTTAACATGATTTAATTGTGTTAATTATTAAATATGAGGAGGATGTGATTTTAGATGAAGTTTGGAACATTTTTGTAAAATACTTTTAAAATACTATGTTGGAGCATTTTATACATCATGTTAAGTTTGGGGTACAATTTTTAATTAAGTTAAAGCAACCCCTTTTTAAATCCTCTACCCATCACTTTAACCCCCACTTTACCTTTCACCTTTTAAAAATCCCCAAAATCACTTCCCAACCCCAAACCCTACCCATTTTCGAGTTCCACCAAAGGAGGAGAAAGAAGGTTCCACAAAAACTTTGTTTGTGTGATCTTTGCTAGGATTTGGAGCCTACAAGAGGTATGGAACCATTCCTATAAGTTTTATGATGTTTGGTGTTGAAATGGGTTAAGTTTTTGATGTTTTATGTGGGTTTGTTTGGGTATGTGTTGTTTATGGTTGGGGTATGATTTTCGAAGTGTTTTATGTGGGTTTTAGTGGGTTATGATGTTATTGAAGTTGTGAGGAAGTTTGGTTTTGGGTGGCATGAGGAGGAGCTTGAAAAATGAGCATTAATGGCGAAATTTCGGAGTACAGCACTCGGCGATCGATCGCCCGTTCTTGGTGATCGATTGCGAGCCTCCAGTGTCCGCCAGTAGCATTTGGCGATCGATCGCCACTCTTGGGCGATCGATCGACGAGGCTGGCGATCGATCGCGCCAAAAGTGGCGAGCGATCGCCAAGAAGAGAATTTTTGCCCCTCGTCCAGTGTGATCTCGCGATCGATCGCGCCTGGGCAGCGATCGATCGCGAGCTGTAAAAAGGTGGATTTTTTATATTTATGTGGGATTTTTGGATATTGGACTATGTTTAGCTTCTAATATCAATTTGTATGGTTATGTAGAACCATCCCAGGTGCCCACGACTTCAAGGAGATAAAGTCCCCCGACTTCTCCATTTTGGGAATTAAGGTACGTAAGAGACGTACGAGCATCGGACGGTAAACCATACCCTTACATATTATGATGATGTTACGATGATGATGTTTATGATGATGCTTATGATGATGTTTATGATGAAGATGTTTATGATGATGTTTACGATGATGATGGTTATGATGATATTTATGATGATGTTACGATGATGATGTTTATGATGACGTTATGATGAAGATGTTTATGATGATGTTATGATGATGATGTTTATGATGACGTTTATGATGATGAAGTTTATGATAAGGTCATACAACGTGTATGATTGGGTAAGACGCCCGCGTGGTAAGATGCCACCCAAAGTATATGATTGGGTAAGATGCCCCGTGGTAAGAGGCCACGCAATGTTTATGACATGGTAAGACGCCATATGATTGGGTAAGATGCCCATGTGGTAAGATGCCACACGATGATTATGATATGGTAAGGTGCCATACAATGGGGTAAGACGCCCTAATATATGAATAAGAGTCAGGGATAACAAAGGAAGTCGAAGGACGACCAATAACCTTTACTTAACTAAGATGTTATGCATTATTGTATGCTTTTATATAATGTTAAGTAAATATGTGTATGCTCACGATGTGTTATCCCTGTAGGTACACTTTTGAACCAAGGGCCTAGGGTCGGGTTGAGGAGATGAGCTAAAAGGAGCAAGATGAACGTAGGATGCAGGATTTTGATAGTCTCTACTCTAGGAGTAGTGCTTAACATTCATTATTGGGAATGTAATTAAATAGCTTTTGGAAATTTTATTTTGGCCTGTAATCTTCTTAGCTCAAACTACAACCGGAACCCTTAAGAGGTTTTAAATGCATGTTCTATCCAATTTATGTGTACTATATGAAGTTAAGGTAGGAAGACCCTACATTAGTGGTATCAGAGCAGTGGTTAGATAACCCGGGAATGAGTGAAGGGTAGCCTTAGCAATAAGTTAGCTAGGTGCTTACTTTCGAACATGTTTTGTGCATAAGTTGCATATGAAGTATATGATGTTGTGCTAACATGTTTTGTTTTTCTAACGAAGTCTTATACGAACTGCTTTTGGATCTTGTTGTTAACCCTTGTGTTGCAGTATGGCAGCAAATGTGGAGGTAGGTGACGCAGTGAGCGTCAATGCATGTGCGGGGCGTACGAATCCCCTACCCCCGCCAGCTTTTGATGATGAGCCGGCCGAACAACAGTTGTTGCCAGGGGAGCTAAGCTTAACTCAGTTTCTTGCTTACCGACCCCCAACCTTTGAAGGAACCGAAACAGGGGAACGAGCTGAGGAATGGTTAGAAAGAATAGAGCAGATCTTTGTGGCAGCCCCATGTGCGAAGACAGCATGGATACGGTTAGCAGAGTTCCAATTGGCCAAGAAGGCGCTAATGTGGTGGAAGACCACTGTGGTAGAGCAAGAGGCTCAAGGTCATGAAGTTAACTGGAAAATGTTTCGAACTCGCTTTCTGAACCGTTATTTCTCGGCTGCAGCACGACAGGCTAAGGAAGATGAATTCACTCACCTCAAGCAAGGTAATATGTCAGTGTCAGATTATGCTCTTCAGTTTTGCTCCTTGCTCAGATATGTGCCTCACATTGCCACGAGCACGCAAGCAAAGATGAGGAATTTCATGAAAGGTTTGAGGCCGGAGCTGTACGATAGGGTGACCACTTATGGCCCTACTTGTTTTGACGATGCACTCTCACGGGCCGAGCTGGCCGAACTAGGAGTGGGTGCATACCCTGATGTTGTACCACCGTCGGCACCCTCTCAGAAATCCACTCCGGATAATTTGAAGCCAAGGAGTGATCAGTTCAAGTCAAGGGGGAACTCATCGGCGTCAAGGTTCAGTGGTAAGAGGTCTGACAATAGATGGAAAGGGAACCGAAGGAGTGATGCCCCATCTGGAAGGGGGCAGCCTCGGGGAGACAGATCTGGGAAGATTCAATGCACTCTTTGTGGGCAACCACATCTGACGAAAGAATGTGTAGGGTGCTATGTTTGTGGCGACAAGGGCCACTTTGCTAGACAGTGTCCCAACAGGGGAAGTCAACAGGGTCCGGCTGGGAGGCCTACGGATAGGACAGCACAGCACAGACCCCCATTTGTGCCGCGTCAGCATGGAGGTCAGCCCATGGGGCCACCTCAAGGACAAGTCTATGCACTGACAAGGGAGCAGGCTTCAGCGGCTCCGGAGGAGGTTATAGCGGGTACGTGTCTTTTATTTACGCACCCTGCTTTTATATTGATCGACACAGGTGCGTCACACTCTTTTGTGTAAACAAGTTTTGTGGAAAGACACCACATATGCACTTCTCCGTCGCCCACGCCTCTTATAGTCTCGACCCCCGCTGGAAGAAGTATGATTACTGATCGGATCGTCTACAATGGCCTCATTTATTTTGAGGATAAAGAACTAAGGTCAGATTTGATTGTTCTGGGAATGTCAGATTTTGACTGCATTCTGGGCATCGACGTTCTGAACAGGTATCAGGCAGTTGTGAACTGCAGGCAGAGAACAGTACGGTTCAAATCTGATATGGGAATTCCATGGACGTTCTATGGGGATGGTTCTCGCTCAAAGATTCCATTGATATCTGCTGTCAAGATGGCACAGTTATTGGAACGAGGCCATACAGGATATCTCATATATGCCGTTGATGTTACGGGAAAGAAAGAAGAAGTAAAAGTTGAGGATGTGCCCGTAGTGGCGGAGTTTCCTGATGTCTTTCCGGAGAAGATTCCCGGAGTCCCACCGACGAGAGAGGTCGAGTTTGGGATTGAGTTATTACCGGGGACGTCGGCCATTTCTCGTGCCCCTTATAGGATGGCACGAGCGGAGCTAAGGGAACTAAAGATTCAGTTGCAAGAGCTCCTTGATAAGGGCTATATACGCCCTAGCGTATCGCCCTGGGGAGCACAGGTTTTATTTGTGAAGAAGAAAGATGGTTCGATGCGTTTGTGCATCGATTACAGACAACTGAACAAAGCTACAGTGAAGAATAAGTACCCACTCCCGAGGATCGATGATTTGTTTGATCAGTTGCAGGGTACGAGGCTCTACAGTAAGATCGATCTGAGGTCGGGGTACCATCAGATTCGAGTAAGAGAAGAGGATGTACAGAAGACAGCCTTCAGGACTAGGTATGGGCACTATGAATTCCTAGTCATGCCTTTTGGGGTGACAAATGCCCCGGCTGTTTTCATGAGTTTGATGAACAAGGTCTTCCAGCCATTTTTGGACCAATTCGTCATGGTTTTCATTGACGATATACTCATCTACTCTCGGACCGAAGAAGATCATGTACGGCACTGGAGGACAGTACTTCAGATCCTCAGGGATCATCAGTTGTATGCAAAGCTTAGCAAGTGCGAGTTCTGGTTGGACAGCGTGGTATTCCTAGGCCATGTCATATCTAGCCAAGGGATATCTGTGGATCCCAGGAAGATTGAAACTGTGATGGAGTGGGCAGCACCCACTTCTGTACCCGAGATACGGAGTTTTCTTGACTTAGCAGGTTATTACCGACGTTTTGTCGAGGGATTTTCTAAGATCGCTAAGCCATTGACACAGCTGACTCAGAAAGGAGTCCCATTCTTTTGGTCCGAAGCTTGTGAGGAAAGCTTCCAAGAATTGAAGCGTCGTTTGACGACATCGCCAGTGTTGATGATTCCGTCTGAGGATAAGAGGTTTGCCTTGTACACGGACGCATCATTGCAGGGTTTGGGCTGTGTATTGATGCAAGACAGACAAGTGGTAGCCTATGCTTCGAGACAGTTGAAGCCTCATGAGACCAGATACCCAATCCATGATCTGGAACTGGCAGCTATCATTTTCGCCTTAAAGATTTGGCGTCATTATCTTTATGGTACTACGTTTACCATTTTTACGGACCATAAGAGCCTAAAGTTTCTATTCACTCAGGCTGAACTGAATATGCGCCAAAGAAGATGGATGGATTTGCTCAAGGATTATGACTGTGAAATTGAGTAGCATCCTGGTAAAGCAATTTGATAGCAGACGCCTTAAGTCGGAAGGTGAAGAGTACTGCTGAGGATGTTATGTGTTTATCAGCTTTGATGACTTCCTATTGCCATCTGGGCTATGACTTCGATGTGGACACGTCGCCGGTGCGAGTGTCGACCTTATTGGCCGAGCCAGACGTATTTGAGGCTATCAGGAAAGCCTAGAGGTCGGATGATGAAGTGCAGAGATGGTCATCGATAGCACTTAGAGGTCAGCCAACAAAGTTTAGAGTGGCTGAAGATGATTCATTAAGACTGGGCAACCGATGGGTAGTCCCAGATACACCAGAGTTACGTAAAGGAATTTTAGAACGGGCTCATAGTAGCCGATTCAGTATCCACCCCGGAGGAAGAAAGATGTACAAGGACCTGAGTGGTCAATTCTGGTGGAGACGCATGAAGCGTGATGTGATCAGTTTTGTTAAGAGATGTTTAATCTGCCAACAAGTAAAGGCAGAAAGGCAGAGGCCTGGTGGCGAGCTGAAGAGCTTGGAGGTACCTAAGTGGAAGTGGGAGCATATATCTATGGACTTCGTGACCCACTTGCCAAGGTCGGCCTCTGGATTTGATGCGATCTGGGTGATCGTGGATAGGCTGACGAAGGTAGCTCATTTCATCCCTTACAGTATGACTTTCACGTATCTAAAGATGGCCCAATTATATGTACGGGATGTAGTGAGGTTGCATGGGATTCCAGTCTCGATCGTGTCTGATAGAGACCCAAGGTTTACTTCTCATTTCTGGGAAGGTCTCCAGACATTTGGGCACCGAGGTGAGACTGAGTACAGCTTATCACCCTCAGACAGATGGCCAAACAGAGCGTACTATACATACGCTCGAAGATATGCTGAGGGCATGTATTTTGGAGTTTGATACTCCGTGGCAAGAGTCTATATCACTGGTAGAGTTCTCCTACAATAACAGCTATCAGGCGAGCATTCAAATGGCCCCTTTTGAAGCTCTTTACGGACGACGATGTAGGTCACCGCTGTATTGGGAGGACTTGACGAGTAAAGCGGTCGGAGGACCGGATATGATTAAGGACATGGAGGAAAAGATTAAGATGATACGCTTAAAGATGAAAGCGGCCCAAGATAGGCAAGCAGCCTATGCAAATAAGCGGCGACGGCCGCTAGAATTTCAAGTACGAGACAAGGTCTTCTTGAAAATCTCACCCTTCAGGGGTGTTGTTCGATTTGGTATGCGGGGGAAGTTATCCCCGAGGTATGTTGGACCGTATGAGGTATTACAGCGTATCGGCACTTTGGCTTACCGATTGGCTCTACCGCCGTCTTTATCTGGAATTCATGATGTCTTCCACGTTTCTATGTTGAGAAAGTATGAGCCAGATCCGTCTCATGTGTTACAGCCTACTGAAGTGCAGTTGGACTCAGATGTATCCTACGTTGAACGACCAGTCAGAATTCTGGATCGTGAGGATCGCAAACTACGAAGTAAAGTTATACCGATGGTCAAAGTTCAGTGGGATCGTCGGGGTGTCGAGGAGGCTACGTGGGAGACGGAGCGGCATATGATGCAGCATTACCCCGAACTATTTTCTGGTATGATTTATGTTTAGTTTCTTTTGGGTAAGTGCATGCGATTTCGAGGACGAAATCTTGTAAGTAGGGGAGTAATGTGATGCCCCGAAATTAATTAATTGCAAGTAAGGCATTAATTATGTTTATATGATGTATCATGTGTTGATGGATTTATGTGTTGGGTATTAAGATGTTAACATGATTTAATTGTGTTAATTATTAAATATGAGGAGGATGTGATTTTAGATGAAGTTTGGAACATTTTTGTAAAATGCTTTTAAAATACTATGTTGGAGCATTTTATACATCAATTTTTAATTAAGTTAAAGCAACCCCTTTTTAAATCCTCTACCCATCACTTTAACCCCCACTTTACCTTTCACCTTTTAAAAATCCCCAAAATCACTTCCCAACCCCAAACCCTACCCATTTTCGAGTTCCACCAAAGGAGGAGAAGGAAGGTTCCACAAAAACTTTGTTTGTGTGATCTTTGCTAGGATTTGGAGCCTACAAGAGGTATGGAACCATTCCTATAAGTTTTATGATGTTTGGTGTTGAAATGGGTTAAGTTTTTGATGTTTTATGTGGGTTTGTTTGGGTATGTGTTGTTTATGGTTGGGGTATGATTTTCGAAGTGTTTTATGTGGGTTTTAGTGGGTTATGATGTTATTGAAGTTGTGAGGAAGTTTGGTTTTGGGTGGCATGAGGAGGAGCTTGAAAAATGAGCATTAATGGCGAAATTTCGGAGTACAGCACTCGGCGATCGATCGCCCGTTCTTGGCGATCGATCACGAGCCTCCGTGTCCGCCAGTAGCATTTGGCGATCGATCGCCACTCTTGGGCGATCGATCGGTGAGGCTGGCGATCGATCGCGCCAAAAGTGGCGATCGATCGCCAAGAAGAGAATTTTTGCCCCTCGTCCAGTGTGATCTCGCGATCGATCGCGCCTGGGCAGCAATCGATCGCGAGCTGTAAAAAGGTGGATTTTTGATATTTATGTGGGATTTTTGGATATTGGACTATGTTTAGCTTCTAATATCAATTTGTATGGTTATGTAGAACCATCCCAGGTGCCCACGACTTCAAGGAGATAAAGTCCCCCGACTTCTCCATTTTGGGAATTAAGGTACGTAAGAGACGTACGAGCATCGGACGGTAAACCATACCCTTACATATTATGATGATGTTACGATGATGATGTTTATGATGATGCTTATGATGATGTTTATGATGAAGATGTTTATGATGATGTTTACGATGATGATGGTTATGATGATATTTATGATGATGTTACGATGATGATGTTTATGATGATGTTTATGATGACGTTATGATGAAGATGTTTATGATGATGTTATGATGATGATGTTTATGATGACGTTTATGATGATGAAGTTTATGATAAGGTCATACGACGTGTATGATTGGGTAAGACGCCCGCGTGGTAAGATGCCACCCAAAGTATATGATTGGGTAAGATGCCCCATGGTAAGAGGCCACGCAATGTTTATGACATGGTAAGACGCCATATGATTGGGTAAGATGCCCACGTGGTAAGATGCCACACGATGATTATGATATGTAAGGTGCCATACAATGGGGTAAGACGCCCTAATATATGAATAAGAGTCAGGGATAACAAAGGAAGTCGAAGGACGACCAATAACCTTTACTTAACTAAGATGTTATGCATTATTGTATGCTTTTATATAATGTTAAGTAAATATGTGTATGCTCACGATGTGTTATCCCTGTAGGTACACTTTTGAACCAAGGGCCTAGGGTCGGGTTGAGGAGATGAGCTAAAAGGAGCAAGATGAACGTAGGATGCAGGATTTTGATAGTCTCTACTCTAGGAGTAGTGTAAACCTATAGCTTAACATTCATTATTGGGAATGTAATTAAATAGCTTTTGGAAATTTTATTTTGGCCAGTAATCTTCTTAGCTCAAACTACAACCGGAACCCTTAAGAGGTTTTAAATGCATGTTCTATCCAATTTATGTGTACTATATGAAGTTAAGGTATGAAGACCCTACAGAAATTTAAAGTACGTGCGACGTACGAGCATTACTTTATATAAAAGCATTTGTGAAATGCATAATGTGTTTTAAATTGCATTAGATGGTTGTGGGTATGGTTATATATATATGTGTCGATATGACTATGGAACGACCTAGTCTTGATATCGCTGTCACAATTATGCGTAATACTAGAGTAGTATAACCTTACATGAGATATGGGGTACTGGGTTTATATGACTATTGTAGGGCATTCGAGATGCCTGAGACTGATCGTGGAATCATGTATTCATTATAAGACATGTGAGATGTCTAAGTATAAATGGGAATTTGTAAAATAAATGCTAGGCATTTGAGATGCCTGAGAATGATCGTGGAATCATGTATTCATTATAAAACATGTGAGATGTCTAAGTATAAATGAGAATTTGTAAAATAAATGCTAGGCATTTGAGCTATCTGTGATTGGTAGCAAAGTTGAAAATCAATATTAGATATCGAGATATCTATATTTGTATGTGTAATGAATTTGGAATCATTAATTATTGATACTTGAGAACCAGGCATGCTATGAGTTAAATCAATGTGTTGATTTACTGATTTTTGAGATTTGATGAGTTTGATGATTGTGAGAACAGGGACAGTACACGGAATCCCGGATGAGGACGTTGCCATCCACGGAGTATCATTTAAAATTCATTAGTATTTACTTGTGTTGTAAATTATGAATTTCATTATTGTGATTATGGGATTTTGTGTATTGGTATGCTCACCCCGTTGGGGGCTGTCAATGGCTTTGGAGTTGAACTCGAGCTGTTGATTGGATGTACTCCCAGGATCGTGGTACCAGGGCTTGATGGAGCACGGTATCGTATAGAGTACTTATATACACCTGAGGATTATATACATATTCATGATGCTCGCATGTGAGCACGATTATGCTTGTATATGGATTGTATATAAAGGCATGAGCCTTTCTCTCTTTCATTTTGTGTTGCATGCAATTAGAGTAGAATTACTAATGATATGAGAGTCATGGGTGTATTATGTGGGTGTTGAGACCCATTTATGTCGTCTTATGTGTGGTGTCTTCCCTGGTTGGGAATTTACTTAGTGTTGCTGTGTTCTGTTGAATATGTGTTTTCCCTGGCCGAGAACTATATATTGTGATGTGCTTTTGTTTGGGATAGCTCAATTTATGGGGAGACTCTGCCCAAATTTTTATAAAAGTCCACAATGTAAAAAGTGGCAAAAAGGGGATGGTAATGGGCGAACTTGATGAGTCTATATGTTGTTAGGATGATGATCTTATAACATTGAGTATTAAAGAAATTTTGTAGTTGCCATTCAATGGTAAAGTATCATCTAAGTTTCCCGATTGATTTTATTGAAAGCATGTGCCACACATAATGATTAATACACTAAATAAGGGTTAAGGGCTTGGGGTCCTTACATTAGTGGTATCAGAGCAGTGGTTGCTCTTTGGGGCTGTTAAGGGCCTAGGAAGTTATTTATAGCACATACTTATGCATGATGACATTAATGTTGTATGACACAACTAGTTGTTTATGTGCTTTTTATGCTATGAAAAGTGGTGTTGCTAATCAGTGTGATTGCAGGAATCATGTAGCATGAGATGGAACGGCATTAATGGTGATGTCTGGCCCTTCATGTATTATGTGCTAAGGGATCTGATTTTGTGGGAAAATCAGGAAAGGTGAGACGTACGGGCTTCGGACGGTAAAACATGTTACACCTTTGATTATGTATATTGTGGGTAGTGAACCCTTACATGTGATGGTATATGTGAAATGACAGTGATATATTATGATAATGGAATCAACTGTTGTGCTTGATTATTGTGGTAGAATTGATGAATGTTCCGGTAGCCTTTATCTCCGAGCGAGGGAGGTACTTGCCGCTGCCATGACTGAGCGAGGTAACATGCCGCTGTCATTGTCGAAGCGAGGGGTCCTAAAATTCCGCTGTTGTATTGGGACCGGAACAGTCACAATTCTAGTGATTAATGTGGAATATTGTGATTATTGTGGAATATTGTGGTTATAACTGAAAAGTGATATCGATCATTATATTGTGAACTGTGGTATTAACCTGGATGCAGGTACATGGAGCTAGTGGAAGTTCCGGTAGTTGTTATATTCGAGCGAGGGAGGTACTTGCCGCTGTCATATGAAGCGATGGTAATATGATATTTGACGCTGTCATGTCTAAGCGAGGTAACATGCCGCTGTCATTGTCGAAGCGAGGGATATCATATGATGTCGCTATATGTCGAAGCGAGGGGTCCTAAAATTCCGCTGCTATAACAGGACCGGAACAACCACATTATCGATATTGATAGCGATGTCTCATTCCGCTATATTGATTGGCGATGGTTCTTGCCGCCGGATATATTGATAGCGATGTCTCATTCCGCTATATTGATTGGCGATGGTTCTTGCCGTCGGATATATTGATAGCGATGTCTCATTCCGCTATTCTATTGGCGATGGTTTATGCCGCCGGGTATTGATAGCGATGTCTCATTCCGCTATATCGATTGGCGATGACTTATGCCGCCGGGTGTTCATAGCGATGGTACATTCCGCTACATCTATGGCGATGGTTCATGCCGCCAGATGTCTATAGCGAAGTTTTATGCCGCTGACTCTATGACGAGGGATTATGCCCCTGATTCTATAGCGACGGGTTACGCCGCTATGCACATGACGCTGGATTACGCCACCTACGAGCGATGGGTGCTGATTGCGTACCACTGTTGGATGACGGAGACAGGTATGCCGCTATATTGTTAGCGATGAGGTATGTCATATTACTGTTTATTTAGCACTATTGTGGATATCATGTGTTGATTTACTTGTGCTGTCATGTGTTTGACGATGAGATTATAGACATCGTGTATCGACATATACTGTCACGAGTCGACAATATTATTATATTATTTCAAAGTCATATGTTGACAGGTACCGTCACGGGATGACAATGACATAGTGGATGTTCTATGTAGACGTGTAGCGTCGTTTTGATGATTAATACATTTATGTTATGTATTAGGTTGTATGGTTTGGGTGCCGATGATGAGCACATGGTAGAGTCTGGGTCACTAGTTGATGAGACCTTTTTGCCAAGCAGGTTTGCTCGGTGGAATATTGGATGTATTGTACCGGTAAATGTACCACATCATGTTATAGAGTTAAATAATTGTCGAGCGATGATACCCTTGGGTATGCTCGTTAGTTTGGCTAGGGCCAAGTGAATGGTGGTGAGAGTAGTCATTGAGGAAACTACTCGCTTGTGTTGTGACGTAGGATAGACATGGTTACACCCACCCTGAGGGTGTGTGATAAGTTTTAACGGGTTATGATTGCATCATAAGTGAGCAAGGACACCGGGTTGTCCATTGTGCTTGGTATTTTGGAGATATGCTGGGCGATGACCCATTACTCTAACGGTTTGTACGGTATGGCATACCGAGATGGAACATATGGTTTGTTGGTGGACTTGATATGAACCTATGGAGACAGCACTTTGCTAGCCAGATATCGTAGTGATGATATAGTGTGCTTGTTGGGGCCATGATACTGCTCGTTGGAACCAAGTTTGGCAAATCGTAAAGTGATACGATGTGGATTGTGGTGGACTCTAGTAGTCACCACGTCATTTGAGGTTGAGGTTGTGCATGCCTCACTGAAACGTGTATACGTTGATGTTAAATCTTGGTGAGACTTGTCTGGGACAGCTCATAATGTTGAAGTACCAACAAGAGAGTCAACAAGTCGTTGTTGACTCGATTTGGGGAACCCGTGTATTAGGGATACAATGGGTGATATTGTATCCAGTTTTTCCGAACGGTGGTTCGAGACTAGTGGATCTCGAGTTCGATAGCACTTCCCTTGTGGGGAAGGAGGTAGTATTATACCTATTTGGGAATCTTTGAAGGATTCGGTAAGTTGGTACGTGTGGTGTTGATTTTGGGAATCACGCCGTGTTGTTGATTGTCGATTATCATTCTCCACTGCATGGGAATAACTCAGGATTGACAGTCGTGTTTGGGGGCTTAGGGGTATGTTGTAGATACCCGAGCCAAGTACCTTGAGTATGCATGTGATGTCCGTGCTTAGGCAGGTATACCGGTGAGTATACGGATGCCAATTTTTGATTTCCTTTTGACAAGCATAGAGTTATGCTATTTTGGATGGCTAAATCTCTGATGAGAGATATGGAACACCTTGAGATTGGGAATCTCCATGGCACGATAATTATGAGAAACAATCGTGAAGTTAGTTGACACCCTTTGAGGAGGGATTATCTTGTGTGGGTTGAGGTGTTTCCTTGTTGGTGTTTTCCTTCGAGTTATGCGATAGCCTTCCCAAGTTTGGATTGTTAAATCCTAGGATTGCCAAGGGATGGCAGGAATTCAGATTGGTTGGGTGTCGCTGCCGACACAAGCGTTGAGGATGCAATGGGTTTATTGTATGTCCTTTCAGAATTTGAACTCTGTGGAGTCTCGATGGTTTATGTATGATCAGGATGTGGTCCTTGGAATATCCGGAGGTGGATATCTTGTGAGATGTCTTCTGTGTGAATCTGCGGCCGTGAGTTGCCCAAATTGAGTTGCAATGATGCGACTGCTCATTTGATGGAGGAGGTTTGGAAGTGGAGACCAGATTTGGTATGTGTACATCGTGGTATACTAGTGTGTTCCTCGTAATGATGTGTATTAGACATCGTGAGTCATAATAAAGATGTCATTGGATGATATCTACGATAGAATCGGGAGCGATTCGAATCCTTACAGTTTCAGTTGACTAACTGCTTTTGGATTGTTAGCGTTGAGTTGTGCTGACGCTCTTTGACGTTATGATGGATTTGGAAGTCTATTCCACTCCAGAGTTTGACACGAGGTCAACGTTCTCACGGTTGAGGTGTCATTCAGGATGCGTTCTTACTAGTTGTATTAGAACTAAGGATGACTGTCCGATCTACAGTCGTAAGTATTGGTTGTTTTGCAGTCATGAGGGACTGACTTTTGGGATGAACCGCATCGAGGTACGTTTTGCCTATTGGGCGATATGTTGGTTTTGGTATGTCGCTCTGTTTCAGAGTTTGATGTGAGGTAAGTATCCTCGGGTTTATTAAGACGATCCTAATATGGTCAAGGATCGAGGTTAGGGCTTCATGTTGTTATGTAGCCCGGGTGTTACGTGATACACCGGTGCTAATTTCGAGGACGAAATTCTTTTAGTGGGGGATATTGTGATGACCTGAGATTAGGGATGTTAATCCCGGAGTGTTAATAATCCCTAAAGTGGTTTTACATGGCAAATTGGAGTTTAATCGAGGTGTTGGGTCTTCCGGGCTCGTCTATTTGAGTAATTGGGATCGTTGGATCCCGAGGTTGAGATCGTATTCTCATTTCGGTGAAAACCTGTGAGTTGGGTTTTTAGTGTGACTCGGAATCTCGGGTGCTTGGTGTGGGCACCGGTAGGGGGTTTTGGAGTTAGAGAGAGAATTTTTGAAAACAGATGATTTTTAATGAATCATGATGTATTTGTGGGGCTATTAGTATTTCGGGGTATTTTTGCTATAAATACCAGTTGAACCCGAGATTTTAATTATCGGAATCATTTCTCCTCACCCGTTTCTCTCTCCTCGCCCGCGGCCATTCCCGATCCCCTTTGACCCCCGCGCACAAAAGTGCTTCGCCCGCCGCCGTGAGGAGGGGAGATATGGAAGTGTTTCCAAAAATCAAACCAAATCAAGACTTTTATTTTCAGAAAATTCTCCGTCTCGATCGATCGGTTGATATGAATGAACGCCTTCAGCTTCCGCGTCTGAGTTTCTCTGCCTCGCTCGATCGATCGAGCTGGTGATTCCGATCGATCGAGCTTTCTTCACATTTTCTTGCCAACTCGCTGCCTGTGTCGATCGATCGAGCTGGTGATTGATCGAGAATGTCAGAACTCAAATTCTTCATTTATTGGCTTGATTTGATCCATTTTCTTCTTTGTAGCTCAATTGTTCCACATTCCACCTAGATTCCTGAAACAATCAAATAAATACCAAAAAGCATAACATCTTCACGGAATCTACACGAAATATATATAAATCAAAGCCCAAATACGCGTAATAATCAACCCTATCAATATCCTTGGTCCCGTTGTCCAAGTTTGCCTTTTTCTTTTCCTTATTGATCCAGGATCCTCTATAATTTTCAAAGATCTGAGGTTCACCACTAGAAATAGACATTGTTGTGTTGACTTCCATGATCTTCATTGGTCTATCTTTGATGACGTACAACATATCATCATCCTAAGCACTTAGATGTGCTTGCATCCAAATTCTCCAGTCATCATTTTCATCCTTTTTGAACATCGGAATCTTGCTGAAAGAGGCCATCATTTCTTAGTATCCTCACAATTGAAAAGACATTGCTCTGATACCACTTGTTAGGATCGTGGTAGTGTTTAGAAGGTGGGGTTGAATAAACACTAGACTCAAATTCTTGATTCTTGGATATACAACAGACTATTAAGTACTTGGGAAAGATCTCAATTGATAGCAAGTTAGTAGACAACTAAAATTAGTGCGGAAGGTGTCTACTGGACTCGTGAGGTTAAAACTGATCGGTAGATGTTAAGAAACAGAAGGATAAAGTGCTGAAAGTAATTGACACAAAATATGTTTCTGGAAGTTCTAAGCACAAACACTTCTCCTTCTTCCTTTGGAGGAAGTTACACTAGAAGACTTTTGTTTACACTTTATAGTATACAATCTTCTTTGGCACTCACACAGATTTTCCTAAACTCCTAGCAACACAATAATCACACAGATTACAATATGATTTTTATTTACAACACCCTCACAAAAATAAGACTATGTTCTTCTGTAGAGTATCTTCGCACAGTGTACTTAGTAGACTTTGATCTTCAAGATTTCAATAGCTCTTGGATACTGCTCTGCAAACCTTCAGATATTTCAATAAACGTTTTGAATGATTTGCTTGTTTTTCAATGAAGTTGATTCAGGATTTCAGAGTGTTGAGAGCTTTCTTCATTCTTCTCTTCGACGTATTTATAGACTTGAAAATCTAACAGCAACAATTCTTCAAATGGAAAGAACCGCATAAAATCAGCTTCCTGATTTTCATCAAAATTCTTTTTGTCTTCTTTCCATTCTTGTTAATCAATGGCTAGTTGATTCTGAGAAGATTGGTGGTGCTGATATGGTAGTGCAACGCTCTGTTGTACTTTGTTAGAGTGAATCTGGTCGTGTTTTGTCCTTTTGCCTTATATGTCTGCTGTCTTTTCCTTGAATGTTTGTCTGCTGGACAAAAGTCAAGTGATGTCTTTTTCAATCATCTGTTGGTCACTCATTAGTTACTTAGTCTGTTGGACTAAGGTCAACTAATATCTTCTTCATCGTCTGCTGGTATCTCCTAAGGATTTTCACAGTGGACTGAGATTCCCTTGTTCCAGTAGACGTTTATTCTCTACATACGGTAGATGATGACTCTTAGTCTTTGTTCCCGGTAGATGATATCTCTTAGTCTTTGTTCCCGGTAGATGATATCTTGATATCTTGTACTCTTTGGACTCGGTAGATCTTTGTAGAGTCAATCAACGGTCTTTTCATCAATAAGCTTCTTCGATGGAATAGATACTTCATGCAGTAGACGTTTGTTATCACCAAAACTTAGAAATATTTTCCCACCATGAATTGTGAAATTGTTACAATAGGAATAGTCCGAGAGATCTCATGTTGTACTGGTATACCCAGTTTATTTTTCATCATATATTCAGGCAAATATAAATTGTATACTCCTTTGAATTTTAATTATATTATTGGTATGCTAACATTGTGTGGGCTGTTTCTGTGGAAACATGTTACATGTCTAAGTGTTGGAAGATTTGACGAGATAGTGTTGGGGATAACTAGAAGAGTAACAGGACGATTATATGCTAGATGTCTGTAATGGCTTGCCATGTTGGTGCATGTCTTGTTGTATGGACAAGAGAACTTAGATGAACGAGGTGTGTAGTGGGCTACTATATTGATGAATTTCACATGCATTGGCAAAGTGTACCTGAATTTTATTTACATTTGAGGTTAGAATATATAGCCAAATCAGATATGAAACACATACAAAACACCACATCTCACTCACAAATCTCTACACAACCTCCTCCCAAACCCTTGCTTGCTCTTGCACTCTTGTCTAGGAAGTGAGTTTGCAAGGAACTTTGTAGACAAAGAGGAAGTGACTTAATTGGTAAGGAGAGTAAGAATTCAATGGTTTACCATGCTAGAAAGTATATTTCTTTGGTTGTGTTGAGTTATGAAGAATGAAAGCATGTTATGTTGATATGTTGAAACAAGTGAGGTTTAATCAACAAAACAAGTTGTAATGTGATGCAAACATGATAATATGTGGTCATAGTATGAAGTTATCACATTTCGATGCTAGGAATTGAGGTGTAGGATAAGCACCAAGAAGATAGACATGAAATCACCATACTTGAATTTTTCAGATTCGGAAGATCGATCGTGATCTAAGTGGCGATCTATCGCCGCATCAAGGGGAAAATCATAGGCGGTTTAACATATGGGTGATAGTTTTTGTGACCGTGACCGATCGATCGCTAGGCGATCGATCGCATAAAACATAGAGATCGATCGTTGATGGCTAGAAAATTTTGGCGCTCGATCGCGTAAAAGTGGAGATCGATCGCTAGGGGTGTTATATTTTTGTGCAATTTGATATTGAATCTTATTTTGACATGATACATTGTTGGTATTCATGTAGATCATCACAAGGGACATGAAAAATAGGCGGTTAACTATTGATGCCTGAACTTATATATTTTGTATTGCACGACAGGTACGTGTTGACGTACGAGTATTGAGTTTGATTACGTGTTGTTGCTTATCTATATTTAGATTGAGCTATATGATTGTTGGAATCATATTGGTATACATTCATGTTGTTGAGGTTGATGCCATGAGAGGTATGCTACTGTTGAGCATATGTTTGGCATGAGAGGTGTGCCATGAGAGGTATGCTACCGTTGAGCATATGCTTTGGCATGAGAGGTATGCTCTTGTTGAGAATATGCTTTGGCTGTTATAACGTGTGAGGATGGAGATATGATATGTGTTGCCAAAAATGGGACGTGATGGCTGAGCCATGACATGTTGAGCTGAGAGGCATATCATATATGTCTCGTTATAACAGGATGATGGTTGAGACATGTCATGACATATTTGCATATTGTAATGCATGATACAGAACAATCACAGTTAAGATTTGAAGATAGTTATTTAGCGTATGATGTTTTCTTATTGCTATAGAACTGAGATGGTTGTCTATCAATACTCATATTGTGTGATTGTTTCTGTAGGGACTCATAGACGTGGGAGGACGGCATTGTGAGTTGACTCCTGCTACGAGCTGAACCATTGATTAGAAGTTGAACTTATTTAGGTTGTTCATCTGTACATGTGATGTAATTATGTAAGGTTTTTGTAATGCTGTAACAACTGACATAGTTAAACCATTAATCAGTGTGTGTTAGTGCTTCCCTACTCATAAATGTATAATGATTTGATACATAACTGATTAAGTGGCGAGGACCCCACATTAGTGGTATCAGACCAGTGGTTCGAGAACTGGGTAGACAAGGGTAGATGAAGTGACTTAGGGAGTTTCCTAATCACTTGAAAGCATGTTGATATATTTGATATGACGGTAGACAAACATGCTTTATATTTTTGAATGTTGTTGTTAACCCTTGTTATGTAGTAATGGCAGACAGATTACTTCAAGATGATGTTTTGGATGCCATGAGTGGTAATGCTAGTGTTGGTTTGGCGCCTGTGCCACCACGACAATAGGCCAAGGGCCAGTAGAACAGGTGTAGTTAACTGGATAGTTGACACTTACTCAATTTATGAGTTATCAGCCACCTCGCTTTGAGGGTACTGAATCTGGGGAACAGGCTGAGGAATGGCTAGAACATATTGAACAGATCTTTGTGTCAGCACCGTGTTCCAAATCAGACTGGTTGTGTTTGGCTGAGTTACAGTTGGCAAAAAAACCAATGATATGGTGGAAAGCAACACTGATAGAGTTGAGAGCTCAAGGATAGGTTGTTGACTGGGATGTGTTTAGACATCGCTTTTTGGATCATTATTTCTCTGTTGCTGCAAGGCAGTTGAAAGAAGATGAGTTCAATAATCTGAAACAGGGAACAATGAAGGTATCTGATTATGCTTTGCAGTATTCTTCATTGTTGCGGTATGTACCGCATATTGCTGCAAACACTATGGCAAAGATCAGACAGTTGTGAAAGGCCTACGACCTGAATTGTTTGATAGGGTTATTTCGAATAACCCTACTTCGTTTGAGGAGGAGCTGACGAGGACTGAAATGGCTGAGATCAGAATTGGGCCTATAAAGATGTAGGACAAGTTCAAAAATCTACATTAGACAGCATGAGACCTAGAGGGGGTCAGTTTAAACCATCACGAGGAGGTGCATCATCCTCGAGATTTGGTGGTAAGAGATTTAATACTTGGAAAGGGGGCAAACGAGGTGCCAAGGGACAGTCCCAAGGCAGCTGTAGTAGCTGTAGTAGAGGCTTAAAATGCTTTAATTGTGCAGACCACACTTTAGACGCAATTGTCCACATATTGAGGGTCCAGTTTGTTATGGATGTGGGAGACCATGACACGTGAGAAGTGATTGTCCTCAAGCTGTAGGACAACAGACCAGAGGGAGTGTATCCGATAGTACAGTGCAGTAGAGACCACAGTTTGTATCTCGGACTGGAGGGGGACAGAGAGCAGAGCCTCCCGAAGTTCAGGTTTATGCACTGAACAATGAGCAAGCAGAGGCAGTTCCTGATGATGTGATAGCGGGTAAGTGTTGTTTATTTACTTATCCGGCTTTGTTATTGATTGATACTGGTGCATCACAATCATTTATTGCACAAGCTTTTAATGAGCGGTATCATATATGCTCATCTCCACTGTTGATGCCTCTGTATGTCTCGACCCCCATGGGAACGACTGTGATGACTTGTCAGCGTGTGTCTGATTGTTCCATTAAGTTTGATGATTATAAAATACAGGCAGATTGATTGTGTTAAATATGACTGATTTTGCCTGTATTCTTGGAATTGTTTTGTTGAGTCGTTGTCAAACTGTTGTTGATTGTTGTCAGAAGACAGTGAGGTTTCAGTCTGACACTAGAAACCAATGGATCTTCTATGGACAGGGATCTCGTGCAAAGGTTCCTTTGATATCTGCGATTAGAATGTCAAGGTTATTAGAACGTGGACATATGGGCTATTTGATTTATGCTATTGATGTAGCGGAAAAGAAAGTGGAACGAAGAGTAGAGGATATAACAGTGGTTGCACAATACGTAGATGTATTTCCATGTGAAATTCCTGGATTTCCGCCAAGTCTTGAGGTGGAATTTGGTATTGAATTGCTTCCTGGTACCTCTACAATTTCAATAGCATCATATCGTATGGCACCAACTGAGAGAGTTGAAAACTCAGTTGTAAGATTTACTTGACAAGGGATGCATATGTCCAAGTGTATCGCCTTGGGGTGCTCCGGTATTGTTTGTCAAGAAGGATGGATTGATGCGACTGTGCATTGACTATAGACTATTGAACAAGGTAACGATTAAGAATAAATATCCTCTTCCCCATATTGATGATTTGTTTGATCAGTTACAGGGATCGATGATCTATTCTATGATTGATTTCCGATATGGTTATCATCAAATACGTGTGACGGAAGGAGATGTACAGAAGACAACATTCAGTATGAGTTCCTTGTTATGCCATTTGGTATGACGAATGCTCCAGCTGTCTTCAGATTTTGATGAATCGAGTTTTTCAGGAATACCTTGATCAGTTTGTCATTGTATTTATCGATGATATCCTGATCTATTCTCGGAGTGAAGCAGAGCATGTCCAACATTTGCATATGGTATTGAAATACGCCAAACTCAGCATGTGTGAGATTTGGTTGAACAGTGTTGTATTTTTAGGACATGTGATCTCCAAAGATGGTATATCAGTACATCTAAAAAAGATAGAAGCGGTATTGAATTGGTCAGCACCTACTTCTGTGCCTGAGATTCGTAGTTTCTTTGGTTTGGCAGTATTACAGACGATTTGTTGAAGGCATTTCAAAGAGTTCCAAACCATTAGCACAGTTGATTCAGAAGGGAGTACCTTTCAGATGGTTAGAGGCGTGTTAGCATAGCTTTCAGGAATTGAAACATTGGTTGACCACTGCTCTGGTGTTGATTATTCCATCAGAGCATGACAGGTTTGCTCTTTATACTGATGCATCATTACTTGGTTTAGGTTGTGTATGGATACAGGATAAACATTTTGTGACATATGCATCAAGACAAATGAAACCATATGAAATGAAATATCTAATGCACGATCTGGAGTTGGCAGCCATAGTCTTTGCCTTGAAGATATGGCGACACTATTTATATGGTACGTCCTTTACCATATACACTAATCATAAAAGTTTGAAGTTTTTGTTCACTCAGACAAAGTTGAACTTGAGACAAAGGCGATGGATGGATATCTTGAAATATTATGATTGTGAGATCGAATATCATCCAGGAAAAGCTAATCTGACAGCCGATGCCTTAAGTCGAAAGGTACAATATACTGCCAATGATATGATTCACTTATCAGCGTTGATCTTGTTGTACATTTGGTTATGAGTTTGATGTTGTGACAGTGCCAGTAAGGGTATCAACACTGTTGGTTGAACCCGATATCTTTGAGAAGATTAGAAGGGCACAAACTACTGATGATGAAGTACAACATTGGAAATTGATGATAAGTCAATGAAAAATATCTTCTTTTGGAATAGCAAGTGATGAGTGTGTGAGTTATGAAAAGCGTTGGGTAGTGCATGCTTCTTTGGGACTACGCCAAGAACTAGTATAACATGCACATTGTAGTAGATATAGTATATGTCATGGAGGAAAGAAAATGTACAAGGATTTGCATACACAGTTCTGGTGGAAACGCATGAGACATGATGTGTTGAGTTTGTGAAATGATGTTTGACTTGTCAACAGGGGAAAGTAGTGAGACAGAGACCAGGATGTGAATTGATGAGTTTAGAGATTCCTCAATGGAAATGGGAACATATCACGATGGATTTTGTGAACCATTTGCCAAGGACTTCTTCTGGCTCTGATGCTATTTGGGTAGTCGTTGACAGACTGACAAAAGTAGCTCACTTCATGCTGTACAGTATGACATTTAACTACTCGAAAATGGCTCATTTGTATATTCAAAATGTAGTGAGACTACATGGAATACCAGTTTCGAATGTATTAGACCGGGATCCGAGGTTTGCTTCTCATTTTTGGGAAGGACTACAGTCAGCAATGGGAACTGAAGTACGATTGAGTACAGCTTATCATCCTCAGACAGATGGTCAGGCAGAGCGTACGATACAGACGCTTGAGGATATGTCACGTGCGTGTATCCTAGAGTTTGATAACTCTTGGAAAGAGTCGTTGCCATTAGTTGAATTCCCGTACAATAATAGTTATCAAACTAGTATATAGGTGGTACCATTTGAAGCATTGTATGGGCGACGATGTTGATCGCCATTGTATTGGGATGATGTTGACCAGTCTTCTATCAATGGACCGGATATGATACGTGAAATGGAAGAGAAATTAAAGTTGATCAGATTGAAAATAAAAGTTGCTCGGGATAGAGAAGCCTCTTATGCAAATAAGCGGCGTAGACAGGTTGAATTCCAAGTTGGTGATAGAGTATTCTTGAAAATCTCACCTTTTAGAGGTGTGGTACGATCCGGTATGCGTGGAAAGTTGTCACCACGATATGTTGGTCCATATGAGGTGTTGCAACATATTGGTACGTTGGCATATAGATTGGCACTACCACCATCATTGAGTGGTATCCACGATGTATTTCATGTTTCGCTGTTGAGGAAATATGAACAAGATCCGAGTCATGTATTGCAACCATCTGACGTACAGTTGGATACAGACGTGTAATATGAGGAACGACAAGTTAAGATCTTAGATAGAGCAGAGCGAAAATTGTGAAGTAAAGTAATCCCAATGGTAAAGTACATTGGGATAAACGGGGTGTCGAGGAGGCAATGTGGGAGACGGTGCAACATATGATGCAGCAGTATCCTGATTTATTCTCAGGTATGTTTTTATATTGTTTTTTATACTGGTGAGCATTCATGTTACTGCAAGTTTTGGTTGTGTTAAACATATAATTGAGTATATGTTTGTCGTATTGCAGTCATGCTATGTGTAGTCAATTTCGAGGATGAAATTCAATTAGTAGGGAAGAATTGTAATGCCTCGATATGAATCATATGTTATTGCGTAATTATGAGATAATTACGACATGATGTGGACTCGAGTTCGGATTGAACTGAGTGTGATAAATAGATGACAAGTATGATAAGACATTACATATGTTGAGTTAAGAACATAGACATATAATTATGTATTGGCTTGCCATGTTGATGCATTTCTTGTTGTATGGAGAAGAGAACTTAGATGCATGAGGTGTGTAGTGGGCTACTATACTGGTGAATTTCACATGCGTTTGAGCAAAGTGTACCTGAATTTTATTTACATTTAAGGTTAGAATATATAGCCAAATCAAATATGAAACACATATAAAACACCACATCTCACTCACAAATCTCTACACAAGCTCCTCTCAAACCCTTGCTTGCTCTTGCACTCTTTTCTTGGAAGTGGCTTGCAAGGAACTTTGTAGACAAAGAAGAAGTGAAATAATTTGTAAGAAGAGTAAGAATTCAATGGTTTATCATGCTAGAAAGTGTATTTCTTTGGTTGTGTTGAGTTATGAAGAATGAAAGCATGTTATTTTGATATGTTGAAACAAGTGAGGTTTAATAAAACAAGTTGTAATGTGATGCAAACATGTTTATATGTGGTCATAGTATGAAGTTATCACATTTTGATGCTAGGAATTGAGGTGTAGGAGAAGCACCAAGAAGATAGATATGAAATCGCCATATTCTGAATTTTTCGGAGTCGGACGATCGATCGTGATCTATGTGGTGATCGATTGCCACGACAAGGGGAAAATCATAAGGCGGTTTAACACATGGACGATCAATCTCATGATCACGATCGATCGCATAAAACATAGAGATCGATCGCTGATGGCTAGAAAATTTTGGCGATCGATCGCGTAAAAGTTGAGATCGATCGCTAGGGTTTAACTTTTGAAAATACTTTTTTGCAATTTGATATTGAATCTTATTTTGACATGATACATTATTGGTATTCATGTAGCATCATCACAGGGGACAACACAAAGAGGCTGTTAACTATTGACGCCTGAACTTATATATTTTGTAATGCACGACATGTACGTGTTGACGTACAAGTATTGAGTGTGATTATGTGATGTTGCTTATCTATATTGAGATTGAGTTATATGATTGTTGGAAACATATCGGTATACATTGATGTTGTTGAGGTTGATGCCATGAAAGGTATGCTATTGTTGAGCATATGCTTTGGCATGAGAGGTATGCCATGAAACGTATGCTACCGTTGAGCATATGCTTTGGCATGAGAGGTATGCTCTTGTTGAGCATATGTTTTTGCTGTTATAACGTGTGAGGATGGAAATATGATATGTGCTACTAATATGGGACGTGAAGGATGAGCCAGTGACATATTGAGCTGAGAGGCATATCATATATGTCACGTTATAACAGGATGATGGTTGAGACATGTCATGACATATTTGCATAATGTGATGCATGATACAGAACAATCACAGTTGAGAGTTGAAGATAGTTATTTATCGTATGATGTTTTCTTATTGATATAGAACTGAGATGGTTGGCTATCAATACTCATGTTGTGTGATTGTTTCTGTAGAGACTCATAGACGTGGGAGGCCGGGATTGTGAGTCGACTTCTGTTGTGAGCTGAACCATTGATTAGGAGTTGAACTTATTTAGGTTGTTCATCTGTACATGTGATGCAATTGTGACAGGTTTTTGTAAATGCTGTATTAACTGACATAGTAAAACCCTTAATCAGTGTCTGTAGTACTTAATCCCTACTCATAACTGTATAATGATTTGATACATAACGGATTAAGTAGCGAGGGCCCCACAAAATATCATGTTGTATTAGAATGATACATCAATGAAAATTTGATATCGGACACAAAGATTCAAAGTCCACAAGTGGTTATGTGTTTACCATTGGAGGGGCTGCTATGTCGTGGAAGTCTTCCAAGCAAACATGTATTGCTCGATTCACTATGGAATCAGAATTCATGGTTTTGGATAAAGTTGGAGAAGAATCCTAATGACTTAGAAATTTTTTGGAAGAAATTCCTTGTTGGGAAAAACATGTGCTTGCAATTAAGATAGATTGCGAAAATCATCTGTTATAGGAAGGGCATAGAGTATATGCATAATGGTAAGTTTTGACATATGTCGTAGACATAATACCATTATACAATTGATCTTGAATAACATTATATCCATTGACTACATGAAGTTAAAGGAAAATATTGTGGATCCCCTTACGAAAGGTTTACCTAGAGATCAAGTATATATATATAGGGGAATGCGATTAAAAGATATAATCAAAATCTCGTAGTTGATATCCAACATTGTTGACTGGAGATCCCAAGATCTAGGTTCAAAAGGACAACCAAAATATGAGATTGGATAAACACCTTGGATATTAATCTCCAACATTCATATGATAAGGGTTGTAGCCTGCAATAATGGGTAGGAGAATAGACAAAGGCCTTTAATTATTCTTAAGACATATAATGAAATATGTTGGAGTATAGCGAGATACTCTTATAGGATATCACATACGTAAGTGCGAAGTGTGGCCGCTTCAAAGAATGGACAGCACTTATGAAACCAAGCATAGTCCAAGGCCGAAATGGACACAACGTAAGAAACCAATACGAATCTGGGATTGTTATGGTGTGGGTTCAATTGTCTATATTTACACCAACGACTAAATGGTTCAAGACTATAAGTTCACTATTAAGTCAAGTAAATCTGATTGAATACTACTACGGAAGATTCAAGGCCGCAAGCTACCTCTCCAGAGGCTATAACAATCAAGTCCATAAAGGAGCTCATTTGCAGCCATGCATTAATTTAATTCATGTGGAGATTGCTGGAAAAAAAATGTGTATTAATTGAAATTAAGCATCAGAGACCAAACAAAAGGAATCCGTACGTCGGACATTCTGGAGGCCACGATCGATCGCCATGTGTTGGCGCGACTGATCATGACAATTGAAACTTTGGGCATCAAAAATCTATCAAGCGTGATCGATCGGGCCATCAGGGGCGATTGATCACGCATGATAGAAAAGTTGAAAAAAGGGCGTGATCTGTACAGTTTATTCAGCATGGTGCATCCCGTTGCGTTGTGATGCATTTTTCATGAATTGTTGCCTCCAATGCTGTCTTTTGATGATATCTCTTAGTCTAATATATATATATATATATATATATATATATATATATATATATATATATATATATATATATAACAACTTTTGGACGAATTAAACACATTTTTAGACCAAAAAACAAGATTAAGAAGCAAATATGCATCTTGTTCATCTTATTCCTTGTTCAAAGTTTGAGTATTTTGAGGTTTTTGAATTTGTGAAGTGCTTCTATCATGAATTATAGTCGTTGTATCATGGAAACGAATTGTCGTTGGACCGTGAGCACCATAGCGGGGTAAAATCATTTCAAGGAAAAAGAGTCAAACTCTTGTCTCGACAATCAAAACCATTTGTTATCGTGCTTGCTATACCCACATCCATACAATTTCAAACATTTCTTTCTTCTTCAGCTTCAGAATTTTTTTTGGCGGCCTAGTCAACTCGTGATGGTGCACGATACGGGCTCGCAGATTGCGGTGGTTTGAAGTTATACAGGAGGCGGATGGCCAGGTTTATTCCGTTTGTGGACTCATGGCGGCTCGTCTTGTTGACGCTCGTTGCGGCTGGATCTACTCACGACAGCTGGGTCACATGCGTTGATTTGAGTTAATCCTCTTTGTTTATCCTTCAAGCAGGTGATGGCTCCTAGCATCTTCTTCTACTTTTTTCGGTCGGCGATGGATCTTCCTTTTGGAGAGCTCCTTGTCGGCTTTTGGTTTCTTCTCCGCCATATTTCTTCTCGACTCATCAGATTGAAGCCTTTTTTTAGCTCGTGGCTCACAGCTGCTGTGCTCACGGCTCTCGACTGTTACCAGTTTGACTCGCAGCTTTTAGAGTTTGGCTCGCACCTAGTGTGGAGGTTGTGGCTCTGCTCTGCTAGAGGTTACCAAACCTATTTTATCTTTTTGAATCTAGCTCTGATACCATGTTAGAAAACTAAGGAATAAAGAGAAATAATTTTTTCATTATTCTCAATTTCTCATTTCTCCTTTGTAAAAAAACAAAGTACTTCTATTTATAGGTAAAAACTAATTGCCGCTGTCATGACGTAGCGATGCGATCGGGAACAAATTACTACATGGGTGTGAGTACCTCTTGAGTCGATTATTTCGTTATTCTATTGGCGATGGTTCATTCCGCCAGGTATTCTATTGGCGATGGTTCATGCCGCCAGTTATTCTATTGGCGATGGTTCATGCCGCCAGGTATTCTATTGGCGGTGGTTCCGCCAGGTATTCTATTGGCGATGGTTCCGCCGGGTATTATATTGGCGATGGTTCCGCTGGGTATTATATTGGCGATGGTTCCGCCGGGTATTCTATTGGCGATGGTTCATACCGCCGGGTATTCTATGGCGATGGTTTATGCCGCCAGGTATCATATAGCGATGGTACATTCCGCTACATCTATGGCGATGCTTCATACCGCCGGATATTCTTTGGAGATGTTTTATGCCGCTGATTCTATAGCAATGGATTATACCGCTATGTGCGTAGCACTGGGTTATGCCGCCTACGAGCGATGGGTGCTGCTTGTGTATCGCTGGGGGACGATGGATACAGGTATTCTGATATCTTGATAGCGATGAGGTATGGCATATTACTTTTGTTATCATTATTGTGAATATTATGTGTTATTTTATACCGTAATGTGTTTGACGATGGGATTATGAGTGTCGTATATCGACGGGTATCGTCATATGTTTGACGATTTTATTTGGGATGTCTATGTGGACGCGCGGCGTCGTCTTGGTGAATAATGCATTCATGTTTATGTATTTGGTAGTATGGTTTGAGTGCCGATAGTGAGCACATGGTAGTGTCTGGGTCACTAGTTGACAAGACCATTACGCCGAGCAGATTGCTCGATGGATTATTGGATGCATTGTACAGGAGAGGGTACCGCATCACGTGTTACAGGTAAATATTTTCGAGTAATGATACCCTCCAGGTATACTCGCGGGATTGGCTAAGGCCAAGTGATTGGTGGTAAGAGTAGTCATTGAGGAAACTACTCGCATGTTGTTGTGATGTATGTAGGCACGATCACACCCACCCTGATGGTGTGGAATAAGTCCTAATGGATTAGGATTGCATCGTAATTGAGCCAGGACATTGGGTTGTCCATTGTGATTTGGTGTTTTAGAGATATGTTGGGCGATGACCCACAACTCTAATGGTTTGTACGGTATGGTATACCGGGATGGGGCGTGTGTCACGTTGATAAGTTGGTATGAGCTTATGGGGCCAACGAATCGTTAGCCAGGTATTGTTGTAGTACTTTCGTGTTCTTGTGATAGCCATTATACTGCTCGTCAGATTCGAGCTGGGTGAATCGTATGGTGATACGATGAGGGGTTTGGTAGACTTTTGTAGCATCATCAATCTTTTTGGGTTCTATGTGAGATATGAATGCAGCATGAAGAAATTCATTAATCATATGTCCTCTGGTGCATAGAGGAGCAACAGGGTTACCTATGACCTGCCCAGGAGGATGATCCTTCATCCACCGGAGCGGAGGTCCAAGAGGGTTGAGCTCTTCATTTGGATGAATATGAGTGGGAAGCTCAGGAGATTTGATTGATGCATCTTTTTTGTTAGTTCCATCCACTGTAGCAGGAATGAGTATAACATCCTCATTGTTGGCTGGGTGCAGTGCTTGTGAACCAGCAGACTCCTCTGCTTGTGCTTCAGGAACTTTTGGTTTTAAAGAGCAGTCAATTTTTCTTCTGTAATCTATCTCATCATCAATATTTTCATCAATATAAGTGTTTTCCAGTCGATTGCTCAAGTTGTTGATTTTTAGATCAGATACAGTACAATCTGTAGATTCATCAAATTTTTCATGCACAGATTCTTCTACAGTAAGTGTTCTATTATTAAATACTCTTAAAGCTTTACTAACTGTAGAATATCCAATAATATTCCAGCATCAGATTTGGCATCAAAACTGGTGAGATGAGTCTTTCCATTGTTGTGAATAAAACATTTGCAACCAAACACATGGAAATAATAAATATTTGGCTTACTGCCATTCCAGATCTCATAAGGGGTTTTATTTGCTCGCTTATTAATCATTTATCTGTTCTGCGTATAACATGCTATGTTGACAGCTTCTGCCCAAAACCTCTGCGAAATATCTGATTCTGCAAGCATAGTTCGAGCAGCTTCTTTCAAAGTGCGATTCCTACGCTCAGCAACTCCATTTTGTTGTGGGGTTCTTGCAGCAGAGTATTCGTGTTTAATACCAATGTCATCTAGATATGATTTGAGTGATTGATTGGTAAACTCGGTACCTTTATCACTATGAATCCTATCTATCCCACACGACTTCTCATTTTGGAGTCTTTTCAGTAGTTTGATCAGCTTTGGAGTAGCCTGATCTTTGCCACTTAGAAATAGGACCCACGTAAATCGTCGATTAACACTAGGATATACTTCATTCCCCCTAGACTTGTTACTGGTATAGGACCGAAAGATCCATATGCAGCAACCCTAGGCACCGAGAAGAAGATTTACTCCCTTTGTTCTTAAAGGAGGATCTGATTTGTTTAACAAGTTGGCATGCTGCACAGATCTTATCTTTTGAGAACTCTATTTGAGGCAGTCCAATAACTAGATCAAGTTTACGCAGACTAGCAATTGTTTTAAAGTTTAAGTGACTCAATCGTTTGTGCCAAAGCCAGTTTTTGGAAATATTCAAGGCAGCAAAGCAAGTAGAAGAGGTAGGCTGATTAAGGTTCCAATCAATCTTATATGTTTTCTCATGCCTTCTTCCTACAAGCAATACACTGCCATCAATAGATTTGATTGTACATGAGTGCTGATTGAATTCTACAGTGTGACCATGGTCACAGTGTGATGTCCTGTGATTATTAGTCTTAATCCCGGAGGGTTATTAATCCTTAATGGATTTATATTGTGGCAATTAGGAATTAATAGTGGTTTTGCTCTGCCGAGTTTGTTAAATCGGACATTTAGGATCGTTGGATCCAAAGGTTGAGATTGTATTCTCAATATGGTGAAAAACCTATGATTTAAGTTTTTGGTGAGAATCGGGATCCGGGATGCATTCGTTACATGTTGGGAAATTGGGTGTTATAATGGTTTAAATGTGTTGGTTTGTAACTTTTGGTAAAGCATGATTTTAATGGTGATTTTGGTGCATTGTGGTAAAATGGTTTTAAAATATCATGTTGGGGTATTTTATACATCATGCTTGTGTTTTGATACACATTTAAATCCCATAACATGGCAAGGGAGCCACTTGCACACTCCTTTACATCCCATCCACCCCATTCTATCACCTTGATGTCTTGACCTTTCCCTCACCCCATCCAAACCCACCATTTTCGTTCCTCATCATGGAAGGGAGGAGAAAGCTTTGGAAAAGAGCCATTTTCATTATTTCTTGCTAGAATCTTGGAGCTCAAAGGCACATGTTTCACGGGGCATGGAACTCAAGCCAGGCTTGAGATGGACTACGGAATTCTAAGGTACGTATGACGTACGAGCATAGCCTATTATAATGTTGCAACTGTAAAATGCATGGTATGTGATAATGGCATTATATGGACATTGAAATACATGGTATGTGGTATTTGCATAAATGGATATGGAAATGCCTGGTAGGTGGTATTTGCCATAAATGGATATTGAAATGCATGGTATACGGTACTTGCTATAAATGGATAGTGAAATGTATGGTATATGGTAATTGCGATAAATGGACATTCGTTGGGAATTATATGGTCCCGCTTTTGAGCGAGCAAAGATTGGTATGTTGTTGCCGTTGAGCGACCATTGGTTATGACGCCGCTATTGTTGAGCGTGCGTGGGGTCGAAATGCCGCCATTATGGAGCGAGCTATGACATAGAAATATGGAGTCAATTGCTAAACATGTGATATCTGTAGTACTCTATTTTGATGGTTTAATCGCATTTGGTTATGGAACTGGTATAGCAGGAATGGTTTTAGTTGTTCAATGAGATGATCAACTGGCTTTTGGGAATTTAATGGTTTTGTTATTTTGAGAACAGGGACAATACAGGGGATCCCGGATGAGGGTATTACCATCCAGGGAGTATCATTTAAATTATGGCATTTACATTCTGTAAATTATGAATTGCAATGTTATGAATATTGGATTGGTGGTATTGGTATGCTCACCCCGTGTGGGGGCTGTCTCTGTTGGGGCAGGTAACACAAGTGCAACAGTAGCTTTGGAGTTGAGCTTGGGCTGTTGATAGAGGTACTTCCAGGATCGAGGTACCAGAGCTGGTTGAATAAGTACATAGATTCAGTGTTGAGATCTAGCTGTGCTTGGGAGGTGCTTCCAGGATTGAAGTACCAGTAACAGTATCTGGTAGAGTGTTTTATACATCAAATACACGCTCATTCATTGGGTGCTGTTATGTGAGTACATTTTACGTGTATATGGAATGTATAAATGGGCTACGGCTTCTCTCTGTTCATTTATGGTTTGCATGCAATTAAATGTGGAATTTCTAAATGAACTAAGAGCATGTTAGTGTATTATGAGGGTGCATGTCATATACTTATATTATCACTATATGTAGGGTCTTCCTACGTTAACATCATCATAATCACGTATTATGGAATTACAGGCCAACAATAAAATTTCAAAACTTAATAATTACATTCCCAAAAATGAATGCTAACATCATAGGTTTACACTACTCCTAGAGTAGAGACTATCAAAATCCTGTATCCTATAATTTTAACATATACTTCCTGGTTAATCGTATTAACCCACTTTGGTTGTCCCTGTTTCATAGTCATGCATATAATCATTAGTTCTTGACATAAATGATTAAAATCATACTCCACGTATGTACTCATAATCAACAATGTTATTTAGAAATGGGGATGTTTCTGGTCTTGTTATGTCCGCGGAACAATTGGCCCCCTCGCTTCGACATATAGCGGTACTGTGATTACCCCTCGCTACACCTTGATAGCGGATGTAATCTCCTCGCTAGCTATGTCAGCGGTAAGTACCTTCCTCGCTTTCCCATAACAACTACCAGAACACTCTACTATTCTAAATAACATAGTTAAACATACATCATCATCATCATATCATAAACATCATCATCTTATAGACATCATCATCTTGTAAACATCATCATCTTGTCATAAACATCATATCATCATAAACTTACTTATCATAATCATCATCATAAACATCGTAAATACTTATGAAATCATTGCGTAGTCATAGTATATGGATGTGTTTTACGGTCCGATGCCCGTACGTTTCTTACGTACCTTAATTCCAAAAGTTGAGAAGTTGGAGAACTTTATCTCCTTGAAGCTGTGGGTACCTGGGATGGTTCTACACAACCATACAAATCGATATTATAAGCTAATTATAGTCCAATATCCAAAAATCCCACAAAATAACCAAAAACACACATTTTGGTGTCTCGCGATCGATCGCCATCAAGCCCCGATCGATCGCGAGACTACACTGCCAAAGCCAACAAAAATTTTTAATCCGCGATCGATCGCTAAGATGGTGCCGATCGATCGCGGCTTCGCCGATCGATCGCGCCAAACTCACGATCGATCGCGGAAGCTCACTGGTGCCACCCCTGGTGCTCGCGATCGATCGGGAGAATCTCCCGATCGATCGCGGGAGTCTGAACTCGCATTTTTCGGGCACTATTCACACTTCTTCCTCCCCAAACCAAACCATCTCTCATACCTTCAAACCAACAACTTAAAAACACTTCAAACCTTCATTTAACAACATTAAACAACCAAAAATCCTACACCCATCCAAAAATCATACCAACCCAAAATAAACCAATTTCAACAATCAAAACCATTTCAAAATCAAACCAAACATCATAAAAACTTTAGGAAGGGTTCCATACCTCTTAAGGACTCCAAATCCTATCAAGAATCTCACAAACAAAGATTTTGAGAAGATTCCTCCTTCCTTTCTTGCTCAATTTCGAAAATATAAAGTGGGTTAGGGTTGGGGATGAGATTTGGGGATTTAAAAGTGAAGGATAAAGTGAAGGTAAAGTGATGGGTATAGTGGGGGTTGTGGGGTTAAAGTATTAAAATTGTATCCCAAAAATTAACATGATATATAAAATACCCCAACATGGTATTTTAAAAGCATTTTACAAAAATGCAACAAACTTCCACTAAATCCATATTTTCCTCATAATTAACAACCAATACAATTAAATCATGTTAACACTTCATTTTCTAACATGTATAACATGCACCCTGAAATGCAACCCCGGGTCACGCCTACCATGTGACTAAGCATTTCAACAAGATAATTAATTTCAACCCATAAATCATTTATCAACATAATTCATCATATAAACATCATTAATGCCCAAATTGCATATAATTAATTTCGGGACATCACATTATACTAAAACTTGACACTGTGCACTTGCGGTAGAATCGCTACACTGAGAAATAATTGTTTAAAATAAAAGCGATCAGATATCTTGTTCAACTTTTGTGTCCTACCTCTAAAGACATCTCGGAAAATATCGCACAGCTGTGTGATGGAAATGATCAGACGAAAGAGAATAAGCTTACTGTTGCTCTACAAAAGTTTGAGAACATCGAGATGATGTCTGGAGAAACTCTCAATGAATATTGATGAGAGATTAACATGAATTATCAACGAACTCAACAGCCTGGGTAAGGATCTGTCAAACAGAGAAGTTACCTTAAAAGTCATGAGAGGTCTCCCAAGAGAATGGGGTGTAAAGACCATAGCCATGAATCCAAAGATCTAAACAAGATCGATCTACGTGATCTTTTGCTTAGTTAAAGTCGTATGAGTTTGAATTATGCATTCAAGTTGACAATGAACCAAGTACCAGTCAACCAATGAAGGCCCTTGCTGCTTCGGAGCCCCTATCCACTGCAACAGAATGAATCCTGAACAAATGTGTAATGATGCAGTGGCGATGTTTGTCAAGAAATTTGGCAAGTTCAGGAAGAAAAGCCAGAAGACATATCAGTCTTACCCATGGAAGCAGAACTTCAAGCACAAATCAGAAGAAGATAATCATGTCTGCTTCAACTGTCATAAACCAGGACATTTCATCGTTGATTGTGTTGGGATATGCCCTAAGACAAGTCATTAGATGATTGTTTAAGACATACAATGTTTATGGATTTATGAATGGCAATTCATTATTATATATTATTCTTTTAACTGTGCATTGTGAATTAATATATATGTTAATGTCCTTAGAATAATATTGTATTATTCTTAAAGATGTTCCTAGTCAAGTATTATCATGAAAGGGATAATGATAATACGTAGAGACTAGTATGTGTTGATCGATGAATTGTTCATTGATATGAGATATCAAATCAACATATGGGTACATGTTAGAGAACGATGTACTGAACAGACCCACCATGAGAATGCAACATGGATAGTTATATGATCGTCATATGCAATTCTCATAGTGATAATAATGTATGTAATCCTTACGACTTGTGATCATCAGAGATCCCAACATAAGGAGTTATGTATCTTGATATCGTCAAACGCTACCCGTAACAGGGTAAACTATAAAGGCGACTATTGGATACACTACGAATTATGTAGAGGGATGTTGACTGATCGAGATAGGATTTGTCCCTCCTATATAACAGGAGATGTGTTTGGCCCTTGATCAAGTGAGAACTAAATGCATGGCCATGCTCGAATGAGTCGATATGAGATATCGAGCTTATTCGTTTATTCTAGTTCTACTTGGGGATCAAGAAATAAAGATTGAATATACGAGTATGACTATTACATGACTCGTGTTCAATCTAAACACAATGGACAAAGGGATTAAGTTACATGATTAATATTATCACAAGTTCTAAAGGTTATGTCGAGTCATTGACATTCTCGTAATTTGGGTAGCATCGATGTGTTGCTAGATACCGCTCAATGCTTGCGACATAAAATGAGATTTTATGTCACTGCCAACATTACGAGATCCTATCGGGTCGCACAAAAGATTAAATCGAGAAGGGAAATTAAATTCATGGGATGAATTAAATAATTAAGAGGAGTCTTAATTAATAATCATGATGATTAATTAAATCATGGGCTTAAGCCCATGAGGCTTTATGAAAGCCTTTAATTAATTATATAAAAGATGATTACAAGGTTTTAATTGCAAGACAATTTTCATAACACAAAACCTACACAACAAAAGGAAGCTCTCGGCCGCCACCATCTTGAGCTCTCGGCCTCCTCATTAGCCGTGTGGTTCCTTGGTGGTTTTGAGCCATTATTCGATTGTGAATCGAGTTTGCTTCGTGTATTGGTTCAAGAATAAGTCTAGCAACTTGTTCTTGAACATCCCTTTCGATTTGATCGTGTGGATACCGTAGAGACGAAGGTGAAAACTTTCGTTTGTGACTCGGAGTTCGTTGGACGTGCTGCTCCGTGGAATCTGCTTCAAACACGCTACAAGGGTGATACTCTTATGTATTACTCTAATCCGATATGAATCCCTATGTATAGATCCGGTGTTAGTAATCCCAATTTTTTTTATTCCGCTGCGTTGTATGCTCTCGGGTTACTTACAGTGGTATCAGAGCCGTGTACAAGGCTCATATCGGATTTATGTGATTAAATTATGTTAATCATATTAGAATTAATATTGCATGCTATTAAAACTGTTTAATTCATATATGATATGAAATAAATTGAGTTTATGAAAATCATCGTATAATTGTATTTGATATAATTGGCGAATAATTGTATACGATACATGAAAGCGTAAAATCGATGTGTTAGCTCATGTATGGCTCACGGCCGCAGCCACCAAAGGACTAGGGTTTCGAACCCTAGTCACCCTGGCTCACGTCCGCAGCCACCGAAAGGCTAGGGTTTCGAACCCTAGTCATCATGGCTCACGGCCGCCGCATGTTGCTAGGGTTTCGAACCCATTGGCTCGTGCATGGCCAAGCAGCCGCCGCTTAAGGGCTAGGGTTCGGACCCTGGCTCGAGCATGAGCCGAGCCGCCGCAAAATTAGGGTTTTTGAACCCATTGGCTCGTGACGGCTAACTCATGACGGCTAGGGTTTCGAACCCTAGCAGCCGTGCATGGGCTCGCCGCCACCGCTCGAGCATGGCTCGACCATGGGCTAGGGTTTCGAACCCTAGGCCCACTATTGGTCCAGCCGTGTGCTTCATGGTTCGAACCATGGTGGTTCGAGTCTTAGTCGCTTTAGTTCGTGGCATGTGATGTCCCGAGCGTACGATAATTTTTCAAAAATTATTTTACAGTTTTAATTAGAATTAAATTTAAAATGTTTAGAATTTAATTAATTAAATGTTAATGCATGCTTTATGTGTTGTTTGAGCATGGTGCATGGTTATAGCCCTTTGACCTATTAGATAGGATTTGTGGATGTTTTTAATTTATAATACGACCTGCGTGTCGTGCCTTTCTCTATTTCATTCTAAATGTAATCCCTCCCCTATGTTCCCCTCGAATGTGAATCGAGGAATTCTATATCTTGTAAATAGTGTAGTTTATTTTATTGATGGTGATCAATGAAGATGGAGCATCGTGCCGGGATGAGGAGGCCATTCACAAATTGGAGCCAAAGGAAGGTGCTTATGAAGTTACCTTAGGTTGACTCATAGGATTTTCTCATTGGCTTGAGAAAATCAATAGTAGGGGCTATAACCATGTCACGTTTAATTATGTATGTTGATGCATGATTTATCTTATGTTTTAGTTTGATAATAGTATTACACATATATGTAGATATGTATACAACTATATGTAGTGGACATATTTTAAATTATCAAATTAATCATGAGATCAATAAATCCCTCTAAAATATTAAGTTTTAGATGCCTTCCAAAATAAAAGTACTCGTCAATAACTTCGATTGTACATGTGTGGGTTTGCCAAAGCAAAGCACCGTGGTAATCTTAGTAAGGCGCGAAAGGATAAAAGTGATATCAGTTATACTTTAATTGGGTACGACTTAACTAGGTTATCTCAATAGGATTGGGAACCTAGAGGCATGGGTTGGATTATAATTCATTTGATGAATTGAACAAAGTGTTGTTCGTCCAACTATCCAAGAATTATATGTGATATAATTGACAAAGTGTTGTCTACCTAAATAACCGAGTCTTGGGCGATTAGCCAAAGCTAACTCAAGATTAGGTGAAATATGGATCTTGGCCCACTAAAGGTTTCGAGGGTTGATATTTTTCAAACAAAATAGTGGGAGTATCATTTAATATAAGACCATGTTAAATGATTTAAATCATAAACTTATTTTGCATATTTATATTGTAGATATCCATGGCAACTAACAACGTTACTAGCACTTTATCACTGCGATCGGTCCTTGAGAAGGACAAATTAAATGGGACAAATTTCCTAGACTGGCATAGGAACTTGAGGATAGTCCTCAAACAAGAAAAGAAACAATATGTCCTAGAGGAACCCTTGCCCGCTGAGGAACCTCCCCTAACAGCTACAAGAGCTGAAAAAGATGCTTACAAGAAGCATCAGAGTGACGCACTTGATGTTGGGTGCCTCATGCTTGCCACCATGAACTCTGAGCTTTAGAAGCAACATGAGGAAATGGAGGCGTTCGATATGATTGAACACTTAAAGCAGTTGTACCAACAGCAAGCAAGACAAGAGAGGTATGACGTCTCTAAGGCGTTATTTCAGTGCAGGATGGTAGAAGGAAGCTTGGTTGGAACTCATGTACTCAAGATGATTGGGTACATTGAGAATCTGGACAAGCTGGGTTTTCCATTGGACCAAGAGTTGGCCACCGATGTGATCTTGCAATCGTTGCCTGAGAGCTTCAGTCAATTTGTAGTAAATTACAATATGACTGACATGGAAAAGACTCTACCACAGTTGCTTGGTATGTTGAGAACATATGAAGCAAATACTAAGAAGACTAAGGCCACAAATGTCCTTATTGTGAATAAGGGCAAAGGAAGGGCCAAACCTAAAGGCAACAAGAAAGCAAAGAAGGTCTTTGCTAAATCTAAGCCAAAGTCTTCTGCACTAAAGCCAAAGGGAGGGATAGCAAAGGAAGGGAACTGTTTCCATTGCGGTGAGACCGGCCATTGGAAAAGAAACTGCAAAGTATATCTGGAGGATCTAAAGAAAGGAAGTATGACTTCCGCTTCAGGTATTTTTGTTATAGAAGTCAATTTATCTACTTCTTCATCATGGGTATTAGATACTGGATGTGGATCTCACATTTGTGTAAATGTGCAGGATCTCAAAAGGAGTAGGACATTGGCGAAAGGTGAAGTTGATCTCCGAGTTGGAAATGGAGCAAGAGTTGCTGCATTAGCTATAGGAGATTATCATTTAGCTTTACCTTCTGGTTTATCACTGATTTTAAAAGACTGTTATTTTGTGCCTTCAATTACTAAAAACATTATTTCTATTTCTTGTTTAGACAAGTATGGTTTTTCATTTATAATAAAGGACAATTGTTGTTCTATTTATTTAAATGATATGTTTTATGCTAGTGCACAAATGGTGAATGGTCTTTATGTATTGAATCTTGATATGCCTATCTATAACATAAATACTAAAAGGATTAAAAAATAATGATTGTAATCCGACTTATCTCTGGCACTGTCGCTTGGGCCACATAAACGAGAACCGCATATCTAAACTTCATAAGGATGGAGTATTAGATTCATTTGATTTTGAATCATATGAAACATGCGAATCTTGTTTAATGGGCAAGATGACTAAAGCCCCTTTCAAGGGACATGTTGAAAGGGCAAATGTTTTATTGGGACTAATACATAGTGATGTATGTGGACCAATAAGTACACAAGCTAGATGTGGTTTTCAATACTTCGTTACATTTACTGATGACCTCAGTAGATATGGATATGTGTACCTAATGAAACATAAACATGAAACCTTTGAAAAGTTCAAAGATTTCAAGAATGAAGTACAAAACCAACTTGGCAAAAGTATCAAAATCCTTCGATCAGATCGAGGAGGAGAATACTTAAGCCAAGAGTTTCATGACTATCTAAAGGAGTGTGGGATAGTCCCACAACTCACTCCTCTGTATACTCCACAATGGAATGGTGTATCCGAGAGGAGAAATCGAACCTTGTTAGACATGGTTAGATCAATGATGAGTCATGCAGATCTTCCGATATCGTTTTGGGGACACGCTCTAGAAACAACAATTTTCTTACTGAACCGTGTTCCATCTAAATCAGTGGAAAAGACACCATATGAGATATGGACTGGGAAGCGTCCTAGTATGTCTTTTATGAAGATTTGGGGTTGTGAGGCTTTCGTTAGACGTCACGCCACTAACAAACTTGGACCCAAATCTGATAAGTGTTTATTTGTGGGGTATCCTAAGGAAACGAAAGGGTACTATTTCTATTATCCCACCGAGAACAAAGTAGTTGTTGCTCGGACTGGTGTATTTCTTGAAAGAGAATTTATTTCTAGAAAAACCAGTGGGAGAAAAATAGAACTTAGTGAAGTTCAACCACAAGAAAACACTGAACCTGAGATTGAGATGGAAACAGAGCAGGCACCACAAGCTGTTGTGGAAGAAGTACCTGCTCAAGAGACACAAGCCCAGCGTAGGTCTGTAAGAGAACACCGGGAGCCACAGAGATATGGATTTCTTGTGACTCAACAAGGTGACTTACTACTTATTGATGAGGATGAGCCGTCATCTTATCAACAAGCTATAATGGGCAATGATTCTGAGAAATGGCAAGAGGCCATGAAATCTGAGATGGAATCCATGTATGCAAACCAAGTATGGACTTTGGTTGATCCACCTGAAGGGGTACGACCCATAGGGTGCAAATGGATTTTCAAGAAAAAGACCGATATGGATGGTAACGTACAAACCTATAAAGGTCGGCTGGTTGCAAAAGGATTCAAACAAATTCATGGTATTGACTATGATGAAACCTTTTCACCAGTGGCCATGGTTAAATCCATAAGGATCTTACTTGCAATAGCTGCATTTCATGATTATGAAATCTGGCAGATGGATGTCAAAACAGCTTTCCTTAATGGAAATCTGCTCGAGGATGTGTACATGACACAGCCCGAGGGTTTTGTCGATCCAAAGGATGCTGGAAAGATATGCAAGCTACAACGATCCATTTATGGATTGAAGCAAGCTTCTCGGAGTTGGAATCTTCGTTTTGATGATGCAATCAAAGAGTTTGGTTTTATCAAAAACGAAGATGAACCTTGTGTCTACAAGAAGGTCAGTGGGAGCGTAATCATTTTCCTAGTGTTGTATGTAGATGACATACTTCTTATTGGAAATGATATCCCTGCCTTGCAATCTGTAAAGATTTGGCTAGGGAACTGCTTTTCGATGAAAGACTTAGGAGAAGCCACCTATGTATTAGGAATCAAGATCTATAGAGATAGATCGAGAAGGCTTCTTGGTCTAAGTCAAAGTACATACATAGACAAGGTGCTTAAAAGGTTTAGCATGCAAGAATCCAAGAAAGGATTCGTGCCTATGACACATGGTATTTATCTCTCGAAGGAACAGTGTCCTTCAACACCAGATGAGAGACAACGCATGAGTAAGATTCCATACGCGTCAGCTATTGGATCTATCATGTATGCCATGATATGTACTCGTCCCGATGTATCGTATGCTTTGAGCATGACGAGCAGATATCAAGTTGATCCAGGTGAAGGTCACTGGATTGCTGTCAAGAACATCCTGAAGTACTTGAGAAGGACTAAGGATACATTCTTGATTTATGGAGGTGAGGAAGAGCTCAATGTAATGGGTTACACTGCTGCTAGCTTCCAAACCGACAAAGATGATTTTCGATCGCAATCTGGATATGTGTATTGCTTAAATGGAGGTGCTGTGAGCTGGAAGAGTTCAAAGCAAGAAACAGTAGCCGATTCTACAACGGAAGCTGAGTATATTGCTGCCTCGGATGCAGCAAAAGAAGCTGTTTGGATGAGGAAGTTCATTTCTGAACTGGGAGTGGTGCCTAGCATTAAAGATCCGATAGAACTCTATTGTGACAACAATGGAGCGATCGCATTGGCTAAGGAACCAAGATCTCACCAAAGATCCAAGCACATACTTAGGCGTTTCCATTTCATTCGAGAAATCGTTGAAAGGGGAGATGTTAAAATATGCAAAGTACCAACAGATGATAATGTATCTGACCCATTGACGAAGCCGCTGTCACAGCAGAAGCATGATCGTCATACTAGATCTCTAGGCATTAGGTATATGTCTGAGTGGTCTTAGTGCAAGTGGGAGATTTGTTGGGATATGCCCTAAGACAAGTCATTAGATGATTGTTTAAGACATACAATGTTTATGGATTTATGAATGGCAATTCATTATTATATATTATTCTTTTAACTGTGCATTGTGAATTAATATATATGTTAATGTCCTTAGAATAATATTGTATTATTCTTAAAGATGTTCCTAGTCAAGTATTATCATGAAAGGGATAATGATAATACGTAGAGACTAGTATGTGTTGATCGATGAATTGTTCATTGATATGAGATATCAAATCAACATATGGGTACATGTTAGAGAACGATGTACTGAACAGACCCACCATGAGAATGCAACATGGATAGTTATATGATCGTCATATGCAATTCTCATAGTGATAATAATGTATGTAATCCTTACGACTTGTGATCATCAGAGATCCCAACATAAGGAGTTATGTATCTTGATATCGTCAAACGTTACCCGTAACAGGGTAAACTATAAAGGCGACTATTGGATACACTACGAATTATGTAGAGGGATGTTGACTGATCGAGATAGGATTTGTCCCTCCTATATAACAGGAGATGTGTTTGGCCCTTGATCAAGTGAGAACTAAATGCATGGCCATGCTCGAATGAGTCGATATGAGATATCGAGCTTATTCGTTTATTCTAGTTCTACTTGGGGATCAAGAAATAAAGATTGAATATACGAGTATGACTATTCCATGACTCGTGTTCAATCTAAACACAATGGACAAAGGGATTAAGTTACATGATTAATATTATCACAAGTTCTAAAGGTTATGTCGAGTCATTGACATTCTCGTAATTTGGGTAGCATCGATGTGTTGCTAGATACCGCTCAATGCTTGCGACATAAAATGAGATTTTATGTCACTGCCAACATTACGAGATCCTATCGGGTCGCACAAAAGATTAAATCGAGAAGGGAAATTAAATTCATGGGATGAATTAAATAATTAAGAGGAGTCTTAATTAATAATCATGATGATTAATTAAATCATGGGCTTAAGCCCATGAGGCTTTATGAAAGCCTTTAATTAATTATATAAAAGATGATTACAAGGTTTTAATTGCAAGACAATTTTCATAACACAAAACCTACACAACAAAAGGAAGCTCTCGGCCGCCACCATCTTGAGCTCTCGGCCTCCTCAATAGCCGTGTGGTTCCTTGGTGGTTTTGAGCCATTATTCGATTGTGAATCGAGTTTGCTTCGTGTATTGGTTCAAGAATAAGTCTAGCAACTTGTTCTTGAACATCCCTTTCGATTTGATCGTGTGGATACCGTAGAGACGAAGGTGAAAACTTTCGTTTGTGACTCGGAGTTCGTTGGACGTGCTGTTCCGTGGAATCTGCTTCAAACACGCTACAAGGGTGAGACTCTTATGTATTACTCTAATCCGATATGAATCCCTATGTATAGATCCGGTGTTAGTAATCCCAATTTTTTTTATTCCGCTGCGTTGTATGCTCATCGGGTTACTTACAGATTGTACAAAACCAAAGAAGGATGATCAAAAGAGGACTTCCAAGGACTACAAAAGTCTAAGGAGAAAAGAAGATCATCCAAGAGAGATAGAAATAAAAAAGTTCTTGTTCTTGAAGAAAGTAAGAGCAAGTGGGCTGATTCAGAATCAGAATCAGAAGAATCATCAAGCTCATCAAGCGAAAGTGAAGATGAAAGAGTCCACTATCTCATGGCAAATGATGACAGTGACATAACTGATTCTAACCTTTCTGAATTTACACATACTGAACTCACAGATGCACTGCATGACATGATAAATGAGTATCAACTGTTGTATGAGTCCTTCGAGAACTATAAGATTGAACATACTAGCCCAATCAAACAGTAGGACAGTAAACTTGATTGTGAAAAATCAAAGGAGCTGAAATGCTTAAGGGAAAAAATAAGTCTACTCAAAAAAATAAAAGGACGAAGTTAAATGTTCACACCAGAAACTCATCAATTTGGTTCGCACATGGAACACATCAACCGTTAGAAAATATGAAATACTAGAGTCGATTAGGCTTGCTGGCAATTTTGCTGGCATAGACAATATCATCCATGACAGTAAAGCCTCTAGCACAGGATCTCAACTGAGTCTGGTGAAAAAAGGTCTCAAACAATGAACTTTGTTAGATCCAGCACAATATATGAACCAAGTGAGTTGGAAATGGAATCTGTCAAGCCAATTCTCGTTAAGAAACATGCATCACATAAAGGTATTGGTTATGTCAAGCCAGTAGAGAAGACTAGACCAGTACAGAAGTCCAATAAGGGAGATAAGCCTACTGGTCAAGTAACTCGAGAGGCCAAATCTAACTGGTATTATAATCGTGTGACTGTCAAGAAGAGATTTATGCTTCCAAACATGAATCAAAAACCAAAACAACATGCATACACTCATTTCACACGTAGCACCCTAGAACACCATCACCATCTACTGCATACACATTTTAGGACACACACATAGCCAATAAATTCATGGTTATCCAAGTGTGGGTCCCGAAAGGACTAATCCTGTCTGGACACAAATAGAATTGGGTACCAATGATTTCATCGCTTTAATTGCAGAGATCTAGAATCCAACAAGTTCGGAGCTTAGAGTGGTTCCTGTACAGAGGATGTTCTAGACATATGACAGGAAGTGAATGTCTACTGTCTGAGTTATAGACACCACCGAATCGAAAATAATGTTTGTGACACGCAAAAGGTAGAACCGTGGGTAAGATAAGATTCTCCATGATAACATTATTATTAAAGATGTATTGTTAGTGAAAATTCATGCTATAATTTGATTAGCATTAGTCAACTATGTGATAATGACAATCAGTAGAATTCACCAGTACACTTGCACAATAAGATCTATCGATGGTAATATCCTGCTTGTAGGTAAGAGGCATGATAACACTTATAAGATGGATTGGAATTTTGATTAGCCAACCTCACCTGCTTGCTTTGCTGCCTTGAGTAGTTCCAAAAATTGGCTTTGGCACAATCTTTTGAGTCACTTAAAATTTAAAACTATTGCAAGTCTACGTAAGCTTGATTTAGCTAATAGATTGCCCTAGATAGAGTTCTCAAAAGACAAGATTTGCTCAGCATGCCAGCTTGGTAAGCATATGTAAGGACCCCCCGTGCCCTTAACCCGTTATTAGTGCATTAAGCCATACCATTAGTGCATATAATCATACTATCATGGGGAAAACCATATGCAAGTGCAACACCATATGCTATCCAGAAAATTTTTTGCATTCAATCCACATAATATTCAAATTCCCCAACCAAGATTATTCATATAACATGCACCTTCATAATACACTAACATGCTCTTAGTTCATTTAGCAATTCCGTATTTAATTGCATGCAAACCATAAATGAATCGAGAAGAGCCTTAGCCCATTTATACATTCCATATACACGTAAAATGTACTCACATAAGAGCACCCAATGAACACGCGTGTATCTAATGTATAAAAGACCCTACTGGGTACCGTTACTGGCACTTCAATCCTGGAAGCACCTCCCAAGCCCAGCTCGATCTCAACTCTGGATCTATGCACTTATTCAACTAGCTCTGGTACCTCGATCCTGGAAGTACCTCAAATCAACAGCCCGAGCTCAACTCCAAAGCTGCTGCTACACCTGTAACACCTGCCCCAACAGAGACAGCCCCAACACGGGATGCGCATACCAATACCCCCAATCCAATAATCATAACATTGCAATTCATAATTTACAGAATGTAAATGCTATAATTTAAATGATACTCCCTGGATGGTAACACCCTCATCCGGGATCCCCTGTATTGTCCCTGTTCTCAAAATAACCAAACCATTAAATTCCCAAAAGCCAGTTGATCATCTCATTGATCAATTAAAAACCATTCCTGCTATACCAGTTCCATAACCAAATACGATTAAACCATCAAAATAGAATACTACAGAATCACATATATTTAGCAATTGACTCCATATTTCTATGTCATAGCTCGCTCCACAATGGCGGCATTTCGACCCCACTCACGTTCAACAATAGCGGCGTCATAACCGATGGTCGCTCAACGGCGACAACATCCCAATCTTTGCTCGCTCAAAAGCGGCACCATATAATTCCCAACGAATGTCCATTTATCGCAATTACCATATACCATGCATTTCACTATCCATTTATAGCAAGTACCGTATACCATGCATTTCAAAATCCATTTATGGCAATTACCACATACCATGCATTTCCATATCCATTTATGCAAATACCACATACCATGCATTTCAATATCCATTTATGGCAATTATCACATACCATGCATTTCCATATCCATTTATGCAAATACCACATACCATGCATTTCAATGTCCATATAGTACTATTATCACATACCATGCATTTTACAGTTGCAACATTATAATAGGCTATGCTCGTACGTCATACGTACCTTGAGTTTCCGTAGTCCGAGCCAAACCTTGCTTTAGTTCCATGCCTCGAGAAAGATGTGCTAAAACGTATAAACAACCCACAATCAAGCATAAGCATGCAACCACGTGCCCAAGCACGTTCAAAACTCCCAGACATATCGTCTATCCATGACGATTACCAAATTATAAAAGTTCGCGGCTAAGCATGTATAATACCCCAAAAATATTGTCAATCCATGACAATTAACCTTTTAAAATAACCAGGGGTGAAGCATGCAAGACACCCAAAAAGAGCCAAGAAACAACAAAAGAGGCACCAACAAACTGGCCATCTCGATCGATCGAGAACCACCCTCCGATCGATCGGTAAAAATCCCGATCGATCGGTCCACTATTCCAACGCCACAAAACACAATCGAGATCCACCCTCCGATCGATCGGTAAAAATCCCGATCGATCGGTCCACTGTTCCAATGCCACAAAACACATTCTGCCATGCTCGATCGATCGAAAATATTTTCGGATCGATCGAGCAGCCCTGTAAACGTTAGAAACCTCCAAGAATGAGCTCCTTTCAACACCAAATCACCTACAACTCAAACCCACTTCAATTTACAACATAAAACCAACCAAAAACCATCCAAACACTACAAAATCTAACTCCCAACATATACAACAATGATAGAACAAGGTCTACCCCTTGAACCCCAAGATACAACATCAAAACCAACCAATACTTCAACAAAACTTTACAATAATGAAAGCTTACCACTTGAGCTTTAAGTTTTTAGCAAGAACTCCCAAAAAGACCCCTTTTTCAAAGCTTTCTCCTCCTCTCTTGTTTAAAAAACGAAAATAGCAGCTTATGGATGAGTGGATGGGGTTTAGGGACCAAAAAGCTGATGGAGAGGAGTGATGGGATGTAAAGGTGTGTGCAAGTGGCTCCCTTGCAATGTTATGGGATTTAAATGTTCATCTAAACAAAAGCATGGTGTATAGAATACCCCAACATGATATTTTAAAAGCATTTTACCACAATGCATCAAAATCCTTATTAAAATCATGCTTTACCAAAAATAATTATCAATTTCACCATTAAGCCATAATCACCCCTAATTTCCCAACATGCATAACAAGCACCCCGAAATGCACCCCAGGTCACCCATACCATGTGACTAAGCATTTTTACCAAGATGATTAATTCCAACACATATATTAATTATCACCGCAAGAATCATATAAACACAATTAATTCCTAATTGCCACAATAAAAAAAAACATTAAAAATTAATAACCCTCCGGGATTAATACCAATAATCCCAGGACATCACAATTATCCCCCACTAATAAAATTTTGTCCTCGAAATTTGCACCGGTGTACTCCACGTAACACCAGGACTACACAAACAAAACAAAGCCATAACCCCGATTCTGGACCACATTAGAATCGAATTAACAATTGCGAGAACACCAATCACGCACCAAGCTCTAAAATAGGGCAAACGCCAAAATCAATACAAACCCGAAAGATAACAACATACCTCGATGTGAATCGTCCCAGAAGTCAGTCCACCACGACTGCAAATCAACCAAATCTTCCTTGGTCCTGACATAGATATCTTGTCGTGATATCTCCACCATTTGCCCACGACGCTTAACACACATTGCTATGAAGAGGACTACTAGCATACGACAGTATACTCACAGAAAACCCAGTTTTTGCTTCCCAGTCCATCTCCTCCAAAGGAAATAGTTGCACCAATAGCAATCCGGACCGGATTACCCACGGTCATTGATCCACACAAAACACATCACCACAGAAGTCTAAAACAAGGTGTTCCAAGAAATCATATCTTGGTCCTGACACACCATTAAGACTCCACAAAGTCTCAAGTTCCACAGAGGTCATGCAAGACAAACAATTGCATTCCCGCCATACGTGTCAATCCACGACACTAAACAAATCCGAATCCTGGCCATTCCTCGTCCATCCTTGGATTTAACAATCCTAAAAATAGGAAGGCTATCGAATTATCCAACAAGAACTACCATGGTCCTAAGACACGACAAGTCCTCACAAGGGAAGTCAAACGGACCTCACGATTATTCCTCAGAATACATCGTGCCATCGAGATTACCAATCTCAAATTGCCACGATCTCCCACCGGAGATTCACCAAACCGAGCATACAAACTCGACATTCAACAAGGAACAAAATAAAGTTGGCATTCGTATACACACACGGCATACATGCCCACGCACCAACACAAAATGCATACTCAAAGCAATAGACTCGGGTATCTCCAAACATACCCAAAATTCCAAACCACTGCCAAACCTCGATTATTCTCACCCCATGGAGAATGATGGTTGACAAACCAAAACTAAAGGGTGTGATTTCAACATCAACACCACACGAACCAAAACAACGAATCTCCCAAAAGATTCAACCGCAGGTATATCAATACTGCCTTCCTCTCAAGGAAAATGTCATGAATCCATGACCCTCCAACCTCGAACCACCGTTCAGAAACTGGATATATTCATACCAAGATACATCCGGAACCCTGAAATACTCAATTGGTTCAAAATAGTGCATCAAAGCAATTATTACCAAATCGAAACCCGTATACGCCATGTATACTCATCAAAAGATACTCTGTACTGAGAGACCATAGTATTACACAATCTTGAGTATTCTCCGGAGATGTCTCCTCGAACGTCTCACCGGAAGTATGAAGCTATCACATAGCCCGACACTAGTAGGGCTTACCCCGATTGATTCACAATCAACTCACAACCAATACCAGCTGTCTCCATGACAGTACAAACCAAATCTCTCCAGGAGATAAAATCAGTATAGCAGTGTTACCCCACTAGCTATACTCCACAATTTCAATTGTGACTCCCGTCGCATTTCCTATGTAAGGATGCTCAATCAGAGCTAACAACGACTTGTTGACACTCACGTTGGCATTCCCAACAGAATTGAGCTGCCCCATAACAAGTTTCTCAAAACATTCGACGTATAAACGTCTCCGTGAGGTATTCCCTACCTCAATCATGCCACATAGAGACTACAAGAGTCTACCAAAAGTCCTCATCGTCTCATCATACGATTCACTGAACTCGAATCCAACGAGTAGTATAATGGCAATCACAAGCACACTAAAACATTGTAACCATACCTGGCTAGCTATCCGCTGGCCCCATAGGCTCATACCAACCTACCAAAGAGACACACGTCTAATCCCGGTATACCATACCGTACAAACCATTAGAGTTGTGGGTCATCGCCCAACATATCTCTAAAACACCAAATCACAATGGACAACCCATTGTCCTGGCTCAATTATGATGCAATCCTAATCCATTAGGACTTATTCCACACCATCAGGGTGGGTGTCATCGTGCCTACATTCATCACAACAACATGCGAGTAGTTTCCTCAATGACTACTCTTACCACCAATCACTTGGCCTTAGCCAATCCAGCGAGTATACCTGGAGGGTATCATTACTCGAAAATATTTACCTGTAACACGTGATGCGGTACCCTCACCTGTACAATGCATCCAATAATCCATCGAGCAATCTGCTCGGCGTAATGGTCTTGTCAACTAGTGACCCAGACACTACCATGTGCTCACTATCGGCACTCAAACCATACTACCAAATACATAAACATGAATGCATTATTCACCAAGACGACGCCACGCTTCCACATAGACATCCCAAATAACATCGTCAAACATATGACGATACCCGTCGATATACGACACTCATAATCCCATCGTCAAACACATGACGGTATAAAACAACACATAATATTCACAATAATGTTAACAAAAGTAATATGCCATACCTCATCGCTATCAAGATATCAGAATACCTGTATCCATCGTCCCCCAGCGGTACACAAGCAGCAACCATCGCTCGTAGGTGGCATAACCTAGTGCTACGCACATAGCGGTATAACCCATCGCTATAGAATCAGCGGCATAAAACATCGTTATAGATATCCGGCGGTATGAACCATCGTCATAGATGTAGCGGGATGTACCATTCGCTATATGATACCCGGCATGAACCATCGCCAACAGATGTAGCGGAAAGACCCGTCGCTATATAATACCTGGCGGCAAGACCATCGCCAATAGATGTAGCGAAATGAACCATTGCTAAGAATACCCGGCGGCATAAACCACCGCCAATAGAATAGCGGAATGAACCATAGCTAAGAATACCCGGCGGCATAAACCATCGCCAATAGAATAGCGGAATGATATCCCTCGCTATAATATGACAGCGGTCGTGTTCTTCGCTTCATATGAGCGGCAAATATCTTCATCGCTACCTCGCTTCGACATACCAGCGGCAATTAATATCCCTCGCTACAATATGACAGCGGTCGTGTTCTTCGCTTCATATCAGCGGCAAATATTCTCTCATCGCTACGGTATGACAGCGGCACCATTACTCCTCGTTTTAATCATGACAGCGGAAATACCCCTTGCTTTACATGACAGCGGAAATACCCCTCGCTAAGATATGACAGCGGTCGTGTTCTTCGCTTCATATCAGCGGCAAGTATTCACATCGCTACGCCATGAAGCGGCAAGTATTCACATCGCTACGCCATGAATGCAACCGTAATGCATAACCCGTATTCCAATAATTGTTTCGGCATGACAGCGGTATCATCGCTTTGACGTGACAGCGGCATTTACCATCGCTTCGACACGACAGCGATATCATCGCTTCGACGTGCATGCAACCGTAATGCATAATCTGTATTCCAATAATCATCGCCATGAGTGTATTTTAATGCACCTCACTCCAACATTTAGCGGCAAAGCATTAAAATCATCACTCCGATGTATATCTATGCAACCGTAATGCATAGTCCATGTCTCATATGACCCTGCAACCACCATGGTTAGCAATAACATATTCAATTTATGAACGCATATCATAAACGCACATAAGCAATCTAGTTGTGCCACGCAATACTAACTACCATCATACATAAGTATGTGCTTCTCATTCCCATTATCATTTTCCTAGGCCCTCAACAGCCCCAAAGAGCTAACCACTGCTCTGATACCACTAATGTAAGGACCCCCCGTGCCCTTAACCCGTTATTAGTGTATTAAGCCATACCATTAGTACATATGATCATACTATCATGGGGAAAACCATATGCAAGTGCAACACCATATGCTATCCAGAAAATTTCTTGCATTCAATCCACATAATATTCAAATTCCCCAACCAAGATTATTCATATAACATGCACCTTCATAATACAATAACATGCTCTTAGTTCATTTAGCAATTCCGTATTTAATTGCATGCAAACCATAAATGAATCGAGAAGAGCCGTAGCCCATTTATACATTCCATATACACGTAAAATGTACTCACATAAGAGCACCCAATGAACACGCGTGTATCTAATGTATAAAAGACCCTACTAGGTACCGTTACTGGCACTTCAATCCTGGAAGCACCTCCCAAGCCCAGCTCGATCTCAACTCTGGATCTATGCACTTATTCAACTAGCTCTGGTACCTCGATCCTGGAAGTACCTCAAATCAATAGCCCGAGCTCAACTCCAAAGCTGCTGCTACACCTGTAACACCTGCCCCAACAGAGACAGCCCCCACACGGGATGAGCATACCAATACCCCCAATCCAATAATCATAACATTGCAATTCATAATTTACAGAATGTAAATGCCATAATTTAAATGATACTCCCTGGATGGTAACACCCTCATCCGGGATCCCCTGTATTGTCCCTGTTCTCAAAATAACCAAACCATTAAATTCCCAAAAGCCAGTTGATCATCTCATTGATCAATTAAAAACCATTCCTGCTATACCAGTTCCATAACCAAATACGATTAAACCATCAAAATAGAATACTACAGAATCACATATATTTAGCAATTGACTCCATATTTCTATGTCATAGCTCGCTCCACAATGGCGGCATTTCGACCCCACACACGCTCAACAATAGCGGCGTCATAACCGATGGTCGCTCAACGGCGACAACATCCCAATCTTTGCTCGCTCAAAAGCGGCACCATATAATTCCCAACGAATGTCCATTTATCGCATTTACCATATACCATGCATTTCACTATCCATTTATAGCAAGTACCGTATACCATGCATTTCAATATCCATTTATGGCAATTACCACATACCATGCATTTCCATATCCATTTATGCAAATACCACATACCATGCATTTCAATATCCATTTATGACAATTATCACATACCATGCATTTCCATATCCATTTATGCAAATGCCACATACCATGCATTTCAATGTCCATATAGTACTATTATCACATACCATGCATTTTACAGTTGCAACATTATAATAGGCTATGCTCGTACGTCATACGTACCTTGAGTTTCCGTAGTCCGAGCCAAACCTTGCTTTAGTTCCATGCCTCGAGAAAGATGTGCTAAAACGTATAAACAACCCACAATCAAGCATAAGCATGCAACCACGTGCCCAAGCACGTTCAAAACTCCCAGACATATCGTCTATCCATGACGATTACCAAATTATAAAAGTTCGCGGCTAAGCATGTATAATACCCCAAAAATATTGTCAATCCATGACAATTAACCTTTTAAAATAACCAGGGGTGAAGCATGCAAGACACCCAAAAAGAGCCAAGAAACAACAAAAGAGGCACCAACAAACTGGCCATCTCGATCGATCGAGAACCACCCTCCGATCGATCGGTAAAAATCCCGATCGATCGGTCCACTATTCCAACGCCACAAAACACAATCGAGATCCACCCTCCGATCGATCGGTAAAAATCCCGATCGATCGGTCCACTGTTCCAATGCCACAAAACACATTCTGCCATGCTCGATCGATCGAAAATATTTTCGGATCGATCGAGCAGCCCTGTAAACGTTAGAAACCTCCAAGAATGAGCTCCTTTCAACACCAAATCACCTACAACTCAAACCCACTTCAATTTACAACATAAAACCAACCAAAAACCATCCAAACACTACAAAATCTAACTCCCAACATAAACAACAATGATAGAACAAGGTCTACCCCTTGAACCCCAAGATACAACATCAAAACCAACCAATACTTCAACAAAACTTTACAATAACGAAAGCTTACCACTTGAGATTTAAGTTTTTAGCAAGAACTCCCAAAACGACCACTTTTTCAAAGCTTTCTCCTCCTCTCTTGTTTCAAAAACGAAAATAGCAGCTTATGGATGAGTGGATGGGGTTTAGGGACCAAAAAGCTGATGGAGAGGTGTGATGTCCTGGGATTATTGGTATTAATCCCGGAGGATTATTAATCTTTAATAGATTTTCTTTTATTGTGGCAATTAGGAATTAATTGTGGTTATATAATTCTTGCGGTAATAATTACTTATCTTGGTAAAAATGCTTAGTCACGTGGTATGGGTGACCTGGGGTGCATTTCGGGGTGCATGTTATACATGTTGGATGTTTGGGTGTTATAATTTGTAATTTTGGTAAAGCATGATTTTAATGGTGATTTTGGTACATTGTAGTAAAATGCTTTAAAAATATCATGATGGGATACTCTATATACCATGCTTATGTTTTGGCTACACATTAAAATTGTAGGGTCTTCCTACCTTAATATCATTTAGTACACATAAATTGGACAGAACATGCATTTATAACCTCTTAAGGGTTCCGGTTGTAGCTTGAGCTAAGGAGATTACAGGCCAAAATAAAGTTTTCAAAAGCTATTTAATTACATTCCCAATAAAGAATGTTAAAGCTATAGATTTACACTACTTCTAGAGTAGAGACTATCAAAATCCTGTATCCTACGTTCATCATGCTCCCTTTAGCTCACTTCCTCAACCCGACCCTAGGCCCTTGGTCCAAAAGTGTACCTACAGGGATAACACATCGTGAGCATACACATATTTACTTAACATCATATAAAAGCATACAATAATGCATAACATCTTAGTTAAGTAAAGGTTATTGGTCGTCCTTCGACTTCCTTGTTATCCCTGACTCTTATTCATACATTAGGGCGTCTTACCCCATTGTATGGCATCTTACCATATCATCATTATCGTGTGGTATCTTACCACGTCATAATCATCGTGTGGCATCTTACCACGTGGGCATCTTACCCAGTCATATGGCGTCTTACCATATCATAAACATTGCGTGGCATCTTACCACGTCATAATCATAGTGTGGCATCTTACCACGTGGGCGTCTTACCCAATCATACACGTCGTATGACCTTATCATAAACTTTGTCGTTATAGACGTCCTCATAAACATCGTCATCATAGGCATCATCATAAGCATCATTATCGTAACATCATCATAAGCATCATCATCGTAACATCATCATAAGCATCATCATCGTAACATCATCATAAGCATCATCATCATACATATCATCATAGACATCATCATCATAAATATCATCATAGATATCATCATCATAAATATCATCTTAAACATCATCATAATAGGTAAGGGCATGGTTTACCGTCCGATGCTCGTACGTCTCTTACGTACCTTAATTCCAAAAGAAGGAGAAATCGTAGACTTTATCTCCTTGAAGTCGTGGGCACCTGGGATGGTTCTACATAACCATACAAATTGATATTAGAAGCTAATTATAGTCCAATATCCAAAAATCCCACGTAAATATAAAAAATCCATCTTTTAACAGCTCGCGATCGATCGCTGCCCAGGCGCGATCGATCGCGAGATCGCACTGGACGAGGGTGCAAAATCCCTTCCTTGGCGATCGATCGCCACTTTTGGCGCGATCGATCGCCAGCCTCGCCGATCGATCGCCCAAGAGTGGCGATCGATCGCCAAATGCTACTGGCGGGCACTGGAGGCTCGCGATCGATCGCCAAGAACGGGCGATCGATCGCCGAGTGCTGTGCTTCGAAAATTCGCCATTAATGCTCATTTTTCAAGCTCTTCCTCATGCCACCCAAAACCAAACTTCTTAACAACTTCAATATCATCATAACCCACTAAAACCAACATAAAACACTTCAAAAATCATATTTCAACCATAAACAACACATACCCAAACAAACCCACATAAAACATCAAAAACTTAACCCATTTCAACACCAAACATCATGAAACTACCAAGCATTTCACCATGTGAATCAACATAACGTAATAAGTCACGGTGCCATCATAGTAAAACATTTCATGTATTTTAAATCATGCATCATACTTGTAAAACATCATTTAAGCTATGCTCGTACGCTAAACGTACCTTAAATCCTCGAAGTCCGAGCCAAACCTTGCTCGAGTTCCATGCCCCGAGGAACGATGTGCTAACACGATAAATAATTCACGATTATTTACGAACATGCAACCAATGCTCAAGCACACCCATAACCCTCAACATATCGTCAACACACGACAATAAATCATTTAAAAGACCCGGGGCAGGGTACATGCAGGGAGGGGAACGAATGAGACAACAACGAAAATTGTTCAAGGATACCCTACAAATTTTCGAACCCTTATCTCACAAATCGAACCCAAATTAAACACCATAATTCATCTAAAATATGAATTAATCAATTAATAGCAAGAATCATCACCCTTGCCAAAAACCCCCAAAGTCGAACCCACTTCATGCACCCATCCAAAAAAATCGAACCCAAGCCAACGAAAATCGAAATCATTCGAGCCAATAAATCACAATTTTCGAACCTTAACCCACGAAAAATGCATAAATTCGAACCAAACAAGCCTTTAAAATTCGAACCCTTAAAGTTCTTTAAATTCGAACATAAATCCACCAAATAAAGCAGGGAATTACATGAGAGGGACGAAAAAGAGGTAAAGAACGTTACCCAATCGAAAATCGGAAGGAAAATCGACCAAAATCGACAAACCCTAGAATTTGGGGATCGCCGCTCTTCTGTAAAATCCGAACTCAAACTGCGATGAAACTTCGAATTGACGGAGGGGAAAGGTGCGTCTCGTCGAGACGAAGCCGGTGATAGGTTGCACGCGCCGAACGGCGGCCGGACGGCGGCGAGCGCGGCGTTTTCGTGCGCGGGGGAACTGTAGCAGGCGGGTTTCGGCGGGGAGAGAGAGAAGGAGGGAAGGTGGGGCTGAAATGCAATTTTAATAAAAATCTCGGGTTCAACTTGTATTTATAGCAAAATACCCCGAAATACTAATAGCCCCACAAATACATCATGATTCATTAAAAATCATCTGTTTTCAAAAACTCTCTCTCTAACTCAAAAACCCCCTACCGGTGCCCACACCAAGCACCCGAGATCCCGAGACGCATTAAAAACCCAACTTACAGGTTTTCACCGAAATGAGAATACAATCTCAACCTCGAGATCCAACGATCCCAATTACTCAAATAGACGAGCCCAGAAGGCCCAACACCGCGATTAAACTCCAAATCGCTACGTAAAACATCTTTAGGGGTTATTAACACTCTGGGATTAACATCTCCAATCCCAGGTCATCACATAAAGTCTGTTGACTCCTCCTCCTTTTGAAAAGGTACGTAAGAGACGTACGGGCATCGGACGGTAACACACATCTTTACACTACAACTATGCTTTTATTGCATGAGTATTCACGATGAAATGATGATGTTTATACGATGTTTATATGATGATGTTTATACGATGCTTATATGATGATGTTTATACGGTATTATTTGTGGTAAGATGCCACGGGGTAAGATGCCCCATATGGTAAGAGGCCATACGTTATTATTTGTGGTAAGATGTCACGGGGTAAAATGCCCCATATAGTAAGAGGCCATACGATGTTATTTGTGGTAAGATGCCACGGGGTAAGATGCCCCATATGGTAAGAGGCCATACGATGTTATTTGTGGTAAGATGCCACGGGGTAAGATGCCCCACATGGTAAGAGGCCATGCGATGTTTATAATGTGGTAAGACGCCACAGGGTAAGATGCACATATGCATGATTATGAATCAAGGACAACAATAAGAAGTTAATGAATACCCAGCATATTTACTTAACCAATATTTCATGCATTTACTATGATGTTTTTATGACGTTAAGTAAGATCGTATATGCTTATGATGTGTTGTCCCTGTAGGTACGCTTTTGGGCTAAAGGACTAAGGGTCGGGTTGAGGCAGCGAGCTACGAGGAACACAGGAATGTATAGGATTCAAGTCACGATTAGTATCTACTCTAGGAGTAGTATAAATCTAAATATTAACATTCTTTTGGGAATGTAATGAATTATTTTTGAAGTCTTTTATTTTGGCCTGTAATCCTGTTAGCTCATGTAACAACCAGAACCTTAAGATGTTATTAATGCATGATTAGTCCTTCTTATGTCTATTAAACACTGTTAAGGTACGGAGACCCTACACTAGCAACCCTTCCAAAATGCTAGCAAAATCGAACCAAATCTTCATCAAAAATTCGAGGGATTTCAGGGGAAAAACGACTGAAGGATGAGGAAGATTACCCACAAAATTATTGGAAGAAAATCGTCCGAAAATCGGACGAATTTGGAATTTTAACCGCTGCGCTTCCTTGCAAGATCCGGGCGCAATCCGCGATGAAACTTCATGTTCTTGGTAAGGAAAGATGCGCCTGGAAGAGACGAAGACGATGGTGGTTCGGACGCGCCGGAAGGAGGTCCGACGGCGGCTGGCGCGCGACTTTAGCGGCGAGGGGTCGGATATTCGCGATGGTGCAGAGAAGAAAAGAGGGAATCGGGTTTTTTGTGCATGTATTTACACGTTTTACTGTGTGTTCCGAAAATGCCCAACATAACATATTTATTTTTGTATCCTTGTCCGGTTTTGTACATCGAAGTGTCGCCGGTGCACTGATATATTATTTATAGACAACGATTGGGATTTATACACACCCCAAAAACCCAAAACTTAAATTCTTCATTTTAATTACCTTATCTCTAAAATATTATCGGAGTATATTTTACAATCTCAAATATTTTATAATCCGATTAACTTGATAGTTGACCTTCACTTGGTCAATTCCACTTCTAATTAATTAATTCAAAAATTAATTATCAATAAAATCTAAATCATATTTAGTCCAAGAAATGATTATAATAAATCTGGACATCACAGAATGTCTACTGGACTCCCATATCAGACCCGAATCGGACAGTCCTCTGCCTGCAGTTCACAACTGTCTGATACCTGTTCAGAACATCAATGCCCACAATGTAGTCAAAGTCTAACATTCCCAGAACAATCAAATCTGACCTTAGCTCATTACCCTCAAAATAAATGAGGTCGTCATAGACAATCCGATCAGTAATCAAACTTATTCCAGCGGGTGTCGAGACTACAAGAGGCGTGGGCGACGGAGAAGTGCATATGTGGTGCCTTTCCACAAAACTTGTCGACACAAAAGAGTGTGACGCACCTGTGTCTATCAATATAAAGGCAGGGTGCGTAAATAAAAGACACTTACCCGCTATCACTTCTTCCGGAGCTGCTGTAGCCTGCTCCCTTGTCAAAGCATAAACTTGCCCCTGAGGTGGCCCCATAGGCTGACCTCCATACTGCCTCGGTACAAAAAGTGGCCTGTGCTGCACTGCTCTGTCCGCAGGCCTCCCCGCAGAGTTCCGTTGTCCCTCCCGATTGGGACATTGCCGAGCAAAATGGCCCTTATTGCCACATACATAACAGCCTACACAGTCTTTCGTCGAGTGTGGTTGCCCACAAAGAGAGCACCGAACTTTCCCAAGTCTGTCTCCCTGAGACTGTCCTTTTCCTGACGGGGCATCATTCCTACGGCTTCCTTTCCAACGATTCTCGGGCCTCTTACCACTTAACCTCAAAGCTTATGTGTTTCCCCTTGGCTTGAACTGATCACCCCTCGGCTTCAAACTATCAGAAGTATATTTCTGAGGGGGTGCTGGAGGTGGTACGGCATCAGGATATGCACCAACTCCCAGTTCGTCTAGCTCAGCCCGTGACCACCCTGTCATAAAGTTCAGGCCTCAAGCCTTTCATGAAATTCCTCATCTTTTCTTGAGTACTTGGGCGATATGAGGTACATATCTGAGCAAAGAACAGTAATGAAGAGCATAATCTGACACAGGCATGTTACCTTGCTTGAGGTTAGTAAACTCATCTTCCTTAGCCTGTCATGTAGCAGCTGAAAAGTAACGGGTCAGAAACCGAGTTCTGAACAGTTTCCAATTTATTTCCTGTCCCTGAGCCTCTTGCTCTATTACTGTGGTCTTCCACCACATCAGCGCCTTCTTGGCCAATTGGAACTCAGCTAGTCTTATCCATGCTGACTTTGCACAAGGAGCTGCCACAAATATCTGTTCTATCCTCTCTAACCATTCCTCGGCCAGTTCCTCTGTCTCAGTTCCTTCGAACGTCGGGGGTCGGTATGTCAGAAACTGAGCCAAACTTAGCTCCCCAGGTAGTAACTGTTGCTCAGAGGGTTCCTCGCCCAAGGCTGGCGGTGGTATGGGATTGGTACGTCCAGCACTTGCATTAACACTAACTGCATCACCCACTTCCACATTTGCTGCCATGCTGCAAGACAAGGGTTAACAACAATACCCAAAAGAAGTTCATAAAATACATCATTAGAAACCATAACATGATAGTACAATAGTCATATTCTTCATATGCAACATATGCACAAAACATGTTTAAAAAGAAGCACCTAGCCAACTTATTGCTAAGGCTACCCTTCACTCATTCCAGGGTTTTCTAACCACTACTCTGATACCACTAATGTAGGGTCTTCCTACCTTAACAGTGCTAGAATGACATAAAAAGAACTAAACATGCATTAATGACATCTTAGAGTTCCGGTTGTTACGTGAGCTAACAGGATTACAGGCCAAAAATAAAACTTCAAAACTTGTCAGTTACATTCACATAAACGAATGCTAACATTTTAGATTTATACTACTCCTAGAGTAGATACTAAACAAATCCTGAATCCTATGCATCCTTGTGCTCTTTTAGCTCACTGCCTCAACCTGACCCTTAGCCCTTCAGTCCAAAAGTGTACCTACAGGAACAACCCATCATGAGCATGCACATCATTACTTAACATCATAAGACAATGGCATATAAATAAATGCATGAAAATAATAGTTAACATATACTTCCTGGTTAATCGCATTAACCCACTTTTGTTGTCCATGTTTCATAGTCATGCATGTAATCATTAGTTCTTGACATAAATGATTAAAATTGTACTTCACTTATAAGCTCATAATTAACAATGTTAATTAGAAATGTGACTGTTCTGGTCCTGCTATGACAGCGGCACAATTGGCCCCCTCGCTACGACATATAGTGGTACTGTGATATCCCTCGCTACACCTTGATACGGATATATCTCCTCGCTAGCTATGTCAGCGGTAAGTACCTTCCTCGCTTGCCCATAACAACTACCAGAACATTCTAACATTTCTAATAACATAGTTTAACATACATCATAAATATCATAGCATATTTACTCATCATAAACATCATCATATCTTTACTTATCATAATCATCATCATAAACATCATAAATTCTTATGCAATCATTGCGTAGTCATAGTATAGGAGTGTGATTTACCGTCCGATGCCCGTACGTGTAATGCCTCGAGTTGTATTATATACGTGTGATATGATTTTGGTGTAATTATATCACTTAGCGGTATGATAATGGGGGTTCGGGTAGAACCAAGGAAGAATTAAAACATGTGTGAAATGATATATGGCAAGGGTAAGGAATGAAACATGGTGTACAATGAGTTAATAACATATCAAGTCATGAACTAGGAGGCATTTGAATATGTATGTGAATGTCATGTGAAGTGGAGTTCATTTCATGTACATGTGACTTACCATGTAATTACCTTAAATGGCATGATATCAAGTAAATTAAGGGACTAAGGATCTATATCAAGGGGATTAGGGAGGTGGAATCACATACTACACCATTTTACACCTACAAATCTCTACCAAGCTCCTCTCCATCTCTTTCAAATTTCTTGTGGTTTGAGCTTGGGATTCACTTGTAAATTGAGCTAGGAAGGTGTGTGAAGTACACTTGAATTATGTAATTGGTATTGATTTATGTGAAGGGGAATATCAATTATTGATGCTTAGAATCATAACTTGTTTCTTTGCCAAGAATTGGATTCTAGGATGTTAGGAACATGTTTATATGATACTAGGGATTTCATGAATCATGGTTATATGCGAAATTATGGGTAAGAGAAGAAGAACCATGATGATAAGCTCAAAATCGCCATTGTCTCATTTTTTCTGATCGTGCCGATCGATCGGCATGTGGTCTCGATCGATCGCCGCGAAAAGTAAAGTTTTAAGGCGGTTTGAGCATGAGGCGATCGATCGGTGAGTTTGAGGCGATCGATCGGTACATGTGGCGATCGATCGGTGATTTTATTCGAACGATCGGTGAAGAGTGAACAGTTCGGCGATCGATCGAGAATTCGAGGCGATCGATCGGTGATGGCAGAATGTTGAAAAATGTTATCTTTTTGTAGAATTTGATTTTAATGCCTATGATAACATGATATATTGTTGGCATTGTTGTAGCATCATCTCAGGGGACAGGACAACGAGGCACTTAGCCAGTGACGCCTAATTTATCTCGTTTGTGTCGCAGTACAGGTACGTGTTGACGTACGGAGTATAGATATTGTGTGATGATGTTATGAGATTGATATCATATGAATTGTGTTATGTTGTTATCATATGATTGGTAGTATCATATGTCTGTACATTCATGGATATCATATGTATGTGAGATATACGCCTGTTTTGGGTATATGCTCGGTTATGTATTTGAGATATATGCCTGGTTTGGATATATGCTCGGTTATGTGACATAGAGATATATGCCTGGTTTGGATATATGTTCGGTTATGTGACAGAGAGATATACGCCTGGTTTGGGTATATGCTCGGTTATGCTATATAGCGATATACGCCGGTTTTTGGGTATATGCTATGGCTATTATCATTTGAGGACGGTACTATGATATGTGCTGCTAATATGAAGATTTGAGGTGGTTCCACTGACATGTTGAGCTGAATAGGCATATCATTTTAGTCTCGTGATAATAGGGTATGTGTTGAGACATGTCATGACATGGTGCATTTGTGGATGCATGAGACAGAACATTCACATGAGATGATTTATTGTGCTTTATCATTGTTATTGTTATTGTATTTTGATATCGCACTGAGATAGTTGTTTATCTATACTCACGTTTTGTGAATGTTTCTGTAGGATTGCATAGACGTGGGAATCGTGAGTCTTATTCCGCTGCGAGGTGAACCACTGCATAGGAGTTGTACTGGCTTAGGTTGTTAATTTTACATGTAATGTATTTGGAGAAAAACAAAGTTAGTTGGTTTTTGTATCAGGGTTTGGTACATCTTATATCTGTAACAACTTAACTAGTAAGATACTCTTAATCAGTGTATATTATTACTTAATTCCGACTCACATATGTATGTTAACATGATACATAATGGATTAAGTAAAGAGGACCCCACATTAGTGGTATCAGAGCAGTGGTTCGAGAACGGGGTGAACATGGGTAGAGGAAGTGTATTAGGGAGTTACCTAAACACTTTGAGAATGGTAATAGTATGTTAGTTTTTGGAATATGATGTTATTCTAACATGTTATATACTTGTGAATGTTATTGTTAACCCTTGTTATACAGTTATGACAGACAGAGTACCACATGAGGATGTTGGGGATGCCATGAGTGGCAATGCGAGTGTGAGGATGGTGCCTGTGCCACCACCACCGATTGAGCAAGGGCCAGTGGAACATGTACTGTTGCCTGGAGAATTGACATTGACGCAGTTTCTGAGTTATCAGCCACCCAGGTTTGAGGGGACTGAATCAGGAGAACTGGCAGAGGAGTGGCTGGAACGTGTGGAACAGATCTTTGTGTCAGCACCGTGTTCCAAGACTGCTTGGTTACGCTTAGCTGAATTCCAGTTAGCCAAGAAAGCTATGATGTGCTGGAAATCCACAGTACTTGAGTTGAGGGCTCAAGGACATACAGTTAACTGGGATGTGTTTATAACCAAGTTTCTGGAGCATTATTTCTCTGTTGCTGCAAGGTAGAGGAAAGAGGATGAATTTACAAATTTGAGACAGGGAGCAATGACAGTATCTGACTATGCTGTGCATTATTCTTCTTTGCTCCGGTATGTGCCACATACTGCTGTTAACACAAAGGCTAAGATCAGACAATTTGTGAAAGGTTTGAGGCCAGAATTGTTTGATAGGTAATGTCCAATAACCCTACATCTTATGAAGAAGCGTTGACTAGAGCCGAGATGGCTGAGATTGCTGTAGGGGTGTATAAAGATGTTGGACACGCTCAACCACCGACATCTGACAGTATGAGACCTAGAGGGGAATCATTTAAGTCACCACGAGTTGGTGCATCTTCATCTAGGTTTAGTGGGAAACGTTTTGGATCACAAAAAGGGGGTGATCGGAAATCTAAGGGACAGTTCCAAGGCAGTAGTAGTGGCAGTGGTGTGCAATGTTTTAAATGTGGTGGACCACATTTGAAACGAGATTGTCCTCAATTGAATCCAGTAGTTTGTTTCCGTTGTGGGAGGCCCGGACATGTGATCCGTGATTGTACTCAAGTGGGTGGACAACAGAAGAGAGGACCCATTTCAGAGACTACAGTACAACAGAGACCACAGGGTGTACCACAGTCTGGTGGAGGACAGAGGACAGGAACACCTCAGGCTCAGGTGTATGCACTGAACAGGGAGGAAGCAGAGGCAGCTCCTGATGATGTGATAGCGGGTAAGTGTACTTTGTTTACTTATCCTGCTTTATTGTTGATTGATACTGGTGCATCACATTCTTTTATTGCACAAGCATTTATTGTTCGGTATCATATATGCTCGTCTCCACTGTTGATGCCTCTTTATGTCTCGACACCCATGGGAACTACTGTGATGACTTGTCAGAGTGTGTCTGATTGTGCTATTCAGTTTGAGTCTGACTATGGCCTACAAGCTGATTTGATTGTGTTAGACATGTCGGATTTTGATTGCATCCTTGGAATTGATGTATTGAGTAAATATCAATCTGTTGTGGATTGTAGTCAGAAGATAGTGAGATTTCAGTCTGATACTGGAAATAAATGGTTATTCTATGGCCAGGGATCGAGGGCAAGGATTCCTTTGATATCAGCAATCCGAATGTCGCGTTTGTTAGAACGTGGACATGCGGGGTATTTGATTTATGCCCTTGATGTAAATGAACAGAAAAGAGAAAGGAAAGTGGAAGAGATACCAGTGGTTGCAGAATATGCGGATGTGTTTCCAGATGAGATACCTGGATTCCCACCGAGTCGAGAAGTGGAATTTGGTATTGATTTGATACCTGGTACTTCTGCAATTTCACGGGCTCCTTATCGGATGGCACCAACGGAATTGAAAGAATTGAAAACTCAATCGCAATATTTATTTGAAAGGGGTACATACGTCCTAGTGTATCACCTTGGGGTGCTCCGGTCTTATTTGTTAAGAAGAAGGATGGGACAATGCGATTGTGTATTGACTATAGACAATTGAACAATGTAACGATAAAGAATAAATATCCTCTTCCTCGTATTGATGATTTGTTTGATCAGTTACAGGGTTCAAGGATTTATTCTAAGATTGATTTGAGGTCAGGATATCATCAAATACGTGTGAGAGAGGGTGATGTACAGAAGACAGCATTCAGAACTCGTTATGGACATTATGAGTTTTTGGTAATGCCATTTGGAGTGACAAATGCTCCTGCTGTCTTTATGAGTTTAATGAATCGGGTTTTTCAGGAATACCTTGATCGATTTGTCATTGTCTTTATCGATGATATACTGATCTATTCACGGAGTGATGCAGAACATGTTCAACATTTGCATATGGTATTGCAATTGTTGAGGACACATCAATTGTATGCCAAACTCAGTAAGTGTGAGTTTTGGTTGACTAGTGTCGGCTTTTTGGGTCATGTAATTTCAGAAGAAGGTATATCAGTTGAATTGGTCAGCACCTACTTCTGTGCCAGAGATTCGTAGTTTCTTATGTTTGGCTGGTTATTATATACGGTTCGTTGAAGGATTTTCAGCGATTGCCAAACCATTGACACATTTGACACAGAAGGGAGTATCATTTCAATGGTCAGAGGCTTGTGAGTGTAGTTTTCAGGAATTGAAACATCGATTGACTACAGCTCCAGTCTTGATCATTCCATCTGAGCATGACAGGTTTGCAGTCTATACTGATGCATCTTTACTTGGTTTGGGTTGTGTATTGATGCAGGACAAACATGTAGTGGCTTATGCATCACGACAGTTGAAGCCACATGAAATGAGATATCCAGTGCATGATCTGGAATTAGCTGCCATTGTCTTTGCATTAAAGATATGGCGACATTATTTATATGGTACGTCGTTTACCATATACACAGATCATAAAAGTTTAAAATTTCTATTCACTCAAGCAGAGTTGAATATGAGACAAAGGAGATGGATGGATCAGTTGAAAGATTATGATTGTGAGATTGAATATCATCCAGGAAAAGCTAATCTTACAGCAGATGCCTTGAGTCGAAAGGTACATCATACGGCTGATGAGATGATTCATTTATCCACATTGATGACTTCTTGTTGTACTTTGGGTTATGAGTTTGATGTGGACATAGAGCCAGTACGGGTATCAACATTGTTGGTTGAACCCGACATTTTTGAGAAAATCAGAACGACACAACTGACTGATGATGAAGTACAACAGTGGAAGGAAAGGATAAATCAAGGACAAACATCTCAATGTATACTTACAAGTGATGGAACTTTGAAATACAGAAATTGTTGGGTAGTACCTGCTTCATTAGGACTACGCCAAGAACTACTACAACGTGCTCATTGTAGTAGATACAGTATACATCCTGGAGGGAAGAAAATGTATCATGATTTACGTACACAATTTTGGTGGAAACGTATGAAACAGGATGTGTTGAACTTTGTGAAATGGTGTTTGATCTGTCAACAAGTGAAAGCGGAAAGACAGAGACTAGGAGGTGAATTACATAGTTTGGAAATTCCTCAGTGGAAATGGGAACATATCACGATGGATTTTGTGACTCATTTGCCACTGACGTCTTCTGGTTGCGATGCTATTTGGGTGATTGTTGACCGACTCACCAAAGTATCTCATTTTGTGCCATATTGTATGACGTTTACATATCTAAGAATGGCACAGTTGTACATTCAACATGTAGTGCGACTACATGGTATTCCAGTTTCCATTGTATCGGATAGGGATCCGAGATTTACTTCTCATTTTTGGGAAGGGTTACAGACAGCGTTGGGAACTGAAGTGCGGTTGAGTACAGCATATCATCCTCAGACAGATGGACAAACAGAGCGTACGATACAGACGCTTTGGGATATGTTGCGTGCCTGTGTATTAGAGTTTGATACCTCTTGGCAAGATTCGTTGCCATTAGTGGAATTTTCATATTACAACAGTTATCAATCTAGTATACAGATGGCACCATTTGAGGCTTTGTATGGGCGACGATGTAGATCGCCATTGTATTGGGATGATGTGGATCAGTCTTCCTTACATGGACCGGATATGATTCATGAAATGGAAGAGAAAGTAAAGGTCATTCGATTGAAACTTAAAGCTGCTCAGGATAGACAGGCTGCGTATGCCAATAAGCGACGTAGACCACTTGAATTTCAAGTTGGTGACCATGTGTTCTTGAAAATCTCACCTTTTAAAGGTGTAGTACGGTTTGGTAAGCGTGGAAAATTGTCTCCACGGTATGTTGGTCCGTATGAGGTATTGCAACGTATTGGTACGTTGGCATATCGCTTGGCACTACCACCGGCATTGAGTAGTATTCATGATGTTTTTCATGTTTCACTGTTAAGAAAGTATGAACCAGATCCGAGTCACGTATTACAGTTACCTGATGTACAGTTGGATACAGATGTGTCGTATGAGGAACGACCGATTATGATCTTGGATCGAGCTGAACGCATGTTGCGTAATAAGGTGCTTCCTATGGTTAAGGTACAGTGGGACAGACGGGGTGTCGAAGAGGCAACGTGGGAGACGGAGCAGCATATGATGCAACGGTATCCGGATTTATTTTCTGGTATGAGTTTACAGTTTTATTATATTGTTGGTATATAGTACTGTACTGTTGCATCCATGAGCATGTTTCCTATCTTCTTATAGAAGGATTGCTGAGTTACGTATCTATACATGCATGTTTGTATATACAATTTCGAGGACGAAATTCAATGAGTGGGGGAGAATTGTAATGCCTCGAGTTATATTATATACGTGTGATATGATTTTGGTGTAATTATATCACTTAGCGGTATGATAATGGGGGTTCGGGTAGAACCAAGGAAGAATTAAAACATGTGTGAAATGATATATGGCAAGGGTAAGGAATGAAACATGGTGTACAATGAGTTAATAACATATCAAGTCATGAACTAGGAGGCATTTGAATATGTATGTGAATGTCATGTGAAGTGGAGTTCATTTCATGTACATGTGACTTACCATGTAATAACCTTAAATGGCAAGTAAATTAAGGGACTAAGGATCTATATCAAGTGGATTAGGGAGGTGGAATCACATACTACACCATTTTACACCTACAAATCTCTACCAAGCTCCTCTCCATCTCTTTCAAATTTCTTGTGGTTTGAGCTTGGGATTCACTTGTAAATTGAGCTAGGAAGGTGTGTGAAGTACACTTGAATTATGTAATTGGTATTGATTTATGTGAAGGGGAATATCAATTATTGATGCTTAGAATCATAACTTGTTTCTTTGCCAAGAATTGGATTCTAGGATGTTAGGAACATGTTTATATGATACTTGGGATTTCATGAATCATGGTTATATGTGAAATTATGGGTAAGAGAAGAAGAACCATGAAGATAAGCTCAAAATCGCCATTGTCTCATTTTTTCTGATCGTGCCGATCGATCGGCATGTGGTCTCGATCGATCGCCGCGAACAGTAAAGTTTTAAGGCGGTTTGAGCATGAGGCGATCGATCGGTGAGTTTGAGGCGATCGATCGGTACATGTGGCGATCGATCGGTGATTTTATTCGATCGATCGGTGAAGAGTGAACAGTTCGGCGATCGATCGAGAATTCGAGGCGATCGATCGGTGATGGCAGAATGTTGAAAAATGTTATATTTTTGTAGAATTTGATTTTAATGCCTATGATAACATGATATATTGTTGGCATTGTTGTAGCATAGGGGACAGGACAACGAGGCACTTTGCCAGTGACGCCATTTTTATCTCGTTTGTGTCGCAGTACAGGTACGTGTTGACGTACGGAGTATAGATATTGTGTGATGATGTTATGAGATTGATATCATATGAATTGCGTTATGTTGTGATCATATGATTGGTAGTATCATATGCCTGTACATTCATGGATATCATATGTATGTGAGATATACGCCTGTTTTGGGTATATGCTCGGTTATGTATTTGAGATATGCCTGGTTTGGATATATGCTCGGTTATGTGACATAGAGATATATGCCTGGTTTGGATATATGCTCGGTTATGTTATACGCCTGGTTTGGGTATATGCTCGGTTATGCTATATAGCGATATACGCCGGTTTTTGGGTATATGCTATGGCTATTATCATTTGAGGACGGTACTATGATATGTGCTGCTAATATGAAGATGTGAGGTGGTTCCACTGACATATTGAGCTGAATAGGCATATCATTTTAGTCTCGTGATAATAGGGTATGTGTTGAGACATGTCATGACATGGTACATTTGTGGATGCATGAGACAGAACATTCACATGAGATGATTTATTGTGCTTTATCATTGTTATTGATATTGTATTTTGATATCGCACTGAGATAGTTGTTTATCTATACTCACGTTTTGTGAATGTTTCTGTAGGATTGTATAGACGTGGGAATCGTGAGTCTTATTCCGCTGCGAGGTGAACCACTCCATAGGAGTTGTACTGGCTTAGGTTGTTAATTTTACATGTAATGTATATGGAGAAAAACAAAGTTAGTTGGTTTTTGTATCAGTGTTTGGTACATCTTATATCTGTAACAACTTAACTAGTAAGATACTCTTAATCAGTGTATATTATTACTTAATTCCGACTCACATATGTATGTTAACATGATACATAATGGATTAAGTAAAGAGGACCCCACAGTACGCCTCTTACGTACCTTTTTAAAAGGTGGAGGAGTCAATAAACTTTATCTCATCGACTGTGCTGGTGCCTGGGATGGTTCTACATAACCACATAATACAATATTAGGCACCAATACAACAATCATAACCAATTTTTCAAAATAAAACACAAAAATTCAATACCACATGAATAGTGCACTACCGATGAATCGGTAGCCCCCACCGATCGATCGGTAAAACTTTGGATTAAAAATTGAAGCTACGGCATTCATCGATCGATCGGTATAAATCAACCGATCGATCGCTAGCTTTCACCGATCGATCGTTACTTCCACCGATCGATCGGTAATAACTTGGAATTAAAATTTAATGCTACGGCGTATGCACTGATCGATCAGTGTTCTTCAGCGATCGATCGGTGTTCTTCAGCGATCGATCGGTAGCCCTGTTTCATGTGCGATTTTTCCAGAATTACCAAGCACCTCATTTCATACCATTCAAACTTCAACATAAAACATATAACATGCTTGAACAAACATGCTAAGTGCTACAATATACTACCATGAATGTATTCAAATCGAAGTTCCACCCAAAATTAAACCCACATGCATCAAAATTGCCCAGCTCTATCAGTACTCACCCAAGCTCTTCAAAAACAGGGTACCATATTCTTACCCAGATTTTCAAGCACCCATTTTCATACCAACAAATCCACCCAATCAAATATGCATCATGCTCAAGTAAACATGCTAGAAGCTTCATAATAACACCATGCAAGTACTTAAATCGAAGGTTTAACAAAACCTAAGCTAGCATGTATCATAACATCCCTACCAAGTTCAACCCCATTCAAAATTTTAAGAAATCAGAACAAGAACATCTTACCCCTTTTTTTCCACAAGAATTCCTCACTTATATTCACAACTTAAACCCTTCCTTCTTGCAGCTAGGGGACCATTTTTTTGTTGCAGAAGAAAGGGGAAAGAGAGGAGAATGATAGGGAGAAGGAGGGATGGGTTGGTGATATGATGAGGCATGGGTTGGACCAAGTGGGGAGGGGAGGTGGCCGATTGATTGGGGGTGGGGTGGTGTGGGTTGAGGTGTCATGTGGTGTTTAATTGTGTCCCGGTATTTAGCACGATGTATTAAAATATCCTCACGCGATATTTCATAACATTATTTAATTACTACATCCCTTAAAACACCTAACATGCCCCCTAAATCATATCATCATAACATAAATATAACCCCCAATTTAAATGCACCATAACCTTTAAAACATATCATAACCGTGTAAGATAGCACATAAACATATAAAAATTTTGGGGTATTACACCTGAACCTCTTGGGTCTGTGTATGTCCTGAAATGTGTGTGCAACGAATGGTGAAGGTGTTCTAGAGTGTTGCGTGTGATATTGAATATATGCATGTTATTTTGGTTTCTGGTTCCTGTTGGGAAGCATATATCTCTTTTGGACATGCATACATTATAGTACCAGTTAGGTTTCGCCTCTCGAGTTGCCTGACCGGCAGACTTATGTCCATGACTGGACTGCTATTTTGGTCTAGTCTTCTCTACTGGTTTAAGGACCCCCGTGCCCTTAACCCGCTTGTAAGGACCCCCAAGCCCTTAACCCTTGATTAGTGTATTAATCATTATGTGTGGTACATGCTTTCAATAAAATCAATCGGGAAACACAGATGATACTTTACCATTGAATGGCAATTACAAAATTTCTTTAATATTCAACATTAAGATCATCTCTACCCACAATTAGACTCATAGATTCCGCCCATTTCCATCCCCATTACACCACTTTTCACATGGTAGACTTTTATAAAAATTTGGGCAGAGTCTCCCCATAAATAGAGCCATCCCGAAAAAAGCGCATCACAATATATAGTTCCGGGCCAGGGAAAACACATACTCAACAGAACACAACAACGCTAAATAAATTCCCAGCCAGGGAAGACACCACACATAAGACGACATAAATGGGTTTCAACACCCACATAATACACCCATGACTCTCATATCATTAGCAATTCTACTCTTAATTGCATGCAACATAGAATAAAAGAGAGAAAGGCTCATGCCTTTATATACAACCCATATACAAGCATAACCGTGCTCACATGCGAGCATCATAAATATGTATATAACCTTCGGGTGTATATTAGTAATCTATACGATACCGTGCTCCATCAAGCCCTGGTACCACGATCCTGGGAGTACATCCAATCAACAGCTCGAGCTCAGCTCCACAGCCATCGATGTACCTGTTCACCTGCCCCAACAGAGACAGCCCCCAACGGGGTGAGCATACCAATACACAAAATCCCATTATCACAATAATGAAATTCATAATTTACAACAAAAGTAAATAGTAATGAATTTTAAATGATACTCCCTGGATGGGAACGTCCTCATCCGGGATTCCGTGTACTGTCCCTGTTCTCACAATCATCGAACTCATCAAATCTCAAAAATCAGTAAATCAACACATTGATTTAACTCATAGCATGCCTGATTCTCAAGTATCAATAATTAATGATTCCAAATTCATTATACATACAAATATAGATATCTCGATATCTAATACTGATTTTCAACTTTGCTACCAATCACAGATAGCTCAAATGCCTAGCATTTATTTTACAAATTCTCCATTATACTTAGACATCTCACATGTCTTATAACGAATACATGATTCCACGATCATTCTCAGGCATCTCAAATGCCCTACAATAGTCATATAAACCCAGTACCCCATATCTCTTATAAGGTCATACTACTCTAGTATCACGCACGCTTGTGGCGGCGATGTCAAGGTTGGGTCGCTCCATAACTATATCAACACATATATATAACCATACGCACAACCCTCAATGCAATCAAAATACATTATGCATTTCACAAATTCTCTCACATAAAGTAATGCTCGTACGTCGCACGTACCTTAAATCTCCGAAGTCCGAGCCAAACCTTGCTCGAGTTCCATGCCCCGAGGAACGATGTGGAAGTGGGAGCACATTTCCATGGACTTCGTGACTCATTTGCCGAGGAGTGCTTCAGGCTTTGATGCTATTTGGGTGATTGTGGATCGATTGACCAAGGTAGCTCATTTTATCCCCTATAGCATGACTTTCACCTTTTTGAGGATGGCGCAGTTGTATATTAGAGATGTGGTGAGATTGCATGGGATCCCCGTTTCCATAGTGTCAGATCGAGATCCGCGATTCACATCTCACTTCTGGGAAGGTCTTCAGTCAGCCTTGGGAACTGAAGTCAGATTGAGCACTGCTTATCATCCTCAGACAGATGGCCAGACCGAGCGTAGTATTCAGACGCTCGAGGACATGCTGAGAGCTTGTGTTTTGGAGTTCGATGCCTCTTGGCAGGATTCAGTGCCTTTGGTAGAGTTTTCTTATAACAATAGCTACCAGGCGAGTATTCAGATGGCTCCGTTTGAAGTTCTTTATGGCAGATGGTGTAGATCACCCTTGTGTTGGGACGATTTGGACCGCAGATCGGTCGGAGGACCGGAGTTGATTCGGGAGATGGAAGAGAAGATAAAGACGATAAGGCGGAAAATGAAAGCGGCCCAGGACAGACAGGCAGCTTATGCAAATAGACGGCGGAGACCATTGGAATTTCAGTTGGGAGATAAGGTCTTTTTGAAGATCTCGCCTTTCAGAGGCGTTGTGCGATTTGGGATGCGCGGGAAACTGTCTCCGAGGTATGTTGGACCGTACGAGATTTTGCAGCGCATTGGCACCTTAGCTTACCGACTGGCCTTACCGCCTTCTTTATCTGGTATACATGATGTGTTTCATGTATCGATGCTGCGGAAGTATGAGCCGGATCCATCTCACGTGTTACAGCCTTCCGAAGTTCAGTTGGAATCCGATGTGTCTTATGTGGAACGGCCTGTCAGAATTCTGGATCGAGCAGACCGTAGACTTCGGAACAAAGTGATACCTATGATCAAGGTTCAGTGGGATCGCAGGGGTGTCGAGGAGGCTACCTGGGAGACGGAGCGGCATATGGTGCAGCACTACCCGGAACTATTCTCTAGTATGTGTTTATGTTTAGTTTCCTTTGGGGTAAGTGCATGTGATTTCGAGGACGAAATCTTATAAGTAGGGGAGTATCGTGATATCCCCGAAATGATTAATTGCAACTTGGTGCATTAATTAAGTTTATATGATTAATTATGATGGTAATTAATTATGTGTTGGAATTATTATGTGGAAATGCTTAGTCACCTGTTAGAGTGACCCGGGATAGCATTTCAGGGTGCATGTTGGGTATGTTGGGAAATTATGGTTGGAAGCATGATTTATGTGAGGGCCCGTTCCTAATGTGGTGTTTAATTAACACATAATGATTAATTTGCGTAAATAGCGGAAGATTTATTTCAAAGGTCTTATCAAATGGCCCTAAAAAATTTTTCGCTTTTAGGTGATACATATATAGTGATACTGAAAATACGTAATTCCAGTTTCCAATTTAACACGTTGAGCATAACATCCATGTCAAGTATAAATCAATCAGTAGTAGAATAATTAAAATACAGATACTCGGGGCATACCCCGGTAATTTAAAACATAAGTAAAAATATTCTAACAACTACTGGGACGCAAAACATAAAATATAAACCTGAGCTCGCTCACAAGGAGCTCTGGTATCTCTCGATGCGTCGCTGTAAGCATCGTCACTATGTCCTCCTATAAAGCCTGTCATGTCCGAACAACAAAAGACATGACAGCCCCCACAAAGGGGGTCAGTACCCCAGTACGAGAAATAAATAAATCATGTCAAGTAACAAAGATCATGCAATGCATACCATGTATGAATGCGATGTATGAATGGGTACAAGGAATCGAATATCAAGATACCAAAAATCGGAGTCCAAAGGAAGGTATCATCAAATCATCAAAGCTCGAGCAGAGGGTGACAGTATACGTACATTGCGCTAGGAAAACTCATCCTATGTACGTTACTGCATCCAGCCCTCGTGTCTAGGTCCGGTCGCACCTGCACGTGACTACAGTTACTACCTATACTGCCTGTCATCGCCATGCTCGTCGTACCCGACACTCAGAGTAAGTCAACTCAGTCAAATCATGGATATCAAAGGAATGATAGATCAATATGATATGCCCATGAATCATTTATGCATCAAATGACATATGCAACTCAATATATCATGCAATCTCATGTGAAAGTATATACAAATCATGTAATTTCACATATCATGTAATCCAAGATATTCATCATGTCATGTAGTCACATAAGAATCATATAGTGACAAATAAGTCATATAAATCAAATAATGACATATAAGGCCATACATTAGCATCATTACACGTCTTTGCCAGACGTCATGATAAAACTCATTTCAACGTACCTCGACCCAAGCTAATCTACCGAGACTTCTCAAGTCAACACCGGAATCTATTAACCTGGTCATAACAGTTCCAAATACAACATAATGTCACATACTAGTCTTAAACTTATCAAAATAAAACTCAAACTTAGACCCAAAACCAATTCTCTAAATTTCAGTCTGCGCAACTGTAGAGATCGGCTCATAACTTGTCCAATACCTAATAAACTCATATGGGTCCAATTTATTTTCAAAGCTAGCTCAAAAATGAACATTTCATCAGTTCAACTCATCTTCAAATTCGTTCATTTAGCCTAGGTAAAATGGCCAAGAACAATCTGCTAGAAAAACAGGACAATTTACCAAATTTCAGCTTGACCCATTTTTGTATAAAATTCATATTAAATTCAGATGATGTCCAAATGACTTGAGGCTAGTGGGGAAATCACGAAAACTCAAAGTACTACAGTTCATATTTGAAGTCCAGAAGCTAGTTCGGTCATCTAGAGGCACATGCAAAGCAAAGTATGCCAGATTTAAAAATACTCATATTCTGTTTTGACAGAGTGAGCGGTTCTAGGGAAAATTGCATATCTTACACATGGAAACTCCAAAACATGTAAGGCCAGTTTCTAATGCAATATAACCCAACATAAAACAAAACATCTCTTATGAGCTTTAAGCTAAACAATTCATCTTCATGTACATTATGTGAAAAACGTACAGCCTAAAAACTCGTATATCCCCTGCTTCCAGATTGTATAGTTGCTGGTAAAAATTATCATAATTCTTTCATATGAGCTCCAAATTGAGTGAGGCCAATTTCAAATGCAAGATAACCTCGAATACTACAATACTTATTAGAGCCTAAAAATTCATATTCGTAGCCATTTATTCCCAAAAATACGAATAACAAAATGCATGAAACTCGCATGCAGTGAATTTCCAGATTTGACACATGTTGGTAGAACGACCATAACTTTTCCATCTTAAATCCAAATTAGCTGATTTCGGTGGACAGTTAAAGCTAACACATAATACTACAACTTGTTATAATAGCTATATTTTCCAATTCGAAACGTAACTATGCTAAAAACGCGAAATATCAGACGGTTTATGCACTGGTTTTAGCAGACTACAATTGACAGCAACTTCTTCATGAATGAACACCATGGTTCGACCCTCAATCCTACATGCATGTTGATAAAACTCAAGGATGATGATATACCTTCATTTATCTTCAAGATTTGAAGCTTGATCATCCACAAAACCAAGCCAAGATCGAAAATCCTACACCAAAACTGCTGCTACTCGAAAATCTTGCATGTCCTTTCTCCAAACTTGAAATTTCTTGGTGCATCTTGTTCCTCAAGCTTAGTAGCATTCAAATATATCTTTGCATGTGACATGCACTTGAAAATTCAAGAGGATTTTGGTAGGAAAATTAGCTGCCATTTTCGAAAATGGTAGAAGAGAGAAGGAGGAGGAGTGATGGTGAAGGAAGAGAGAAGATGGTGTTGGAAAATGAAGTAAAAATCTGATTTTTGACATGGTATATGCGTGAGATTCAATGCCATGCATGATTTTATTTATTTAATTGATGTATTGTGGAATCCATGTGTCAATACATCACTCTCTTGCAAGATTATTGGTCCAAAATCATGTATTAAACATGAGTAAAGTTAATTAGTGGCATGTGTTCTCCAAGTGCCATGTGATCATGCACATGCTCATGCACTAAAACATGCTCCACTAGTTGGTTGACTCATCGTAGTCGGAACACCTTAATTTAAAGTTTGCACTTTTAATTATCCGGGTTTGTTTAATCATCGTTAATCCGGATTAATTAGTATCGGGGCCTTACACTTCTTCCCCTCTTAAAAAGATTTCGTCCTCGAAATCGCAAAACTGAAAAATAACTCAATAAATCACAACATATGAGTGTCTCAATCTCATTCATAGATACTTAAGGATCATCATGTATCAATGACAACTGATGTGTTCGTTTCAACGATCTACCACTTAATCAGAGTTCTCTATGATTCCACAAAGTTCAAAATATCGAGGCAACATCAAACCTTACTTAACGAATCATACTGATCATCGCAAATGTAATATCTTCATATTTACCTGATTCTCAACTCGAAGTCTAACAATATATTTCTCTTTGGCGTAGCAAATCTGCTCACTTTAAGCCAAATTTCAATCGTTTCGGCAGAAAATTTATCGTTCCTGTCATTTCCTCAACAATCTCAAGTTATGCCAAAAATTCCTTATCAATTTCTATCATCATCTCAGTGATCGGTAATTCCGGCTCTACGAAACCTGAACCGATGTCATCCCAAAGATATATGAAACTTAAATTATAGGAAAATTCTACTAGTGAATAGTGATTCTGTCAGTTCTCACTAAATTCACCACTATTAATCGGGACATAGATTCCAAAGTCTGGATATTATCTCAGTTTATTCATCAGTATGGGTATGCTAAGCAATACTCATTTCTAACTTAGTATCCATTACATTCTGAAAATAGTTTCGAATTCTGATATTATCATCGGATCTCAATCAGATACATTTATTACAGAAACTCACTGTAACTAAACCACATTATCCATATCTTAAACATGTCGTCTTCTCATAGACATATAGACTATCACATGAAATCAATATCTTGTATTGAATAGTCAATCAATTTCGATTCAACTTGTTTCACAATCTCTGTTTGTAAATATTTTAGCTATAAAACTCAAAACTAGAAATTTCCCAAATTCATTGTGGTACTTACAAATCCTGTAATATCCCATTAGGTCTCGTATTTTTATCTTGACCTGCTGGCATGTCAAACAAGTTGCCACAAAATTCAAAAATTTCTTTCTTTATACCATCTCATCATAAATAGGATCTCGAGAATGATACATCTCATCATTCCCAGAATAACACAATGTTCTCTATAGTGTGCTTTCTGTTGTAATACGTCTTTCAAATCAGTAAAATTCGATGCTATATACTGATTTTTCATTCGCAACCACCACTAAATGGCATACTAAATTTACTTGGTTGATAAGACAGAACCAATTTCTTCAATCAATATCTGTATGAGTCTGTCCTTCGAGGCCTTCCGATCGTCAAAATCAGAGGTTATCAAACTGCAAAGCAAACATCGATGCTACCATTGCACCTTGGACATTTAGGTTCAGTGCATCTGCTACTAGTTTCATTTTCCTTGATTTATATTGACTATCAAAGTCAAATTCTTTAATAAATCCAGTCATCGCTTATATCTCAAGAATATGCAATCATCTTTTCATGATACATTAGAACATATCTTCGAATCTTTGACATACGTATTTGCACAACTACATATCTCCCTGAACCAGTTAAACCAAAACAACATTGGGGTTGTAGTCCATTTCATTTTCAGTTATGAAAACTGCCTTCTCATTCATCTGACCAAACGAATATCAAATTTCTTCTTGGTCAATTAGTTCATAAGACAGGCTATCCTAGAATATCCTTCCGTAAAAGCCTGTAGTATCTGTCAAAATTCATAAAACTTTTCATCTTGAGTACAATGATTGGTCTTGGCCAAATTAGTACTATCTTTACTTTACTGGAATCAACAGGTATCTGGTGAGATTATATCACCTATCCCAAAACAACACTTGATTCAACCAAGATTTACATTTCAATAACTTGGTACACCCTTTGAGCTTCACGAAGCGTCTGAAAAATCAATCACATGTGTTCTGTGTGGTTCCTTCCGGATCTCGTATACACTAGTATACCACTGATGAATATGATTACACTTCCTCCCAAAAGTTACGGAATATTTTCTTCATCAAATTCATAACTCTACCGGTATAGTTGTCAGACCACACGACATTTCCAAAATTTCAAAATGTCTATATCTGGTTTGACCAATTGCCTTGAGAAAATGTCTATATCTGGTTTGACCAATTGCCTAGAGAACATTTTCTCTTCTGACTCAAACTGATGGTAACCAGAGTAAAAATCGTTCTTCTTATACAGTAAAGTTCCTTACAACTTGATCAGTTACTTTTTGATCTTAGGCAGTGGGTATTTATTCTTGACAATAGCCCAATTCAACTACCTTTAATCGATACACATCTTCATCATATCATTTTTCTTCTTCACGAACAATATTGATGTTTCCTCAAGTGACATACTCAGACATTTATACTCGCATCAAGGAGATTCTGCAACTATTCTTCTGTATCTGTCAACTTTGCTGATGACATTTCATACAGTACTTTCGATATCAAATCTATTCCTTGGCATCAACGAAGTTAAAATCGATTTCCTTCTCTAGTGGAAATTCTTTTATTTCTTCAGAAAAATCTTGGTAAGTTTTCTTACCACTAAGATATCAGTCAACATCGATTCTTCCCGATCAGCATTAACTGCTTATGATCAAATATCCTTCATTTTCCAAATATCGCAACAACAATATTTTCATAGCTGATACTATCAGTATCTTAGCTCGCTATTCGTGGCTATAAATATTTCATTTTGGGGTCACAAAACAGTCGAAAATTCATTACACCAAAAATCATCTCTAATACTTCGAAACTTATCACAGTATCTATGCCCTTGATACAATCAAAACCATCTATGGCCAACACCATTGAATTCGAATCCACATCACTATCATTAAACTGTAATCTGCAGTTCATTGTTGCAAGTGTGGATAGTATAATTATCACTGCTGGTGTTGCACATTTGATGCAATATAGCAAACCAATGATTTTATCTCAAATCAGACTCGTGCCGTGTGACCAATACACAACATGTATCTGTGATCACTAGCATCTCTATCATTGCCAAAATCGAAATTGTTATATATCCTGGAGACATCTCAATCCCATTGTCAAGGTATACTCTCTGGTCTACAGGTAATTAACTGCTGCTGAAACTGAGTGGTCGGAAAGAATAACCACCATGATATCTACCCCTAGCTCAGGGTATTTGTTGTTATGGCTGCATCTATTCCCGAGTAGTAACAGACATGCTCTGACTGGCTACAATCAATATCAGTTCTTATTATTCTTTCAAATAGATCAGTAGATATTTACATCCACAGTGACCTCAAAAGATTTGGTATTCTACAATCTCATAGTCCCTTAAGAACTACTAGAGCTGGATAAATTTGAGTGATACTTCTGAAACTTTTCCAGGACTACTTGGATTATCCCAATGATAGTCACTTCATTAATCTTTAATCCAGTTCTAATTACTTCGCACCACATTGGTGTCTTATTCCTTAGTCAAAATCTAATCTCTCCACTAGTGAATAGCTATTGAGATTAAGCAGATATTTCCATTTCTCAAGTCCACGATAATCAATTAACGTTTTCTATGTCATCAACATAGCATTCTCGTAAACATATTTTCTCGTAAATATTCTTTCCTGTGTCAACAAGAGGGAAAACTCTTCTTCCATCACTACCATTACTCTAGATACTCTCATCTAGAAGAGTTAATCATGTAGTATGTATTCATAAGTTGGACATATAAACTAGAACTGAATTACGACAGTCCCCCAATCCAAGTCCTCAGTCAAACAATTCTCGTTGTTTCTCACAACAACTATACTTGATCATTCAATTGAAAAAAATCGCTAGTTTCAATATTCTCAAGTTCTAAATTATCATCTTGGCGTACATTTTGACGTAAACTCATACGTATAACCTTGGTCTTTCAGACTTAAATTCCTGATGTCAATCGACACAAAGCGTTTTAACTAGTTCTAGTGTCATCCCACTATTCACAAGGATTAAGTCCCAAAGTGATAAATAGAAGTCTCAAAAGTTATCACTATGTTATAATTCAATTTACAGTTTACAGTGCCTACAGGTACAATAGATAGCTCTTAAAGTCTGTATCGTTGCTACCTGTCCAAACACTAACTGTTCATCATAAAATCAAAACATCATATATAATCTCAAGTCAGAGATGTTCTCATCACTTATTCTACATCATCATCCGGTCAGCAACTATCAGTGCTAACAAATAAAATTCTCAATTTCTCTAGATTGTCTGCAACTCAGCATTCAAAATCTCTAGATGATATGCGACTCATCATATTAAAATATTCAGAGATATGACATCTCGTTATTCCTGCTCTCTAATCCAGTACATGCATAAAATCTCATTATCGAACATGTAAACATAGCAGGCAAGAGCATATAAATCAGATAGTCAGACACATGCACAAACAATTCCTTTGTGTCTATACTCAGTGTCCTAACTCTAGTTCGAGCATATCCCAGACTATGCTCTGATACCATAATGTGAGGGCCCGTTCCTAATGTGGTGTTTAATTAACACATAATGATTAATTTGCGTAAATAGCGGAAGATTTATTTCAAAGGTCTTATCAAATGGCCCTAAAAAATTTTTCGCTTTTAGGTGATACATATATAGTGATACTGAAAATACGTAATTCCAGTTTCCAATTTAACACGTTGAGCATAACATCCATGTCAAGTATAAATCAATCAGTAGTAGAATAATTAAAATACAGATACTCGGGGCATACCCCGGTAATTTAAAACATAAGTAAAAATATTCTAACAACTACTGGGACGCAAAACATAAAATATAAACCTGAGCTCGCTCACAAGGAGCTCTGGTATCTCTCGATGCGTCGCTGTAAGCATCGTCACTATGTCCTCCTATAAAGCCTGTCATGTCCGAACAACAAAAGACATGACAGCCCCCACAAACGGGGTCAGTACCCCAGTACGAGAAATAAATAAATCATGTCAAGTAACAAAGATCATGCAATGCATACCATGTATGAATGCGATGTATGAATGGGTACAAGGAATCGAATATCAAGATACCAAAAATCGGAGTCCAAAGGAAGGTATCATCAAATCATCAAAGCTCGAGCAGAGGGTGACAGTATACGTACATTGCGCTAGGAAAACTCATCCTATGTACGTTACTGCATCCAGCCCTCGTGTCTAGGTCCGGTCGCACCTGCACGTGACTACAGTTACTACCTATACTGCCTGTCATCGCCATGCTCGTCGTACCCGACACTCAGAGTAAGTCAACTCAGTCAAATCATGGATATCAAAGGAATGATAGATCAATATGATATGCCCATGAATCATTTATGCATCAAATGACATATGCAACTCAATATATCATGCAATCTCATGTGAAAGTATATACAAATCATGTAATTTCACATATCATGTAATCCAAGATATTCATCATGTCATGTAGTCACATAAGAATCATATAGTGACAAATAAGTCATATAAATCAAATAATGACATATAAGGCCATACATTAGCATCATTACACGTCTTTGCCAGACGTCATGATAAAACTCATTTCAACGTACCTCGACCCAAGCTAATCTACCGAGACTTCTCAAGTCAACACCGGAATCTATTAACCTGGTCATAACAGTTCCAAATACAACATAATGTCACATACTAGTCTTAAACTTATCAAAATAAAACTCAAACTTAGACCCAAAACCAATTCTCTAAATTTCAGTCTGCGCAACTGTAGAGATCGGCTCATAACTTGTCCAATACCTAATAAACTCATATGGGTCCAATTTATTTTCAAAGCTAGCTCAAAAATGAACATTTCATCAGTTCAACTCATCTTCAAATTCGTTCATTTAGCCTAGGTAAAATGGCCAAGAACAATCTGCTAGAAAAACAGGACAATTTACCAAATTTCAGCTTGACCCATTTTTGTATAAAATTCATATTAAATTCAGATGATGTCCAAATGACTTGAGGCTAGTGGGGAAATCACGAAAACTCAAAGTACTACAGTTCATATTTGAAGTCCAGAAGCTAGTTCGGTCATCTAGAGGCACATGCAAAGCAAAGTATGCCAGATTTAAAAATACTCATATTCTGTTTTGACAGAGTGAGCGGTTCTAGGGAAAATTGCATATCTTACACATGGAAACTCCAAAACATGTAAGGCCAGTTTCTAATGCAATATAACCCAACATAAAACAAAACATCTCTTATGAGCTTTAAGCTAAACAATTCATCTTCATGTACATTATGTGAAAAACGTACAGCCTAAAAACTCGTATATCCCCTGCTTCCAGATTGTATAGTTGCTGGTAAAAATTATCATAATTCTTTCATATGAGCTCCAAATTGAGTGAGGCCAATTTCAAATGCAAGATAACCTCGAATACTACAATACTTATTAGAGCCTAAAAATTCATATTCGTAGCCATTTATTCCCAAAAATACGAATAACAAAATGCATGAAACTCGCATGCAGTGAATTTCCAGATTTGACACATGTTGGTAGAACGACCATAACTTTTCCATCTTAAATCCAAATTAGCTGATTTCGGTGGACAGTTAAAGCTAACACATAATACTACAACTTGTTATAATAGCTATATTTTCCAATTCGAAACGTAACTATGCTAAAAACGCGAAATATCAGACGGTTTATGCACTGGTTTTAGCAGACTACAATTGACAGCAACTTCTTCATGAATGAACACCATGGTTCGACCCTCAATCCTACATGCATGTTGATAAAACTCAAGGATGATGATATACCTTCATTTATCTTCAAGATTTGAAGCTTGATCATCCACAAAACCAAGCCAAGATCGAAAATCCTACACCAAAACTGCTGCTACTCGAAAATCTTGCATGTCCTTTCTCCAAACTTGAAATTTCTTGGTGCATCTTGTTCCTCAAGCTTAGTAGCATTCAAATATATCTTTGCATGTGACATGCACTTGAAAATTCAAGAGGATTTTGGTAGGAAAATTAGCTGCCATTTTCGAAAATGGTAGAAGAGAGAAGGAGGAGGAGTGATGGTGAAGGAAGAGAGAAGATGGTGTTGGAAAATGAAGTAAAAATCTGATTTTTGGCATGGTATATGCGTGAGATTCAATGCCATGCATGATTTTATTTATTTAATTGATGTATTGTGGAATCCATGTGTCAATACATCACTCTCTTGCAAGATTATTGGTCCAAAATCATGTATTAAACATGAGTAAAGTTAATTAGTGGCATGTGTTCTCCAAGTGCCATGTGATCATGCACATGCTCATGCACTAAAACATGCTCCACTAGTTGGTTGACTCATCGTAGTCGGAACACCTTAATTTAAAGTTTGCACTTTTAATTATCCGGGTTTGTTTAATCATCGTTAATCCGGATTAATTAGTATCGGGGCCTTACAATTTATTTGCCTTGGTTAGCAATTAATTAGAAATCATGTGTTTAATTGATATTTCGGTGCATTTGGTTTAATGCTTTGGAAATATCATGTTGGGGTGTTTTATACACCATGATTTGTGGATTGCATTTTAATTAAACTCAACACTTTTATTCCCCAACCCCACCCCATCCACTCTCACTTTACCTTTACCAAACAACACCCAAACCCTTCCCCTTTCTCTCCATTTTCGAGTTCAAGCTTTGGGGTGAAGAGAAACCTTTCAAAAATCTTGATTTGTGGAGTATATTGGGTGATTTGAGGTCCCCAAGAGGTATGGATACCTCATGGTTAATTTTGTTGTGTTTTATTTAAGTTTGGGTTGATTTTGAAGGGTTTTAAAATGGGTTTGTGTTGGGTTGTTGTAGTTGAGATTGAGGGTTGGATTTATACTTGTTTTGAAGTATATTTTGGTGGTTTAAGTTGTTATTTATGATGTTGTTTGATTGTGTAAGTGTTGGGATGGATTGGATGAAAATTTTGGTGAAAAAATGGTGAAAATCGCGACTCTGCGCGAGGCGATCGATCGCCTAAAATGAGGCGACCGATCGCCGAGAGGCAGTAGCCAAATTAAGGGCTAGGCGATCGATCGCCATGTTTGGCGCGATCGATCGCCGCAGTGAAAATTTTGAGGCGACCGATCGCCTGAGGGAAGCGATCGATCGCCGCCTGTGGAATTTTGGGAAATGATTTATTTTGTCAAATTTTTGGTATTTGGCTATTATTTGGCTTCTAATATGGGGTTGTGTGATTGTGTAGAACCATCCCAGGTAGCAACACAACCAATGAACTGAAGCCATATCAAATCCACTTTTGGAAAGGTACGTAGTGGACGTACGGGCACCCAACGGTACATGTATCTTATATACTCATTGTTTATGCATTGTGGATGCGAGTATATATGTGGTACTGCATTGTGGATGCAAATACATGTTATGCATGATGTTTATAGATGCATATGATTATTGGTGCACATCCCATGAGTCGTGGTCATCCCTTGATGATTTTAATGCTTGCCGCTATTTGTTTGGTTCCGCTAAATGTGAAGCGAGGGGTGGGAGCGCCGCATGTCACATTTGAGCGTGGTTATCATATAGGGCGAGGAAAGGGTATTTGCCGCTCAATGCGAGGCGAAGGGTGGGAGTCCTGCATGTCCATTGAAGCGAGGTTATCCTATGCCGCCTATATGTAAATAAGCGAGGGGCATTAAAATACATTGTGATGGACAGACTAGGGATTGGTGATCAGTATTTGGTATTGTTGAGATGGTATATGTCATGACATGTTTAGACCATTAAAAATAATCTATTGATTATACTCATGAGTTATGGTACAGGGACAACCAAACGGGAAGCGTTTGAAATGCATGGGGAAACAGGAAGTGTTTTATTATGATTATGCATTTACGCTTTATCTTCATATTGTGTTGAATATGAATGATTATTATTGCTCATGTTTGGGGGTTGTCCTTGTAGGTACACGTTTGGCATGATAGAAGGGCTAGACGGGTTGAGATGGTGAGCTTATTGAGGATGCTTTTGGGGCTTGAAGAACAGGATTATTTTGGATAGTATCTACTCTAGGAGTAGTATAAAACTATAGTTGAACACATTCATTGATTGGAATGTAATTAATCCATTTGGTAGTCCTTATTTTTGGCATGTAACGCTTAAGCTCATAGACTCAACACGTTCTTTTACACTCTGATCTTTTATATTAGCTCTATTATGCCTTGATTCCGCACTTAAGGATTAGGGTCCTTACATTAGTGGTATCAGAGCAGTGGTTAGAGAACCCGGGAACGAGTGAAGGGTAGCCTTAGCATGATTGGCTAGGTGCTTACATTTGAAGCATGTTTATGCATGTGGTGCATATTGATGTATATCCTGTTATACTAAGGTGCTTATATCATTCCTGTTATCTAACGGCATAACATATATATTGCTTGGAATCGTTGTTAACATTTGTGTTACAGCATGGCTGCTAATGAGGAGGTTGGAGATGTTGGTAGTGTGAACGCAAGTATTGGACAGGCAAACCCTCTACCTCCACCGGCCGTAGGCATGGAACCCGTAGCTCAGTTATTACTATCGGGTGAGATAAGCCTGACGCAATTTCTGTCTTACCATCCGCCCCGGTTTGAGGGGACAGAGTCCGGAGAAGAGGCTGAAGAGTGGCTGGAAAGACTTGAACAGATCTTTGTATCGGCTCCTTGTGCTGTTACAGCTTGGCTGAGGCTGGCGGAGTTTCAGTTAGCTAAGAAACCTCTAATGTGGTGGAGGAGCACGGTGATGGAGCTAAGAGCACTAGGTGCTGTGATTGATTGGACACTCTTCAGGACTAGGTTTCTGAACCGGTACTTCTCCGCAGCGGCGAGACAGACGAAGGAGGATGAATTTACAAGTTTGAAACAGGGGAACATGACGGTGGCAGACTATGCCACGCGGTACTCTTCGTTGCTGAGGTATGTTCCCCACATTGCCACTAATGGGCACGCAAAGATGAGGAATTTTATGAAGGGGTTGCGACCGGAACTCTATGACCGGGTTATCACCAATAACCCAACTTCTTTTGATGATGCTCTCACAAGGGCGGAGCTTGTCGAGCTTGGGGTGGGAGCTCATTCTAGTGCTATGCCACCACCGGTACCGCATCAGAGGCAAACTAATGACAGCTTGAGGCCCCGGGGAGAGCCATTTAAACATCGAGGTGCCTCTTCACGGTTTGGTGGAAAGAAGTACTTTGGTCAGAAACAGGATAACAAGAAGAATTGGTCGGCCAATCGAGGGTCTTCACAAGGGAATAGGCCGAGAGAGCCGAGGTGTGACAACTGTGGAGGGCCACATTCTTTGGCCAAATGTCCTGCCTGTTATATTTGTGGCAAGATGGGCCACATTGCTCGGTATTGCCCCACCCGGGGAGGACAGTCAGAGTTTCAGGGCAACAGGCCGAGGTTTGATGATAGGACAGTGCAGCAGAGGCAGCAGTTTGGGCCTCGACCATCGGGAGGTCAGACAGTAGGACCGCCCCAGGGACAGGTGTATGCACTGACCAGAGAGCAGGCCTAGGCAGCCCAGAGGAGGTGATCGCCGGTACGTGTCAGTTATTTACGTACCCTGCTTTTATTTTGATCGATACAGGTGCCTCCCACTCTTTTGTGTCTGTTGGTTTTGTGGAAGGACACCATATGCGCATGTCTTCTTTACCCACGCCTCTCCTTGTCTCGACACCCACTGGAAGAAATGTCGTTGCTGATCAGTTCATGGCAGACTACCTCATTTATTTTGAGGGCAACGAATTGAGATCAGACTTGATTGTGTTGGGCATGTCAGACTTCGACTGCATCTTGGGTATTGATGTTCTGAACAGATATCAGGCAGTGGTAGATTGCCGGCAGAGGACAGTGATGTTCAGACCTGATTTGGGCAGTCAGTGGACTTTCTATGGCAACAGTTCTCGTGCGAAGATTCCGTTGATTTCGGCGATCAAGATGACTCAGTTGTTGGAACGTGGACACACGGGCTATCTCATTTATGCCGTGGACACGTCTGGGAAGAGTAAAGAACTAAGAGTTGAGGATGTGCCAGTGGTAGCAGAATTTGCTGATGTATTCCCAGAAGAGATCCCAGGGTTCCCACCGGCTAGGGAAGTTGAGTTTGGGATCGAGCTGTTGCCAGGGACATCCGCTATCTCTCGTGCACCTTATAGGATGGCACCGGCTGAGTTGAGAGAGTTGAAAGAACAGCTGCAGGATCTCCTTGACAAGGGATATATACGCCCGAGCGTGTCGCCATGGGGCGCACCAGTTCTCTTTGTGAAGAAGAAGGACGGTTCGATGCGGTTGTGTATCGATTACCGGCAACTGAATAAGGCTACAGTGAAGAACAAGTATCCTCTTCCAAGGATCGACGATCTGTTTGATCAGTTGCAAGGTACCAAGGTGTATAGCAAGATTGATTTGAGATCCGGGTATCATCAGATTCGAGTCAGAGAGGAAGATGTGCAGAAGACAGCATTCCGGACCCGATATGGACATTATGAGTTCCTAGTGATGCCGTTCGGCGTGACGAATGCTCCAGCGGTCTTTATGAGTCTGATGAACAGAGTGTTTCAGCCGTATCTTGATCAGTTCGTCATCGTGTTCATAGACGACATTCTCATCTACTCCCGGAGTGAGGAAGAGCATGTGAAACACTTGAGGACAGTGCTTCAGATTCTCAGAGAGCATCAGTTGTATGCTAAGCTCAGTAAGTGTGAAATATGGTTGAACAGCGTAGTATTTCTGGGGCATGTCATATCGAGCAGTGGGATATCTGTAGATCCCAAGAAGATTGAGGCTGTGATGGAGTGGGCTGCCCCCACTTCTGTGCCGGAGATACGGAGTTATCTGGGTTTGGCCGGCTATTATCGACGCTTTGTCGAGGGCTTTTCGAATATTGCCAAGCCACTGACACAGTTGACCCAGAAAGGAGTACCTTTCTTTTGGTCAGAAGCTTGTGAGGAGAGCTTCCAGGAGTTAAAGCACCGGTTGACGACGGCGCCAGTGTTAGTGATCCCTACGGAGAACTCCAGATTTGTTCTGTATACTGACGCATCACTTCAGGGCCTTGGGTGCGTTCTGATGCAAGATAAGCATGTGGTAGCTTATGCATCGAGGCAGCTGAAGCCGCATGAGACCAGATATCCAGTTCATGACTTGGAATTGGCGGCTATCATCTTCGCCCTGAAGATTTGGAGGCATTATTTGTATGGTACGTCGTTTACCATATACACGGATCACAAGAGCCTCAAGTTTTTATTCACTCAGGCAGAGCTGAACATGAGGCAGAGGAGATGGATGGACCTACTCAAGGACTATGATTGTGAGTTAGAGTACCATCCCGGAAAAGCTAATTTGACAGCAGATGCTTTGAGCCGGAAAGTGAGGAGTTCTGCTGAGGACGTCATCCATTTGTCAGCCATGATGATCTCCTATTGCCATCTGGGCTATGATTTTGACAGTGATGCATCACCTGTGTATGTATCGACCTTATTAGCTGAGCCAGATATCTATGAGAACATCAGGAGAGCTCAGAGGTCGGATGATGAGGTTCAGAGGTGGTTATCTTTAGTACATCTTGGTCAGCCAACGAAATTCAGAGTGGCCGATGACGGGTCTTTGAGATTGGGTAACCGCTGGGTGGTTCCGAGTACGCCGGAGTTGCGTAAAGGAATCTTGGAGCGAGCTCATAGTAGCAGACTTAGCATCCACCCAGGCGGGAAGAAAATGTACAGAGATCTGCGTGGTCAGTTTTGGTGGAAGAGAATGAAATCTGATGTCGTCGCTTTTGTGAAGAGGTGTTTGATCTGCCAGCAGGTTAAGGGAGAGAGACAGAGACCTGGCGGCGAATTAAGGAGCTTGGAGATACCGAAGTGGAAGTGGGAGCACATTTCCATGGACTTCGTGACTCATTTGCCGAGGAGTGCTTCAGGCTTTGATGCTATTTGGGTGATTGTGGATCGATTGACCAAGGTAGCTCATTTTATCCCCTTTAGCATGACTTTCACCTTTTTGAGGATGGCGCAGTTGTATATTAGAGATGTGGTGAGATTGCATGGGATCCCCGTTTCCATAGTGTCAGATCGAGATCCGCGATTCACATCTCACTTCTGGGAAGGTCTTCAGTCAGCCTTGGGAACTGAAGTCAGATTGAGCACTGCTTATCATCCTCAGACGGATGGCCAGACCGAGCGTACTATTCAGACGCTCGAGGACATGCTGAGAGCTTGTGTTTTGGAGTTCGATGCCTCTTGGCAGGATTCAGTGCCTTTGGTAGAGTTTTCTTATAACAATAGCTACCAGGCGAGTATTCAGATGGCTCCGTTTGAAGCTCTTTATGGCAGACGGTGTAGATCACCCTTGTGTTGGGACGATTTGGACCGCAAATCGGTCGGAGGACCGGAGTTGATTCGGGAGATGGAAGAGAAGATAAAGACGATAAGGCGGAAAATGAAAGCGGCCCAGGACAGACAGGCAGCTTATGCAAATAGACGGCGGAGACCGTTGGAATTTAGTTGGGAGATAAGGTCTTTTTGAAGATCTCGCCTTTCAGAGGCGTTGTGCGATTTGGGATGCGCGGGAAACTGTCTCCGAGGTATGTTGGACCGTACGAGATTTTGCAGCGCATTGGCACCTTAGCTTACCGACTGGCCTTACCGCCTTCTTTATCTGGTATACATGATGTGTTTCATGTATCGATGTTGCGGAAGTATGAGCCGGATCCATCTCACGTGTTACAGCCTTCCGAAGTTCAGTTGGAATCCGATGTGTCTTATGTGGAACGGCCTGTCAGAATTCTGGATCGAGCAGACCGTAGACTTCGGAACAAAGTGATACCTATGATCAAGGTTCAGTGGGATCGCAGGGGTGTCGAGGAGGCTACGTGGGAGACGGAGCGGCATATGGTGCAGCACTACCCGGAACTATTCTCTAGTATGTGTTTATGTTTAGTTTCCTTTGGGGTAAGTGCATGTGATTTCGAGGATGAAATCTTATAAGTAGGGGAGTATCGTGATATCCCCGAAATGATTAATTGCAACTTGGTGCATTAATTAAGTTTATATGATTAATTATGATGGTAATTAATTATGTGTTGGAATTATTATGTGGAAATGCTTAGTCACCTGTTAGAGTGACCCGGGATAGCATTTCAGGGTGCATGTTGGGTATGTTGGGAAATTATGGTTGGAAGCATGATTTATTTGCCTTGGTTAGCAATTAATTAGAAATCATGTGTTTAATTGATATTTCGGTGCATTTGGTTTAATGCTTTGGAAAATATCATGTTGGGGTGTTTTATACACCATGATTTGTGGATTGCATTTTAGTTAAACTCAACACTTTTATTCCCCAACCCCACCCCATCCACTCTCACTTTACCTTTACCAAACAACACCCAAACCCTTCCCCTTTCTCTCCATTTTCGAGTTCAAGCTTTGGGGTGAAGAGAAACCTTTCAAAAATCTTGATTTGTGGAGTATATTGGGTGATTTGAGGTCCCCAAGAGGTATGGATACCTCATGGTTAATTTTGTTGTGTTTTATTTAAGTTTGGGTTGATTTTGAAGGGTTTTAAAATGGGTTTGTGTTGGGTTGTTGTAGTTGAGATTGAGGGTTGGATTTATACTTGTTTTGAAGTATATTTTGGTGGTTTAAGTTGTTATTTATGATGTTGTTTGATTGTGTAAGTGTTGGGATGGATTGGATGAAAATTTTGGTGCAAAAATGGTGAAAATCGCGACTTTGCGCGAGGCGATCGATCGCCGGAAAAGAGGCGACCGATCGCCATAGGGCAGTACCATTTTCGAAGGATAGGCGATCGATCGCCTAAAATGAGGCGACCGATCGCCGAGAGGCAGTAGCCAAATTAAGGGCTAGGCGATCGATCGCCATGTTTGGCGCGATCGATCGCCGCAGTGAAAATTTTGAGGCGACCGATCGCCTGAGGGAAGCGATCGATCGCCGCCTGTGGAATTTTGGGAAATGATTTATTTTGTCAAATTTTTGGTATTTGGCTATTATTTGGCTTCTAATATGGGGTTGTGTGATTGTGTAGAACCATCCCAGGTAGCAACACAACCAAGGAACTGAAGCCATATCAAATCCACTTTTGGAAAGGTACGTAGTGGACGTACGGGCACCCAACGGTACATGTATCTTATATACTCATTGTTTATGCATTGTGGATGCGAGTATATATGTGGTACTGCATTGTGGATGCAAATACATGTTATGCATGATGTTTATAGATGCATATGATTATTGGTGCACATCCCATGAGTCGTGGTCATCCCTTGATGATTTTAATGCTTGCCGCTATTTGTTTGGTTCCGCTAAATGTGAAGCGAGGGGTGGGAGCGCCGCATGTCACATTTGAGCGTGGTTATCATATAGGGCGAGGAAAGGGTATTTGCCGCTCAATGCGAGGCGAGGGGTGGGAGTCCCGCATGTCCATTGAAGCGAGGTTATCCTATGCCGCCTATATGTAAATAAGCGAGGGGCATTAAAATACATTGTGATGGACAGACTAGGGATTGGTGATCAGTATTTGGTATTGTTGAGATGGTATATGTCATGACATGTTTAGACCATTAAAAATAATCTATTGATTATACTCATGAGTTATGGTACAGGGACAACCAAACGGGAAGCGTTTGAAATGCATGGGGAAAACAGGAAGTGTTTTATTATGATTATGCATTTACGCTTTATCTTCATATTGTGTTGAATATGAATGATTATTATTGCTCATGTTTGGGGGTTGTCCTTGTAGGTACACGTTTGGCATGATAGAAGGGCTACACGGGTTGAGATGGTGAGCTTATTGAGGATGCTTTTGGGGCTTGAAGAACAGGATTATTTTGGATAGTATCTACTCTAGGAGTAGTATAAAACTATAGTTGAACACATTCATTGATTGGAATGTAATTAATCCATTTGGTAGTCCTTATTTTTGGCATGTAATGCTTAAGCTCATAGACTCAACACGTTCTTTTACACTCTGATCTTTTATATTAGCTCTATTATGCCATGATTCCGCACTTAAGGATTAGGGTCCTTACAGGTATTCCCTGCCTCAATCCTCATGCCACATAGTGACTACAAGAGTCCACTATAAACCCTCATCGTATCATCATACGATTCACCAAACTTGGTTCCAACGAGCAGTATAACGGCTACATCAAGCTCACTGTAATACTACAATAATACGTGGCTAGAAGATCGCTGCCTCCTTAGGTTTATACCAAACCTACCAACGTATCATAATTTCCACCCCGGTATACTATATCGTACCATCAATTAGAGTAGTGGGTCATCACACAATATTTCTCTAATACCAATGCACAACGGACATCCTGGTGTACTACTCAACCACAATGCAGTCAAGTCCACTTACATAGCATGCACCCTTATAATACACTAACATGTTATCAATTCATTTAGCAATTCCTCACATTAATTGTATGTAACATATGAATGAAAAGAGAAAGGCCCTTGGCTTTTTATACAAAACATATACACATATAAACGCATGCGAGCACCCAATGAATAAATGTGTATTTAATGTATAAGGTACTCTAGTCAATACCGGCACTGGTACCTCGATCCTGGAAGCACCTCCAATCCATAGCTCGATCTCAACTCCAGAGCTACCGCTGTACCTGTTCAACCTGCCCCATCAGAGACAGCCCACACGGGGTGAGCATACCAATACCACCGATCCAATAATCACAATACTTAATTTACAGAATATAAAACTGTAATGTAAAAGATACTCCCAGTATAGTATCGTTACACATGGGATCCTGTGCTGTTCATGTTCTCAAAATAACTGAAACCATCAAATTTCTAAAAGCCAGTTAATCATTTCATTGATTAGCCTCCCTGATTGTCAATACCATAATCAATGTACCAAATCATTAAATAATGATTACACATATTCCATATATCTAACCACTAATTCCACAGTATCATTAACCTCGCAAATCCAATAGTGGCGGCATCATAACCGGTATTCGCTCAATAGCTACAACATCTCAACCGTTGCTCGCTCCGTAGCGGCACCATATATTCCACCATACAATCCATTTGTTGCAATTACAATATTCTATGCGTTTCATAGTTGTAATAATATAAAAGGCTATTCTCGTACGTTCTACGTACCTTATAATTCCGTAGTCCGAATCAAACCTTGACTTTGTCCTGTGACCCGATGAATTATGTGCTAAACACAATTAATAAATTCACAATTAATTACAAGCATGCAACAACGTGCCCAAGCACGTTCACAATCTCCAATTATATCGTCAATCCATGACGATTAACCATTTTTAAAAGACCATGGCGAAGCATGCATCGAAAACTCAACACAAAATAATTCCCACAAAACTGGCACTCGGGATCGATCGCTTCATCCCAGGCGATTTATTGCCTCCCAAAATTAGGCATGGGCGATCGATCGCTTCATTGCAGGCGATCGATTGCCTCTCAACGTATTTCAGACATTGCCTCCATGCGATCAATCGCCCCGCCCTAGGGATCGATCGCCTCGACTTGTTCCAGCCAAAAATGGCGTTTTTAAGTTAAAAACTTCCAGGATAACCATTCCCACACCCCATACATCTCAAATCCTCAACAAAGGCATCATAAATCCTTCCCAAACACAACAACCCAAAATCTTTAAAAACCAAAAACTCAAACCCAATCAATACGAAGCTAAAGATGAGGGGAAGAAGATTACCAACTTTTCTTCGAGAAATCCGGCCCCGAAATCAAGCCTCCATCGATTTTTTGCTCAAAGGAGAAAAGGGGAAGGGTTAGGGAAATGGGTTGGCGTGAGAGAGATGAGAGAGAGAGGGAAGAGTTCATGCAATGACTGAACACCGAGTCCACTTGGTATATAGTACCAAGGCTCAAAAATCCCAAGTCCTCCACAAATACATCATGACTCATTAAAAATCATTTGTGTTCAATAATTATCTCTCAATCTCAATTTTCATTACCAGCCCCTACTCAAAGCACCCCAGACCCCAGATCCCACCAAAAACCCAATTCCAAGGTTTTTCACCATGATGAGAATACAATCTCAACCATTGGATCCAACGACCCCAAATATCGGATTTAAAATCCTCGGGAGTCCCAATACCGTAATTAATTCATAATTGCTACTATTAAAATCCATTAAGGATCAATACCACACCGGGATTTACACCATTAATTCCCGTGCATCACAACTGGTTTGACATAACCAATACCTTTATGTGATGCCCGTTCTTTAATGTGTGTTGGCTTAAAAGGTTCCATTCCCAATTCACTCGGTTCATATATTGTGCTGGATCTAACAAAGTTCATTCTTTGAAACTTGTTCTTCATGAGATACAACTGAGATTGAATGTAGATGTTTTACTGTCATCGTTGATATAGCCTATACAAGTGAGATCACCAGCAATTCTTATCGACTCTAGTCTAGCGGTTGATGTGTTCCATGTGCGAACCAGCTTGATAAGTTTTTGGTGCTCACATTTAACTTCGTCCTTTTCTTTCTCGACTAGACTTACTTTTTTCCTTAAGCATTCCAGCTCCCTTGATTGTTCACAATCAGGGTTACTGTCCTGCTGTTTGATTGGGCTTGTGTGTTCAGTCTTGTAGTTCTCGAATGACTCATACAACAATTGATACTCATTTATCATGTCCTGCAATGCATTTGTAAGTTCAGTATGTGTAAATTCAGAAAGGTTAGTATCAGTTACCTCACTGTCATCATTTGTCATGAGACAGTGGACTCCTTCATCTTCACTTTCACTACATGAGCTTGGAGATTCTTCTGATTTTGATTATGAATCAGCCCACTTGCTCTTGTTTTCCTCAGCAACAAGTACTTTATGATCTCTATCTCTTCTGGATGATCTTTTCTTTTTCTTAGACTTCTTTTAGTCTTTGGATGCTCTTTTTTCGTCATCCTTCTTTGGCTTTATGCAATCAGCAATAAAATGTCCCGGTTTAAGACAGTTGAAGCTGTCGCGGTCATCTTCTTCTGAACTGTTCTTGAAGTTTTGCTTCCTTGAATAAGACTGGTAAGTCTTCTGGTTTTTCTTCATGGACTTGCCAAATTTTTTGACAAAAAGTGCCATTGCATCATTGCACATTTGTTCAAGAGTCATATCTGTTGTGGTAGACAGGGACTCTGATGCAGGAAAGGCTTTGGTTGGTTTACTGGTGCTGGGTTCATTGAAAGTTTCTCCTGACATCATTTTGATATTCTCAAACTTCTGTAGAGCGAAAATAAGCTTGTTCTCTTTGGTTTGATCATTTCCTTCACATAGCTGTGCAATCTTTTCTCAGAAGTCTTTAGAAGTAGGACACATTTTGATTTTGCTGAACATGTTCTTGTCCAATGTCTTAAATAAAATATCCTTAGACAGGTTGTCCATATTTGCTTTTTTCTTTTCTTCATTTGTCCAGGACACTCTGTCCTTTTCAAGCATCTGAGGTTCTCCATTGGAGATAACAACTGTTGTGTTGACTTTAATTATTGTCATTGGTATGTTGATAATACGTACCACATATCATCATCTTGAGCACATAGATGTGCTTGCATTCTGATTTTCCAGTCATCATACTCATCCTTTTTAAACATTGAGATCTTGTTGAATGAGGCAATTAGTTCTTAGTATTCTCACAATTGAGATAACCTGGCTCTGATACCACTTGTTATGATCGGAGTAGTGTTTAGAAGAGAGGTGGGGGGGGGGGGGGGGGGGGGGGAGGGGTTGAATAAAAACTAGACTCAATTTTTCTATTCTTCAATATACAACAGACTGTTAAGTACTGCAGTAATATCTCAATTTATGAACAAGTCAGCAGACACTAGAGTTAGTGCGGAAGATGTCTACTGAACTTGTGAGGTTAAGAAACTGAATGGTTAATACAGAAAGTATGTGACACAAGATGTAAGGACCCTATAGCCTTAAGCGAGAATTCAGGTACAATTAGGACTAAACATATATATATCAGAGTATAAAATCATTGTTGAGTCTTGAGCTTTAAGGATTACATGCCAAAATAATGTAACTTCCAAAATGAATTAAGTACATACCCAACATGAAAGAATGTCAATCCTATAGTTCCACACCATTCCTAGAGTATGAACTATACAAAAGAACTTCAATTGCTCTATCCAATAGCACTCCTCAAGCTCACCGCGTCAACCCCGGTTCATAGTCCTTTTCTCCCAAAATGTACCTACAGGAACAACCCCACCATGAGCACATACAACATTACTCAACAAAACTCAAGGGAAATAATATAAAATAATTGCATGAAACGCATATCATGTATACTCTCTGAGTTGCCGCATTTACATATTCTCGTCGGTCGTTCCTCTTTCATAACTCATGTACATGGTCATTAGTGCATAAGATAAGTGATCGTCTCCGTATTTCATTCATATACCACAATACTCATCGATAATCACATAACTAATATGATAATTCCGGTCTTGTTATAACAGCGGTATTTTAGCACCCCTCGCTTCGACATATAGCGGCATCATATGATGTCCCTCGCTTCGACATGACAGCGGCATAATCATCGCTTCGACATGACAGCGGCAAACATCATACTTCCATCGCTTCATTTGACAGTGGCAAGTACTACATCCGTCGCTCGAATATAACAACCACCGGAATATCAATCATTCCCATACACATAGCAATGCACAATGCATAAACAAAATAATACAATCTCATCACCAATTGCTCGTACGTCTCACTACGTACCTTCCTTCAAAAAGTGGAGATGTCGTGTGACTTTATCTCCTTTGTTGTGTAGCTACCTGGGATGGTTCTACACAATCATACAAACCAATATTAGAAGCCAATAATAGTCCACGACCAAAAATCTGCCAAAAAAAATCATTTCCCACAATTCAGCTGCTGGCGATCGATCGCTGCGTTGAGGCGATCGATCGCGAGCCTTACCGATCGATCGCCTTGACATGGCGACCGATCGTGCCATTTACGGCGGTCGATCGCCTTCAGCATATTTTCACACTGTCCCTCGGCGATCGATCGCGCCATTTACGGCGATCGATCGCCACGGTCCGTATACGCAATTTCACCATTTTTGCACCTTATTTTCTTCCCCAACTTCACCAACACTTATACCCACAAACCCATAACACAAAAACACCATAAACCTTCAACATATACCTTTAAACAACCAACAATCTAACACCCAATCATAAACAACCCCAACCCATAACAAACCCATTCCAAAATCCAAAATATTAACTCCAAAACAACACCAAACCTAACAAAAACAACAAGGAATGATATATACTCTTCCTTGGTCTCAAATCTTACCAAGAATCACACAAATGGAGCTTTTTCAAATATTTCTCCTTCCTTTTCTTGCTAGATTCGAAAATGGAGAAAGGGGGTTAGGGTTGGGAGAGTAATTGGGGATTGGTAAAGTGAGGAGGGTAAGGTGGGGTAGTGGGGTTAAATGGGTTTAATTAAAATTGTACACCAACAATTAACATGGTGTATAAAATATCCCAATATGATATTTTAAAAGCAAATTCCAAACAATTTCCCAACATGCATAACATGCACCCTGAAATGCACCACCGGGTCACGCATACCATGTGACTAAGCATTTTACCAAGATAATTAATTCTGACACTTAATTTAATTATCACCATAAATAATCATATAAACATAATTAATGCCCAAATTGCAATTAATTATTTCAGGGATATCACACAAGATATGTTCTGGAAGTTCGAAGCACAACGCTTCTACGTCTTCCCTTCTCCCTTTGCGGGAAGGTTACACTAGAAGACTTTGGTTTACACTTTACAGGATACAGACCTTGGTTTACACTTTACAACACACAGATTTGTCTAAACTCCTCGCAACACAACAATCACAGTTGTTTACAATGTATTTTACAACACTCACACAAAATATAAATCATTTATCTTCGAGTGTTTTTGAGCAGCAGACTCAGTAGGCTTTTGTGATGCCCCGAAATAATTATATGCAATTTGTACATTAATTATGTTTATGTGATTAATTATGGTGATAATTGATTATGTGTTGGGGTTGCATTTCAGGGTGCATGTTATGCATGTTTGGAAATGGGGTGTTAACATGATTAAATCGTATTGGTTGTAATTATGTGGAAATATGGATTTAGTGGAAGTTGGTGCACTTTTGTAAAATGCTTTTAAAATACCATGTTGTGGTATTTTATAACATCATGATGATTAGTGGGGTGCAAATTTAATTAAAACTCTCATAACCCCACTATACCCCTTTTATCTACTTTAACCCTCACTTTAACAAACACCCATCACTTTTTCTATTTTCCCCCAAATCCTCCACCCAAACCCTCATTCTCTTCATTTTCGTTTTTGGCACAAAAGTGGAAGAGAAATCTTTGCACAAACTTGATTTGTGGAATTTGTTGGGAGATTTGGAGTCCCCAAGAGGTATGGGTACCTCCTTATTATTTTTATAGTGTTTGGATTGAGTTTGAAATGGTTTTGAAATGGGTTTGTTTGGGTTGGTATGATTTTGGGTTGGATGTTAGATTTTTGGGTTATTTAATTATGTGAATTGAAGATTTATAGTGTTTTTATGTTTTTGAGTTGTTGGTTTAAGTGTTGTTGAGGTTGGTGAAGGATTTAATGTGCAAAAATGGTGAAAATCGCGGCCACTGGTTGTGGCGATCGATCGCTACAAAAGCAGCGATCGATAGCCGAGAGACAGTGGGCAAAACGAGTGTGGGCGATCGATCGCCTCAAATGGCGCGATCGATCGCCGATGGCCAGTAGCGATATGCACAGCAGGCGATCGATCGCCTCAAATGAAGCGATTGATCGCCGCGAAGCGAACAATCAGGCGAACGATCGCCATGTTTTAAGCGATCGATCGCCACTGTTTAAAAGTTGAAAAATGATGAATTTTGATGAATTTTTGGTTTTTGGCTATAATTGGCTTCTAATATTGAATTGTATGGTTGTGTAGAACCATCCCAGGTACCAACAACGTCAAGGAGATAAAGTTATTCAACTTCTCCACTTTTGAGACTAAGGTACGTAGTGAGACGTACGGGCATCGGACGGTAAAACGTGTTACGCTTTTGATTATGTATATCATGGATAGTGAGTCCTTACATGTGATGGAATATGTGAAATGATAGTGTTATATCATCATAATGGAATCAACTATTGTGTTTGATTATTGTGTGAGAATTGATGAATGTTCTGGTAGCTGTTATCTCCGAGCGAGGGAGGTACTTGCCGCTGTCATATGAAGCGATGGTAATATGATATTTGCCGCTGTCATGTCGAAGCGATGTACATGCCGCTGTCATTGTCGAAGCGAGGGATATCATATGATGCCGCTTTATGTCGAAACGAGGGGTCCTAAAATTCCGCTGTTGTATCAGGACCGAAACAGTCACATTTCTAGTGATTAATGTGGAAAATTGTGATTATAACGGGAAAGTGATATCGATCAATATATTGTGAACTAATGATTTTGTGCATGAGTTTATGAAACAGGAACAACAATGAAAATGTGCTAATGTGGTAATTCAGGGAGCATTCATACAAACACATCTCATGCGATTATTTATGTTATTGTGCGTAGATTTTGTTGAATAGTGATATATATGCTCATGGTGAGTTATTCCTGTAGGTACACCTTTTGGATTGGAGGGCTATGGGCCGGGTTGAGGCAGTGAGCTATGAGGAGAATTAAGAATTAGGATACAGGATTTTTGGATAGTCTCTACTCTAGGAGTAGTGTAAATCTATAGCATTAATATTCATTTTTGGGAATGTAACTAATTAGCTCTTGAAATTTTATTTTGGCCTGTAATCCTGTTAGTTCAAGGCTACAACCGGAACCATAACTTATCTTTTAATGCATGTTGGCCCTACTTACTTGTTAATTACACGGTTAAGGTAGAAAGGCCTTACATTAGTGGTATCAGAGCAGTGGTTAGAGAACCCGGGAATGAGCGAAGGGTAGCCTTAGCAATAGGTTGGCTAGGTACTCTTTTATACATGTTTAGTGCATTATGAGTATATAAATGTTATACTAACATGTTGTGGTCATTGTTACTCATGTTTTCTAACGATGTATTATATGAACTGCTTTTGGTGTTATTGTTAACCCTTGTGTTGCAGTATGGCAGCAAATATCGACATAGGTGATGCAATAAGTGTCAATGCAAGTGTTGGGCGTACAAATCCCCTACCACCGCCAGCTTTGGGCGAAGAGCCGTCCGAACAGCAGTTATTGCCGGGAGAACTGAGTTTGACTCAATTTCTAGCATATCGACCCCCGACATTTGAAGGGACTGAAATAGGGGAACGGGCCGAGGAATGGTTGGAGAGGATAGAACAGATATTTGTAGCAGCCCCGTGCGCAAAGACAGCCTGGATAAGGCTAGCAGAGTTTCAATTGGCCAAAAAGGCGCTGATGTGGTGGAAGACCACAGTGATTGAACAGGAGGCTCAGGGTCATGAAATAAACTGGAAATTGTTTAGAACTCGATTTCTGACCCGATACTTCTCAGCTGCTGCACGTTAGGCTAAAGAGGATGAGTTAACTAATTTAAAGCAAGGTACTATGCCGGTGTCAGACTATGCTCTCCACTACTGTTCTTTACTTAGATATGTACCTCATATCACCACCAACACTCAAGCGAAGATGAGGAACTTCATGAAGGGCTTGAGGCCGGAGTTGTATGATAGGGTGATCACTTATGGCCCTACTTGTTTTGATGACGCCCTTGCATGGGCTGAGCTGGCAGAATTGGGAGTGGGTGCATATCCGACTGTAGCACCACCTTCAGCACCACCACAGAGATCGCCCCCTAAAAACTTGAAACCAAGGGGCGACCATTTTAAGCCAAGGGGGTGTTAGTAATCCTTAGAGCATACAACGCAGCGGAATAAAATATTTTGGATTACTAGAACAATGGATCTATACATAGGATATCATATCGGATAAAGGTTTACAAAATTCTCACCCTTGTAGCGTGTTTGAGCAGATTCCACGGAGCTGCACCACGTCCAACGCCTCCTCCGAGTCACTAGTAAAACTTGTCTAGCTTTGCCTCAACGGTATCCACACGATCAAATCAAAAGGGATGTTCAAGAACAAGTTGCTAGACTTATTCTTGAACCAAAACTAAACTCTCGGTTCAAAACCGTTCAACGACGGACAATCAAGATGAACACCACACGGCGGCGCGGCGGCGGTGATGTTCGGTTCTTGAGAGGCGGCCGAGAGGAGAGTGTAGGTTTAAGGTGGCAAGGTTATTTTGATATCAATATGATATGAAAAGTATGATTAACAATTAATCGAAACCTTGTATTTATATTATAAGGCTTTTAATTAAGGTTCAAGACTTTCTTAAAGTCTTATGGGCCCAAACCCATGATTTAATTAAAACCTTTTAATCACTTAATTAAGACTCTTCTTAATTAATTAATTCATCCAATGAATTTAATTTCCCTTATCGATTTAATCTTTTGTGCGATCGGTTCTTGTAATGTTGGCAGTGACATAAAATCTCATTTTACGTTACAAGCAAAGAGCGGTGTCTAGCAACACATCAAGGCTACCCAAATTACAAGAATGTCAATGACTCGACATAACCTTTAGAACTTGTGATAATATTAACTATGTAACTTAATCCCTTTGTCCTTTGTGTTTAGATTGAACACGAGTCATGGAATAATCATACTCGTATATTCAATCTCTATTTCTTGATCCCCAAGTAGAACTAGAATAAACGAATAAGCTCGATATCTCATATCGACTCATTCGAGCATGGCCATGCATTTTAGTTCTCACTTGATCAAGGGCCAAACACATCTCCTGTTATATAGGAGGGACAAATCCTATCTCGATCAGTCAACATCCCTCTACATAATTCGTAGTGTATCCAATAGTCGCCTTTATAGATTACCCTGTTACGGGTAACGTTTGACGATATCAAGATACATAACTCCTTATGTTGGGATCTCTGATGATCACAAGTCGTAAGGATTACATACATTATTATCACTATGAGAATTACATATGACGATCATATAACTATCCATGTTGCATTCTCATGGTGGGTCTGTCCAGTACATCGTTCTCTAACATGTACCCATATGTTGATTTGATATCTCATATCAATGAACAATTCATCGATCAACACATACTAGTCTCTACGTATTATCATTATCCATATTCATGATAATACTTGACTATGGACATCTTTAAGAATAATACAATATTATTCTAAGGACATTAACATATATATTAATTCACATTGCACAGTTAAAAGAATAATATATAATAATGAATTGCCATTCAAGAAATCATAAACATTGTATGTCAAAACAATCATCTAATGATTTGTCTTAGGGCATATCCCAACAGGGGGAACTCATCAGCTTCCAGATTTAGTGGAAAATGGCCGGATGATCGTGGAAGGGGAAATCGTGGAAGTGATGCCCCGCCTCATAGGGGACAATCTCAAGCTGGCAGTTTTGGGAAAGTTAAGTGTTTTCTGTGCAGAGGACCCAACTCGGTGAAAGGATGCTCCGCTTGTTATGAGTGTGGTAAACATGGTCATTTGGCCCGGAATTGTCCTAACCGGGGAGGGCCACAGAACACTATGGGGAGACCTTTAGATAGGGCAGTGCAACAAAGACCATCGTTTGTACCGAGACCATTGGGAGGTCAGCCGTTGGGGCCACCTCAAGGACAAGTGTACACTTTGACCAGGGATCAGGCTACAACAGCTCCAGAGGAAGTGATAGCGGGTACGTGTCATTTATTTACGCACCCTGCCTTTTTTTTGATAGACACAGGTGCGTCACACTCCTTTGTGTCGACGAGTTTTGTGGAGAGGCACCGTATATGCACGTCTCCGTCACCCACGCCTCTTGTGGTTTCCACACCCGCTGGAAAGAGTATGATTCCTGATCGGTTCGTCGTTGACGGCCTCATTTATTTTGAGGGCAACGAGTTGAAGTCAGATTTGATTGTTCTGGGAATGTCAGACTTCGACTGCATTGTGGGTATCGATGTGCTGAACATATATCAGGCAGTGGTGGACTGCAGACAGAGAACAGTGCGGTTCAGATCTGATTTGGGGGTTCAGTGGACTTTTTATGGGGATGGTTCCAGCTCAAGTGTAATGCCTCGATTTATGTTATATACGTGTGATATGATTATGGTGTAATTATATCACGTGGCGGTATGATATTGGGGGTTCGGGTGAAACTAAGAATGAATTAATACATGTAGCAAATGATATATGACAATGAGTGAAATATATGAATACATGTATAGTAGAATATACCATTGGTGTACATGTATCATGCATTTGAAGGTGCATTAGAATGTACATGTGAGTTGCATTTCATAAGATGTGTGATATGAGTTTGAAGGGAATTTCATGTGTATGTGAATTTACTTGCAATTGGAATTTGAATTTGGGGTTCATTTCATGTACATGGTAGATAACATGTTATTAACTCCAAACAATATGATAACAAGTGGTTAGAGAAACTAATGACCTTATATCAAGTGATTTAGGGAGGAGAATCACATAGTTTCTCACTTTACACCTACAAATCTCTACCAAGCTCCTCTCCCTCTCTTTCAACTTTCTTGTGGTTTGAGCTTGGGATTCACTTGTAAATTGAGCTAGGAAGGTGTGTGAAGTACTTTCTTACTATCTTGGTAAGAATTTCATGGTTTTACACTTGAATTATGTAATTGGTATTAATTTATGTGAAGGGGAATATCAATTATTGATGCTTAGAATCATAACTTGTTTCTTTGCCAAGAATTGGATTCTAGGATGTTAGGAACATGTTTATATGATACTAGGGAGTGCATGAATCATGGTTACATGATAGGAAATGAGTTGTGCAAGAAGTACCATGAAGATAATCTCAAAATCGCCATTGTCTCATTTTTTCTGATCGCGCCGATCGATCGGCATGTGATCTCGATCGATCGCCGCGAACAGTAAAGTTTTAAGGCGGTTTGAGCATGAGGCGATCGATCGGTGAATTGAGGCGATCGATCGGTGAGCATGTGGCGATCGATCGGTGATTTTGTTTGATCGATCGGTGAAGAGTGAACAGTTCAGCGATCGATCGAGAATTCGGGGCGATCGATCGGTGATGGCAGAATGTTGAAAAATTTTATATTTTTGTAGAATTTGATTTTAATGCCTATGATAACATGATATATTGTTGGCATTGTTGTAGCATCATCTCAGGGGACAGGACAACGAGGCACTTAGCCAGTGACGCCTAATTTATCTCGTTTGTGTCGCCGTACAGGTACGTGTTGACGTACGGAGTATAGATATGATGTGATGATGATGTTATGGTTTTGATATCATATGATTTATGTTATCTTGTGTCATATGATTGGTAGTTCATATGCTTGTGCATACATGGATTTCATATGATTGGGATGGATGCCTTGATAGATATGTGTATATGCTTTGGTGAGATCATTGCCTCGATAGATATGCCTGGTGTGGTATATGCTTTGGCTGGGATCGTTGCCACGATAGATATACTACATATTCTTTGGCTTGAGAGATATACACCTGGTGTGGGTATATGCTCTGGCTATTGTCACAGATGAGCATGGTACTATGATATGTGCTGCTAATATGAAGATGTGATGTGGTTCCACTGACATATTGAGCTGAATAGGCATATCATATGGGGCTCGTGATAATAGGGTGATGATTGAGACATGTCATGACATAGTACATTTGTGGATGCATGATACAGAACATTCACGTTAGATGATTTCTTGTGCTTTATCATTGATATTGATATTGTGTTTTGATATTGCACTGAGATAGTTGTTCTCTATACTCATTGTGTGAATGTTTCTGTAGGGACTCATAAACGTGGGGAGCGTGAGTCATGATTTCCGCTGCGAGGGGAACCACTGCATAGGGGTTATCTTAGAGTAGGTTGTTACTTGTACATGTGATGTATAGTTGGTTAGGTTTTGTAAACCTTGTAACAACTCAACTAGTTAGAAACTCTTAATCAGTGTATGGTTTATACTTAATTCTAATTCAGACTCACGTATGTATGGTAAAATACTACATAAATGGATTAAGTAAAGAGGACCCCACATCAAGAATCCCATTAATATCGGCTAACAAGATGGCTCAGTTATTGGAACGAGGGCATATGGGTTACCTTATTCATGCCATTGACATTGCTGGAAAGAAGGAAGAGTTAAGAGTCGAGGATATACCTGTAGTCGCCGAGTTTGCCGATGTATTCCCGGAGGAGATTCCCGGATTCCCACCAGTTAGGGAAGTCGAGTTTGGGATTGAATTACTACCGGGGACATCCGCTATTTCTCATGCCCCTTACAGGATGGCACCGACAGAGTTAAGGGAGTTGAAAGAACAACTTCAGGAACTCCTTGACAAGGGTTACATACGCCCCAGCGTATCGCCTTGGGGTGTGCCAGTATTATTTGTGAAAAATAAAGATGGATCGATGCGTCTGTGCATCGATTACAGACAATTGAACAAGGCCACAGTGAAGAATAAGTACCCTCTTCCACGGATCGATGACTTATTTGATCAGTTGCAGGGCACGAGGTTGGATAGTAAAATTGATTTGAGGTCGGGGTACCATCAGATTCAAGTTAGAGAGGAAGATGTGCAGAAGATAGCTTTCTGAACCCGTTATGGTCATATGAGTTTTTGGTCATGCCGTTTGGAGTGACAAAAGCCCTGCTGTCTTTATGAGCTTGATGAACCGAGTGTTCCAACCATATCTTGATCAGTTCGTCGTAGTGTTTATTGACGACATACTCATCTACTCTCGGAGTGAGGAAGAGCACAAGAATCATTTGAGAACAGTGCTTCAGATTCTTAGGGACAATCAGTTGTACGCCAAGCTCAGCAAGTGTGAATTTTGGTTGAACAGCGTGGTGTTTTTGGGGCATGTGATCTCTAGTGTTGGGATATCTGTGGATCCCAGGAAGGTGTAGGCAGTGATGGATTGGTCTGCGCCTACATCCGTGCCCGAGATCCGGAGCTTCCTTGGTTTAGCAGGTTATTACCGACTTTTCGTCGAGGGTTTCTCTAAGATCGCTAAGCCGTTGACGCAGTTGACTCAGAAAGGGGTTCCGTTTTTATAGTCTGAGGCATGTGAGCAGAGCTTCCAAGAGTTGAAGCACCGGTTGACTACAACACTTGTATTTGTAATTCCTTCGGAGAACGAGAGGTTTGCCTTGTACACGGATGCATCACTGCAGGGTTTGGGCTGTGTTCTGATGCAGGATAAGCACGTGGTGGCTTATGCTTCGAGACAGTTGAAGCCTCATGAGACCAGATACCCAGTTCATGATTTGGAACTGGCGGCCATTATTTTTGCTTTGAAAATTTGGCGTCAATATCTATATGGTACTTCATTTACCATTTACACGGACCATAAGAGCTTGAAGTTCCTTTTCACCCAAGCAGAATTGAACATGAGACAGAGGAGGTGGATGGACTTGCTCAAAGACTATGACTGCGAGATAGAGTACCATCCCGGGAAGGCGAACCTGACAACTGACGCCTTGAGTAGAAAAGTTAAGTATACCACGGAGGATGTTATTCAGTTATTAGCTATGATGACTTCCTGTTGTCATCTGGGATATGACTTTGATGTAGATGCATCACCGGTACATGTATCGACCCTGTTGGCAGAGCTGGACATCTTTGAATCTATCAGGAAAGCTCAGATGACAGACGTTGAGGTGCAGAGATGGTTATCATATTTACGTCTGGGTCGGTCGTCAAAGTTCAGAGTGGCAGAAGATGGTTCCTTGAGGCTTGGTAACCGTTGGGTAGTGCCGAGGGCACCGGAGTTACGTCAAGGGATCTTGCATCGTGCTCGTAGCAGCAGGTTTAGCATACACCCAGGTGGGAGGAAGATGTACAGGGACTTGTGTGACCAGTTTTGGTGGAGGCGGATGAAAAGACATTTGTCAAGAAGTGCCTGATTTGCCAACAAGTAAAAGCGGAGAGGCAGAGGCCCGGTGGCGAGTTGAAGAGTTTAGAGATACCGGAGTGGAAGTGGGAACACATATGTATGGACTTCATGACCCACTTGCCAAGGACTGCCTCGGGACCTGATGCGATCTGGGTGATCGTGGATAGATTGACGAAAGTGGCCCACTTCATCCCTTATTGTATGTCGTACACATACTTAAAGATGGCCCAATTGAATGTGCGGAACGTGGTGAGGTTACGCGGAATTCCAGTCTCGATTGTGTCGGACAGAGACCCACGGTTCACATCGCATTTTTTGGGAGTGTCTTCAGTCAGCTTTGGGTACGGAGGTGAGACTGAGTACAGCCTATCACCCTCAGACAGACGGCCAAACAGAGCGTATCATACAGACGCTCGAAGACATGTTGAGGGCATGTGTGTTGGAGTTTGATACTTCGTGGCAAGATTCAGTGCCACTATTAGAGTTCTCTTATAATAACAGCTATCAGGCGAGCATTCAGATGGCTCCATTCGAAGCTCTTTACGGTCGACGTTGTAGGTCACCGTTGTACTGGGAGGACTTGACTAGTAAGACGGTCGGGGGACCGGACTTGATTCGAGAAATGGAAGAGAAAATCAAAGTGATCCGTCAGAAAATAAAAGCGGCCCAGGATAGGCAAGCGGCCTACGCTAATAAACGGCGGCGACCGTTGGAATTCCAAGTGGGAGATAAGGTCTTTTTGAAGATTTCACCTTTCAGAGGTGTAGTTCGTTTTGGTATGCGCGGGAAGTTGTCTCCGAGGTATGTTGGGCCATATGAGATATTGCAGCGCATCGGTACTTTGGCTTACCGTTTGGCTCTACCGCCGTCTTTGTCTGGTATACATGACGTCTTCCATGTCTCTATGTTGCGAAAGTATGAGCCAGATCCGTCTCATATTTTACAACCTTCAGAGGTTCAGTTGGGTTCAGATATGTCCTACGTGGAATGACCGGTTAGAATTCTGGATCGAGAGGATCGCAGACTTCGAAGCAAGGTTATACCGATGGTCAAGGTTCAGTGGGATCGTCGTGGTGTCGAAGAGGCCATGTGGGAGACGGAACGGCATATGGTGCAGCACTACCCAGAACTATTCTCTGGTATGTGATTTATGTTTAGTTTCGTTTTGGGTGAGTGCATGTGATTTCGAGGTTGAAATCTTGTAAGTAGGGGAGTATTGTGATGCCCCGAAATAATTATATGCAATTTGGACATTAATTATGTTTATGTGATTAATTATGGTGATAATTGATTTATGTGTTGGGGTTGCATTTCAGGGTGCATGTTATGCATGTTTGGAAATGGGGTGTTAACATGATTAAATCGTATTGGTTGTTAATTATGTGGAAATATGGATTTAGTGGAAGTTGGTGAACTTTTGTAAAATGCTTTTAAAATACCATGTTGGGGTATTTTATAACATCATGATGAATAGTGGGGTGTAAATTTAATTAAAACTCTCATAACCCCACTATACCCCTTTTATCTACTTTAACCCTCACTTTATCAAACACCCATCACTTTTTCTATTTTCCCCCAAATCCTCCACCCAAACCCTCATTCTCTTCATTTTCGTTTTTGGCACAAAAGTGGAAGAGAAATCTTTGCACAAACTTGATTTGTGGAATTTGCTGGGAGATTTGGAGTCCCCAAGAGGTATGGGTACCTCCTTATTGTTTTTGTAGTGTTTGGATTGAGTTTGAAATGGTTTTGAAATGAGTTTGTTTGGGTTGGTATGATTTTGGGTTGGATGTTAGATTTTTGGGTTATTTAATGATGTGAATTGAAGATTTATAGTGTTTTTATGTTTTTGAGTTGTTGGTTTAAGTGTTGTTGAGGTTGGTGAAGGATTTAATGTGCAAAAATGGTGAAAATCGCGGCCACTGGTTGTGGCGATCGATTGCTACAAAAGCAGCGATCGATCGCCGAGAGACAGTGGGCAAAACGAATGTGGGCGATCGATCGCCTCAAATGGCGCGATCGATCGTCGATGGCCAGTAGCGATATGCACAGCAGGCGATCGATCGCCTCAAATGAAGCGATCGATCGCCGCGAAGCGAACAATCAGGCGATCGATCGCCATGTTTTAAGCGATCGATCGGCACTGTTTAAAAGTTGGAAAATGATGAATTTTTGGTTTTTGGCTATAATTGGCTTCTAATATTGAATTGTATGGTTGTGTAGAACCATCCCAGGTACCAACAACGTCAAGGAGATAAAGTTATTCAACTTCTCCACTTTTGAGACTAAGGTACGTAGTGAGACGTACGGGCATCGGACGGTAAAACGTGTTACGCTTTTGATTATGTATATCATGGATAGTGAGTCCTTACATGTGATGGAATATGTGAAATGATAGTGTTATATCATGATAATGGAATCAACTATCGTGTTTGATTATTGTTTGAGAATTGATGAATGTTCCGGTAGCTGTTATCTCCGAGCGAGGGAGGTACTTGCCGCTGTCATATGAAGCGATGGTAATATGATATTTGCCGCTGTCATGTCGAAGCGATGTACATGCCGCTGTCATTGTCGAAGCGAGGGATATCATATGATGCCGCTCTATGTCGAAGCGAGGGGTCCTAAAATTCCGCTGTTGTATCAGGACCGGAACAGTCACATTTCTAGTGATTAATGTGGAAAATTGTGATTATAACTGGAACGTGATATCGATCAATATATTTTGAACTAATGATTTTGTGCATGAGTTTATGAAACAGGAACAACAATGAAAATGTGCTAATGTGGTAATTCAGGGAGCATTCATACAAACACATCCCATGCAATTATTTATGTTATTGTGCTTAGATTCTGTTGAATAGTGATGTATATGCTCATGGTAGGTTGTTCCTGTAGGTACACCTTTTGGATTGGAGGGCTATGGGCCGGGTTGTGGCAGTGAGCTACGAGGAGAATTAAAGAATTAGGATACATGATTTTTGGATAGTCTCTACTCTAGGAGTAGTGTATATCTATAGCGTTAATATTCATTTTTGGGAATGTAACTAATTAGCTCTTGAAATTTTATTTTGGCATGTAATCCTGTTAGTTCAAGGCTACAACCGGAACCATAACTTATCTTTTAATGCATGTTGGCCCTACTGACTTGTTAATTACACGGTTAAGGTAGAGAGGCCTTACAACTTTGATCTTCTAGATCACAATAATGTGTTTATGCTGCTCTTTGCAAAACTTCAGGATGTTTCAATATGCGTTTCAAAAGCTTTGCTTGGATTTGTATGAAGTTGGTTTCTGACTTCGAAAATTGATCTTGTTGTTAGAGCTTTCTTCATTCTTCACTTTGACGTATTTATAGATATATCAGTTGTGATGCCCGGAGATTAATGGTGTTAATCCAAGTGTGGTAGTAATCCTTAATGGATTTTAATTGTGGCAATTAGGAATTAATTGCGGTTTTGGGTCTCCCTAGGTTGTTAAATCGGGCATTTGGGATCGTTTGACCCAAAGGTTGAGATTGTATTCTCATTTTGGTGGAAAACCTATGAGTTGGGTTTTTGGTGGGATTTGGAGTCCGGGGTGCTTTATGTTGGGCTGGTATGGGGATTTGATGTTGGAGAGAGAGTTTTTGAAAACAGATGATTTTTAATGAATCATGGTGTATTTGTGGAGGTATTTGTATTTAGGGGAATTTTTGCTATATATACCAGTTGGACTCGAGATTTTCGTCATTTTGCACGGAATCACTTCTTTCTCTCCTCTCCCCCCTTCTATCGCGCTAACCCTTCTTTCCCTAACCCTCATCCTTTCTCTTTGGAGAAAAATGGCCAGAGGCTCGGTTTAGGATCCGGATTCTTCGAAGATAAGTTGGTAATCCCCTTCCCCTCGCTTTAATCTTTGTTTTGATTGTAATTTTTTTGGATTTAGTTGAGTTTTGGGTTTGGGTTGGTTTGGGTGATTTTGGTGAAAATCATAAAATCTTTTGGGTTTGTTTTAATTTGAGTTTAACACCCTTGTTGGAGGTCATTGTGTGTGGATTTGTTGTGGTTTTGAGTTGGGAGAAGTTGGGGTGTGATTGATGAAGGTTTTAATCTTTTAAAAATGGAGGATTTCGAGTTGCAGGGCATGGCGATCGATCGCCCGAAGCAGGCGATCGATCGCATGCGAGCAGTAGGCTTTTCAGCATGGTAGCGATCGATCGCTACTTTTGAGCGATCGATCACCTCGCGCCAGTAAGTTCTGGCGATCGATCTCTATATCGAGCGATCGATCGCCAAGGGGCTAGCGATCGATCGCCAGCAGGTGATTTTAGTTTTTTTGGCTTTTTCGTGGGATTTTGGATTTGCGACTTAAATGGTCGGCTTCCGGGGCAATGTTTACATTCCAATGGGAATGCTATACTTTTAAAATGGTTTGGTGGAGCCAAGTTAAATTAAACGGAACTCTCGGTTGAGTTTTTGGCTACCTTTTAAAAGATTTAAATGGTATATTTTTGGGTATTATGCTTGCCTAGCCAGGGGCTTTTATTTTGGTAATCGTCATGGATTGACGATGAGTTTGGAGGTTGCAAACGTGGGCACGTGATTGCATGCTTATGCTTGATTGTGAGTTGTTTATGTGTTTTAGCACATATTTTTCGAGGCATGGAACTCAAGCAAGGTTTGGCTTGGACTACGGAAACTTAAGGTACGTGTAACGTACGAGCATGACCTTAATTATATTATTGCTATTGCTGTGCATGAGATAGATGATTGGTAAGGGTTAGTAGTTGATGCATAATATATGGTGTCTTGCAATAATTGGTTAATGGAAACGGGACTGGTTGTGTTATGTAAATTTGTCTTATGTAATGTATGGTGCCGCTTTGGAGCGAGCAAATGTCGTGATGTGGTCGCTATGGAGCGAACATCGGTAAGTGATGCCGCTACTTTTGAGTGAGCAAGGAAATGTGGCTTTTGACCAGATATCTAGGATATCTGTATTTATTTCCCTATTGATATTGAATTGGATCAGGGATATAGTTAATCAGTGTAATGCTTAACTGGATATTTGGAATTTGATAATTTTGGTTGTTTTGAGAACCAGGACTATACAGTGGGATCCCGGATGAGGATGATGCCATCGAGGGAGTATCATTTAAATTCTTGGCAATTACATTGTTGTAATTTACGAACTATATAATTGTGATTATTGGTTTGGTGGTATTGATATGCTCACCCCGTGTGTGGGCTGTCTCTGTTGGGGCAGGTGAAACAGGTACAATGGTAGCTCTGGAGCTGTGATCGAGCTATGAATTGGAGGTGATTCCAGGATCGAGACACCGGAGTTCATGTGGAGCTGGATGTTGTTTACGCCCTTTCTTATACATTACGTACACATAGATTTATTTGATGCTCGTGTGTGAGCAATAATTATGTGTATATGGGTTGTATAAAAAGGCATGGACCTTTCTCTTTTCATTCATATGTGTGAGCAATTAACTAGAGAATTGCTAGATGAATTGAGATTGCGATTAGTGTATTACATGGGTGCATGATGTATTAAATGGTCTTAATCTAGGGAATCGAATATTGCATGGAATGGAATAGATGAAGCGAGAAATTTTATAGGTGGTATTGTGTGCCACGTTTACACGTAGTTCCCCTTTACACATGTTTGAATGCACCAAATGTATGGCTTAATGCACTAATTGTGGGTTAAGGGCACGGGGGCCCTTACATTAGTGGTATCAGAGCAGTGGTTGCTCTTTGGGGCTGTTAAGGGCCTAGGAACTTGTTGATATTGTTAGCATATATGCCCTGCAAGCCAAAAGTTGGCCTATTGGGCTTTATGCACCCAAAGCCCGTTAGTTACTTAATGGCACTATAAATATGTCATTCTAGTTGAGAGACTGAATTCACATTCATTCCATACGATTCCATTCACTCTCATAGAAATGCCAACACCAAACTAGCACTGGTGTTGGCTTGTAGATCTGGTCAGGTTGATTGGACTTGAGGGACTACCGCTATCAGATTCACGTCGGTGAACGGTAATCTCTTTTCGTGCATTTATATTTGATATTTGCATGTTTATATATGAATCAGGTGCGATCGACCGTCCCCGGGTCAGATCTGTTTATTGTATTATTTCCGCTGCGTTTGGATCTGGAAACGGGGTACGGAAACACAACAGTGGTATCAGAGCCAGGTTGCGCTTTAATTCATGTATTTGATAATTAATTTTTTATTAGAGAAAATGATTCTATTAGAAAGGAATGATAATATAATATAACTTGAAAGGGTTCAAGAACCACAAACCATTAGAAAAGTGAAACGGGGAAATTAATTGAGTCAATCATAACCTTTGATTTACACACACCAAGGAGATTTGAAAATGTTTCAAGAGCTCCTGATAGAATGAATATTTTCGTTGAAAGTAGTCAAGAAATAGACCATGGATATGATCCTTGGACTTTCAAGGAGGCGATGTCAGATATTGGTTCGGGACATTGGCAAGATGCCATCAAAACTGAAATGGACTCCATGTACTCCAATAAGGTATGGGCCTTAGTAGATCATCTTTGGGAATTGTTCCCATTGGCTGCATGGATTTACAAGTGAAAGCTTGGAGTGGATGGGAAGGTAGTGACCTTCAAAACTTGACTGGTGAGAAACGGTTATTCTCATAGGCAAAGAGTTGTTTATGAGAAAATTTTCATTGGTTATGATGCTATAGTCTATTTAGATTTTATTAGTTATATCTTTATATTATGAATATGAGATATGAGTAATGGATGTGAACACAACATTTCTCAGTGGTGGCATTGAGGTAGAAATGTAGAAGCCAAATGTGTTTACAACTTCTTGGAGTGAGAAAAATATTTTCAAACTCCAGAGGTCCATTTATGGGCCTAAGAAGGCATCCCAAAGTTTGAACTTCCGTTTTGATAACATCATCGAAGTGTTTGGTTTTGTTAAAAATCTGGAAGTGACATGTGTATGCAAAAGGGTTAGTGGGAGCATGGTTACATTTGTGATGCTTTAAGTCGATTATATCATACTCATTGTGAATGGTATTTGATTAATCAATTAAAGCATGATAATCTACTAATTTCTCCATGTAAGATTGGGAGAAGCGTCATACGTGCTTAGCATAAGGATCTATAGGGATAGATCTAAAGGATGCTTGAGATATCTCAATCTACGTACATAAACACTGTGCTAAAAGGGTTTAGCATAGAATAGTCGGAAAAATGAGTTACTTCATAATATGTCATAGTATTCATCTCTCGAGTCAATGGGTTTTAAGATTGATGAGGAGAGATAAAAGATGACATTGGTACCTTATATTTCTACTTTTAATAGCATAATGTATGCGATGTTATGTACTTGGCCTGGTGTATGTTCTTAGTGTAATGAGCAAACATCAGACAGATCCCAGTGAAGATCACTGGAAAATTGTGAAAATAATCCTCAAGTGCTTATGAAGAACTTATGATATGTTCATGGTTTTTGGATCTGAAAGTGGAGAAATAAAAGTTGAAGGCTAAGCTAATGCTGGTTTTTCAGTCGGATGTAGATGATACCATATGAATGTTCGGATTTGTATTTAAGCTTAATGATGATGATGTCTCTTGGAAATGTTCCAAGCAAGACACCACATTGGATTCCACCAGTGAAGCTGAATACATTGCAGCATACGATGCAGCAAAGAGGCAGTTTGGATAAGAAATTGCATCCAAGAGTTGGTGTAATTTCTAGTGCAGTTGACACAGACTCAGTGTACTGTGACAACATTTGAGCTATTCTGAATAGCCAAGATCTCATCAGGATCCAAAATATATTGAGAAAATACTATCTAATGAGAGAGATGGTAGACGCGACATTATTATCGAGAGAATCGCTTCAACAGAAAAATATAGTGAATCCACTGACAAAGCATTTACAATGATTGGTGTCTGTTAGACATCTTGGGAAGATGGTCTTAAGACACATGAGTAGTTGACTTTGGGAAAGTGAAAGATATTGTTGTCATACATGATTAAGTAAATCAATAGTTGATTGATTGTACTTATAATCTTATTATGACAAATCTTTCTTTGAATATTAATATATGGCACTTCTTCATCTGTTTACCCATGCATCTTGATGCATTGATGAAGTCCTTGAGATTGATATAATCCATAGAATGTGGTTACGCATATTATGGTGACCATGAAATACATTCTCGACTGCGATTTCTAAATGTTCCTGGTCGATGAGCCTTCGAGAATGGGATATCGATATATGCTCGTTAGAGACTGGTATTCATGATGTGTCTAGTGTAGTGCGCCGCGTTTCATCGGCGTTGGCTTGGAGAAGTCAGCACACATGAATAGGTGCTCATTAGGAATGAGTTCACTGAACGACCCTACTCGGAATTCTATAAGTGGTTACCATTTGTCGAGTATAGAATTCCTAGTCATAGTTGTGCACCATTACTCCTCATGACCCGAGGCGTCATTGAGGTCTTGATAGATAGCCGTGTACTTTGATTTAATGACTGACCACATGCGGGTCATAAAGTTGTTATTTTGGGTATTCAGTGATGCTGTCAGAGGCCTATGATTGTCGTTGGGGATTCACCACTGGTCTTGATGAACCAGGATGTCCTATGTATTTTTCTATATATGATTCAAGGAATCTCTGGCCAGAGTGGGTAGTGCTTGTGAAAAAAAAGTTTTTCATATACGCACACAATGAATCATATAACGTGAAACAAATACATAGTTATTGAAATGATAAGGGGCCTCGACCAACCAATGCCCTTGATTCAATCGGGACATATTGAGTGAAAGGAATGTACTGCACGCTAACTATGGCTGACAGGTTCTCGTACGTTGCTAGTCATTTGTATCTAGGTCTCCGTGAAGCGCAGATGCTAGGCGCTACCCACGATCGGTAGGTTGTTGCTGAAATTGTATTTTAGTCATTGTCTATTAAAGGAGTTAATTGACAATGGGGCATTCAGGGTAAGCCCAAAGAAGTCGTTTGACTTCTAAAATCACAAAGGTTGTGATCCTACTGCTATGATACACTTGAGCCTCGCTGGGTCACAATCAATCGGCCGCCGATCTATCGATGAGAATTGAGACTTAAATGTTAAGTGCTCAAGATTGTGTGATTGATATTCAAGATATGAGTTTGATTTTTGAAACACTTTAGTGGAGTTTCTATGTTTGGAAAGGTTCCATCTATAGAAAGTTCTAAAATTAAAAAGTATGATATATTTATCTCATAATTATGTACGTCATTTGTACATCAAGTTATTCAATTGGATTGACCTACTTGGATTATGAGTTTAGTGCTCATGTGTTGGCTTTTGGGCAAGTGGGAGATTGTTAGCATATATGCCCTGCAAGCCAAAAGTTGGCCTATTGGGCTTTATGCACCCAAAGCCCGTTAGTTACTTAATTCACCCAAAAGCCCGTTATGTCATTCTAGTTGAGAGACTGAATTCACATTCATTCCATACGATTCCATTCACTCTCATAGAAATGCCAACACCAAACTAGCACTGGTGTTGGCTTGTAGATCTGGTCAGGTTGATTGGACTTGAGGGACTACCGCTATCAGATTCACGTCGGTGAACGGTAATCTCTTTTCGTGCATTTATATTTGATATTTGCATGTTTATATATGAATCAGGCGCGATCGACCGTCCCCGGGTCAGATCTGTTTATTGTATTATTTCGGCTGCGTTTGGATCTGGAAACGGGGTACGGAAACACAACAGATAGGAATTGGTAGCACATATTTATACATGATGGTATTAGTGTTGTGTGACACAACTAATTGCTTATGTGCTTTTATGATATGGAAAGTGGTATTACTGATCATTGTGGTTGCAGGAATCATGTAGAATACGATGGGATGGCATTAATGGTAATGTCTGGCACTCCATGTATTATGTGCTAAGGGATCTTTTTTGTAGGAAAATCAGGAAATGGGAAATGTGATATGTTGTCTAAGGACAGGGATGGTTGACAACAGACTGTGGGATATTGTGGTATGATTTCAATTGTTATTGAATATACAATGTGTTACTTTTAACGTCCTACTATGGGTATATCATCAGCGATGTATCATAATATTTGCCGCTGTCATGTCGAAGCAATGTACATGCCGCTGTCATTGTCGAAGCGAGGGATATTATTGACCCGCCGATATGACGTATTAGGATTTGTGAACTGTTGTATTAAACTTGATGCAGGTATATGGAGCTAGTGGATGGTTCCGGTGGTTGTTATATACGAGCGAGGGAGGTAATTGCCGCTGTCATATGAAGCGATGGTAATATGATATTTGTCGCTGTCATGTCGAAGCGATGTACATGTCGCTGTCATTGTCGAAGCGAGGGATATCATATGATGCCGCTATATGTCGAAGCGAGGGGTCCTAAAATTCCACTGTTATAACAAGACCGGAACAGCCACATTATCGATATTTTAGCGACGTGTTTGGGAACAAAGTGCTGCGTGTAATGGGAGCCACCTCTTGGGTCCGAAAGGAACAAAGTGCTACATGCATCTGAGTACCTCTTGAGTCCTTGATCTGTTTCGCTGATTCAGTTGGCGATGGTTCATCCCGCCAGGTATATCGAGCGATGGTTCATGCCGCTATATTATTGGCGATGGTTATTCCGCCGGGTACGTGTATATCGATGCCTCTTTCCGCTATGTCATTGGCGATGGTTCATGCCGCCAGGTATATCGAACGATGGTTCATGCCGCTGTATTGTTGGCGATGGTTCATGCCGCCAGGTATATCGAGCGATGGTTCATGCCGCTATATTATTGGCAATGGTTATTCCGCCGGGTACGTGTATAGCGATGCCTCTTTCCGCTATGTCATTGGCGATGGTTCATGCCGCCAGGTATATCAAGCGATGGTTCATGCCGCTGTATTGTTGGCGATGGTTCATGCCGCCAGGTATATCGAGCGATGGTTCATGCCGCTATATTATTGGCGATGGTTATTCCGCTGGGTACGTGTATAGCGATGCCTCTTTCTGCTATATTATTGGCGATGGTTCATGCCGCCAGGTATATCGAGCGATGGTTCATGCCGCTATATTATTGGCGATGGTTATTCCGCCGGGTACGTGTATAGCGATGCCTCTTTCCGCTATGTCATTGGCGATGGTTCATGCCGCCAGGTATATCGAGCGATGGTTCATGCCGCTGTATTATTGGCGATGATTATTCCACCAGGTGCGTGTATAACGATGTCTTTTCCGCTATGTTATTACCAATGATTCCATGCCGCCGGGTATTCCATGGTGATGGTTCTTGCCGCCGATTATATATATAGCGACGTCTCTTTCCGCTATTCTGTTGATGATGGTTCGTAGCCGGAGGTACATAGCAAGCTCATGCTGCTGACTGTGTGACGAGGGATCATGCCGTCAATTTTGTAGCGATGGGTTATGCCGCTAGGTACACAGCACGGGATTATGCCGTCCTCAAGCGACGGGTGCTGATTGCATATTGCTATTGAGCGATGGAGACAGGTAGACCGCTACTTTGTTAGCAAGGAATGGAGGTATATTACTGTTTCTTTAGTATTGTTTTAGATACCATGTGTTTTGGCATGTTGTAGGGTCTTCCTACCTTAACATCATCTTAATACACAATTTATGGAGTAAACAAGCATTAATAACATCTTAGGGTTCTAGTTGTTACATGAGCTAACAGAATTACAGGTCAGATAAAACTTCAAAGCTTATTAGTTACATTCCCATAATGAATGTTAACATGTTAGATTTATACTACTCCTACAGTAGATACTAAACAGAAGCTGAATCCTACACGTTCCTGTGTTCCTCGTAGCTCACTGCCTCAACCCGACCCTTAGTCCAAAAGTGTACCTACAGGAACAACCCATCATGAGCATGTATATCGTTACTTAACATCATAAGGCAATGGCATATAAATAAATGCATGAAAATAATTGGTAACGTATACTTCCTGGTTAATTGCATTAACCCTCTTTGGTTGTCCCTGTTTCATAGCCATGCATGTAATCATTAATTCTTGACATGAATGATTAAAATCGTCGTCTTATAAATATCGTCATCTTACAACATCATCATCATATAAGCATTATCATCTTATACATATCATCATTTATAACATCATATAAGCATCATCATCTTATATCATCATGTTATAGCATCATCATCTTATAACTTCATCATCTTATAACGTCATCATCTTATAACATCATCATCATTTAAGCATCATAACAAAATACAACAATAAATGTACGAAGTCTTGGTTAAGTAACTTGCTGGTTATTCGTTAACTTCTTCTTGTTAACCCTGATTTACCTTCGTGCATATGGGCAGCTTACCCCGTGGTATCTTACCACACAATAACATCGTATGGCCTCTTACCATATGGGCATCTTACCCCGTGGCATCTTACCACATAATAACATCGTATGGCATCTTACCATATGGGCATCTTACCCCGTGGCATCTTACCACACAATAACATCGTATGGCATCTTACCATATGGGCATCTTACCCTTTTATAAACATCGTATATCATTATTGTAAATTTACTTAGCACAATCATCATCATATACATCATCATCATATACATCATCATCATAAACTTACTTATCATAATAATCCTCGTAAACATCATCATCATCATCATAATCATCATCGTAAGCATCATCATCATAAACATTATCATCATAATCATCATCGTAAGCATCATCATCATAAACATCATCATCATAATCATCATCATCATAAACTTACTTATCATAATCATCCTTGTAAACATCATCATCATAAACATCATCATCATAATCATCATCGTAAGCATCATCATCATAAACATCATCATCATAATCATCATCATCATAAACTTACTTATCATAATCATCCTTGTAAACATCATCATCATAAATACTTATGAAATTAATGCATGGTCAGAGTTAGGAGTGCGTTACCGTCCGATGCCCGTACGCTTCTTACGTACCTTTTCAAAAGGAGGAGGAGTCAACAGAGCGACACATGGTGCAGCACTATCCAGAACTGTTTTCTGGTATGTGATTTATGTTTTATTTCATATTGGGTAAGTGCATGCTGAGTTCGAGGGCGAAATCTTATAAGTAGGGGAGTATTGTGATATCCCCGAAATGATTATGTGATTTTAATCATTTATTTAAATTATGATGATTTTGGTGTTAATTCATGGGGTTGAATTAATATTATGAGGAGATTCATTTAAGGGTGTATGTGATTTATGTTGGGATTTTGGGGCTGTGGCATGTTTACTTGGGGTGTGTGTTATTTGTTTTGGTGAAGCATGTTTAAATGGGAATTGAAGTATTTTATTGAGAAAATACTACAAATATCATGTGAGGATATTTTAATACATCATGCTAAATACCGGGACCAAAACATAACACATCATACCACCCAACACCCAACCACCCCCCCCCCCCCAACCCATACCAATCACCTGAGTAAGCTGATTATTCACTCCACTTGGCTCAATCATTCAGCCATTCTCCTCCTTTCCAAATCTCGACCCTTCTCTCCCAAATAACCTCCAGCGCCTGCTGAGCAAAACCGTGAGGAGCCTTGCCATTTTCATTCCTTGGAAGCCTCTCAAAAATCGGAGAAAAGTAGGGTGAGAACCATGCCCTGTTTTTCGATTTAAACTTGGTTAAGTTCTTGCTTTTGGGTAGTGTAAAAATGGCATGTTAGCTTAGGTTTCTTAAAACCTTCGATTAAAATGCTTACATGGTGTTATTATGAAGCTCTCAATATTTTTCCTTGAGCGTGTTACATGTTTTATGTTAAGGATTTAAGCATGTGAAAAAGGGTGTTCGAAAATCTGGGTAGATAATTGCCCTGTTTTTCTGGAAAAATGTGGAATGGGAGTGATATTGAGAAGGTGATAGCATGCATGTTAGATGGGTTTTTGGTGAACCTTCGATTTGAGTACATGCATGGTAATTTTGTAAATCCCAGGACGTTTTTATTCGAGCAAACTTCATGACTTATGTGGTAGATTTAATTGCTTGAAAGTGGGTACTCGAAAATCTGGGCAGGAAGTCAATGCCCTGTTTTTCAGAAACGTTGGTTGAGTACTTGTGTAAATGGACGACGTTTATGCATGTGGATTTATATTTGCGGTGTAAATTTGATATGGATACACTCAGGGTAGTGTATTGTAGCTGCTAGCATAAATGTTTAAGCATGTGGTGTATTTTATATGCTAGATCGAAGGGTGTAAAATAGGTGTTCGAGAATTCTGGGATGGTATTTCTCGAACAGAGCATCTCGATCGATCGACATTTCATCTCGATCGATCGAGCGAGGCAGAATCTTGACTTTGATAGAAGGCGTCTTCTCGATCGATCGAGAAGAGGGGCCGATCGATCGAGAGACCCAGAATGATGAAAAATATAAATTGTTATATTTTGTTTAATTTTTGATATTGGATTGTAATGAGACATCCAATATTGTGTTGTACACTGGTACGTAAGCGACGTACGGGCATCCCAACGGTAACATGTACTTTATGTTTGTCTATTTGACACATGATGAGTGCAATGTGATGCATTAAGAGTATGATACATGTTATTATGCATTGTTGTTGCATATTGTGATGTGGAATAAAGAGGTGTATTCCACGAGTCAAGAGAGATCACATTGTATGTTTAATTCTTATGCTTGTTCTGTATTAATGAAGCGGGGAAGATTGTACCGCTCATGATGAGATTTTGTAGTAATGAAGCTGGGAAGATTGTACCGCTCATTATGAGATTTTGTAGTAATGAAGCGGGGAAGATTGTACCGCTCATTATGAGATTTTGTAGTAATGAAGCGGGGAAGATTGTACCGCTCATTATGAGATGATGAAGCAAGAAGCATTAAAATAACTGTTGATATATGACTCAAAAGCTATGTAAAGAAAGAGGTGATATGTCATGACATTATTAAAGGATCCATTATTTCATATAATGTGTTTATTATGAGTTATGGTACAGGGACAACCAATGGGCGTTGTAATGCTTGGAATTACAGGAAGTACTTTGTATTTATGATTATGCATTTACGTCTTACATTCATATTATGTTGGATATGAATTATGTTATGCTCATGTGTTGGGGGTTGTCTTTGTAGGTGCTTTTGTTGATGAGAACCAGGGTCGGGGTTGAAATGCTGAGCTATAAGGAGTGCTACAGGATTAGCATGTTAGAGAAAATTTTTGTATAGCTTCTACATGAAGTAGAGTAAGACTATAGTGTAGTACCTTTTGTAGGAATATGTGAAATTCCTTTTTGAAACTTTTGGTACGGTAATCTCTTAAGCTCATGTTAATCAACACGACTTATTACTCTGATTTATTCATATGAATGTTTAGTTCTCTTAATCGCACCTATTAGTATGATTGAGATAACGGGGTCTCACATACTGAGAGCTTCATAATAACACCATGTAAGCATTTAAATCGAAGGTTTTAAGAAACCTAAGCTAACATGCCATTTTCACACTACTTAAAAGCAAGAACTTAAACAAGTTTACATCAAAAACAGGGCATGGTTTCTCACCCTACTTTGCTCCGATTTTTGAGAGGCTTCCAAGGAATGAAAAAGGCAAGGCTCCTCACGATTTTGCTTAGCAGATGCTGGAGGTTATTTGGGAGAGAAAGCTCGAGATTTGGAAATGGAGGAGAAGGCTGAATGATTGTGCCAAGTGGGGTGATTAATCAGCCTTTGTACAGTTGATTGGTATGGGTTGGGGGGTGGTTGGGTGTTGGGTGTTGGGTGGTATGATGTGTTATGTTTTGGTCCCGGTATTTAGCACGATGTATTAAAAATATCCTCACATGATATATAGTATTTTCTCAATAAAATATTTCAATTCCCATTTAAACATGCTTTACCAAAACAAATAACACACACCCCAAATAAACTTGCCACAACCCCAAAATCCCAACATAAATCGCATGCACCCTGAAATGTATCTCCCCAATAATATTAATTCAACCCCATGAATTAACACCAAATTCATCATAATTTAAATAAATGATTAAAATCACATAATCATTTCGGGGATATCACAACATCCAATCGTTGCTCGCTCAAAAGCGGCACCATACAATTCCCAATGCATATACATCCATTTGTAGCAGTTACCATTAGCCATGTATTTCAATATCCGTTAATATCCGTTTATTGCTAAAACCATGTATCAAGCATTTCCATATACATTTATTGCAATACAGTGTGTCATGCACTCAACAATTGCATTTAAAATAAGGGGCTATGCTCGTACGTTATACGTACCTTATACTTTCCGTAGTTCGAGTCCGACTTCGCCCGAGTTCCACGATCCGATGAATTATGTGCTAACACACAAAACTCACAATCAACAACAAGCATGCTACGACGTGCCCAAGCACGTTCAAACTTCTAAACTTATCGTCTAACCATGACGATTACCAACATAAAAGCCACCCGGCTAAGCATGCATAATACTCAAATATACCATTCAACAAGTTAAAAAGATAGCCAAGAATTCATCCGAGAATTCCATTTAATTTCCTTGGCTCCAACCAAACCATTTTAAAAGTCTAGCATTCCCATTGGAATGAGAACATTGCCCCGGAAGCCGACCATTTAAGTCGCAAATCCAAAATCCCATGAAAAAGCCAAGAATTCCAAAAATCACCTGCGGCGATCGATCGCTATACCGGGCGATCGATCGCTAGCCCCTTGGCGATCGATCGCCAGACCTCTCTGGCGCGAGGCGATCGATCGCTCCAAAAGTGGCGATCGATCGCCACAATGCTGAAAAGCGTACTGCCTGCAGCCTGCTACGGGCGATCGATCGCCATGCTCTGCAACTCGAAAACCACCATTTTAAAAGCTTGAAACTTCCACAATTCATACCCCAACTCCTCCCAACTCAAAACCACAATAAAACAACACTCAAGAACCTCCAAGAAGGGTGTTAGACTTGGATTAAAACAAACCCAAAAGATTTCAAGATTTTCACCAAAATCACCCAACCCAAACCAACCTCAAAACTCAACCAAATTCAACAAAATTACTATCAAATCAAAGCTACAGGAGAGGAGAAAGAGATTACCAGCTTTTCTTCAAGAAATCCGGCCCCTAAATCGTGTTTCCAACGATTTTGTTGAAGGGGAAAGAGGGGAAAGGTTTAGGGGAAAGAGGGGTTTCACGATAAGAGAGGGAGAGAAGTGAGAGAGAAGTGATTCCGTGCCAAATGACGGAAATCTCGAGTCCAACGGGTATATATAGCAAAATACCCCAACAAACCAAAACCTCCACAAATACATCATGATTCAATAAAAATCATCTGTTTTCAAAAACTCTCTCTCCAACCTCAAATCCCCATAATGGCCCCAACATAAGGCACCCCGGACTCCAAGTCCCACTAAAAACCCAACTCATAGGTTTTCACCAAAATGGGAATACAATCTCAACCTTTGGATCCAACGATCCCAAATGTCCGATTTAACAACTTCGGGAGACGCAAAACCGCAATTAATTCCTAATTGCCACAATTAAAATTCATCAAGGGTTATTACCACACCGGGATTAACACCATTAATCTCCGAACATCACAATTATTGGGTGATGACCCACTACTCTAATGGATGTGACAGTATGGTATACCGGGATGGAAAGTGTGATGCGTTGGTAGGTTTGGTTAAAAACCTAAGGAGGCAGCGATTTTGCTTGCCACGTGTTGCGCAGTGCCATGATGGACTTGTTGTAGCCGTTATGTTGCTCTTTGGGGTCGAGTTTGGTAAATCGTACGGTGATACGGTGATGTTTTTGTGGGACTTGTCTGAGGACAACTCAATTTTGTTGGGGTACCAACAAGGGTATCAACAAGTCATTGTTAACTTGATCTGGGAATCCATGCATTTGGGATGCGTTGGGAGACATGATCGAATTGTGGATCAAGTAAGTAGTTTGGCACTACTTTGTTGCTCGTATCTCTCGGCGAGATGTGGTGTTTACTGTCATGGAGACAGTTGATGTTGTTTGGAGGTTGATTGTGAATCAACCATGGTGCACTTCTAGTGTTGGCGTGGTAGTCGCTTTACTTTTCGATGAGACGCATGTGGAGACGTCTCTCGGGAGATGCTCGAGGATGGGGAGTACTATAGTATTAGTAAAGAGCATCCTTAGAATGAGTATACGTGGAGTATACGGATTCTATTTTTGAGTGTTAGTGGCGATGGCGCCCATTTCTGAATCTTTGTGTGTTTACTGGTTCCGGGGTGCATGTCGATGTAGGTATATCCATGTTTTCCGAACGGTGGTTTGAGGTTGGTGGGTCATGGGAACATGAAACTTTCCTTGTGAGGAAAGAGGTATTGGTATACATATTGAGAATCTTTGAGAGATTCGATGGGTTGGTGGTGTAGTGTTGATTTTGGGATCACACTGTGTGTGGTTGGTTCGTCGATCATCGTTCTCCTTTGAGTGAGAATAACTGGGGATTGACAATTGTATGTGGGGCTCATGGGTGCATTTGAGGATACCCTAGCCGGGTATATTGTGTATGCATCATGTTTAGGTGCTTAGGCATGTATACCGACGTGTATACGGATGCCAGCGTACTGGTTCTTGTCCAGCGTTGGGTTAATATACTATGCTCGGACGAATGAATCTCTAATGAGAGATTTGGGACACCTTGAGTTTGGAAATCCCAATAGCACGATGTATTATGAGGGATAATCGTGAGGTCCGGTTGACTTCCCCTGAGGAGGGATTGTCGTGTTTTGGGACCATGGTAATTCTTGCTGGTCAGTTCGATAGCCTCCCTGTGTTAGGGTTGTTGAATCCTAGGGTAAGCGAGGGATAGCCAGGATTCGGATTTGTTTAGTGTCGTGGTTGACACATGTGGCGGGAATCCAATGGATTGTCTTGCATGACCTCTGTGGAACTTGAGACCTTGTGGAGTCTCGATAGTGTGTTTGGACCAAGATGTGATTTCTTGGAACACACCGGTGTAAACATCTTCTGAGATGTGTTTCGTGTGGATCGGTGACCGTGGGTTACCCGATCCGTGTTATAAGTGGTGCAACTACTCCTTTGGAGGAGATGGGGTGGAAAGCGGAACCGGTACTCTTGTATGCTAGTAGTCCCCATCATAACGATGCGTGTTAAGCATCGTGGACAAGTGATGGAGATATCATGGGGAGATATCTATGTCAGAACCAAGGAAGATTTGGTTGATTTGCAGTCGTAGTAGAATGACTTCTGGGATGATTCGCATCGAGGTATGTTATTATCCTTTGGATTTTGTGTTGGTTTTGGCGTTTGCTTTATTTTAGAGCTTTGCGAGGTTGGTGTCCTCGCGGTTGATAATTCGATTCTGATGTGGTCCAGAATCGGGGTTGTGGTTTTGTTTTGTTTGTGTAGTCCTGGTGTTACGTGGAGTACACCGGTGCAAATTTCGAGGATGAAATTTTATTAGTGGGGGATAATTGTGATGCCAGGGGATTAATGGTGTTAATCCCGGTGTGGTAATAATCCTTAATGGATTTTAATTGTGGCAATTAGGAATTAATTACGGTTTTGGGTCTCCCGAGGTTGTTAAATCGGGCATTTGGGATTGTTGGACCCAAAGGTTGAGATTGTATTCTCATTTTGGTGGAAAACCTATGAGTTGGGTTTTTGGTGGGACTTGGAGTCCGGGGTGCTTTATGTTGGGCTGGTATGGGGATTTGATGTTGGTGAGAGTTTTTGAAACAGATGATTTTTAATGAATCATGATGTATTTGTGGAGGTATTGGTATGTTGGGACAAGTTTACTATATATACCAGTTGTACTCGAGATTTCCGTCATTTTGCACGGAATCACTTCTTTCTCTCCTCTCCCCCCTTCTATGGCGCCAACCCTTCTTTCCCTAACCCTCATCCTTTCTCTTTGGAGAAAAATGGCTGGAGGCTCGATTTAGGAGCCGGATTCTTCGAAGATAAGTTGGTAATCTCCTTCCCCTCGCTTTTATCTTCGTTTTGATTGTAATTTTTTTGGATTTGGTTGAGTTTTGGGTTTGGGTTGGTTTGGGTGATTTTGGTGAAAATCATAAAATCTTTTGGGTTTGTTTTAATTTGAGTTTAACACCCTTGTTGGAGGTCCTTGTGTGTGGATTTGTTGTGGTTTTGAGTTGGGAGAAGTTGGGTTGTGATTGGGGAAGGTTTTAAGCTTTTAAAAATGGAGGATTTCGAGTTGCAGGGCATGGCGATCGATCACCCGAAGGAGGCGATCGATCGCAGGAGAGCAGTTGGCTTTTCAGCATGGTAGCGATCGATCGCTACTTTTGAGCGATCGATCGCCTCGCGCCAGTAAGGTCTGGCGATCGATCACTATATCGAGCGATCGATCGCCAAGGGGCTAGCGATCGATCGTCCGGTATAGCGATCGATCGCCAACAGGTGATTTTAGTTTTCTTGGCTTTTCCGTGGGATTTTGGATTTGCGACTTAAATGGTCGGCTTCCGGGGCAATGTTTACATTCCAATGGGAATGCTAGACTTTTAAAATGGTTTGGTGGAGCCAAGTTAAATTAAACGGAACTCTCGGTTGAGTTTTTGGCTACCTTTTAAACGTTTTAAATGGTATATTTTTGGGTATTATGCATGCCTAGCCGGGGGTTTTAATTTTGGTAATCGTCATGGATTGACGATGGGTTTGGAGGTTACAAACGTGCGTGGGCACGTGATTGCATGCTTATGCTTGATTGGGAGTTGTTTATGTGTTTTAGCACATATTTCTCGAGGCATGGAACTCAAGCATGGTTTGGCTTGGACTACGGAAACTTAAGGTACGTGTAATGTACGAGCATGACCTTAATTATATTATTGTTATTGCTGTGCATGTGATAGATGATTGGTAAGGGTTAGTAGTTGATGCATAATATATGGTGTCTTGCAATAATTGGTTAATGGAAACGGGACTGGTTGTGTTATGTCGATTTGTCTTATGTAGTGTATGGTGCCGCTTTGTAGTGAGCAATTGTGGTGATGTGGTCGCTATGGAGCGAACATCGGTAAGTGATGCCGCTACTTTTGAGTGAGCGAGGAAATGTGGCTTTTGACCAGATATCTAGGATATCTGTATTTATTTCCCTACTGATATTGAATTGGTCAGGGATATAGTTAATCAGTGTAATGATTAACTGGATATTTGGAATTTGATGATTTTGGTTGTTTTGAGAACAGGGACAATACAGTGTGATCCCGGATGAGGATGATGCCATCCAGGGAGTATCATTTAAATTCTTGGCAATTACATTGTTGTAATTTACGAACTATATAATTGTGATTATGGGTTTGGTGGTATTGGTATGCTCACCCAGTGTGGGGGCTGTCTCTGTTGGGGCAGGTGAAACAGGCACAATGGTAGCTCTGGAGCTGTGATCGAGTTATGAATTGGAGGTGATTCCAGGATCGAGACACCGGAGTACATGTGGAGCTGGATGTTGGGTATGCCCTTTCTTATACATTACGTACACAGATTTATTCGATGCTCGTGTGTGAGCAATAATTATGTGTATATGGGTTGTATAAAAAGGCATGGACCTTTCTCTTTTCATTCATATGTGTGAGCAATTAACTAGAGAATTGCTAGATGAATTGAGATTGCGATTAGTGTATTACATGGGTGCATGATGTATTAAATGGTCTTAATCTAGGGAATCGAATATTGCATGGAATGGAATAGATGAAGCGAGAAATTTTATAGGTGGTATTGTGTGCCACGTTTACACGTAGTTCCCCTTTACACGTGTTTGAATGCACCAAATATATGGCTTAATGCACTAATTGTGGGTTAAGGGCACGGGGGCCCTTACATCAGTCTAAGACAACTATTCTTCAATTGGAAAGATTTGCGTAAAATCAACTTCCTGATTTTATTCCAAATTCTTTTTGTCTGCTTTCCAATTCCGTTAATCAACGGCTAGTTCAATCTAACATTATTGGTGGCGCTGATATGGTAATGCGACGCTCTGTTGTACCTTTGTCAGAGTGAGCCTGTAGGTGTTTTGTCTTGTTGCCTTATACGTTTGCTGACTTCTCCTTGACTGTATATCTGCTGGTCATCATTAGTTACTTAGGCTGTTGGACTAAGGTCAACTAGTGTCTTCTTAGACGTCTGTTGGTATCTCTTATGTATTAGCACATTTTACTGAGATACCATTGTTTCAATAGACGTTCATTCTCTGCATCCAGTAGATGATAACTCTTAGTCTACGGACATGGTAGATGTCTTTACGTTTAGTAGATGTTCTTACACCCGTTAGATGTCTTTAACTTTCAGTAACCGGTGGACCTTTGTAGAGTTACTCAACATTTTCTTTATCAGTATTCTTTGATGCAGTAGATACTTCAAGCAGTAGATGTCTGTGATCACCAAAACTTAGAAATGTTTTTCCAACAACATAACATAAATTAAGCCAATTACAAAAAAACCATCATAAATTGGTCTATATATTCTTTTAATCCTTTAACATCAAAATTTGTCCTTAATACATAAATTGATTTTTTTTCTTTTAATCCTTTTTCGCTGGAGCGATGACATAATGTCAAACACGTCAACAATAGTTGATGTTATGTCAGCGACACCAAGCACTACGGTGAAAAAGGAAGTGAAAATAAAAAGAAAATCAAACTTATTGTGCTAAAACCAAGCTTTAATAACTTACAAGACCAAAAGCTAAAATATACCAATTTACAAGATGATTTTACTAATTTTTTCCCAATTTAAGCCAACCATATTAATCCTAGAAGCCTGGGCCTTTGCAGCCAGGAAGATCAACCCATTCCACTTGAACTTCAACTTCTCCACGTTCAACATTTCTCAATCTTAGAATCATGTCTTGTGTCATCTTGTCTTTCTTCCAAACGACGCAACTCTCATCGGACAGACAATTGTTTCTGCTAGGCTGAACCCTATCGACCTTCGTGCCATCAGGCAAACCTTGCAATCCCATTTTTAAACATTCTATGTAGGGTTTGATGTCTATCTCTGCATTTCCCATGCTGTCGTCTACCGTAAATGTGTCTTTATCGTATACCGACTAAAAAATATACAACAAAGGTGGATAAAATTCGGTCAGTATCATAGAGAATGTAGGTTGGCCTATAATAGGATAATTGAAATATAAATTTAGCGGGATCATAATAACTTACTAGAATAATAGGAACATTTAAATCCTTAATGGAAATGGTTAGTTCTTCGTTCCACACAGGGTTGCAGTTGTCCTTAACAACGCTAGTCTTCACTTTCTGCATCAGTTTTATGTGTATCCATTAGGTAATGTGAATTTGATATGAAATACTAGCTGTGTGAATGAGAAAATCAATAAAAGAGCTCGAATCGTATAGGTTTCGTCGTCTTGATATGATCTTGAAATGTTTTAGGCGGTGGATCATGCAGTGTTGGTGATTTATGAATGTAACACATCTTATTTAGCAAAATAAATAGGGTTATTCCTTGCTAGTTATTAGGCAATTACTTGTTCACAAATTGTGAGAGTTTGTAACTCGTATTCTTTTTCGGCTTCGCCTGAAAACCTGCGATGTACATGGCGAAATATGAAAACATTTTGGAATCTATGGTTGTAGCAGAGGAATCTATTATTTTCCATATACATATTTATATATATATATATATATATATATATATATATATATATATATAAATAAATTAGGTTTTTCTGTTATGGTTTTAAGTCGCAAGTCTTCTTTTTAATTTATACAAGTCTTCTTTTAATTTATACTGATTTTTTATAAGATAAATTTAAAAAATAGTCTCATATAATATAGATCTTTGCAATAATAATTTAAACATTTAGGTCTAATCAAATATAGTCTCAATAAAAATTATTTTTAATACAAATTACAATTTTTAATCAATCTAATCCCAAACTTTCCTTTTTAATTAAAAATGCTCTCAAAGCCCCTATTCGATTTTGGATTATATGTGATTAAATTGTTAAAAACATTGAAGTGTTACTATTTTTGCTTAAAAATAATTTGTATATGATTTTTTTTTTTAATCATAAAAGTTTGTGACTAATATTGAAAAATATGCATTTTAGGTATGAAATTTACCCATTTGATATAATGAATTCTTCTCCTCCCCAACCGTGTTTAGCCGACTTCTGTTTTCCAAACAAATCTGTGATTTCTTACTCTACGTTTTAAGCATTATTTCGTTATTTTGTATCAAAACTTCATATGACCCTCCCTCTAATACCCGATCACCTAAGATTTAACGTCCAGATTAATTTTTAATATATACACAAGAAAACATTGGAAAACATAATATATATATATATATATATATATATATTCGTGATGAACAAACCTGAGAACCGGAGGAGATTACGACGTACGGATCACTGCTAACTGTGTCTCGCACAGCAAGATTGATACCTCGACGAACCCGAATTTTCAGTAATCCCAACGCATCCATAGATTCTAGCTTGATATGATACCGTTTATTTTCTTTTTTGTTTGTCCTTCTTCTTGCATTGTTTAAGTTGAAACAAAATGTTTCTGTATTAAATTAATTCACATGAAAGTTAAAGGACAAAATGAGGTCCTCAAAGTGTCAAGATAATTAAGCTGAGCCTGTGAAGACAGCCACAATTACCGTAAAATCAGATTAATTTGTAAGGACAAATAATATTTGATTTTTTTTTCATTTTTCTCAAATTCATCCACCATGATGCTAAAAAAAAAATTACAAACTTTTTTAGCCTTAGTTACATGTGAACTTATATTTTTATTTTAGGGTAAATTTCAAAGTAGTCTCAAAGAGTTGGGGTCTTTCAAATACAAGTCTATAACTTTTAGGACTAACCAAATATAATCATCGAAATTATTTTTAATCAAAATAGTTTCATATAAATGTTTTTAACAACTTTGGTCCCACTTAAATTGTTTTTACCATTTATGATAAAATATAATTTTTCGTGGGACTTATTTGATTAGTGCTAAAAGTTTCGGAATAGTATTAATTAAAAACAATTTATATGGACTACATTTGATTAGTTATAAACTTGGACCTGAAAAAACCCATATTCTATGGGACTATTTTGTAATTTTCTCTTTATATAATATAATATAAGAAATATATGCATCCATCATTTTCATATATATTCCATGATTTATTGGAATGTGTAGTATCTCCATCCCACATAGGAGTCTATGAGATATTAGGTGTAGTTCACTTCCCACCCCAATCTCAACGTGGGAAGATGGGAGAGAAACTACGCCAGATTTAGTATAACCTCATCGCTTCCATCCCACGGGTTGACATGGCTTGGCCCGGCACGGCCCATATTCCGGGCCGTGCTTGGCACGGCACGGCACTATAGCAAAACGTGTCGTGCCTCGTGTCGTCCGCTCCGTTTGACATCTCTACCAAATAGGTTGGTAAAGATATTTAAACTTGTTACAATGAGTTACAAGCTCAAGGACTCGTGTTGCAACTATATGGGTTAATTATTTTCGTGAAGTTATGACAGACATGAGATAGTTGCTACAAGAGATTATTGTTCTATCGTGCTTAAGCGCACATGGGTCCGGACCGTGAGAATATTGTTAGGAAATAATTCTGCTGTGTAGAAGAAAGATTAAAACGTAATGATTGGACTGCTGTATAATTTAAAATATTTGAGTTGTACCGTTATCACCGACTATAGTTTTTGCTAAACAACGAGTGCTCGATCATACAAATATGAGTGGTAAATGTAATAGGGTTTCCGTCCCCCGACGTCAGATCCAAACGCCGTGGAAAAATAAACATAAGCAGATCTAGACCCTGGGAGAGACGATCGCGTCTGATTCATATATGAACATGCAAATATCAAACATAAATACATGAAAAGGAATTACTGATAACAGCGAAATCAATCTGATGGTGGTGATCCTCTAGTCCAATCAACCTGACCAGATCTACAAGCCCATCATCAGTGCTAGTTTGGTATAAACTTTTCTAAGCGATGAACATATATTTATAGGAGTTTGAGTCACTTATTTGGGCTACGGTTCTTAGGGCCCAACATGCCAACTATTGACACATTGGCTTGTAGGGCATCTTATGCTAACAATCTTCCACTTGCCAAAAGCTAACACAAAACTGCAAACTCATAATCCAAGTAAGTCAATCCAATTGAACAAATTGATGTACTACCAATATACATAATTATGAGACATAAATATATTAAACATTTAAATTTTAGAACTTTCTATAGATGAAACATTTTCGAATATAGAAACTTCACTAGAGTGAGGAGCTTTCAAAATTATATCCATCTCTTCTAAACCACTTAACTTAACATTTAAGTCTCAATTCTCATCGATAGATTGGCAGCCGGTTGATTGTGACCCACCGAGGCTCAAGTTGTAAGACTCAGCTTACGTTAAACAAAACTACTCCAATAATACGAGGATTTTATATTTTTTAACAATAATCTCAATGTAATTTGGACCATTCAAATACACAACAAATAATTAAATCCTCAACCAATAAGGCTCACGACTAACGGTAATTATAAAATGACTATCCAATAAAATCACAGCGAATGATTACATATGACATACACATTACAAATCTCATACAAAATGTAATAAATAAGAAAACACTATAACTAGTGTATTGGCACATCTTGACCCTGCTAAGTGATCGCTATTTAATTAAACATAAAATTATCAGGGTAGCAATTATACCGAAAGTGCACGGTGTCATGTTTTTGTATAGATAGGAAGAATACGAATTGTCGAACCCACATGACTAATACAAAATAAGACGCTTTAAACTATATTTAACCTACGATAATTAATTAAAAATACTAATTAATTAAATTAACTACTAATACAACCAAGTCAATAAAAGTAAACGAGAAAAATCTACTAGAGAAGATTATCAAAACTTCGGCTCACCAATGCAATCCCTACAATTCTCGATTGAATATCCAAATATCTCTAAGGTGCCGAGTTTTCCTAATGCATTCGTTATAATCTGATCAAACTATAACAAATCTAACATAAATGTTGCAAAAAACCACTTCCGCGTCCTTATTGAACAATCAATATTCAATGAAGATCAATGAAAAATACTAGCCTTCGATTTTGGTAAATCTATTGTTATCACACGTGTGGTCCATATCAGCCTAAAACCCACGGTACAATTTACTATATCGTATGGTCCAAGTCTATCGCAATAAAATAATCATTCAAGGGTGATCAATCCCTCAAAAGAATGAAGATCAATAAATTATACGCAAAGAATTAAAGGAATTCTATCAAGTAAATCATCAAATCATAGGTTCATGACAAAGGATTGTCTAGCCTCGATAAATAAACTTAGTTCAACATTATAACGTGAAAAGCAAAGCAAAACAAAACTAAGAATTAAAGACAAAGAAAAACTCCCAGCGTCGATTCCAGTTATAGATCCTCGCTCCTTCTCTTGCTTCCTTCTCGGTCGTCACTTTAATCACCTTGTTGGTGTTGTTCCAAAATCATAAGGGAAAGGTTGAAGGATGGATATATGGTTTTTAAAGAGAGATGGAGGTTCGGTGAAGATTTATGATGTTTTCCGTCAAGGCTGGACGTGAGGTGCAACTATGAAAGAGAGGTGTGTGGTTTGGTAAGTCACGACGAGAAAGATATGTTGAGATGGCATGGATGAAGCATGAGGTGTTTGGGATTGAAGAGTGGAGACGTGTATCCGTGAGGGGAGAGAAGGTTGTCCCCCTTTTGTAAACTAAAATATCCTTCCTTTTTGTAATCATAATCCAATCCTCATCTCTCAATATTTCATTCATTAAAATATTGATCAATATCCTATGAATAAAATCTGCAGCCAATCTCTCAATATTTTAAAATATTCATTGGATTTGTTTCCTTGAATCTCGGCTCTTGTACGTGACTTTCGTAAATGTTGCTCGATGGTTTCTTTCTTTAATGTGTTTGCTCTTTTTAATCGTTTTTCATCGTTAAATGGCTCTTTTTCTTCATTTTCTCGGGCTTTAACCTAAATTCCTGAAACATACAAAATTCATACCAAAAAGCGTAAAATTATTCAGGAATCAATATGAAAACCACTAGAAAATTATAGCAAAATAAGAGTAAAAATGACATTTATCAACTCCCCCAAACTTATCACTTGATGGTCCTCGATTAAGCATTAAAATCACATGATAGAGTTCATTCTTAATAATTGAAACAAATTATTTCATGACCTGCATTATTCCCAGAAATCTCAGTTACACACATAAAAAAGTTGAACAAGACATTATTTCTCTTAAGTCAAGCAACACATATCAAAATCGGAACGTGCATGTGTGCTATTGTCATTCTCAAGTTTCATGCACATATTCAAGATCAAATTATGCTAATAAAAGCAAAGTTGAGATTATCGTTAAGCACCACATAGGCCTATTTTTAAACAACTTCTCCACTAATGATAGTTACTCCCTAGACTTGAATCAAATGACTTTTTAACCTTGTAATATAAGGCATTTGGTGTCGGTTTAAAAGAAAAGATATGATAAGCGCAAAGAAGAGAGTATAATCATATAAAGTTCACTTTTTAGCACATAGTTTCGAGGTTCTCTTCTTTTTCCTAGCCTTGGCCACTTGGGTCTAATTATTTTTTTTAAAGGCTCTTTCTTTTCTTCTTTTCTTCATTCTCATTCATCAATATTGTTCAATAAAAAGCTCATTAAGATATAACAGTGTAAGTGCATCCAATGAGATTCATCATACTCCCTTAGGGTAAGGATAAAATTTTTCATTTTAGGCTCATAAAGGTGGGTATAATGAGTTTACCAATAAATGTCGAATGGGGCTAATTATAAATTAAACATACACCATTCTTTTTCAATAAAGCTCAAAATGGGACACTAGAGATTAATATATATCATGGTAAGCTAGAAAGGTTCAAACATGTCAAAGCTCGCCTAGATCATTTCCAAGTCAAGTTTGTAACTATAAAATTTCGCCTTAAAATGTCATCATCAAATAGGTTCTAGGATAACTCTAAGATGCTCAAGACAAATCATCGAGTTCACAATAATTATCACTATTCAACATGCAATCCACAAGATCATGACTCAATGTGCTCAATATATTCCTCATTCTTGACATGCTAACTCAAAACAAGATATTCATGTACATGTCCAATAATCATAAAAAATTCAAGTCCATATCCATAGTGAGATCAAAATCCTCATTGAATAGTCACTACTACAGTTCATTATTTTATCAAGTTTGAACTCTTTTAAAAAAAATTAACTCATAAAAAAACAGACGATTCAAGTGTCAATTAAGCACACATCATGTAGATTAAACAAGTAAAACATGCAAGTCACTCCCCCAAACTTAAATCAAACATTGTCCTCACTGTTTAAAAGAATCAAAGGGAAACAATAAACTCCCCTGATCAAGATGCTTGCATAAGGGTTGAGGAAGATTGGCTTTTGAAAGCTCCACTATCGTACGGGTTCATCGCTCCAACTGAGTATCTAGCAAGAGAAGAATGCAAATGGTAAAATAGTCGACTCAAGAGATAAACACTACTAAATGCAAAAATTGAAAATGAAACAAAACTAAAAGCAAAGTGTGATATCCCCAAATAATTATATGCATTTGGGCATTAATTATGTTTATGTGATTATTTATGGTGTTAATTAATTTAATGTGAGAATTAATTAATATGGAAAATGCTTAGTTGGTAGCATTTATCGCGTACGTCCAAATTAACCCTCTCAAGTTAATAACAATAATGAATGTAGTAGCGTGAGTAGGGATCGATCCCACGAGGAAGGTTATATCTTTGTGTTAACTTATGCAAACGAAAATAAAAAGGGGTTTTTTTTTAAAATCAATTCAATAATACTACTACTATGATGCAAAATTAAACTAGATGAATTAACTTATGAGAAAAGAGCGATTCTCGGTTTTCGGTTAACTTTACAATTGGTGTTTACTATCTTGGTCATCGATCTTCACATACGATCCAATTCTCTTATGAATACTCATCGTGGACGTTTAATCCAATAATCAAAGTCCTATCTCACCTTAAGTTTAGTTAAGTAGTCCAAGCGTTCAAGTTTAACCCTTATCAAACAATCAATCAAAATACAAGCGATTAAGATTTAAATCGATGATAGCATATGAACTAGTGAGATCGATGAATCTAAACAACATAATCCAAGCGTCTATGTTTAATCTAGTCAATTGTTTTTCCTAAGAATTTAACAAACTCACAAGCAGAATTTAATTAATCTTAGTTGCTTCGTAAATTAGAGGGATCAAACGATTCCGTATTTTATATCTAATTTAGCATTAAATTGTATGAAAGATAACTGGGTGATCAATCCAACAATCATGCATAACAATTATGAAAAATCAAATCAGAAAAACAATTGATACTCAAAGAAAATCAACAATCAAAACTTATCTCACAAGAATCGTAAACATCCAATATATCGTTTTCCTAAACCGAGAATCACAAAAGTATTTAGCTACTCATAACTAGATTAAAAACAATCCAAATTAATCTAGAAAGCATCAAACTAATAGGAGAAGAAAAAGTTACTAAACGGAATCACGATTCCGGAGTGTCGCTTCTATGATATCCCCGAAATAATTAATTGCAATTTGGGCATTAATTATGTTTATATGATTAATTATGGCGATAATTGAGTTATGTGATGGATTTAATTATCATATTGAAATGCTTAGTCACATGATAGGCGTGACCGGGGATGCAATTCGGGATGCATGTTATGCATGTTGGGAGTTGAAGGGTTATCATGGTTGTTTATGGTAATCGATGATTATTTGGTCGAGCATGATTTTGATTTTAATTGGGATTTGATGCATTTTGGAAAATACCTTTAAAATATCATGTTGGGGTGTTTTATACACCATGGTGATTGTGGAGTACAAATTATTTTAAAAAAATAACCCACTAATACCCAACCCCTCTACACCCATCACTACTTTCCCCAATTTCTCTCCTCCAAACCCTTCCCTCCTTCATTTTCGAGTTTGAGCAAAGAGGTGAAGAGAAATCCTTCCAAAAACTTGATTTGTGGGTTTTGGTGTGAGATTTGAAGTCCCCTGGAGGTATGGATACCTCCATGTTGTTTTTATTGTGTTTGGATTGAGTTTTAAATAGTTTTGAAGGTTTTTGAAATGGGTTGTTTTGGGCTGGAATCATTTTTGGTTGGGTGTTGGATTTTTGTGTTGCTTGAGGTGTATTTTGTTGGTTTATTGTGTTCTTATGTTGTTGGGTTGGTGGAAGGAGTATTGGTATGGTTTGGGATGGTTTTGGTGTGCATTAATGGCGAAAATCGCGAGTCTGTATGGGGCGATCGATCGCCTGAAATGGCGCGATCGATCGCCAACAGGCAGTATCAAAATCGAAGGGTAGGTGAGCGATCGCCGAGGGGCAGTGTCCAAAACGCGAGGTAGGCGATCGAACGCCATGTATGGCGTGATCGATCGCCGCGAAACAAAAATTGAGGCGATCGATCGCCTCAGCGAAGCGATCGATCGCCAGCAGCAGAGTTTTGGAAAATGGATTTTTTTGACGAATTTTTGGTATTCGACTATTATTTGGCTTCTAATATGGGGTTGTGTGATTGTGTAGAACCATCACAGGTGGCGACGCAACCAAGGAAGTGAAGCCATATCAGATTCCACTTTTGGAAAGGTACGTAGAAGACGTACGGGCACCCAACGGTACATGTATCTAATATACTCATTGATTATGCATTGTGGATGCGAGTATATATGGAATTATGCATTGTGGATGCAAATACATGTTGAATTATGCATGATGATTGTATTTACATATGATGGTTATTAGTGCACATCCCATGAGTCATGGTCATCCCTTGATGATTTTAATGCTTGCTGCTACTTGATTTGGTGCCGCTAAATGTGAAGCGAGGGGTGGGAGCGCCGCATGTCATATTCAAGCGTGGTTATCATATGAGGCGAGGAAAGAATATTTGCCGCTCAATGTGAAGCGAGGGGTGGGAGCGCCGCATGTCCATTGAAGCGAGGTTATTCTATGCCGCCTATATGAAAAGCGAGGGGCATTAAAATACATTGTGATGAACAGACTAGGGATTGGTGATTGGTAATTGGTGATGATGAAATGGTATTGTGTCATGACATGTGTGGACCATTAAATAATCTATTTGATTATACTCATGAGTTATGGTACAGGGACAACCAAACAGGAAGCGTTTAAAATGCATGGGAAAGACAGGAAGTGTTTTATTATGATTTATGCATTTACGCCTTACATTCATATTGTGTTGGATATGAATAATATTGTTGCTCATGTTTGGGGGTTGTCCTTGTAGGTACATTTTGGCATGAAAAAGGGGCTAAGGCGGGTTGAGGCGGTGAGCTTGTGAAGAACACGTTTGAGAAATGAAGGACAGGATTACTTTGTATAGTGTCTACTCTAGGAGTAGTGTAAAGCTATAGTTGATAACATTCATTTTTGATCGGGAATGTAATTAATCCATTGATAGTCCTTGAATTGGCATGTAATTCTTACGGCTCATAGTCTCAACACGAACATTTAAACTCTGATGATGTATGTTAGCTCTAATTATGCCTTTAATCCACACTTAAGGAACTAGGGTCCTTACATTAGTGGTATCAGAGCCAGGTTAGAGAACCCGGGAACGAGTGAAGGGTAGCCTTAGCATGATTGGCTAGGTGCTTACATTTGAAGCATGTTTATGCATGTGGTGCATATTGTTGTATATACTGTTATACTAACATGCTTATTATTATTCCTGTTATCTAACGGCATAACACATATATATTTGTTTTGGAGTTGTTTTAACCCTTGTGTTACAGCATGGCGGCTATGAACTTGGGAAACCTCAATGAAGAGGTGGGTGACGTTGGCAGTGTTAATGCGAGCATTGGTCAGGCAAACCCTCTACCTCCACCAGCTGTAGGCATGGAACCAGTGGTTAAGTTGTTACTACCTGGTGAGATCAGTTTGGCTCAGTTTCTGACTTACCACCCGCCCCCGTTTGAGGGGACAGAATCAGGAGAGGAGGCTGAGGAGTGGCTAAAAAGGCTTGAACAGATATTTGTATCTGCTCCTTGTGCTGGAACGGCATGGCTGAGACTGGCGGAGTTCCAGATGGCAAAGAAACCTTCCATGTGGTGGAAGAGCACGGTAATGGAACTGAGAGCACAGGGTGCATTGATCGATTGGACGCTTTTCAGAACCCGGTTTCTGAACCGGTACTTCTCTGCGGCGGCGAGACAGATGAAGGAAGATGAGTTCGCAAACTTCAAACAAGGAAGCATGTCAATGTCAGACTATGCTATGCACTACTCTTCGTTGTTGAGGTATGTTCCACACATTGCCACCAATGGACATGCGAAGATGAGAAACTTTCTGAAGGGATTACGGCCGGAACTATTTGACCGGGTTATCACCAATAACCCCACTTCCTTTGATGATGCTCTTACTAGAGCAGAGCTTGCGGAGATCGGAGTTGGGGCCTATCCTAATGTTGTACCCCCACACGTGCCACAACAGAGACAAGCTACTGATAGCTTGAGGCCCCGAGGGGAGTCATTTAAGCCCCGTGGTGCCTCTTCATCCTCACGGTTCAGTGGAAAGAAATCTTTTGGTCGGAAGCAAGAGAGCAAGAAGAACAATTAGCCGACCAACCGAGGGCCTATGCAAGGAAATAGATCGGGGGAGTCAAGGTGTGACAATTGTGGAGGGCCGCAGTCTTCGAATAATTGCCCTGCTTGTTATAGTTGTGGTAAGATGGGCCACATCTCTCGGTATTGCCCCACTCGGGGAGGACAGTCAGATTTTCAAGGGAACAGGCCGAGATTTGAGGACAGGACAGTGCACCAGAGGCAGCAGTTTATGCCTCGACCATCGGGAGGTCAGACAGTGGGACCGCCCCAGGGGCAGGTGTATGCACTGACCCAAGAGCAGGCCCAGGCAGCCCCAGAGGAGGTGATCGTCGGTACGTGTTATTTACTTACGTACCCTGCTTTTATTTTGATAGATACAGGTGCCTCCCACTCTTTTGTATCTGTGGGCTTTGTGGAAAGACACCATATGCGCACGTCTTCTCTACCCACACCTCTCATGGTCTCGACACCCACTGGAAGAAATGTTGTTGCCGATCAGTTTCTGGCAGATTGCCTCATTTATTTTGAGGACAACGAGTTGAAGGAATACTTGATTGTGTTGGGTATGTCAGACTTCGACTGCATTGTGGGTATTGACATTCTGAACAGATATCAGGAAGTGGTAGATTATCGGCAGAGAACAGTAAGGTTCAGATCTGATTCGGGGATACAATGGACTTTTTATGGCAATGGTTCTCGTGCAAAGATTCCGTTGATTTCAGCAATCAAAATGTCTCAGTTGTTGGAACGTGGACACACGGGCTATCTCATCTATGCCGTGGACACGTCGGGGAAGAATAAAGAATTGAGAGTTGAGGATGTACCAGTGGTAGCAGAGTTTGCTGATGTATTTCCGGAGGAGATCCCAGGTTTCCCACAGGCTAGAGAAGTCGAGTTTGGGATCGAGTTATTACCGGGGACATCCGCTATCTCTCGTGCACCTTACAGAATGGCACCGGCGGAGTTGAGGGAATTGAAGGAACAGTTGCAGGAGCTCCTTGACAAAGGATATATACACCCTAGCGTATCGCCTTGGGGCGCACCGGTTCTCTTTGTGAAAAAGAAGGACGGTTCGATGCGGTTGTGCATCGATTACCGGCAACTGAATAAGGCCACAGTGAATAACAAGTATCCTCTCACAAGGATTGATGATTTGTTTGACCAGTTGCAAGGTATAGACTTTATAGCAAGATCTATTTGAGATCCGGGTATCACCAGATTTGAGTCAGGGTGAAAGATGTGCAGAAGACAGCATTTCGGACTCGGTATGGGCACTAAGAGTTCTTAGTCATGCCTTTTGGGGTGACAAATGCCCCCGTTGTCTTTATGAGTCTGATGAACAGAGTGTTTCAGCCTTATCTTGATCAGTTCGTCATTGTATTCATTACCACATTCTCATCTACTCCCGGAGTGAGGAAAAGCACGTGAAACACTTGAGGACAGTGCTCCAAATTCTCAGAGATCACCAGTTGTATGCCAAGCTCAGCAAGTGTGAATTTTGGTTGAGCAGTGTAGTATTTCTGGGGCATGTCATATCTAGCAGCGGGATATCTGTGGATCCTAGGAAGATTGAAGCTGTGATGGAGTGGGATGCACCCACTTTTGTGCCCGAGATACGGAGTTTTCTTGGTTTAGCTGGTTATTACCGACGCTTCGTCGAGGGATTTTCTAAGATCGCTAAGCCACTGACGCAGCTGACTCAGAAGGGAGTCCCGTTCTTTTGGTCCGAAGCTTGCGAGGAAAGCTTCCAAGAGTTGAAACACCGATTGACGACGGCGGCTGTATTAGTGATTCCTACGGAAAACTCCAGGTTTGTTTTGTACACCGATGCATCACTTCAGGGCCTTGAGTGTGTATTGATGCAAGATAAGCACGTGGTGGCTTATGCGTCGAGGCAGTTGAAGCCGCATGAGACTAGATACCCCGTCCATGACTTGGAATTGGCGGCTATCATCTTCGCCCTGAAGATTTGGAGACACTATATGTATGGTACATCTTTTACCATTTACACGGATCACAAGAGCCATTCACTCAGGCAGAACTGAATATGAGGCAGAGAAGATGGATGGACTTGCTTAAGGACTACAATTGTGAGATTGAGTACCATCACGGAAAAGCTAACTTGACAGCAGACGCTTTGAGCTGGAAAGTGAGGAGTACTGCTGAGGACGTCATCAATTTGTCAGCTATGATGACCTCCTATTGCCATCTGGGCTATGATTTCGACATAGATGCATCACCTGTGTATGTATCGACCTTGTTAGCTGAGCCATATATCTATGAGAATATTAGAAAAGCTCAGAAGTCAGATGATAAGATTCAGAGATGGTTATCTTTATTACATCTTGGTCAGCCATCGAAGTTCAGAGTGGCCGAGGACGGATCCTTGAGATTGGGTAACCGTTGGGTGGTTCCGAGTACGCCGGAGTTGCGTAGAGGGATCTTTGAGCGAGCTCATAGTAGCAGACTTAGCATCCACCTAGGCGGGAAGAAGATGTATAAAGATCTACGTGATCAGTTTTGGTGAAAAAGAATGAAGTGTGATGTCGTCGCTTTTGTTAAGAGGTGCTTGATCTGCCAACAGGTTAAGGCAGAGAGACAGAGACCTGGCGGCGAGTTGAAAAGCTTGGAGATACCGAAGTGGAAGTGGGAACACATTTCCATGGACTTCGTGACTCACTTGCCGAGGAGCACTTCGGGTTTTGATGCTATTTGGGTGATTGTGGATCGATTGACTAAGGTAGCTCATTTCATTCCCTATAGCATGACCTTCACCTTTTTGAGGATAGCTCAGTTGTATATTCGAGATGTGGTGAGATTGCATGGGATCCCCATTTCCATAGTGTCGGATCGAGATCCACGATTCACATCTCATTTTTGGGAGGGTCTTCAGTCAGCCTTGGGAACTGAAGTTAGATTGAGCACTGCATATTATCCTCAGATGGATGGCCAGACCGAGCGAACTATCCAAACACTTGAGGACATGTTGAGGGCTTGTGTATTGGAGTTCGATGCTTCTTGGCAGGATTCAGTGGCCTTGGTAGAGTTCTCTTATAATAATAGCTACCAGGCAAGCATACAGATGGCTCCTTATGAAGCCCTCTATGGAAGACGGTGTAGATCACCCTTGTGTTGGGACGATTTGGACCGTAAATCGGTCGGAGGACCGGAACTGATCCGAGAAATGGAAGAAAAGATAAAGATGATAAGGCAGAAAATGAAAGCAGCACAGGACAGACAGGTAGCTTATGCGAATAAACGGCGGAGACCGTTGGAATTTCAGTTGGGAGATAAGGTCTTCTTGAAGATCTCGCCTTTCAGAGGCGTTGTGCGATTTGGGATGCGCGGAAAACTGTCTCCGAGGTATGTTGGACCGTACTAGATTTTGCAGCGCATTGGCACTTTGGCTTACCGACTAGCTCTGCCACCTTCTTTGTCTGGTATACATGATGTGTTCCATGTGTCTATGTTGCGGAAGTATGAGCCGGATCCGTCTCATGTGTTGTAGCCTTCCGAGGTTCAGTTAGAATCCGATATGTCCTATGTCGAACGGCCTGTTAGGATTCTGGATCGGGCAGACCGCAGACTTCGGAACAAAGTGATACCTATGATTAAGGTTCAGTGGGATCGTAGGGGTGTCGAGGAGGCTACGTGGGAGACGTAGCGGCATATGGTGCAGCACTACCCGGAACTATTTTCTGGTATGTTATTTATGTTTAGTTTCTTGTTGGGGTAAGTGCATGTGATTTCGAGGACGAAATCTTATAAGTAGGGGAGTATTGTGATATCCCCGAAATAATTAATTGCAATTTGGGCATTAATTATGTTTATATGATTAATTATGGCGATAATTGAGTTATGTGCTGGATTTAATTATCATATTGAAATTCTTAGTCACATGATAGGCGTGACCGAGGATGCATTTCGGGATGCATGTTATGCATGTTGGGAGTTGAAGGGTTATCATGGTTGTTTATGGTAATCGATGATTATTTGGTCGAGCATGATTTTGATTTTAATTGGGATTTGATGCATTTTGGAAAATACCTTTAAAATATCATGCTGGGGTGTTTTATACACCATGGTGATTGTGGAGTACAAATTATTTTTAAAAAATAACCCACTAATACTCAACCCCTCTACACCCATGACTACTTTCCCCAATTTCTCTCCTCCAAACCCTTCCCTCCTTTTCGAGTTTGAGCAAAGAGGTGAAGAGAAATCCTTCCAAAAACTTGATTTGTGGGTTTTGGTGTGAGATTTGAAGTCCCCTGGAGGTATGGATACCTCCATGTTGTTTTTATTGTGTTTGGATTGAGTTTGAAATAGTTTTGAAGGGTTTTGAAATGGGTTGTTTTGGGTTGGAATCATTTTTGGTTGGGTGTTGGATTTTTGTGTTGCTTGAGGTGTATTTTGTTGGTTTATTGTGTTCTTATGTTGTTGGGTTGGTGGAAGGAGTATTGGTATGATTTGGGATGGTTTTGGTGTGCATTAATGGCCAAAATCGAGAGTCTGTATGGGGCGATCGATCGCCTGAAATGGCGCGATCGATCGCCAACAGGCAGTATCGAAATCGCAGGGTAGGCGATCGATCGCCTGAAATGGCGCGATCGATCGCCAAGGGGCAGTGTCCAAAACGTAAGGTAGGCGATCGATCGCCATGTATTGCGCGATCGATCGCCTCAGCGAAGCGATCGATCGCCAGCAGCAGAGTTTTGGAAAATGGATTTTTTTGACAAATTTTTGGTATTCGACTATTATTTGGCTTCTAATATGGGGTTGTGTGATTGTGTAGAACCATCCCAGGTGGCGACGCAACCAAGGAAGTGAAGCCATATAAGATTCCACTTTTGGAAAGGTACGTAGAAGACGTACGGGCACCCAACGGTACATGTATCTAATATACTCATTGTTTATGCATTGTGGATGCGAGTATATATGGAATTATGCATTGTGGATGCAAATACATGTTGAATTATGCATGATGATTGTATATGCATATGATGGTTATTAGTGCACATCCCATGAGTCATGGTCATCCCTTGATGATTTTAATGCTTGCCGCTACTTGATTTGGTGCCGCTAAATGTGAAGCGAGGGCTGGGAGCGCCGCATGTCATATTTAAGCGTGGTTATCATATAAGGCGAGGAAAGAATATTTGCCGCTCAATGTGAAGCGAGGGGTGGGAGCGCCGCATGTCCATTGAAGCGAGGTTATTCTATGCCACCTATATGAAAAGCGAGGGGCATTAAAATACATTGTGATGAACAGACTAGGGATTGGTGAACGGATATCTCGGCTCTCGCATCGATGAAGAACGTAGCGAAATGCGATACTTGGTGTGAATTGCAGAATCCCGTGAACCATCGAGTCTTTGAACGCAAGTTGTGCCCGAAGCCATCAGGCCGAGGGCACGTCTTCCTGGGCGTCACGCATCGCGTCACCCCCCAACATCCTCCGCCGCACTCAGTGTCGGAAAAAGGATGCACACGAAAGGAGGGGTGGATATTGGCCTCCCGTTATCTTGTGTAGCGGCCGGCCCAAATAGGATACCGTGTCGATGGACGTCGCACGATACGTGGTGGTTGGATTTCTCAACTTGCGAACTATCGTGTGGGACTGCCTAGAGCTACGGGCACGACCCAATGGCACCTTGTGCCCTCGATTACGACCCCAGGTCAGGCGGGATCACCCGCTGAGTTTAAGCATATCAATAAGCGGAGGAAAAGAAACTTACAAGGATTCCCCTAGTAACGGCGAGCGAACCGGGAATAGCCCAACTTGAGAATCGGGCGGCCATGTCGTTCGAATTGTAGTCTGGAGAAGCGTCCTCAGCGGCGGACCGGGCCGAAGTCCCCTGGAAAGGGGCGCCGGAGAGGGTGAGAGCCCCGTCGTTCCCGGACCCTGTCACACCACGAGGCGCTGTCGGCGAGTCGGGTTGTTTGGGAATGCAGCCCCAATCAGGCGGTAAATTCCGTCCAAGGCTAAATACGGGCGAGAGACCGATAGCGAACAAGTACCGTGAGGGAAAGATGAAAAGGACTTTGAAAAGAGAGTCAAAGAGTGCTTGAAATTGTCGGGAGGGAAGCGGATGGGGTGTGATATTGTAAGGACCCTAATCCTTAAGTGCGGAAACAAGGCATAATAGAGCTAATATAATGATCAGAGTGAGAAAAGAACATGTTGAGTCTATGAGCTTAAGCATTACATGCCATAATAATAAGGACTTCCAAAAAGAATGGATTGATTACATTCCTCATCGATGAATGCTATCAACTAGTTTTACACTACTCCTAGAGTAGACACTAGACAAAATAATCCTGTCCTTTAATCCTCAAAAGAATGTTTCACAAGCTCACCACCTCAACCCGTTCAAAGCTTGCTATCATGCCAAAAAGGTACCTACAAGGACAACCCCCAAACATGAGCAATAATAATCATTCATATTCAACACAATATGAAGATAAAGCGTAATGCATAATCAATATAAAACACTTCCTGTTTTCCCATGCATTTCAAACGCTTCCCGTTTGGTTGTCCCTGTACCATAACTCATGAGTATAATCAACAGATTATTTTTAATGGCCAAAACATGTCATGACATCATATACCATCTCAACAGTACCAAATATTGGTCACCATTCCCTAGTCTGTTCATCACAGTGTATTTTAATGCCCCTCGCTTATTTACATATAGACGGCATAGGATAACCTCGCTTCAATGGACCGCGGGACTCCCACCCCTCGCCTCTCATTGAGCGGCAAATACCCTTTCCTCGTCCTATATGATAACCACGCTCAAATGTGACATGCGGCGCTCCCACCCCTCGCTTCACATTTAGCGGAACCAATACAAAAAGCGGCAAGCATTAAAATCATCAAAGGATGACCACGACTCATGGGATGTGCATCCAATAATCATCATATGCATCTAACATCAATATGCATAAATTACCATGTATATGCATCCACAATGCAATACCACATATGGCATAAATCAACATGTATATGCATCCACAATGCAATACCACATATATACTCGCATCCACAATGCATAAACAATGAGTATATAAAATACATGTTACCGTTGGGTGCCCGTACGTCCATTACGTACCTTTCCAAAAAGTGGAATGTGGTGGACCTCAATTCCTTGGCTGCGTTGCCACCTGGGTTGGTTCTACATATTCACAAATACCAATATTAGAACCCAATAATAGTCCAATACCAAAAGAATTCCATGGTGTATAAAACACCTCCAACATGATATTTTTCAAAGCATTTACTCAAAATGCACCATAATATCAATTAACACATGATTTCTCATAAATTGCTAACCAAGGCAAATAAATCATGCTTCCATTAATATTTACCCAACATGCACCACATGCACCCTAAAATGCAACCCCGGGTCACCTACCCACATGACTATGCATTTCTACATAAGGTAAATAAATCCCAACACATAATCAATTACCACATAATTAATCATGTAAGCACAATTAGAGCCAAATAGCAATTAACCATTTCGGGGATATCACAGATATCCCCGAAATGATTAATTGCAATTTGAGCATTAATTGTGTTTATATGATTAATTATGGTGGTAATTAATTATGTGTTGGATTTATTAATCTTATGGAAATGCTTAGTCACATGATAGAGTGACCCGGGAGGGCATTTCAGGGTACATGTTGTGCATGTTGGGGAAAATTGTTATTAGCATGATTTATTTGCCATGGTTAGCAATTAATTGGAAATCTTGAGTTTAATTGATATTTTGGTGCATTTTGGATTAATGCTTTTGAAAAATCATGTTGAGGTGTTTTATACTGTGATGACCAGGGATTATAGGTGTTAATCCCGTAGTATTAATAATCCCTAAAGTGGTTTTACGTGGCGATTTGGGATTTAATCAAGGTGTTGGGCCTTCTGGGCTCGTTTATTTGGGCAGTTGGGATCGTTGGATCCAGAGGTTGAGATTGTATTCACATTACGGTGTAAAACCTAAGAGTTGGGTTTTTAATGTGTCTCGGGATCTCGGGTGCTGGGTGAGCACCGGTAGGGGATTTTGGAGTTAGAGAGAGAGTTTTTGAAAACAGATGATTTTTAAGGAATCATGATGTATTTGTGGGGCTATTAATTTTTCGGGGTATTTTTGCTATAAATACCATTTAAACCCAAATTTTAGACATAATTTCAATTTCAGCCCCAATTCCTTCCCTCTCTCCCGCGTGCGATTTTCCGCTGCTACAGCGCTGCCGCGCGCAAAAGCGCTCCGCCCGCCGCCGTCCGGCCGCCGTTGGGCGCGTGCGACCCGCCGCCGGCTTCGTCTCGACGAGGCGCTTCTTTCCCCTCCATCAATTCGAAGTTTCGTCGCGTTTCTCGTTCGGATTTGGCTGGTAAGCGTCGATCCCCAATTTCTAGGGTTCTTCGATTTTCGTTTGATTTTGCTTCCGATTTCGTATGGATAGCCTCCCTTACCCCTTTTGCATCCCTCTCATGTTATTCCCTACTAAATTCGGTGGTTTTGGTTCGAAATTATTTTCGAAAATTGTAGGGTTTGATTTCGATTTTTGGGGGTTTTTGGCAGGGGTATTATTTCGTGCAATTGATCGATTATTGCATGTTTTAAGAGTATTATGATGCTTGATTGAGATTGAATTGAGAAGCTTTGGTTCGAATTTGAAGGATTTTAAGGGTTTGAATTTAAGGGCTTGTTTGGATTCGAAATTATGGGGGTTGAGTTCGAAAATGGGGAGTTTTTGTCAAGGGATGTTGATTCTTGCTTGGATAGCTTAATTGACATTTTAGATGAGTTATGGTATTTAATTGGGTTCGAAATTGTGAGATTGAGGTTCGATTTTTGTAGGGCATTCTTGAACAAATTTCGATTGTCTCATTTATTCCTTCCCTGCATGTACCCTGCCCGGGTCTTTTAAGAGGATAATTGTCGTGTATTGACAATGTTGTGAGGGATATGGGTGTGCTTGAACATAGGTTACATGTTCGTAAATAATGGTGAATTGTTTATCGTGTTAGCACATCATTCCTCGGGGCATGGAACTCGAGCAAGGCTTGGCTCGGACTTCGGAGATTTAAGGTACGTGCGACGTACGAGCATTACTATATATATGTGAAATGCATAAGGTGTTTTTGATTGCATTGAATGTTTTGCGTATGGTTATACATATATGTTGATATAGCCAAGGAATGACCCAAATCTTGATATCGCCGCTTGTAGCGTGCGTGACACTAGAGTAGGATGACTCTTGTATGATATATGGGGTACTGGGTTTATATGACTATATTATGAGACATTTGAGATGTCTAGGTTTGTAGAATCATGCATTCTTCGTGAGACATTTGAGATGTCTAGGTTCGTAAAATCATGTATTCTTCGTAAGACATTTGAGATGTCTAAGTTCGTAGAATCGTGTATTCATTATAAGACATTTGAGATGTCTAGGTTTGTAGACTCATGTATTCATTATAAGACACTTGAGATGTCTAAGTATAATGAAGGATTGGTAAAATAAATGCTAAGGCATTTGAGCTATCTGTGATTGATAGCAAGGTTGTGAAATCAGTATTAGATATTGTGATATCTGTAATTGCATGTTTAATGAATTTGTAATCACTATATGTTGATATTCGAGGATCAGGCATGCGATGTGTAAATCAATGTGTTGATTTACTGATTTATGAGATTTGATGAGTTTGATGTTGTGAGAACAGGGACAGTACACGGAATCCCGGATGAGGATGTTGCCATCCAGGGAGTATCATTTAAATTCATTTGCATTTACCTTTGTTGTAAATTATGAATTTCATTATTATGATTATGGGATTTTGTGTATTGGTATGCTCACCCCGTTGGGGGCTGTCTCTGTTGGGACAGGTGGACAGGTACATCGATGGCTATGGAGCTGAGCTCGAGCTGTTGATTTGAGGTACTCCCAGGATCGTGGTACCAGGGCTTGATGGAGCACGGTATCGTATAGAGTACCTATATATACACCTGAGGATTTATACATATTCATATTCATGATGCTCGCATGTGAGCACGATTATACTTGTATATGGATTGTATATAAAGGCATGAGCCTTTCTCTCTTTCATTTAAGGTTGCATGCAATTAGGTTGAATTGCTAGAATGATATGAGAGTCATTGGTGTATTATGTGGGTGTTGGAACCCACTTTTGTTGACATATGTGTGGTGTCTTCCCTGGCTGGGAATCTACTTGTATTACTGCTTGCTGTTGAGTATTATGTGTTCCCTGGCCGGGAATTTTGTTATGTGTTGTACTCTGTTTTGGGATAGCTCTATTTATGGGGAGACTCTGCCCAAATTTTTGTAAAAGTTTACAATGTGAAAAGTGGCACCAAGGGGTTGGTAAAGGGCAAACATATGAGTCTTTTATTGACAGGCAATGATTAAGTATCATCAGAGCTTCCCGATTGACATTTTATAGAAAGCATGTACCACACATAGTGGTTAATACACTAATCAAGGTTTTAAGGGCTTGGGGTCCTTACATTAGTGGTATCAGAGCAGTGGTTGCTCATTGGGGCTGTTAAGGGCCTAGGAAGTTATTGATAGCACATATTTATGCATGATGGCATTAATGTTGTATGACATAGCAAATTGTTTATGTGCTATTATGATATGAAAAGTGGTATTGCTAACCATTGTGGTTGCAGGAATCGTGTGGAACACGATAGGATGACATTTATGGGGATGTCTGGCACTCCGTGTGTTATGTGCCAAGGAAGCTGGTTTTAAGAAAATCAGATAAAGGGATATTTCCGAGGTAACATGTATTTTACGTTGTCTTGTTGACACATGATGAATGCAAAGTGGTGCATTGAGGTTATGATATATGTTATTGTGCATTGTTTTTGCATATGCATGTCTTGAGTCAAAGTTATCTTAGTAAGGATTTTAATGGCTTATGCTAAAGTCCATATGAAGCGATGAAGAGTCCCGCTTATATGGAGTAGCAACGCTAAAGTCCATTGGAAGCGATGAAGAGTTCCGCTTACATGGAGTAGCAACGCTAAAGTCCAGTGGAAGCGAGGAAGAATTCCGCTTTCCTGGAGTAGCAAGAAGCATTAAAATGTACTAATGATAAGGGCTCAGGATGAAATAAGGATTTAAAGAAGGATATCATGACATTTATTTGTGAAACCATACATTCGCATAATGTGTTTTTATTATGAATTGAATGTGGATGCATAGCGTATATGGCTATTGTTGTTAACCCTGATGGTTGCAGGTTACAGGAAATATGGAGTATAAAAAGGAATGATGATTATACATTCCAGGAGTCCTGCTTATGACAGTGAGAATTTTTATACTTATGCTTGACCGCTAAAAATGTGGAGCGGGCGGGGATGCTCGCTTGCACATGGAGGCGGGGTATTCCATACGAAGCGAGGATGATATACCGCTTGTATGAAGAAGCTTATGCTTGTACCGCTAAAAATGTGGAGCGGGCAGGGATGCTCGCTTGCACATGGAGGCGGGGTATGCCATACGAAGCGAGGATGAGATACCGCTTGTATGAAGAAGCGAGGATGAGATGCCGCTTGTTAGGATGATGATTCATTCCTATGTGATGACACGGATGATAGCGGTGATGTGTCCCGCTGTGTCGATTTATATTCATTTCTCTATGAGGACACGGTTTATAGCGACGGTTCATTCCGCTATATCTATTGGCGATGGTTCATTCCGCCAGGCGTATTTATAGCGACGGTTCATTCCGCTATATCTATTGGCGATGGTTCATTCCGCCAGGCGTATTTATAGCGACGGTTCATTCCGCTATATCTATTGGCGATGGTTCATTCCGCCAGGTGTATTTATAGCGACGGTTCATTCCGCTATATCTATTGGCGATGGTTCATTCCGCCAGGTGTATTTATAGCGACGGTTCATTCCGCTATATCTATTGGCGATGGTTCATTCCGCCAGGTGTATTTATAGCGACGGTTCATTCCGCTATATCTATTGGCGATGGTTCATTCCGCCAGGTGTATTGATAGCGATGGTTCATTCCGCTATATTGATTGGCGATGGTTCATTCCGCCAGGAGTATTTATAGCGATGGTTCATTCCGCTATATCTATTGGCGATGGTTCATTCCGCCAGGTGTATTGATAGCGATGCCTCTTTCCGCTACTATGTGGACGATGATTCATGCTCAGGTATATAGCGAGGTTTCATGCCACTTATTATATGACGAGGTGTCATGCCGTCGATTCTATAGCGAGGGATTTTGCCGCTATGTACTCAGCACAGGATTTTGCCGCCTTCGAGCGATGGGTGCTGATTACGCACTATTATTGAGCGACGGAGACAGGTATGACGCTATATTGCTAGCGATGAGGTATGAGATATTGCTATTTTATTAGCTTTATTGTAGCTGGCATGCATTGATATACATGTTTTATTATGCCTATTTTACTAGCATGATAGTGGATGACATACGCTGATGTACATGTATCGTCACTAGTTGACAATGTTTTAGATGCCATGAGTTGGCATGTGTCGTCACAGGATGACGATGACGATGGTGTAGGAGATGTCTTATTAGACATGCATCATCGTTACGATGATCGATGCGTTGAGTATACGTATTCAGTGGTATGCCTTGGGTGCCAGTACCGAGCACAAGGTGGTGTGTGCGACACCGATGGACGTGACCCTTATACCGAGCGGGTTGCTCGAGGAATGGTTGGATGCGCTGTACATGTGATTGTACCGCAGCTTACGATTGGGGGTAATCATTTTACGAGTGGTGATACCCTAGAAGTATGCTCGTTGGATTGGCTTTTGGCCATGTGATTTGACGACAGGAGTAATCATGGAGGAAAGTACTCGCTTTCTGTCGATGTGACATGTGGTGGACATGATCACACCACCCTTGAGGGTGTAGGATGGGTCCTAAGGGAGTAGGATCAGGTTATGTTAAGTACATAGGGACATTGGAGTGTCCAGGGTGTATCGGCATTGAGGAATGTTGGATAAAGACCCACTACTCTATTGAGTTTTCTCCCATAGTATGTTATACCATGTGGAAACGTCCGTCTTATTGGTAGGTTTGAGGTAAACCTAAAGAGGCAGAGACTAGGTTATCTGCCGCGTGTGTGTAGCACCATGATGGGCTTGCTAGAGCCGTTACACTGCTCGTTGGAACCAAGTTTGGCAAATCGTAAGGTGATACGATGTGGATTGTGGTGGACTCTAGTAGTCACCATGTCATTGAGGTTAAGGTTGTTCGTGCCTCGCTGAAACGTGTATACGTTTATGTTTAATCTTGGAGACTTGTCTGGGACAGCTCAGGATGTTGGAGTACCAACAAGAGAGTCATCAGGTTGTTATTGACTCAATCTAAAGGAACCCGTGTATTGGGATACAATGGGTGTTATTGTATCCAGTTTTTCCGAACGATGGTTCGAGACTTGTGGATCTCGAGTTCGATGGCACTTCCCTTGCGAGGAAGAAGGTAGTATTATACCTATTTGGGAATCTTTGAAAGATTCGGTAAGTTGGTACAAGTGGTGTTGATTTTGGGAATCACACCGTGTATTGTTAATCGTCGATTTTCATCCTCCACTGAGTAAGGAATGACTCAGAATTGACGGTTGTGTTTGGGGCTTAGGGATATGTGGTAGATACCCGAGCCGAGTGCATTGAGTATGCATGCGACATCAGTGCTTAGGCAGGTATACCGGTGAGTATACGGATGCCAGTTATTGATTTCCTCTCTGTTAAGCATAGAGTTATGCTATTTTTGGATGGTTAAATCTCTGATGTGAGATATGGAACACCTTGAGATTGGGAATCTCCATGGCACGATGATTATGAGGAATGATCGTGAAGTTAGTTGACTCCCTTGAAGAGGGATTTTCTTGTGAGGATTAAGGTATTTCCCTTGTTGGTGTTTTCCTTCGAGTTATGCGACAGCCTTCCCAAGTTTGGATTGTTAAATCCGAGGATTTTCAAGGGATGGCAGGATTTCGGATTGGTTGAGTGTCGCTGACGACACAAGCGTTGAGGATGCAATGGGTTTATTGCATGCCCCTTAAGAAATTTAAACTCTGCGGAGTCTCGGTTGTTATTTATGATCAGAACGTGATTCTTGGAACATCCGGAGGTGGACATCTTGTGAGATGTCTTTTGTTTGAATTTGTGGCCGTGAGTTGCCCAAATTAAGTTGCAATGAGGCGACTACTCCTTCGATGGAGGAAGTTTGAAAGTGGAAACCAGGTTTGGTATGTGTACACCGTGGTTGTACTAGTGTTTCCTTCGTAACGATGTATGTTAGACATCGTGAGTCTTGATAGAGATGTCATGGAATGATATCTACGATAGAATCAGGAGCGATTCGAATCCTTGCAGTTTCAGTTGACTAACTGCTTTTGGACTGTTAGCGTTGAGTTGTGCTGACGCTCTTCGACGTTATGATGGATTTGGAAGTCTATTCCACTCCAGAGTTTGACACGAGGTCAACGTTCTTACGGTTGAGGTGTCATTCAGGATGTGTTCGTACTGTTGTATTAGATCAAAGGATGACTGTCCGATCTACAGTCGTAAGTATTGGTTGATTTGCAGTCATGAGAGGCTGACTTCTGGGATGACCCGCATCGAGGTACGTTTTACCTCTTGGGTGTTATGTTGGTTTTGGTATGTCGCTCTGTTTCAGAGTTAGATGAGAGGTAAGTATCCTCGCGTTTATTAATACGATTCTGATATGGTCAAGAATCGAGGTTCTGGCTTCATGTTGTTGTGTAGCCTGGGTGTTACGTGATACACCAGTGCTAATTTCGAGGACGAAATTCTTTTAGTGGGGGATATTGTGATGACCAGGGATTATAGGTGTTAATCCCGTAGTATTAATAATCCCTAAAGTGGTTTTACGTGGCGATTTGGGATTTAATCAAGGTGTTGGGCCTTCTGGGCTCGTTTATTTGGGCAGTTGGGATCGTTGGATCCAGAGGTTGAGATTGTATTCACATTACGGTGTAAAACCTAAGAGTTGGGTTTTTAATGTGTCTCGGGATCTCGGGTGCTGGGTGAGCACCGGTAGGGGATTTTGGAGTTAGAGAGAGAGTTTTTGAAAACAGATGATTTTTAAGGAATCATGATGTATTTGTGGGGCTATTAATTTTTCGGGGTATTTTTGCTATAAATACCATTTAAACCCAAATTTTAGACATAATTTCAATTTCAGCCCCAATTCCTTCCCTCTCTCCCGCGTGCGATTTTCCGCTGCTACAGCGCTGCCGCGCGCAAAAGCGCTCCGCCCGCCGCCGTCCGGCCGCCGTTGGGCGCGTGCGACCCGCCGCCGGCTTCGTCTCGACGAGGCGCTTCTTTCCCCTCCATCAATTCGAAGTTTCGTCGCGTTTCTCGTTCGGATTTGGCTGGTAAGCGTCGATCCCCAATTTCTAGGGTTCTTCGATTTTCGTTTGATTTTGCTTCCGATTTCGTATGGATAGCCTCCCTTACCCCTTTTGCATCCCTCTCATGTTATTCCCTACTAAATTCGGTGGTTTTGGTTCGAAATTATTTTCGAAAATTGTAGGGTTTGATTTCGATTTTTGGGGGTTTTTGGCAGGGGTATTATTTCGTGCAATTGATCGATTATTGCATGTTTTAAGAGTATTATGATGCTTGATTGAGATTGAATTGAGAAGCTTTGGTTCGAATTTGAAGGATTTTAAGGGTTTGAATTTAAGGGCTTGTTTGGATTCGAAATTATGGGGGTTGAGTTCGAAAATGGGGAGTTTTTGTCAAGGGATGTTGATTCTTGCTTGGATAGCTTAATTGACATTTTAGATGAGTTATGGTATTTAATTGGGTTCGAAATTGTGAGATTGAGGTTCGATTTTTGTAGGGCATTCTTGAACAAATTTCGATTGTCTCATTTATTCCTTCCCTGCATGTACCCTGCCCGGGTCTTTTAAGAGGATAATTGTCGTGTATTGACAATGTTGTGAGGGATATGGGTGTGCTTGAACATAGGTTACATGTTCGTAAATAATGGTGAATTGTTTATCGTGTTAGCACATCATTCCTCGGGGCATGGAACTCGAGCAAGGCTTGGCTCGGACTTCGGAGATTTAAGGTACGTGCGACGTACGAGCATTACTATATATATGTGAAATGCATAAGGTGTTTTTGATTGCATTGAATGTTTTGCGTATGGTTATACATATATGTTGATATAGCCAAGGAATGACCCAAATCTTGATATCGCCGCTTGTAGCGTGCGTGACACTAGAGTAGGATGACTCTTGTATGATATATGGGGTACTGGGTTTATATGACTATATTATGAGACATTTGAGATGTCTAGGTTTGTAGAATCATGCATTCTTCGTGAGACATTTGAGATGTCTAGGTTCGTAAAATCATGTATTCTTCGTAAGACATTTGAGATGTCTAAGTTCGTAGAATCGTGTATTCATTATAAGACATTTGAGATGTCTAGGTTTGTAGACTCATGTATTCATTATAAGACACTTGAGATGTCTAAGTATAATGAAGGATTGGTAAAATAAATGCTAAGGCATTTGAGCTATCTGTGATTGATAGCAAGGTTGTGAAATCAGTATTAGATATTGTGATATCTGTAATTGCATGTTTAATGAATTTGTAATCACTATATGTTGATATTCGAGGATCAGGCATGCGATGTGTAAATCAATGTGTTGATTTACTGATTTATGAGATTTGATGAGTTTGATGTTGTGAGAACAGGGACAGTACACGGAATCCCGGATGAGGATGTTGCCATCCAGGGAGTATCATTTAAATTCATTTGCATTTACCTTTGTTGTAAATTATGAATTTCATTATTATGATTATGGGATTTTGTGTATTGGTATGCTCACCCCGTTGGGGGCTGTCTCTGTTGGGACAGGTGGACAGGTACATCGATGGCTATGGAGCTGAGCTCGAGCTGTTGATTTGAGGTACTCCCAGGATCGTGGTACCAGGGCTTGATGGAGCACGGTATCGTATAGAGTACCTATATATACACCTGAGGATTTATACATATTCATATTCATGATGCTCGCATGTGAGCACGATTATACTTGTATATGGATTGTATATAAAGGCATGAGCCTTTCTCTCTTTCATTTAAGGTTGCATGCAATTAGGTTGAATTGCTAGAATGATATGAGAGTCATTGGTGTATTATGTGGGTGTTGGAACCCACTTTTGTTGACATATGTGTGGTGTCTTCCCTGGCTGGGAATCTACTTGTATTACTGCTTGCTGTTGAGTATTATGTGTTCCCTGGCCGGGAATTTTGTTATGTGTTGTACTCTGTTTTGGGATAGCTCTATTTATGGGGAGACTCTGCCCAAATTTTTGTAAAAGTTTACAATGTGAAAAGTGGCACCAAGGGGTTGGTAAAGGGCAAACATATGAGTCTTTTATTGACAGGCAATGATTAAGTATCATCAGAGCTTCCCGATTGACATTTTATAGAAAGCATGTACCACACATAGTGGTTAATACACTAATCAAGGTTTTAAGGGCTTGGGGTCCTTACATATACACCATGGGTTGTGGAATGCTTTTAATTAACTAACCCAACCCTTTTTACCCCAACCCCACTCAATACACTCTCGCTTTTACTTTACCAAATCACCACCCAAACCCTCCTTTTTCTCTCATTTTCGTTCTTGAACTTAAGGGTGGAGAGAAATCCTTGCAAAAAGTGGATTTGTGGAGTTTATTGGGAGATTTGAGATCCCCAAGAGGTATGGATACCTCATTGTTGATTTTGTAAGGTTTTGTTTAAGTTTGGTATGATTTTGAAGGGTTTTAAAATGGGTTTGTATGAGTTGGTGTTATTTTTGGGTGAGTGTTAGATTTATGGTTGTATGATGATATTTATTGAAGATTTGTAGTGATTTGGCATGGTGGATGTTTGATTATTTGAGGTTGTTTGAGTTTGGGAAGGAGAGGGGTGAATAGTGCCCGAAAATCGCATGTGCAAGACTCGGCGATCGATCGGCGCCTCCAGCGATCGATCGCGAGCTGCAAGGGCTGAAGGCAGTAGCCTTCAGCGATCGATCGCGAGTTTGGCGCGATCGATCGGCGAGGTCGCGATCGATCGGCGCAAACTCAGCGATCGATCGCGGATTGAAAAGTTTTGTTGGGCGAGGCAGTGTGGTCTCGCGATCGATCGGGGCTATATGGCGATCGATCGCGAGACACCAAAATTGATGTTTTTGGATTTTTTTTGTGGGATTTTTGGTATTGGACTATTATTGGGTTCTAATATTGATTTGTGTGAATGTGTAGAACCATCCCAGGTGGCGACACAGCCAAGGAATTGAAGTCCTACCACATCCTACATTTTGGAAAGGTACGTAGAGGACGTACGGGCACCCAACGGTACATGTATCTAATATACTCATTGTTTATGCATTGTGGATGCGAGTATTATGTGATTATGCATTGTGGATGCAAATACATATTGAATTATGCATGATGATTGTAGATGCATAAGATTATTGGTGCATATCCCATGAGTCGTGGTCATCCCTTGATGATTTTAATGCTTGCCGCTATTTGTTTTGGTTCCGCTAAATGTGAAGCAAGGGGTGGGAGCGCCGCATGTCACATTTGAGCGTGGTTATCATATAGGGCGAGGAAAGGATATTTGCCGCTCAATGTGAGGCGAGGGGTGGGAGTACCACATGTCCATTGAAGCGAGGTTATTCTATGCCGCCTATATGTAAATAAGCGAGGGGCATTAAAAATAATCTATTGATTATACTCATGAGTTATGGTACATTGTGATGAACAGACTAGGGAATGGTGACCGGTATTTGATATTGATGAGATGGTATTGTGTAATGACATGTCTAGACCATTAAAAATAATCTATTGATTATACTCATGAGTTATGGTACAGGGACAACCAAACTGGAAGCGTTTTGAAATGCATGGGAAAACAGGAAGTGTTTTAATTGTGTTTTATGCATTTACGCTTTATATTCATATTGTGTTGAATATGAATGATATTATTGCTCATGTTTGGGGGTTGTCCTTGTAGGTACACTTTTGGCATGATAGATGGGCTAAGCGGGTTGAGGTGGTGAGCTTGTGGAGAATTCTTTTGAGGCAGGAAGGACAGGATTAAATCTTTTGTATAGTGTCTACTCTAGGAGTAGTGTAAAACTATAGTTGATAACATTCTTTTGATGGGGAATGTAATTAATCCATTGATAGTCCTCATTTTGGCATGTAATTCTTAAAGCTCATAGACTCAACACGATTAATTCACTCTGATCATTTATATTTGTAAGGACCCTAATCCTTAAGTGCGGATCAAAGGCATAAATAGAGCTAATATACATGATCAGAGTGAATTAATCGTGTTGAGTCTATGAGCTTTAAGAATTACATGCCAAAATGAGGACTATCAATGGATTAATTACATTCCCCATCAAAAGAATGTTATCAACTATAGTTTTACACTACTCCTAGAGTAGACACTATACAAAAGAATTAATCATGTCCTTCCTGCCTCAAAAGAATTCTCCACAAGCTCACCACCTCAACCCGCTTAGCCCTTCTATCATGCCAAAAGTGTACCTACAAGGACAACCCCCAAACATGAGCAATAATATCATTCATATTCAACACAATATGAATATAAAGCGTAAATGCATAAAACACAATTAAAACACTTCCTGTTTTCCCATGCATTTCAAAACGCTTCCAGTTTGGTTGTCCCTGTACCATAACTCATGAGTATAATTGATAGATTATTTTTAATGGTCTAGACATGTCATGACACAATACCATCTCATCAATATCAAATACTGGTCACCATTCCCTAGTCTGTCCATCACAATGTATTAATGCCCCTCGCTTATTTACATATAGGCGGCATAGAATAACCTCGCTTCAATGGACAAGCGGTACTCCCACCCCTCGCCTCACATTGAGCGGCAAATATCCTTTCCTCACCCTATATGATAACCACGCTCAAATGTGACATGCGGCGCTCCCACCCTCGCTTCACATTTAGCGGAACCAAAACAAATAGCGGCAAGCATTAAAATCATCAAGGGATGACCACGACTCATGGGATGTGCACCAATAATCATATGCATCTACAATCATTATGCATAATTCAACATGTATTTGCATCCACAATGCATAATCACATATATACTCGCATCCACAATGCATAAACAATGAGTATATTAGATACATGTACTGTTGGGTGCCCGTACGTCCTCTACGACCTTTCCAAAATGTAGGATATTGTAGGACTTCAATGCCTTGGCTGTGTTGCCACCTGGGATGGTTCTACACATTCACACAAATCAATATTAGAACCCAATAATAGTCCGATACCAAAAATCCTACAATAAAATCCAAAAACACCATTTTTGGTGTCTCGCGATCGATCGCCATACAGCCCTGATCGATCGCGAGACCACACTGCCTCGAGCAACAAAAATTTTCAACTCGCGATCGATCGCCGAGTTTGCGCCGATCGATCGCGACCTCACCGATCGATCGCGCCAAACTCGCGATCGATCGCTGAAGGCCACTGCCTCCAGCCCTGCAACTCGCGATCGATCGCTGGTGACGCCGATCGATCGCCGAGCTCTGCACATGCGATTTTCGGGCACTATTCACCCTTCTCCTTCCCCAACCCAAACAAACTCATATATTCAAACACCAACCATACCAAATCACTATAAATCTTCAACAAACAACATCATACAACCATAAATCTAACACTCACCCAAAAATAACACCAACTCACACAAACCCATTTTAAAACCCTTCAAAATCATACCAAACTTAAACAAAACCTTACAAAATCAACAATGAGGTATCCATACCTCTTGGGGATCTCAAATCTCCCAATAAACTCCACAAATCCACTTTTTGCAAGGATTTCTCTCCACCCTTAAGTTCAAGAACGAAAATGAGAGAAAAGAAGGGTTTGGGTGGTGTTATTTGGGAAAGTTGAAAAGTGATAGTGAAATGTATGTTTGGGGTAATAAAGTGGGTTAAGTAGTTAAAATGCATCCCACAACTCATGGTGTATAAAACACCCCAACATGATATTTTTAAAAGCATTAATCCAAAATGCACCAAATATCAAATAAACTCATGATTTCCAATTAATTGCTAACCATGGCAAATAAATCATGCTAATAACAATTTCTCCAACATATACAACATGTACCCTGAAATGCCCTCCCGGGTCACTCTATCATGTGACTAAGCATTTCCATAAGATTAATAAATCCAACACATAATTAATTACCACCATAATTAATCATATAAACACAATTAATGCTCAAATGCAATTAATCATTTCGGGGATATCACAATACCCCTACTTATAAGATTTCGTCCTCGAAATCACATGCACTTACCCCCAAAAGAAACTAAACATAAACACATACCAGAGAATAGTTCCGGGTAGTGCTGCACCATATGCCGCTCCGTCTCCCACGTATCCTCCTCGACACCCCTGCGATCCCACTGAACCTTGATCATAGGTATCACTTTGTTCCGAAGTCTACGGTCTGCTCGATCCAGAATTCTGACAGGCCGTTCCACGTAAGACACATCGGATTCTAACTGAACTTCGGAAGGCTGTAACACATGAGATGGATCCGGCTCATACTTCCGCAACATCGATACATGAAACACATCATGTATACCAGATAAAGAAGGCGACAGAGCTAGTCGGTAAGCTAAGGTGCCAATGCGCTGCAAAATCTCGTACGGTTCAACATACCTAGGAGACAGTTTCCCACGCATCCCAAATCGCACAACGCCTCTGAAAGGCGAGATCTTCAAAAAGACCTTATCTCCCAACTAAAATTCCAACGGTCTCCGCCGTTTGTTCGCATAAGCTGCCTGTCTGTCCTGGGCTGCTTTCATTTTCTGCCTTATCATCTTTATCTTCTCTTCCATCTTCCGAATCAATTCCGGTCCTCTGACCAATTTGCGGTCCAAATCATCCCAACACAAGGGTGATCTACACCGTCTGCCATAAAGAGCTTCAAAAGGAGCCATCTGAATACTCGCCTGGTAGCTATTATTATAAGAGAACTCTACCAAAGGCACTGAATCTTGCCAAGAAACATCGAACTCCAAAACACAAGCTCTCAACATGTCCTCGAGCGTCTGGATAGTACGCTCGGTCTGGCCATCCGTCTGAGGATGATAAGCAGTGCTCAATCTGACTTCAGTTCCCAAGGCTGACTGAAGACCTTCCCAAAAATGAGATGTGAATCGCGGATCTCGATCCGACACTATGGAAATGGGGATTCCATGCAATCTCACCACATCTCGAATGTACAACTGCGCCATCCTCAAAAAGGTGAAAGTCATGCTATAGGGGATGAAATGAGCTACCTTAGTCAATCGATCCACAATCACCCAAATAGCATCAAAGCCTGAAGCACTCCTCGGCAGGTGAGTCATGAAGTCCATGGAAATGTGTTCCCACTTCCACTTCGGTATCTCCAAGCTTCTCAACTCGCCGTCAGGTCTCTGTCTCTCTGCCTTAACCTGCTGGCAGATCAAACACCTCTTAACAAAAGCGACGACATCAGATTTCATCCTCTTCCACCAAAACTGACCACGTAGATCTTTATACATCTTCTTCCCGCCTGGGTAGATGCTAAGTCTGCTACTATGAGCTCGCTCCAAGATCCCTCTACGCAACTCCGGCATACTCGGAACCACCCAACGGTCACCCAATCTCAAAGATCCGTCATCGGCCACTCTGAATTTCGTTGGCTGACCAAGATGTATTAAAGATAACCACCTCTGAACCTCATCATCTGACCTCTGAGCTCTCCTGATGTTCTCATAGATATCTGGCTCAGCTAACAAGGTCGTTACATACACAGGTGATCCATCAATGTCAAAGTCATAGCCTAACTGGCAATAGGAGGTCATCATGGCTGACAAATGGATGACGTCCTCAGCAGAACTCCTCACTTTTCGGCTCAAAGCGTCTGCTGTCAAATTAGCTTTTCCGGGATGGTACTCAATCTCACAATCATAGTCTTTGAGTAAGTCCATCCACCTCCTCTGCCTCATGTTCAGCTCTGCCTGAGTGAATAAAAACTTGAGGCTCTTGTGATCCATGTAAATGGTAAACGAAGTCCCATACAAATAATGTCTCCAAATCTTCAGGGCGAAGATGATAGCCGCCAGTTCCAAGTCATGGACTGGGTATCTCGTCTTGTGCGGCTTCAACTGCCTCGATGCATAAGCCACCACATGCTTATCTTGCATCAGTACACACCCAAGGCCCTGAAGTGATGCATCGGTATACAAAGCAAATCTGGAGTTCTCCGTAGGGATCACTAACACTGGCGCCGTCGTCAAACGGTGATTCAACTCCTGGAAGCTCTCCTCACAAGCTTCTGACCAAAAGAAAGGTACTCCTTTCTGGGTCAACTGTGTCAACGGCTTGGCAATCTTCGAAAAGCCCTCGACGAAGCGTTGATAATATCCGGCCAAACCAAGGAAGCTCCGAATCTCAGGCACAGAAGTGGCGGCAGCCCACTCCATCACAGCTTCGATCTTTCTGGGATCCACTGATATTCCGCTGCTAGAAATGGCATGCCCCAGAAATACTACACTGCTCAACCAGAACTCACACTTACTGAGCTTGGCATACAACTGGTGATCTCGAAGAATCTGGAGAACTGTCCTCAAGTGTTTCACGTGCTCTTCCTCGCTCCGAGAATAGATGAGAATGTCGTCGATGAACACGATGACGAACTGATCAAGGTACTGCTGAAACACTCTGTTCATCAGACTCATAAAGACCGCTGGAGCATTCGTCACACCGAACGGCATCACTAAGAACTCATAATGTCCATATCGAGTCCGGAACGCCGTCTTCTGTACATCTTCCTCTCTGACTCGAATCTGATGGTACCCGGACCTCAAATCAATCTTGCTATAAAGTATGGTACCCTGCAACTGATCAAACAAATCATCAATCCTTGGGAGAGGATATTTGTTCTTTACTGTAGCCTTATTCAGTTGCCGGTAATCGATGCACAACCTCATCGAGCCATCCTTCTTCTTCACAAAGAGAACCGGTGCGCCCCATGGCGATACGCTCGAGCGTATATATCCCTTGTCAAGGAGATCCTGCAGCTGTTCCTTCAACTCCCTCAACTCCGCCGGTGCCATCCTGTAAGGTGCACGGGAGATAGCGGATGTCCCCGGTAACAACTCGATCCCAAACTCAACTTCCCTAGCCGGTGGGAACCCTGGGATCTCTTCTGGGAATACATCAGCAAACTCTGCTACCACTGGTACATCCTCAACTCTCAATTCCTTATTCTTCCCAGACGTGTCCACGGCATAGATGAGATAGCCCGTGTGGCCACGTTCCAACAGTTGAGTCATCTTGATCGCTGAAATCAACGGAATCTTCGCACGAGAACCGTTGCCAAAGAAAGTCCACTGACTACCCAAATCAGGTCTGAACTTCACTGTCTTCTGCCGGCAATCTACCACTGCCTGATATCTGTTCAGAATATCAATGCCCAAGATGCAGTCGAAGTCCGACATACCCAACACGATCAAGTCTGCCTTCAACTCGTTGCCCTCAAAATAAATGAGGCAATCTGCCATGAACTGATCAGCAACGACATTTCTTCCAGTGGGTGTCGAGACAAGGAGAGGCGTGGGTAGAGAAGACGTGCGCATATGGTGTCTCTCCAAAAACCCAACAGATACAAAAGAGTGGGAGGCACCTGTATCTATCAAAATAAAAGCAGGGTACGTAAATAAATGACACGTACCGGCGATCACATCCTCTGGGGCTGCCTGGGCCTGCTCTCTGGTCAGTGCATACACCTGTCCCTGGGACGGTCCCACTGTCTGACCTCCCGATGGTCGAGGCCCAAACTGCTGCCTCTGGTGTACAGTCCTATTATCAAACCTCGGCTTGTTGCCCTGGAACTCTGACTGTCCTCCCCGGGTGGGGCAATACCGAGCGATGTTGCCCATCTTGCCACAGCTATAACAGGCAGGGCACTTACTCGAAGAATGTGGCCCTCCACAGTTGTCGCACCTCGGCTCTCCCGGCCTATTCCCTTGTCAAGACCCTCGATTGGCGGACCAATTGCTCTTCTTGTTCTCCTGTTTCTGACCAAAGTACTTCTTTCCCCCAAACCGTGAAGATGAAGAGGCACCACGAGGTTTAAATGGCTCTCCTCGGGGCCTCAAGCTGTCATTAGTCTTCCTCTGTTGTGGTACTTGTGGTGGCATAGCACTAGGATAAGCTCCCACTCCAAGCTCGGCAAGCTCCGCCCTTGTGAGAGCATCACCAAAAGAAGTTGGGTTATTGGTGATAACCCGGTCATAGAGCTCCGGTCGCAACCCCTTCATAAAGTTCCTCATTTTTGCGTGCCCATTGGTGGCAATGTGGGGAACATACCTCAGCAACGAAGAGTACCGCGTGGCATAGTCTGACACTGTCATGTTCCCCTGTTTCAAACTTGTAAACTCGTCCTCCTTCGTCTGTCTCCCCGCTGCGGAGAAGTACCGGTTCAGAAACCGGGTCCTGAAGAGTGTCCAATCAATCACAGTACCTAGTGCTCTTAGTTCCATTACAGTGCTCCTCCACCACATTAGAGGTTTCTTTGCCAACTGGAACTCTGCCAGCCTCAGCCACGCTGTAACAGCACAAGGAGCCGATACAAATATCTGCTCAAGTCTCTCCAGCCACTCCTCAGCTTCCTCTCCTGATTCTGTTCCCTCAAACCGGGGCGGGTGGTAAGACAGAAACTGCGTCAAGCTAATCTCACCGGGTAGCAATAACTGAGCTACTGGCTCCATGCCTACTGCTGGTGGAGGTAGAGGGTTCACCTGACCAATGCTAGCGTTAACACTGCCCACATCGCCAACTTCTTCGTTAAGGTTCCCCGCATTCATAGCAGCCATGCTGTAACACAAAGGTTAACAACAATTCCAAAACAAATATACATGTTATGCCGTTAGATAACAGGAATGATAATAAGCATGTTAGTATGACAGAATATACATCAATATGCACCACATGCATAAACATGCTTCAAATGTAAGCACCTAGCCAATCATGCTAAGGCTACCCTTCACTCGTTCCCGGGTTCTCTAACCACTGCTCTAATACCAATAATGTAAGGACCCTAATCCTTAAGTGCGGATCAAAGGCATAAATAGAGCTAATATACATGATCAGAGTGAATTAACCGTGTTGAGTCTATGAGCTTTAAGAATTACATGCCAAAATGAGGACTATCAATGGATTAATTACATTCCCCATCAAAAGAATGTTATCAACTATAGTTTTACACTACTCCTAGAGTAGACACTATACAAAAGAATTAATCCTGTCCTTCCTGCCTCAAAAGAATTCTCCACAAGCTCACCACCTCAACCCGCTTAGCCCTTCTATCATGCCAAAAGTGTACCTACAAGGACAACCCCCAAACATGAGCAATAATATCATTCATATTCAACACAATATGAATATAAAGCGTAAATGCATAAAACACAATTAAAACACTTCCTGTTTTCTCATGCATTTCAAAACGCTTCCAGTTTGGTTGTCCCTGTACCATAACTCATGAGTATAATCGATAGATTATTTTTAATGGTCTAGACATGTCATGACACAATACCATCTCATCAATATCAAATACTGGTCACCATTCCCTAGTCTGTCCATCACAATGTATTTTAATGCCCCTCGCTTATTTACATATAGGCTGCATAGAATAACCTCGCTTCAATGGACAAGCGGTACTCCCACCCATCGCCTCACATTGAGCGGCAAATATCCTTTCCTCGCCCTATATGATAACCACGCTCAAATGTGACATGCGGCGCTCCCACCCCTCGCTTCACATTTAGCGGAACCAAAACAAATAGCGGCAAGCATTAAAATCATCAAGGGATGACCACGACTCATGGGATGTGCACCAATAATCATATGCATCTACAATCATTATGCATAATTCAACATGTATTTGCATCCACAATGCATAATCACATATATACTCGCATCCACAATGCATAAACAATGAGTATATTAGATACATGTACCGTTGGGTGCCCGTACGTCCTCTACGTACCTTTCCAAAATGTAGGATATGGTAGGACTTCAATGCCTTGGCTGTGTTGCCACCTGGGATGGTTCTACACATTCACACAAATCAATATTAGAACCCAATAATAGTCCGATACCAAAAATCCTACAATAAAATCCAAAAACACCATTTTTGGTGTCTCGCGATCGATCGCCATACAGCCCCGATCGATCGCGAGACCACACTGCCTCGAGCAACAAAAATTTTCAACTCGCGATCGATCGCCGAGTTTGCACCGATCGATCGCGACCTCGCCGATCGATCGCGCCAAACTCGCGATCGATTGCTGAAGGCCACTGCCTCCAGCCCTGCAACTCGCGATCGATCGCTGGTGGCGCCGATCGATCGCCGAGCTCTGCACATGCGATTTTCGGGCACTATTCACCCTTCTCCTTCCCCAACCCAAACAAACTCATATATTCAAACACCAACCATACCAAATCACTATAAATCTTCAACAAACAACATCATACAACCATAAATCTAACACTCACCCAAAAATAACACCAACTCACACAAACCCATTTTAAAACCCTTCAAAATCATACCAAACTTAAACAAAACCTTACAAAATCAACAATGAGGTATCCATACCTCTTGGGGATCTCAAATCTCCCAATAAACTCCACAAATCCACTTTTTGCAAGGATTTCTCTCCACCCTTAAGTTCAAGAACGAAAATGAGAGAAAAGAAGGGTTTGGGTGGTGTTATTTGGGAAAGTTGAAAAGTGATAGTGAAATGTATGGTGGGGGGTTTGGGGTAATAAAGTGGGTTAAGTAGTTAAAATGCATCCCACAACTCATGGTGTATAAAACACCCAAACATGATATTTTTAAAAGCATTAATCCAAAATGCACCAAATATCAAATAAACTCATGATTTCCAATTAATTGCTAACCATGGCAAATAAATCATGCTAATAACAATTTCTCCAACATATACAACATGTACCCTGAAATGCCCTCTCGGGTCACTCTATCATGTGACTAAGCATTTCCATAAGATTAATAAATCCAACACATAATTATTTACCACCATAATTAATCATATAAACACAATTAATGCTCAAATGCAATTAATCATTTCGGGGATATCACAATATTAGCTCTATTTATGCCTTTGATCCGCACTTAAGGATTAGGGTCCTTACATTAGTGGTATCAGAGCAGTGGTTAGAGAACCCGGGAACGAGTGAAGGGTAGCCTTAGCATGATTGGCTAGGTGCTTACATTTGAGGCATGTTTATGCATGTGGTGCATATTGATGTTGTGATGACCTGAGATTAGGGATATTAATCCCGGAATGTTAATAACCCCTAAAGTTGTTTTACGTGGCGATTTGGAGTTTAATCGAAGTGTTGGGCCTTCTGGGCTCGTCTATTTGAGTAGTTGGGATCGTTGGATCCCGAGGTTGAGATCGTATTCTCATTTCGGTGAAAACCTGTGAGTTGGGTTTTTAGTATGACTCAGAATCTCGGGTGCTTGGTGTGGGCACCATAGGGGGTTTTTGAGTTAGAGAGAGAATTTTTGAAAACAGATGATTTTTAATGAATCATGATGTATTTGTGGGGCTTTTAGTATTTTGGGGTATTTTTGCTATAAATACCAGTTGAACCCGAGATTTTAATTATCGGAACCATTTCAGCACCTCGTTTCTCTCTCCACCCGCGCGCCCCTTTCCCGATCCCCTTTGACCACCGCGCACAAAAGTGCTCCGCCGGCCGCCGTTCGGCGCGTGCCACCCGCCGTTGGAATCGTCTCTTCCAGGCGCTCCTATCCATACCAACAATTCGAAGTTTCGTCGAGAATCGCGTTCGGATTTGCCAGAAAAGCGTAGGGTTCGAAAACTGGAGTTCATCCGATTTTGGGGCTCGATTTTGGTATGTTTTTCGTACGATTTTTCTGGTGTTTTTGGGGCGTTTGTGAGCTGTTATTGAGTCGATGATTTTAGACTTTTGTGGTTCGAAATATTTGTTGCATTTGGTTCGAATTTCAGCTCGATTTTTGTGAGTTCGGGTTCGAAAAATTGGGGCTTTTGACAAGGAGTGATGATTCTTGTTAGTAATTGATTGATGCATGTTTTAGATGCATTATGATGCTTGATTGTGTTCGAAATTGAGGAATTGGATTCGAAGTTAGGGCTTGAATTCGAATTTTGGGGGTTTTGTCATGTGGGGCGATTATTGTTGTTGTTAATTGATTAATTCATGTGTTAGATGAATTATGGTGATTATTTGGGTTTGATTTGTGTTGGTTGGGTTCGAAATATTGAAGGTGTTCTTGAGCAATTTTTCGATATGTTGCATTCGTTTTCCCTCCCTGCATGTACCCTGCCCCGGGTCTTTTAGATGTTTAATTGTCGTGTGTCGACAATATTTTGAGGGTTATGGAACTCGAGCAAGGTTTGGCTCGGACTTCGAGGATTAAGGTACGTTTAGCGTACGAGCATAGTTTAAATGATGTTTTACAAGTATGATGCATGATCTAAAATACATGAAATGCTTTACTATGATGGTACGGGACTTGGTTACGTTATGTTGATTCACATGGTGGAATGCTTAGTGCCGCTATGAAGCGAGCAAGTGATGAGGTGTGGTTGCTACGGAGCAAACACCGATAGTATGACGTTACCTTGAAGTAAGAAATGAAAATGTGGTATTTGATTAGATATCTAGGATATCTGTATTTTATTCCCTATTGGTTATAAATAGGAACAGAGACGTAGTTAATCAGAGAAGTGATTAACTAGTATCGAAGTTAAGGAAATCTCAATATAATATCTAGAATTATGATGATTGCTAGATAAAGAAAGACGTTATGAAATGTTGTTAATTTGAAACTGGCTAGGGTTAACCAATGTGATGATTAACTGCATATTCAGGATTTGATGATTTATCTGTTTTGAGAACAGGGTTATTACAAGGGTACGCTATGATGAGGATGATACCATCCATGAAGTATCACATATGTTCCGCAATATTTACATTTTCGTAAATTATGTATTATGTCATTATGATTATGAAATACTGGAATTGGTATGCTCACCCCGTTGGGGGCTGTCTCTGTTGGCGCAGGTGAACAGGTACATCGATGGCTTTGGAGATGAGCTCGAGCTGTTGATTGGATGTACTCCCAGGATCGTGGTACCAGGGCTTGATGGAGCACGGTATCGTATAGAGTACATATACACACCTGAGGATTATATACATATTCATGATGCTCGCCTGTGAGCACGATTATACTTGTATATGGATTGTATATAAAGGCATGAGCCTTTCTCTCTTTCATTCTATGTTGCATGCAATTAAGAGTAGAATTGCTAATGATATGAGAGTCATGGGTGTATTGTGTGGGCGTTGAAACCCATCTATGTTGTCTTATGTGTGGTGTCTTCCCTGGTTGGGAATTTACTTAGCGTTGCTGTGTTCTGTTGAGTATGTGTTTTCCCTGGCCGGGAACTATATATTGTGTTGTGCTTTTATTTTGGGATAGCTCTATTTATGGGGAGACTCTGCCCAAATTTTTATAAAAGTCCACAATGTAAAAAGTGGCAAAAAGGGCATGGTAATGGGCAACTCTATGAGTCTATATGTTAGTAGAGATGATCTTATAACGTTGAATGTTCAGGGAATTTTGTAAGCATCATCTGAGTTTCCCGATTGATTTGTATAGAAGCATGAACCACACATAGTGGTTAATACACTAATCAAGGGTTAAGGGCTTGGGGTCCTTACATTAGTGGTATCAGAGCAGTGGTTGCTCATTGGGGCTGTTGAGGGCCTAGGAAGTTATTGATAGCACATATTTATGCATGATGGCATTAATGTTATACGACATGACTAATTGTTTATGTGCTTTTATGTTATGAAAAGTGGTATTGCTAACCATTGTGGTTGCAGGAATTGTGTGGAACACGATAGGATGGCATTAATAGTAATGTCTAACACTCTATATGTTACGTGCCAAGGAATCTGATTGGTAAAAAAATCAGGGAAAAGAAAGATATGATGTATTGTCTGAGGACAGACTGGGTGGACAACCGACAGTGGAATACTTCGGTATGGTCTCAATTATTATTGAATATACTAATGCGTTTGTTCATGTAATGTAAGGACCCTAATCCTTAAGTGCGGAATCAAGGCATAATAGAGCTAAAGTAAATCAATCAGAGCATAAAGAACATGTTGAGTCTATGAGCTTAAGCATTACATCCCAAAAATAAGGACCACTAAAAGGATTAATTACATTCCAATCAATGAATGTTCATCTATAGTTTTATACTACTCCTAGAGTAGATACTATCCAAAATAATCCTGTCCTTTAATCCTCAAAAGAATGCTTCACAAGCTCACCACCTCAACCCGTTCAAGCTTGCTATCATGCCAAAAAGGTACCTACAAGGACAACCCCCAAACATGAGCAATAATAATCATTCATATTCAACACAATATGAAGATAAAGCGTAAATGCATAATCAATATAAAACACTTCCTGTTTTCCATGCATTTCAAACGCTTCCCGTTTGGTTGTCCCTGTACCACAACTCATGAGTATAATCAACAGATTATTTTTAATGGCCAAAACATGTCATGACATCATATACCATCTCAACTGTACCACATATTGGTCACCATTCCCTAGTCTGTCCATCACAGTGTATTTTAATGCCCCTCGCTTATATTCATATGGGCGGCATAGGATAACCTCGCTACAATGGACATGCGGTACTCCCACCCCTCGCTTCACAGAGAGCGGCAAATACCCTTTCCTCGCCCCATATGACAACCACGCTCAAATGTGACATGCGGCGCTCCCACCCCTCGCTTCACATTTAGCGGAACCAATACAAAAAGCGGCAAGCATTAAAATCATCAAAGGATGACCACGACTCATGGGATGTGCATCCAATAATCATAATATGCATCTATCATCAATATGCATAAATTACCATGTATATGCATCCACAATGCAATACCTCATATGGCATAAATTAACATGTATATGCATCCACAATGCAATACCACATATATACCCGCATCCACAATGCATAAACAATGAGTATATAAAATACATGTTACCGTTGGGTGCCCGTACGTCCACTACGTACCTTTCCAAAATGTGGAACGTGGTTGGACCTCAATTCCTTGGCTGCGTTGCCACCTGGGTTGGTTCTACATATTCACAAATACCAATATTAGAACCCAATAATAGTCCAATACCAAAAATCCCACAAAAATAACCAAAAACGATCATTTTTGGCATCTCGCGATCGATCGCCATCATGCCCCGATCGATCGCGAGATCACACTGCCTCGCCCAACAAAATTGCACAATCCGCGATCGATCGCGGCCTCGCCGATCGATCGCGCGCATCTCGCGTTCGATCGCTGAAGCCCTCTGCCTCAGCACTGCTGCTCGCGATCGATCGCGAGAAAAACGCCGATCGATCGCCGAGCTGCGGGCATGCGGGGTTTGGGCACTATTCACCCATCTTCAACCCCATCTCACACACACCCACATACACCAACATTAATCAAACCCAACAACTCAAAACCACCCATAAACATCAATATAAACTCAAATATACAACATCCAACCAAAACACTACCAAAATCACAACACTCAACACAAACCCATTTTAAAACCCTTCAAACCAACCCAAATTCAAATAAAACCTTACAAAATTAAAACATGAGGTACCCATACCTCTTGGGGATCTCAAATCACCCAAAATGCTCCACAAATCAAGATCTTTGAAAGGTTTCTCCTCAACCCTAGGCTTGAGCTCGAAAATATAGAGAAGGGAAGGGTTTGGTGTGATATTGGTAAAGTAAGAGTGAGGGATGTAAAGTGGGGTTTGGGTATAAAATGAGTTATTAAATCAAATGCATTCCAAAATAATCCCATGGTGTATAAAACACCCCAACAAGATATTTTCAAAGCATTTACTCAAAATGCACCATAATATCAATTAACACATGATTTCCAATTAATTGCTAACCAATGCAAATAAATCATGCTTCAAATAATATTTACCCAACATGCACCACATGCACCCTAAAATGCAAACCCGGGTCATCCTATCCACATGACCATGCATTTCCACATAAGGTAAATAAATCCCAACACATAATCAATTACCACATAATTAATCATGTAACCACAATTAATGCACCAATAGCAATTTAACCATTTCGGGGATGTCACAATACTCCCCTACTTATAAGATTTCGTCCTCGAAATCACATGCACTTACCCCAACAGAAACTAAACATAAACTCATACCAGAGAATAGTTCCGGGTAGTGCTGCACCATATGCTGCTCCGTCTCCCACGTAGCCTCCTCGACACCCCTGCGATCCCACTGAACTTTGATCATCGGTATCACTTTGTTCCGAAGTCTACGGTCTGCTCTGTCCAGAATTCTAACAGGCCGTTCCACATAAGATACATCTGACTCTAACTGAACTTCGGAAGGCTGTAACACGTGAGACGGATCCGGCTCATACTTTCGCAGCATCGATACATGAAACACATCATGTATCCCAGATAAAGAAGGCGGCAAAGCCAGTCGGTAAGCCAATGTGCCAATGCGCTGCAAAATCTCGTACGGTCCCACAAACCTCGGAGACAGTTTCCCGCGCATCCCAAACCGCACAACGCCTCTGAAAGGCGAGATCTTCAAAAAGACCTTATCTCCCAACTGAAACTCTAACGGTCTCCGCCGTTTATTCGCATAAGCTGCCTGTCTGTCTTGGGCTGCTTTCATTTTCTGCCTTATAATCTTTATCTTCTCTTCCATTTCCCGGATCAACTCAGGCCCTCCGACTGATCTACTGTCCAAATCATCCCAACACAAGGGCGATCTACATCGTCTGCCATAAAGAGCTTCAAACGGAGCCATCTGAATACTTGCCTGGTAGCTATTGTTATACGAAAACTCTACCAAAGGCACTGAATCCTGCCAAGAGGCATCGAACTCCAAAACGCAAGCTCTTAACATGTCCTCGAGCGTCTGAATAGTGCGCTCGGTCTGGCCATCCGTCTGAGGATGATAAGCAGTACTCAATCTGACCTCAGTTCCCAAAGCTGACTGAAGGCCTTCCCAGAAATGAGATGTGAATCGCGGATCTCGATCTGACACAATGGAAACGGGGATCCCATGCAATCTCACCACATCTCTAATATACAACTGCGCCATCCTCAAGAATGTAAATGTCATGCTATAGGGGATAAAGTGGGCTACCTTGGTCAATCTGTCCACAATCACCCAAATAGCATCGAAGCCTGAAGCACTCCTCGGCAAATGAGTCACGAAGTCCATGGAAATGTGCTCCCACTTCCACTTCGGTATCTCCAAACTTCTCAATTCGCCGCCAGGTCTCTGTCTCTCTGCCTTAACCTGCTGGCAGATCAGACACCTCTTCACAAAAGCGACGACATCAGACTTCATTCTCTTCCACCAAAACTGACCACACATATCTCTGTACATCTTCTTCCCGCCTGGGTGGATGCTAAGTCTGCTACTGTGAGCTCGTTCCAAGATCCCCTAACGCAACTCCGGCGTACTCGGAACTACCCAGCGGTTACCCAATCTCAAAGATCCATCGTCGGCCACTCTGAACTTCGTCGGCTGACCAAGATGCACTATAGACAACCATCTCTGAACCTCAGCATCTGATCTCTGAGCTCTCCTCATGTTCTCATAAATATCTGGCTCAGCTAATAAGGTAGAGACATACACTGGTGATGCATCAATGTCAAAGTCATAGCCCATATGGCAATAGGAGGTCATCATTGCCGACAAATGGATGACGTCCTCAGCAGAACTCCTCACTTTCCGGCTCAGAGCGTCTGCTGTCAAATTGGCCCTTCCCGGATGGTACTCAATCTCGCAATCATAGTCCTTGAGTAGGTCCATCCATCTCCTCTGTCTCATGTTCAGCTCCGCCTGAGTGAATAGAAACTTGAGGCTCTTGTGATCCGTGTATATGGTGAATGAAGTGCCATATAAGTAATGCCTCCAGATCTTCAGGGCGAAGATGATAGCCGCCAATTCCAAGTCATGAACTGGATATCGGGTCTCATGCGGCTTCAACTGCCTCGATGCATAAGCTACCACGTTCTTATCTTGCATCAGAACACATCCAAGGTCCTGCAGTGATGCATCAGTATACAGAACAAATCTGGAGTTCTCCGTCGGGATCACTAACACTGGCGCCGTCGTCAACCGGTGCTTCAACTCCTGGAAGCTCTCCTCACAAGCTTCTGACCAAAAGAAAGGCACACCCTTCTGAGTCAACTGAGTCAGCGGCTTGGCAATCTTCGAAAAGCCCTCGACGAAGGGCCGATAATACCCGGCCAAACCAAGGAAACTCCGGATCTCAGGTACAGAAGTGGGGGCAGCCCACTCCATCACAGCCTCAATCTTCTTGGGGTCCACTGATATCCCACTGCTCGAAATGACATGCCCCAGAAACACTACACTGCTCAGCCAAAACTCGCACTTACTGAGCTTAGCATACAACTGATGCTCTCTAAGAATCTGAAGCACTGTCCTCAAGTGTTTCACATGATCTTCCTCACTCCGGGAGTAGATAAGAATGTCGTCAATAAACACGATGACGAACTGATCAAGATACGGCTGAAACACTCTGTTCATCAGACTCATGAAGACTGCTGGAGCATTCGTCACACCGAACGGCATCACTAAGAACTCATAATGCCCGTATCGAGTCCGGAACGCTGTCTTCTGCACATCTTCCTCTCTGACCCGAATCTGATGATACCCGGATCTCAAATCAATCTTGCTATACACCCTGGTACCTTGCAACTGATCAAACAAGTCGTCTATCCTTGGGAGAGGATACTTGTTCTTCACTGTAGCCTTGTTTAGCTGCCGGTAATCGATGCACAACCACATCGAACCGTCCTTCTTCTTCACAAAGAGGACTGGTGCGCCCCATGGCGACACGCTCGGGCGTATATACCCCTTGTCCAGAAGATCCTGCAACTGCTCCTTCAACTCTCTCAACTCAGCCGGTGCCATCCTATAAGGTGCACGAGAGATAGCGGATGTCCCTGGCAACAACTCGATCCCAAATTCAACTTCCCTGACCGGTGGAAATCCTGGGATCTCTTCTGGAAATACATCAGCAAATTCTGCCACAACTGGTACATCCTCAACCCTCAGTTCTTTACTCTTTCCAGACGTGTCCACGGCATAAATAAGATAGCCCGTGTGCCCACGTTCCAACAGCTGAGACATCTTGATCGCTGAAATCAACGGAATCTTCGCACGAGACCCGTTGCCAAAGAAAGTCCACTGACTGCCCAACTCAGGTCTGAACTTCACTGTTCTCTGCCGGCAATCTACCACTGCCTGATATTTGTTCAGAACATCAATACCCAAGATGCAGTCGAAGTCTGACATACCCAGTACAATCAAGTCTGATCTCAACTCGTTGCCCTCAAAATAAATGAGGCAGTCTGCCATAAACTGATCCGCAACGACGTTTCTTCCAGTGGGTGTCGAGACAAGGAGAGGCGTGGGTAAAGAAGACGTGCGCATATGGTGTCTCTCCACGAATCCCACAGACACAAAAGAATGGGAGGCACCTGTATCTATCAAAACAAAAGCAGGGTACGTAAATAAATGGCACGTACCGGCAATCACCTCCTCCGGGGCTGCCTGAGCCTGCTCCCTGGTCAGTGCATATACTTGTCCCTGGGGTGGTCCCACTGTCTGACCTCCCGATGGACGAGGCCCAAACTGCTGCCTCTGCTGCACTGTCCTGTCCTCAAACCTTGGCCTGTTGCCCTGATACTCTGACTGGCCTCCTCTGGTGGGACAATACCGAGCAATGTGGCCCATCTTGCCACAAACATAACATGCAGGACATTTGTTTGAAGAATGTGGTCCTCCACAATTGTTGCACCTCGGCTCTCCCGGCCTATCCCCTTGTGAAGATCCTCGACTGGCGGACCAATTTCCCTTCTTGCCATCCTGTTTCTGGCCAAAGTATTTCTTTCCACCATACCGCGAAGATGAAGAGGCACCACGGGGTTTAAATGGCTCACCCCGAGGCCTCAAACTGTCACTAGTCTGCCTCTGTTGCGTTACCGGTGGTGGCATGGCATAAGCTCCCACTCCTAGCTCAGCAAGCTCCGCTCTTGTGAGAGCATCATCAAAAGAAGTTGGGTTATTGATGATAACCCGGTCATAGAGCTCCGATCGCAGTCCTTTCATGAAATTTCTCATCTTGGCACGTCCATCAGAGGCAATATGGGGGACATACCTTAGTAGTGATGAGTACTGTGTGGCATAGTCTGCCACTGTCATGTTCCCCTGCCTCAGACTTGCAAATTCATCCTCCTTTGTCTGTCTTGCTGCCGCGGAGAAGTATCGGTTCAAGAACCTGGTCCTGAAGAGCGTCCAGTCAATCACAGCACCCAGTTTCCATTACTGTGCTCCTCCACCACATCAGAGGTTTCTTGGCTAATTGAAACTCCGCTAGCCTCAGCCAAGCCGTCACAGCACAAGGAGCCGATACAAAGATCTGCTCAAGTCTTTCTAACCACTCTTCAGCCTCTTCTCCGGACTCTGTCCCCTCAAACCGGGGCGGATGATAAGACAGAAACTGAGTCAAGCTAATCTCACCCGGTAGCAATAACTGGACCACTGGTTCCATTCCTACAGCCGGTGGAGGTAGAGGATTAGCCTGTCCAATACTCGCATTTTGTGAGGACCCGATCCTAATGTGGTGTTTAATTAACACTTACTGATTAATTTGCGTAAACAGCGGAAGATTAATTTCAAAGGTCTTATCAAACGGCCCTAAAAATTTTTCGTTTTTAGGTGATACATATATACTGATACTTAAAATATGTAATTCCGGTTTCCAATTCAACATGTTGATCATAACATAAATTATCAAGTATAACATCAACCAGTAGTAGAATAATTAAAATACAGATACTCGGGGCATACCCCGGTAATTTAAAACATAAGTAAAAATATTCTAACAACTACTGGGACGCAAAACATAAAATATAAACCTGAGCTCGCTCTCAAGGAGCTCTGGTATCTCTCGATGCGTCGCTGTAAGCATCGTCACTATGTCCTCCTGTAAAGCCTGTCGTGTCCGAACAACAAAAGACATGACAGCCCCCACAAAGGGGGTCAGTACCCCAGTACGAGAAATAAATAAATCATGTCAAGTGACAAAGATCATGCAATGCATACCATGTATGAATGCGATGTATGAATGGGTACAAGGAATCGAATATCAAGATACCAAAAATCGGAGTCCAAAGGAAGGTATCATCAAATCATCAAAGCTCGAGCAGAGGGTGACAGTATACGTACATTGCGCTAGGAAAACTCATCCTATGTACGTTACTGCATCCAGCCCTCGTGTCTAGGTCCGGTCGCACCTGCACGTGACTACAGTTACTACCTATACTGCCTGTCATCGCCATGCTCGTCATACCCGACACTCAGAGTAAGTCAACTCAGTCATAATCATGGATATCAAAGGAATGATAGATCAATATGATATGCCCATGAATCATTTATGCATCAAATGACATATGCAACTCAATATATCATGCAATCTCATGTGAAAGTATATACAAATCATGTAATTTCACATATCATGTAATCCAAAACATTCATCATGTCATATAGTCACATAAGAATCATATAGTGACAAATAAGTCATATAAATCAAATAATGACATATAAGGCCATACATTAGCATCATTACGCGTCTTTGCCAGACGTCATGATAAAACTCATTTCAACGTACCTCAAACGTTAGCTAATTACCAAGTGATCCTCGACTCAATCTTAGGATTAATAAACCTGGCCATAACAGTTCCAAATACAACATAATGTCACATACTAGCCTTAAACATATCAAATAAAACTCAAACTTAGACCCAAAACCAATTCTCTAAATTTCAGCCTGCGCAACCGTAGAGATCGGCTCATAACTTTTCCGATACTTAATAAAATCACATGCGTCCAATTTATTTTCAAATATAACTCAAAAATGAACTTTTCATCAGTTCAACTCATCTTCAAATTCGTTCATTTAGCCTAGGTAAAATGGCCAAGAACAATCTGCTGGAAAACAGGACAATTCACCAAATTCCAGCCTGACCCATTTTCGTATAAACTTCGTAATAAATTCATATGATGTCAAAATGACTTGAGGCTAGTTCGAAAATCACAAAAACACAAAGTACTACAGTTCATATTTGAAGTCCAGAAGCTAGTTCGCTCATCTAGCGGCACATGCAAAACAAAGTATGGCAGTGTTGAAAATACCTATACACTCTGTTTTGACAGAGTGAGCAGTTCTAGAAAAAAGTGCATATCTTGCACAAATAAACTCCAAATCATGTGAGGCCAGTTTCTAATGAAAGATAACTCAAAGGTTTACAACGTTTATTCAGACACCAAGCTCAAAATCGTACCACAGTTTGCCCAGATTTACCAAGAACACACTGCATGTGCAACCCGCCTACATGCATGTTCCATATTGTGCACCTTGGGGTAAAAACATTATAACTCATTCATGTTAAGTCCAAATCGTCTCAAATCTTAACCACAGGACGAAAACACATATATCTACAACTTTTGTTTGAGGCTAAAAGTCAGATTCGTAGCTCAAAATTCGCAGTAGTTTGAACAATTCACCATATACGCACTGCCTCGCAGAAGTTCACAATCTACAGCAGGTATTCTACTTCATTTCGAATGGAAATGCTATAATTCGAACCCATACAGTTTATAAACTAAATTTATACCTATATACCTTCATGAAGGTCGAAATTGGAAGCTAAATCACCAATCAAAGTCGTCCGGCGTTTACGAATTACGACAAACCGATGCCGACTCGCACAATCCATCAGTTCTTGCCCTTCTTCATGCTCAGATTCGAAAAATATATGTTTTTACCTCTAAATCTTGGTTTGGATGCATGATTTGAATATGCTACAGCAAGAAACAAGGAAGGAAGCATAATGAAAATGAGAATGAAGATGGTAGCAAAGGCGATAGTTTCCAAGTTCATTCTGCCGTGTCTTGATTTTGTTTCGTGTCTTGTGTTCTTATTCCTGACTTGCCGTGTCTTGATTTGTTTTCTTTTTCCTTTATTTTTCTTTTCTTTTCTTTTTTTTTATTATTAAGTATATATAACAACATATATGATATTGTTTGTCATGATAGTTGAAACTGATATTTTCTTTGCCATCATTTTTTTTTATCACCTAGATTTGCTTAAACATTGTTAAACTAGATTAATCATAATTAATTAGCAACGGGGTCTTACACTTCTTCCCCTCTTAAAATGATTTCGTCCTCGAAATCGCAAAACTGGGTATAACTCAAGAATTTAAATCATATGAGATGTCTCAATCTCATTCATAGATACATAAGAATCATCATGTATCAATAACAACTGATGTGATCGTGTCAACGATATACCACTGAATCAACTTCTCTAAGATTCCACAAAGTTCCAAATATCGAGGCAACATCATACCTCACTTAACAAATCATATTGATCATCGCAAATGTAATATCTTCATATTTTTCTGATTCAACTCGAAGTCTAACGATATATTTCTCTTTGGCGTAGCAAATCTGCTCACCTTAAGCCAAATTTCAATCGTTTCCGCATAAATTTTATCGTTCCTGGCATTTTCTCAACAATCTCAAGTTATGCCAAAAATTTCTTATCAATTTTCTATCATCTCAGCGATCGGTAATTCTAGCTCTACAAAACCTGAACCGATATCATCCCAAAAGTTATCTGAAATTTAAAGTATAGGAACATTTTACTGGTGAATAGTGATTTTTTGTCAAATCTCACTAAACGTCATCACTATTAATCGAGACATAACTTCCAGAGTCTGGATAATTCTCTCAGTTTGTCCATCAGTTTGGGTATGATAAGCAATACTCATTGCTAACTTATTACCCATGAATTCTGAAAACAGATTTATTGGATAGTATCCTTGATCTCTATCCGATACAATTGTTACAGAAACTCACTGCAACTAAACCACATCTTAAGCATTTCATTTTCTCATAGACATATAGACTATCATATGAACTCAATAGCTTGTATTGAATAGTCAATCAATTCCGATTCAACTTTTTTCACAATCTCTGTTTGATCTAAACGATTTGAGCTATAAACCTCAAAGCTAGAAATTTCCCAAATTCATTGTGGCACTTACAAAATCCGTAGTATTCCAATAGGTATCGTCTTTTATCTTGAACTGCTGACATGCCAAACAATTTGCCATGAAATTTCTAAAATTTCTTTCTTTATACCATCCCGTCGAAATAGGATCTCAAAAATGATGCATCTCATCATTCCCAAAATAACACTATGTCATCTATAATGTGCTTTTGCAGTAATACTTCTTTCAAATCGGTTGGATTCGATGCTATTTACTGATTGTTCCATCGCCACCCGCCACTAAATTGCATACTAAAATCTAGTTGATTGATGAGACAGAACCAATTTCTTCACTCAATATCTGTATGGTCTGTTTTTCGAGTCTTTCCGATCATCAAAATCTGAGGCGACCAAATTGCAAAGCATGTATTTATGCTATCATTGCACCTTGCACTTTTCGGTTCAGTGCATCTGTTACTAGTTTCATTTTCCTTGACTAATATTGACTACCAAAGTCAAATTCTTTAATAAATCTAGTCATCGCTTCTATCTCATGTTCTCTCTGACTGAATAATAGATATTTCAAACTCCAAAAATCAGAGTGTATTATGAATTGTTCGCCATCCAGATACGTTGCCACATCTTCAAGGCAAAAATAATGGCTGCAAACTCAATTTCATGAACAAGATATCATAATTCTTTCAACTCCAACCATCTTAAGGCATATGCAATCATCTCCTCATGATGCATCAGAACATATCTCATATCTTTGACCAATTTGCACAAACTACATATTCCCTGACCAGTTCAACAAAATCAAACATTGGGGCTGTAGTTCACTTCCATTTTAGTTATGACAACCGCTTTCACATTCATCTGACCAAACGAAACTCAAATTTCTTCTTGGTCAATTGGTTCATCCTTCCATAAAGCCTGTAATGTCTGGCAAAACTCATACCACATTGTATCTTGAGTACACTGGTTGGTATGGGCCAAATTAGTACTACCTTTACTTTACTGGGATCAACAAGTATCCGGTGAGCTGATATCACCGATCCCAAAACAATACTCGATTTAACCAAGATTTACACTTCGATAACTTGGTATACAATTTGAGCTTCACGAAGCGTCTGAATGACAAATCGTAGATGTTCTGTGTGGTTCCTTTCGAATATCGAATACACTAGGATACCACAGAATGCCTTATCTAGTTTGATCAATTGCTTAGAGAATATATTCCCTTCTGACTCAAATTGCTAACAACCAGATTGAAAATCGTTTTTTTTTTTTTTTTTTTCAATACTTCAAGTTTCTTACAATTGGTCATTTACTTCTCGATCTTAGGCAGTGGGTATTTTATTCTTGACAGTAGCCCGGTTCAACTACCTTTAGTCGATACACATCTTCATAATATCATTTTTCTTCTTCACGAACAATGCTGATGTTTCCTCAATTGACATACTCATACATATGTACTAGTATCGAGGATATTCAGCAACTATTCATATATCTGTCAACTCTGCTGATGACATTCCGTACAGTGTTTTCGATATCAAATCTATTTCTTGTCATCAACGAATAGTTAAAATCAATTTCCTTATTTAGTGAAAATTCTTTCATTTCCTCAGGAAAATCTTAGTAGGTTTTCTTACCTCTATAATATCAGTCAACCTCGACTCTTTTTGATAAGCATCAACTGCTTATTATCAAATATCCCTAGTTTTCCAAGTATTGCAACCACAATATTTTCATAGCTGATACTATCAGTATCTTAGCTTGCTATTCGTGGTGATAAACATTTCATTTGTATCCAGAAGACGGTTAAAAATTCATTATACCCTGAAATCAACTTACTATATCTCAAAATTTATCAGAGTATCCATGCCCTTGATATAATCAAAACCATATATGGGCAACACCATTAAATTCAAATCCACATCACTATCATAAAATTGTCAGCTACAGTTCACTATTACAAGTGTGGATAGTATAATTAGCACTTCTGATTTATTTTCCAAATCATAATAACCAATGTACATTTGAGGCAATGTATGAAAACAATGCTTTTTGTCTCAATGACACTTGTGCAGTGCGATCAAATACACAACATGTATCTGCGATCACTTGTACTGAAGCATCTCTAACCGTATCCTCTATCAAGGTATACTCTCTGGTCTGTGGGGAAACCAAAAATAACTATCAGGTATTACATCTGGTCTGCAGGTAACTAACTGTTACTGGAACTGAGTGATCGAAAAGAATAACCACTCTGATATCTACCCCTAGCTCAGGGTATTTGTTGTTATGGTTGCATCTGTTCCTAAGAATGTAACGGACATGCTCTGACTGACCACCATCAATATCAGTTCCTATTATTCTTTCAAGTGTATCAGTAGATATTTACATCCACAGTGACCTCGAAAATTGGATAAATTGGAACTACTAGAGCTGGATAAATTGGAGTGATACTTCTGAAACATTCTAGGACTACTTGGATTATCCCAATGATAGTCACTTCATTAATCTTTAATCCAGTTTTAACTACTTCACACCACATCGATGTTTTATTCTTCAGTCGATATCTAATCTCTTCACGAGTGAATAGTTATTGAGATTAAGCATATATTTCTATTTCTCAAGTCCACGATAATCAATTATCATTTTTCATGTCATCAGTATGGCATTCTCGTAAACATCCTTTCCCGTAACAAAAAGAGGGAAAACTCGTCTTCGTCATTACCATTACTCTAGATACTCTCATCTAAAAGAGTTTATATTGTAGTATTTATTCATAGTTTGGACATATAAACTGGAACTAAATTACTACAGTCCCCAAATCCAAGTCCTCATTCAAACCAATTCTCGTTGTTTCTCACAACAACTACATTCTATTCTTCAATTGAAATATTGATAGTTCCAATATTCTCAAGTTCTAAATTATCATCTTGGCGTACACAGGTTTTGACGTAAACTCATACGTATAACCTTGACATTTCAGACTTAAATTCCCGATGTCAATCGACACAAAGCGTTTTAATTATTTCTAGTGTCATCCCACTAATCACAAGGATAAGTCCCAAAGTGATAAACACAATTTCCAATAATGGACACATTATCACTAAGGTATAGTGCAATTAACAGTTTATAGTGTCTACAGGTTCGATAGATAGCTCTTAAAGTTTGTATCGCTGCTACCTGTCCAAACACTAACTGTTCATCATAAAATCTCAAGTCAGAGATGTTCTCATCACTTATTCTACATCATCATCCAATCAGCAACTATCAATGCTAACAAATAAACTTCTCAAATTCTCTAGATTGTATGCAACTCAGCATTTAAATTCTCTAGATTATATGCAACTCAGCATATTAAAATACTCAGATATATGACATCTAACTGTCCCTGCTTAGTAATCCGTTACATGTACAAAATCTCATTATCAAACATGTAAACATAGCAGGCAATAGCATATAAAATCACATAGTCAGGCACATGCACAAACAATTCATTTGTGTCTATTCTCAGTGTCCTAACTCTAGTTCGAGCATATCCCAGATACATGCTCTGATACCATAATGTGATGGCCCGATCCTAATGTGGTGTTTAATTAACACTTACTGATTAATTTGCGTAAACAGCGGAAGATTAATTTCAAAGGTCTTATCAAAGGGCCCTAAAAATTTTTCGTTTTTAGGCGATACATATATACTGATACTTAAAATATGTAATTCCGGTTTCCAATTCAACATGTTGATCATAACATAAATTATCAAGTATAACATCAACCAGTAGTAGAATAATTAAAATACAGATACTCGGGGCATACCCCGGTAATTTAAAACATAAGTAAAAATATTCTAACAACTACTGGGACGCAAAACATAAAATATAAACCTGAGCTCGCTCTCAAGGAGCTCTGGTATCTCTCGATGCGTCGCTGTAAGCATCGTCACTATGTCCTCCTGTAAAGCCTGTCGTGTCCGAACAACAAAAGACATGACAGCCCCCACAAAGGGGGTCAGTACCCCAGTACGAGAAATAAATAAATCATGTCAAGTGACAAAGATCATGCAATGCATACCATGTATGAATGCGATGTATGAATGGGTACAAGGAATCGAATATCAAGATACCAAAAATCGGAGTCCAAAGGAAGGTATCATCAAATCATCAAAGCTCGAGCAGAGGGTGACAGTATACGTACATTGCGCTAGGAAAACTCATCCTATGTACGTTACTGCATCCAGCCCTCGTGTCTAGGTCCGGTCGCACCTGCACGTGACTACAGTTACTACCTATACTGCCTGTCATCGCCATGCTCGTCGTACCCGACACTCAGAGTAAGTCAACTCAGTCATAATCATGGATATCAAAGGAATGATAGATCAATATGATATGCCCATGAATCATTTATGCATCAAATGACATATGCAACTCAATATATCATGCAATCTCATGTGAAAGTATATACAAATCATGTAATTTCACATATCATGTAATCCAAAACATTCATCATGTCATATAGTCACAAAAGAATCATATAGTGACAAATAAGTCATATAAATCAAAAAATGACATATAAGGCCATACATTAGCATCATTACGCGTCTTTGCCAGACGTCATGATAAAACTCATTTCAACGTACCTCAAACGTTAGATAATTACCAAGTGATCCTCGACTCAATCTTAGGATTAATAAACCTGGCCATAACAGTTCCAAATACAACATAATGTCACATACTAGCCTTAAACATATCAAATAAAACTCAAACTTAGACCCAAAACCAATTCTCTAAATTTCAGCCTGTGCAACCGTAGAGATCGGCTCATAACTTTTCCGATACTTAATAAAATCACATGCGTCCAATTTATTTTCAAATATAACTCAAAAATGAACTTTTCATCAGTTCAACTCATCTTCAAATTCGTTCATTTAGCCTAGGTAAAATGGCCAAGAACAATCTGCTGGAAAACAGGACAATTCACCAAATTCCAGCCTGACCCATTTTCGTATAAACTTCGTAATAAATTCATATGATGTCAAAATGACTTGAGGCTAGTTCGAAAATCACAAAAACACAAAGTACTACAGTTCATATTTGAAGTCCAGAAGCTAGTTCGCTCATCTAGCGGCACATGCAAAACAAAGTATGGCAGTGTTGAAAATACCTATACACTCTGTTTTGACAGAGTGAGCAGTTCTAGAAAAAAGTGCATATCTTGCACAAATAAACTCCAAATCATGTGAGGCCAGTTTCTAATGAAAGATAACTCAAAGGTTTACAACGTTTATTCAGACACCAAGCTCAAAATCGTACCACAGTTTGCCCAGATTTACCAAGAACACACTGCATGTGCAACCCGCCTACATGCATGTTCCATATTGTGCACCTTGTGGTAAAAACATTATAACTCATTCATGTTAAGTCCAAATCGTCTCAAATCTTAACCACAGGACGAAAACACATATATCTACAACTTTTGTTTGAGGCTAAAAGTCAGATTCGTAGCTCAAAATTCGCAGTAGTTTGAACAATTCACCATATACGCACTGCCTCGCAGAAGTTCACAATCTACAGCAGGTATTCTACTTCATTTCGAATGGAAATGCTATAATTCGAACCCATACAGTTTATAAACTAAATTTATACCTATATACCTTCATGAAGGTCGAAATTGGAAGCTAAATCACCAATCAAAGTCGTCCGGCGTTTACGAATTACGACAAACCGATGCCGACTCGCACAATCCATCAGTTCTTGCCCTTCTTCATGCTCAGATTCGAAAAATATATGTTTTTACCTCTAAATCTTGGTTTGGATGCATGATTTGAATATGCTACAGCAAGAAACAAGGAAGGAAGCATAATGAAAATGAGAATGAAGATGGTAGCAAAGGCGATAGTTTCCAAGTTCATTCTGCCGTGTCTTGATTTTGTTTCGTGTCTTGTGTTCTTATTCCTGACTTGCCGTGTCTTGATTTGTTTTCTTTTTCCTTTATTTTTCTTTTCTTTTCTTTTTTTTTATTATTAAGTATATATAACAACATATATGATATTGTTTGTCATGATAGTTGAAACTGATATTTTCTTTGCCATCATTTTTTTTTATCACCTAGATTTGCTTAAACATTGTTAAACTAGATTAATCATAATTAATTAGCAACGGGGTCTTACACATTTACACTCCCAACATCTCCGACTTCCTCATTAGCAGCCATGCTGTAACACAAATGTTAACAACAATCCAAAGCAATATATATATCATGTCGTTAGATAACAGGAGTGATATAAGCATGTTAGTATAACCAAATATACACCAATATGCACCACATGCATAAACATGCTTCAAATGTAAGCACCTAGCCAAACATGCTAAGGCTACCCTTCACTCGTTCCCGGGTTCTCTAACCACTGCTCTGATACCACTAATGTAAGGACCCTAATCCTTAAGTGCGGAATCAAGGCATAATAGAGCTAAAGTAAATCAATCAGAGCATAAAGAACATGTTGAGTCTATGAGCTTAAGCATTACATGCCAAAAATAAGGACCACTAAAAGGATTAATTACATTCCAATCAATGAATGTTCATCTATAGTTTTATACTACTCCTAGAGTAGATACTATCCAAAATAATCCTGTCCTTTAATCCTCAAAAGAATGCTTCACAAGCTCACCACCTCAACCCGTTCAAGCTTGCTATCATGCCAAAAAGGTACCTACAAGGACAACCCCCAAACATGAGCAATAATAATCATTCATATTCAACACAATATGAAGATAAAGCGTAAATGCATAATCAATATAAAACACTTCCTGTTTTCCATGCATTTCAAACGCTTCCCGTTTGGTTGTCCCTGTACCACAACTCATGAGTATAATCAACAGATTATTTTTAATGGCCAAAACATGTCATGACATCATATACCATCTCAACTGTACCACATATTGGTCACCATTCCCTAGTCTGTCCATCACAGTGTATTTTAATGCCCCTCGCTTATATTCATATGGGCGGCATAGGATAACCTCGCTACAATGGACATGCGGTACTCCCACCCCTCGCTTCACAGAGAGCGGCAAATACCCTTTCCTCGCCCCATATGACAACCACGCTCAAATGTGACATGCGGCGCTCCCACCCCTCGCTTCACATTTAGCGGAACCAATACAAAAAGCGGCAAGCATTAAAATCATCAAAGGATGACCACGACTAATGGGATGTGCATCCAATAATCATAATATGCATCTATCATCAATATGCATAAATTACCATGTATATGCATCCACAATGCAATACCTCATATGGCATAAATTAACATGTATATCCATCCACAATGCCATACCACATATATACCCGCATCCACAATGCATAAACAATGAGTATATAAAATACATGTTACCGTTGGGTGCCCGTACGTCCACTACGTACCTTTCCAAAATGTGGAACGTGGTTGGACCTCAATTCCTTGGCTGCGTTGCCACCTGGGTTGGTTCTACATATTCACAAATACCAATATTAGAACCCAATAATAGTCCAAACCAAAAATCCCACAAAAATAACCAAAAACGATCATTTTTGGCATCTCGCGATCGATCGCCATCATGCCCCGATCGATCGCGAGATCACACTGCCTCGCCCAACAAAATTGCACAATCCGCGATCGATCGCGGAGCTAGCGCCGATCGATCGCGGCCTCGCCAATCGATCGTGCGCATCTCGCGATCGATCGCTGAAGCCCTCTGCCTCAGCACTGCTGCTCGCGATCGATCGCGAGAAAAACGCCGATCGATCGCCGAGCTGCGGGCATGCGGGGTTTGGGCACTATTCACCCATCTTCAACCCCATCTCACACACACCCACATACACCAACATTAATCAAACCCAACAACTCAAAACCACCCATAAACATCAATATAAACTCAAATATACAACATCCAACCAAAACACTACCAAAATCACAACACTCAACACAAACCCATTTTAAAACCCTTCAAACCAACCCAAATTCAAATAAAACCTTACAAAATTAAAACATGAGGTACCCATACCTCTTGGGGATCTCAAATCACCCAAAATGCTCCACAAATCAAGATCTTTGAAAGGTTTCTCCTCAACCCTAGGCTTGAGCTCGAAAATATAGAGAAGGGAAGGGTTTGGTGTGATATTGGTAAAGTAAGAGTGAGGGATGTAAAGTGGGGTTTGGGTATAAAATGAGTTATTAAATCAAATGCATTCCAAAATAATCCCATGGTGTATAAAACACCCCAACAAGATATTTTCAAAGCATTTACTCAAAATGCACCATAATATCAATTAACACATGATTTCCAATTAATTGCTAACCAATGCAAATAAATCATGCTTCCAATAATATTTACCCAACATGCACCACATGCACCCTAAAATGCAAACCCGGGTCATCCTATCCACATGACCATGCATTTCCACATAAGGTAAATAAATCCCAACACATAATCAATTACCACATAATTAATCATGTAACCACAATTAATGCACCAATAGCAATTTAACCATTTCGGGGATGTCACATGTAATGTTCAAGCAAGGAAGGTACGTAAGACGCGTACGGGCATCGGACGGTAACATATTCTTACACTATGACTATGCTATAATTACAGAAGTATTTACGATGTTTATGATGATGATTAGGATAAGTAAGTTTATGATGATGATGTCTATGATGAATAAAGACGACAAGATGTTTACGACGATATTATGATAAATGAAGATGATATGACGTTTACGATGACGACTATGATAAGTAATGATGATGTTAATATGATGTTTATAGAATGATATGATGTTTATAAGGTGGTAAGATGCCACAGGGTAAGATGCCCATATGCATGAATATGAACCAGGGAAATGAAAAGAAGTTAATGAATAACCAACAGGCTTACTCAACTATGATTTCGTATATTTACTGTTTTATCTCTAAGATAATGATGCTATAAGATGATGATGTTTATATGATGATAATGTATGTTTAACTATGTTACTTAGAATGGTTGAATGTCCGGTGGTCATTATGGGCAAGCGAGGAAGGTCTTGCCGCTCACATAGCTGATGAGCGATGGGGTACATCCGCTATCAAGGTGTAGCGATGGGTATCATCCGCTGATGAGCGATGGGGTACATCCGCTATCAAGGTGTAGCGATGGGTATCATCCGCTGAGCGATGGGGTACATCCGCTATCAAGGCGTAGCGATGGGTATCATCCGCTGAATAAGAGATACATCCACTATCAAGGCGTAGCGATGGGTATCATACGATGTGTTATGTCGAGCGAGGGGGCCAATTGTGCCGCTGTCATAATGGAACCCGGACAGTCCCATTTCTAATTAACATAGTTTTTTGTGAGTATATATGTGAATATGATGTTTATGATGATGTTTATGATGAGTAAAGATGATATGATGATTATGATGATGTTTATGATGATAGCGATGCCTCATTCCGCTATTTTACGATGACTCACTCTTTTATGAGGGTTGGCGATGGTTTATGCCGCCGGATATGTTAATAGCGATGCCCTATTCCGCTATTATGTGGATTTACGATGACTCATTCTTCTATGAGGATTGGCGATGATTAGTGCCGCCAGATATGTTGATAGCGATGGTTAATTCCGCTATATTGATTGGCGATGGTTCTTTCCGCCAGATGTATTGATAGCGATGGTTCATTCCGCTATATTGATTGGCGATGGTTCTTTCCGCCAGATGTATTGATAGCGATGGTTCATTCCGCTATATTGATTGACGATGGTTCTTTCCGCCAGATGTATTGATAGCGATGGTTCATTCCGCTATATTGATTGGCGATGGTTCTTTCCGCCAGATGTATTGATAGCGATGGTTCATTCCGCTATATTGATTGGCGATGGTTCTTTCCGCCAGATGTATTGATAGCGATGGTTCATTCCGCTATATTGATTGGCGATGGTTCTTTCCGCCAGATGTATTGATAGCGATGGTTCATTCCGCTATATTGATTGGCGATGGTTTACACCGCCGGGTATTGATAGCGATGCCTCTTTCCGCTATTATGTGGACGATGATTCATGCTCAGGTGTATAGCGAGGTTTTATACCACCTACTATATGACGAGGTATTATGCCGTCGATTCTATAGCGATGGACTGTGCCGCTATATATTCAGCACAGGATTTTGCCGCCTTCGAGCGATGGGTGCTGATTACGTATTATTATTGAGCGACGGAGATAGGTATGCCGCTATCTTGTTAGCGATGAGGTATGAGATATTGCTATTCTATTTAGCATTGTTATAGCTAGCATGCGTTGTTATACATGTTTTATTATGACTATTTTACTAGCATGATGATGGATGACATATGTTGATGTACATGGACCGTCACGAGTTGACTGGGTCGTTTAGATGTCATTGTTGACATGTATCGTCACTAGTTGACGATACCTTAGATGCCATGAGTGGGCATGTCGTCACGGGATGGCGATGACGATGGTGTAGGAGATGTCTTATTAGACATGCATCATCGTTACGATGAACAATGCGTTGAGTATACGTTTTCAGTTGTATGCCTTGGGTGCCAGTGTCGGGCACAAGGTGGTGTGTGCGTCACCGATTAACGTGGCCCTTATACCGAGCGGGTTGCTCGAGGAATGGATGGACGCACTGTACATGTGATTGTACCGCAGAAATTGTTTGAGGTAATCATATTTCGAGTGGCAATACCCTTGAGGTATGCTCGTTGGAATGGCTTTTGGCCATGTTTTTGACGACAGGAGTAATCGTGGAGGAATTACTCGCTTTCTATTGATATGACATGTGGTAGACATGGTCACACCACCCATGAGAGTGTAAGATGGGTCCTAAGGAAGTAGGATCAGGTTATGTTAAGTACATGGGGACATTGGAGTGTCCAGGGTATGTCAGCATTGGAGGAATGTTGGGTAAAGACCCACTACTCTATTGATTTTTTCTTCCCATGGTATGGTATGCCGTGCGGAAACGTCCATCTGATTGGTAGGTTTGAGGTGAACCTAGTGAGGCAGCGACTAGTTTGTCTGCCGCGTGTGTGCAGCACCATGATGGGCTTGCTAGAGCCGTTATACTGCTCATTGGAACCAAGTTTGGCAAATCGTAAGGTGATACGAGGTGGATTGTGGTGGACTCTGGTAGTCACCACGTCATTTGAAGTTGAAGTTGAGTATGCCTCACTGAAACGTATATATGTTTAGGTTTAAATCTTGGTGAGACTTGTCTGGGACAGCTCATGATGTTGAAGTACCAACAAGAGAGTCATCAAGTCGTCGTTGATTTGGCCTGGGAATCCATGTATTTGGGATGCATTGGGTTTATTGCATGTCCTTTCAAATTTGAAACTCTGAGGAGTCTCGATTGTTTATTTATGATCAGGATGTGATTCTTAGGATATCCGGAGGTGGACATCTTGTGAGATGTCTTTTGTGTGAATCTGTGGCCGTGATTTGCCCAAATTGAGTTGCAATGATGCGACTGCTCATTTGATGGAGGAGGTTTGAAAGTGGAAACCAGGTTTGGTATGTGTACACCGTGGTGTGCTAATGTTTCCCTCGTAACGATGTATGTTAGACATTGTGAGTCATGATAGAGATGTCTTTGAATGATATCTACGATGGAATCGGAAGCAATTCGAATCCTTGCAGTTTCAGTTGACTAACTGCTTTTGGACCGTTAGCGTTGAGTTGTACTGACGCTCTTCGACGTTATGATGGGTTTGGAAGTCTATTCCACTCCAGAGATTGACACGAGGTCAACGTTCTCACGGTTGAGGTGTCATTCATGATGCGTTCTTACTAGTTGATGACTGTCCGATCTACAGTCGTAAGTATCGGTTGTTTTGCGGTCATGAGAGACTGACTTTTGGGATGACCCGCATCGAGGTACGTTTTGCCTCTTGGGTGATATGTTGGTTTTGGTAAGTCGCTCTGTTTCAGAGTTTGAAGAGAGGTAAGTATCCTCGCAGTTTTTAAGACGATTCTGATATGGTCAGGAATCGAGGTTATGGCTTCATGTTGTTGTGTAGCCCGGGTGTTACGTGATACACCGGTGCTAATTTCGAGGACGAAATTCTTTTAGTGGGGGATATTGTGATGACCTGAGATTAGGGATATTAATCCCGGAATGTTAATAACCCCTAAAGTTGTTTTACGTGGCGATTTGGAGTTTAATCGAAGTGTTTGGCCTTCTGGGCTCGTCTATTTGAGTAGTTGGGATCGTTGGATCCCGAGGTTGAGATCGTATTCTCATTTCGGTGAAAACCTGTGAGTTGGGTTTTTAGTATGACTCAGAATCTCGGGTGCTTGGTGTGGGCACCGGTAGGGGGTTTTTGAGTTAGAGAGAGAATTTTTGAAAACAGATGATTTTTAATGAATCATGATGTATTTGTGGGGCTTTTAGTATTTTGGGGTATTTTTGCTATAAATACCAGTTGAACCCGAGATTTTAATTATCGGAACCATTTCAGCACCTCGTTTCTCTCTCCACCCGCGCGCCCCTTTCCCGATCCCCTTTGACCACCGCGCACAAAAGTGCTCCGCCCGCCGCCGTCCGGCCGCCGTTCGGCGCGTGCCACCCGCCGTTGGAATCGTCTCTTCCAGGCGCTCCTATCCATACCAACAATTCGAAGTTTCGTCGAGAATCGCGTTCGGATTTGCCAGAAAAGCGTAGGGTTCGAAAACTGGAGTTCATCCGATTTTGGGGCACGATTTTGGTATGTTTTTGGTACGATTTTTCTGGTGTTTTTGGGGCGTTTGTGAGCTGTTATTGAGTCGATGATTTTAGACTTTTGTGGTTCGAAATATTTGTTGCATTTGGTTCGAATTTCAGCTCGATTTTTGTGAGTTAGGGTTCGAAAAATTGGGGCTTTTGACAAGGAGTGATGATTCTTGTTAGTAATTGATTGATTCATGTTTTAGATGCATTATGATGCTTGATTGTGTTCGAAATTGAGGAATCGGATTCGAAGTTAGGGCTTGAATTCGAATTTTGGGGGTTTTGGCATGTGGGGCGATTATTGTTGTTGTTAATTGATTAATTCATGTGTTAGATGAATTATGGTGATTATTTGGGTTTGATTTGTGTTGGTTGGGTTCGAATTATTGAAGGTGTTCTTGAGCAATTTTTCGATATGTTGCATTCGTTTTCCCTCCCTGCATGTACCCTGCCCCCGGGTCTTTTAGATGTTTAATTGTCGTGTGTCGACAATATTTTGAGGGTTATGGATGTGCTTGAGCATGGGTTACATGTTCGTAAATAATTGTGAATTATTTATCGTGTTAGCACATCGTTCCTCGGGGCATGGAACTCGAGCAAGGTTTGGCTCGGACTTCGAGGATTTAAGGTACGTTTAGCGTACGAGCATAGTTTAAATGATGTTTTACAAGTATGATGCATGATCTAAAATACATGAAATGCTTTACTATGATGGTACCGGGACTTGGTTACGTTATGTTGATTCACATGGTGGAATGCTTAGTGCTGCTATGAAGCGAGCAAGTGATGAGGTGTGGTTGCTACGGAGCAAACACCGATAGTATGACGTTACCTTGAAGTAAGAAATGAAAATGTGGTATTTGATTAGATATCTAAGATATCTGTATTTTATTCCCTATTGGTAATAAATAGGAACAGAGACGTAGTTAATCAGAGAAGTGATTAACTAGTATCGAAGTTAAGGAAATCTCAATATAATATCTAGAATTATGATGATTGCTAGATAAAGAAAGACGTTATGAAATGTTGTTAATTTGAAACTGGCTAGGGTTAACCAATGTGATGATTAACTGCATATTCAGGATTTGATGATTTATCTGTTTTGAGAACAGGGTTATTACAAGGGTACGCTATGATGAGGATGATACCATCCAGGAAGTATCACATATGTTCCGCAATATTTACATTTTCGTAAATTATGTATTATGTCATTATGATTATGAAATACTGGAATTGGTATGCTCACCCCGTTGGGGGCTGTCTCTGTTGGGGCAGGTGAACAGGTACATCGATGGCTTTGGAGATGAGCTCGAGCTGTTGATTGGATGTACTCCCAGGATCGTGGTACCAGGGCTTGATGGAGCACGGTATCGTATAGAGTACATATACACACCTGAGGATTATATACATATTCATGATGCTCGCCTGTGAGCACGATTATACTTGTATATGGATTGTATATAAAGGCATGAGCCTTTCTCTCTTTCATTCTATGTTGCATGCAATTAAGAGTAGAATTGCTAATGATATGAGAGTTATGGGTGTATTGTGTGGGCGTTGAAACCCATCTATGTTGTCTTATGTGTGGTGTCTTCCCTGGCTGGGAATTTACTTAGCGTTGCTGTGTTCTGTTGAGTATGTGTTTTCCCTGGCCGGGAACTATATATTGTGTTGTGCTTTTATTTTGGGATAGCTCTATTTATGGGGAGACTCTGCCCAAATTTTTATAAAAGTCCACAATGTAAAGAGTGGCAAAAAGGGCATGGTAATGGTCAACTCTATGAGTCTATATGTTAGTAGAGATGATCTTATAACGTTGAATGTTCAGGGAATTTTGTAAGCATCATCTGAGTTTCCCGATTGATTTGTATAGAAGCATGAACCACACATAGTGGTTAATACACTAATCAAGGGTTAAGGGCTTGGGGTCCTTACAGATGTATATTCTGTTATACTAACATGCTTATTATCATTCCTGTTATCTAACGGCATAACATGTATATTTGTTTTGGAATTGTTGTTAACCTTTGTGTTACAGCATGGCTGCTATGAATGCGTGGAACCTTAACGAAGAAGTTGGCGATGTGGGCAGTGTTAACGCTAGCATTGGACAAGTGAACCCTCTACCTCCACCAGCAGTAGGCTTGGAGCCAGTGGCTCAGTTATTACTACCCAGTGAGATTAACTTGACTCAGTTTCTGTCTTACCACCCGCCCCGGTTTGAGGGAACAGAATCAGGGGAGGAAGCTGAGGAGTGGCTGGAGAGACTTGAGCAGATATTTGTGTCGGCTCCTTGTGCTGTTACAGCGTGGCTGAGGCTGGCGGAGTTCCAGTTGGCAAAGAAACCTCTAATGTTGTGGAGGGGCACTGTACTGGAGCTAAGAGCTCTGGGTACTGTGATTGATTGGACACTCTTCAGGACCCTGTTTCTGAACCGGTACTTCTCCGCAGCGGCGAGACAAACGAAGGAGGACGAGTTTACAAGTTTGAAACAGGGGAGCATGACAGTGTCAGACTATGCCACGCGGTACTCTTCGTTGCTGAGGTATGTTCCCCACATTGCCACCAATGGGCACGCAAAGATGAGGAGTTTTATGAAGGGGTTGCGACCGGAACTCTATGACCGGATTATCACCAATAACCCAACTTCTTTTGATGATGCTCTCACAAGGGCGGAGCTTGCCGAGCTTGGAGTGGGAGCTTATCCTAGTGCTATGCCACCACAAGTACCACAACAGAGGCAGACTAATGACGGCTTGAGGCCCCGAGGAGAGCCATTTAAACCTCGTGGTGCCTCTTCATCTTCATGGTTTGGTGGGAAGAAGTACTTTGGTCAGAAACAGGAGAACAAGAAGAGCAATTGGTCCGCCAATCGAGGGTCTTCACAAGGGAATAGGCCGGGAGAGCCAAGGTGCGACAACTGTGGAGGGCCACATTCTTCAAGTAAGTGCCCTGCCTGTTATAGCTGTGGCAAGATGGGCCACATCTCTCGGTATTGCCCCACCCGGGGAGGACAGTCAGAGTTTCAGGGCAACAGGCCGAGGTTTGATGACAGGACTGTACACCAGAGGCAGCAGTTTGGGCCTCGACCATCGGGAGGTCAGACAGTGGGACCGCCCCAGGGACAAGTGTATGCGCTGACTAGAGAGCAGGCCCAGGCAGCCCCAGAGGAGGTGATTGCCGGTACGTGTCATTTATTTACGTACCCTGCTTTTATTTTGATAGATACAGGTGCCTCCCACTCTTTTGTATCTGTTGGCTTTGTGGAGAGACACCATATGCGCACGTCTTCTCTACCCACGCCTCTCCTTGTCTCAACACCCACTGGAAGAAATGTCGTTGCTGATCAGTTCATGGCAGATTGCCTCATTTATTTTGAGGGCAACGAGTTGAAGATAGACTTGATTGTGTTGGGTATGTCGGACTTCGACTGCATCTTGGGCATTGATATTCTGAACAGATATCAGGCAGTGGTAGATTGCCGGCAAAAGACAGTGAAGTTCAGACCTGATTTGGGTAGTCAGTGGACTTTTTATGGCAACGGTTCTCGTGCTAAGATTCCGTTGATTTCAGCGATCAAGATGACTCAGCTGTTGGAACGTGGCCACACGGGCTATCTCATCTATGCCGTGGACACGTCCGGGAAGAATAAGGAATTGAGAGTTGAGGATGTACCAGTAGTAGCAGAGTTTGCTGATGTGTTCCCATAAGAGATCACAGGATTCCCACCGGCTAGGGAAGTTGAGTGTGGGATCGAGTTGTTACCGGGGACATCCGCTATCTCTCGTGCACCTTACAGGATGGCACCGGCAGAGTTGAGAGAGTTGAAGGAGCAGTTGCAGGAGCTCCTTGACAAAGGATATATACGCCCGAGCGTATCGCCATGGGGCGCACCGGTTCTCTTTGTGAAGAAGAAGGATGGCTCGATGAGGTTGTGCATCGATTACCGGCAACTGAATAAAGCCACAGTAAAGAACAAATATCCTCTCCCAAGGATTGATGATTTGTTCGATCAGTTGCAAGGTACCAGATTATATACCAAGATTGATTTGAGATCCGGGTACCATCAGATTGGAGTCAGAGAGGAAGATGTACAGAAGACAGCGTTCCGGACTCGATATGGACATTATGAATTCTTAGTAATGCCGTTCGGTGTGACGAACGCTCCAGCGGTCTTTATGAGCTTGATGAACAGAGTGTTTCAGCCGTATCTTGATCAGTTCGTCATTGTATTTATTGACGACATTCTCGTCTACTCCCGGATTGAGGAAGAGCACGCGAAACACTTGAGGACAGTGCTCCAGATTCTTCGAGATCACCAGTTGTATGCCAAGCTCAGTAAGTGTGAGTTCTGGTTGAGCAGTGTAGTATTTCTGGGGCATGTCATTTCTAGCAGTGGGATATCAGTGGATCCCAGGAAGATCGAAGCCGTGATGGAGTGGGCTGCCCCCACTTCTGTGCCTGAGATTCGGAGCTTCCTTGGTTTGGCCGGATATTATCGACGCTTTGTCGAGGGCTTTTCGAAGATTGCCAAGCCGTTGACACAGTTGACCCATAAAGGAGTACCTTTCTTTTGGTCAGAAGCTTGTGAAGAGAACTTCCAGGAGTTAAAGCATCGTTTGACGATGGCGCCAGTGTTAGTGGTCCCTAAGGAGAACTCCAGATTTGTTTTGTATACCGATGCATCACTCCAGGGTGTTGGATGTGTACTGATGCAGGATAGGCATGTGGTAGCTTATGCATCGAGGCAGTTGAAGCCGCATGAGATGAGATACCCAGTCCATGACTTGGAACTGGCGGCTATCATCTTCGCCCTGAAGATTTGGAGACATTACTTGTATGGTACCTCATTTACCATATACACGGATCACAAGGGCCTCAAGTTTTTATTCACTCAGGCGGAGCTGAACATGAGGCAGAGGAGGTGGATGGACTTACTCAAAGACTATGATTGTGAAATTGAGTACCATCCCGGGAAAGCTAATTTGACAGCAGATGCTTTGAGCCGGAAAGTAAGGAGTTCTGCTGAGGACGTCATCCATTTGTCAGCCATGATGACCTCCTATTGCCATCTGGGCTATGACTTTGACATTGATGCATCACCTGTGTATGTAACGACCTTGTTAGCTGAGCCAGATATCTATGAGAACATCAAAAGAGCTCAGAGGTCAGATGATGAGGTTCAGAGGTGGTTATCTTTAGTACATATTGGTCAGCCAACGAAATTCAGAGTGGCCGATGACGGATCTTTGAGATTGGGTGACCGTTGGGTGGTTCCGAGTACGCCGGAGTTGCGTAGAGGGATCTTGGAGCGAGCTCATAGTAGCAGACTTAGCATCCACCCAGGCGGGAAGAAGATGTATAAAGATCTACGTGGTCAGTTTTGGTGGAAAATGATGAAATCTGATGTCGTCGCTTTTGTAAAGAGGTGCTTGATCTGCCAGCAGGTTAAGGCAGAGAGGCAGAGACCTGGCGGCGAGTTGAAAATCTTGGAGATACCGAAGTGGAAGTGGGAACACATTTCCATGGACTTCGTGACTCACCTGCCGAGGAGTGCTTCAGGCTTTGATGCTATTTGGGTGATTGTGGATCGATTGACTAAGGTAGCTCATTTCATCCCCTATAGCATGACTTTCACCTTTTTGAGGATGGCGCAGTTGTACATTCGAGATGTGGTGAGATTGCATGGGATCCCCATTTCCATAGTGTCGGATCGAGATCCGCGATTCACATCTCATTTTTGGGAAGGTCTTCAGTCAGCCTTGGGAACTGAAGTCAGATTGAGCACTATTATCATCCTCAGACGGATGGCCAGACCGAGCGTACTATTCAGACGCTCGAGGACATGTTGAGAGCTTGCGTTTTGGAGTTCGATGTTTCTTGGCAAGATTCAGTGCCTTTGGTAGAGTTCTCTTATAATAATAGCTACCAGGCGAGTATTCAGATGGCTCCTTTTGAAGCTATTTATGGCAGACGGTGTAGATCACCCTTGTGTTGGGATGATTTGGACCGTAAATCGGTCGGAGGACCGGAATTGATTCGGGAGATGGAGGAGAAGATAAAGATGATAAGGCAGAAAATGAAAGCAGCCCAGGACAGACAGGCAGCTTATGCGAACAAACGGCGGAGACCGTTGGAATTTCAGTTGGGAGATAAGGTCTTTTTGAAGATCTCGCCTTTCAGGGGCGTTGTGCGATTTGGGATGCGCGGGAAACTGTCTCCGAGGTATGTTGGACCGTACGAGA